>CM060932.1:603855845-604480845 GCA_030765085.1 Allium cepa | reverse complement strand
AGAAAAAAAACGCAACGAAAAAAATATTGTTGCGGCGAAATATATATTGTGGCATATAATAAACGCAGCTATAAGGTTTGGGTTTAAGTTGTAACCCAAACATCACTTTTGGTGGCGTTTTAACATGCTACAAAAAAAGATTTACGGTGGCCTTTTTTTGTCGCCGCAATAAGGCACATTATAACGGCGTTTACAAAAACGCAACCAAAAATATTAGTTTTTTAATTGCATTTCGTATGGCGGCATTCTCTAAAACGCCACAATAAGTTATGATTGCGTATTTTGTTCGCCACCAAAAATGCTTTTTGGTGTAGTGAATATTAGAGTTTTCAACAATTTTAGTTTTTCTACAATTTTGAGACCACTTTTATACAAGTTGTTTGTAGTTAATTTTTAATTTCTTTCCAATCTATTTTATTTAGCGATTTTATTCATTTATTTACATTTATTTATTGTCATATATGGTTTTTTGTATTTACATCAGTTTTGCGTTAGATTTCAGCCTGTAAATTTTAGTTCTTTTTATTCCTTTTATGCGAATAAATTAATAAAAAGTAGATAAATCGCTAATATGGACTAAATTTTAAGAACATTAAAGTTACAGAAAATTGGACGCAAATAAGCAGAACTGTAATAAAAGAATAAACACTGAAATAGGAAAATTTGACATTTGCAAGCAAGTTATAACTAGTAGATTATAACTAGAAAAACAAGATAAAAGAGAAATTATAACATGGGTTATAATTAAATAGAAAGAACAAAAGAAGCTTATTATAAAAGATTTACACTAAGTTAATAAGCAAATATAACAGACATAATAGAAGAGGCTTATTTAAAAGACTTAGAATAAGTTAATAAGCAAACTGAGCAAAATGAATAGAAGAGGCTTATTTAAAAGATTTATATTAAGTTAATAAGCAAAGATAGAAATAGGGCCCATAACCAATAGCATTCCTTTTCAGACTAGGGCTGATGGTTTAACAATAGGTGAGGCTGGGCACGACCCTTTCAGAGTATGACTGATGGTCTCATAGCAGGTGAGGCTGGCATAACCCTTTCAAACTATGACTGATGGTTTCATAGTAGGTTAAGTGAGGCTACGACACGCTTATACTAACTTAAGTAACCAAGGGACCAATAAATAGAAGTTTAAATCAGGGTATTTGGGCAAGGGCGTAACAAGATTTTGTTTGGTAGGACCCGAATTGGCAGCATTCCCTTTCATACTAGGACTGATGGTCTCACAACACACTTAGGTGAGGCTGGGCAAGACCTTTTCAGATAAGGACCGATGCTCTGACAAAGGAGGAGGTGAGGTTGGGCACGCTTATTCTGTTTAGGGTAAGAGGGATCAACAGATAGTGCAAGCGTAAAGGCGGTCGTGCATGCGGCCTCGCTGCGCGGAGATAAGTCGCTATTGAGTTCCAGAGCGCTAGCAGGTGTCTTTTTGTTATGGGACCCACGTCGGGGACTAGTTCACAATGGCACAACAGAGGTAGAAGGCCAGCCAAAGGGTAGAATTAGGAATTCAGCCTAATTATAGTAGGATTAGGAATTCAGCCTAACCAAAGCAGTAATCTAAGACAAATGCAAACAATCGAAATAATCAAAGCAAGCAGCGTTTTATTCCAGCTTTATGTTTTCCTTTATTTCCTTTTAATACTAGAACTATTAACATGTCTATTATCTTTACCGCTTAAAAATAGTAGTAGTTACTTTCACTCACTAGACTTTTAGTCTGACCCACTCCTCTATTTTTCTCTTTTACCCCCCATAGGCCACCAGAGGCAAGGACAGTTTTTATTTTCATGTACTGGTACTTGTTGAGAGGGATGATTTTATGTATGTACTCTGATATTGTGACTGAGATGGCGTTTTTCATAAGACATATGCATTTGGTATTTTAAGACTTATTTTGGTAAAGATCCATTTTATGAAATTTGAATTTTAAATAAGTTGCTATTTTAAATGTTTCCGCTGCTTTATTTATTTTATCTTGTAAATCTTAGTCTTTATAAAGTTTTAGCTATACCTACAACGCACCACAACTTTTAGTATGCCTTTTTGGGTATATTAAGGGGTGTGGCTGTTTCGTTACCCGATCATGAATTTTGTTATAGCACTTTTCTTTATAAAAACTATATCACTTCGGACTTATGGAATTTGGTAATGTTCAAACTCCAATATCGTCCATATTCAACTCTATATTCCAAACACAAAGTTCTTAGTTCAGTAATAACAGTTATTATTAACCAAAATGCTCCGATCAGAGATTTTGACTTTGAGTTGACTTGAGATGAAACGACCGACAAATCCGTACCCCTTGATTCAACACTATTCTACATCAATCAACTCAAGGTGAACAGAAATACGAACCATTTGGGTTAAAGAAGAAGAGGTAGAAGAAGAAAATAGAAAACAACATCAGAATCTAACCATCGCAGCGGAATAAGATATAACAGATAATACATGATCTTTACACAAAAACAAATCTGTTTATACATTACATCATCAGAGTATACATAACACACAACTGGACAGTAATCATAACCTGTCCTCACAATCTGAATACACAGCGGAATATTTAACACAAATACGGAAGTACGTATTGCCATCCAGCTTGTCTCCTAAGCTCCACAGCATCCTTTCCCGTATCTATAACACTCGGTCTGACCCAAGCATTATAGTTAAATAACACCTCAGTCAGTCTGGTATACAAGCGTGAGAAAACCACACTCAAATTGATTATTAAAGTTTCAAAATTCCTTTGAAAACAAAAGCATCTCGTAAGACCACGCCACAAATAAACATGTCGGGTTTTTACCTTACAATAGCCAAAACACTTTTTATCAAAATCCTCTGGTATTATAATAGTGTCTATAGAAAGTAAAATAGAATCTAGCTGAAATGCTTGCATCTCACGTTTCAGCAATAGTTGGGCACAATCAAAACCGTACAGGCGCGTAGGGAGAATGGATTTGCAACTAATGACTAGGCACTGGGGTACCACCTGTCACAGTACGTGGCTTAGATCACCGTACCAAGGATTACTCCCACTCCCCTGCAACACAAGACCGGGACTACCCCATATTGGATAATCCCGAGCAAGATCAACCTACGGTTGGGATCAGCAACCGCACCACTAAGCCGAATAAAAAGCAAAATCTAGACAGGGATGACCTCACCCTAATGGGCGCTACCCACCTAGACTTGCTGCATAACCCCTGATTTTCAGTCATTCCCGGTTGACGAGGCTCGAGGCTAAGCGTTACCTTTTTAGATCGTTTCACTTAGAATGCCCATCATACACCTGACGATGTTCCGAAAGCATTCATCCATACAAGTCTATCCCGGGTTCGAACGGAACCGAAGGCACTACTCCTACTACATCCATTTTGGAATCATCCTCAAGATTAGTAGCGACTAGCCCTTGCACTTCACTGCTTCATCTTTGAATCCAAACTCGTCTTCCACATGAAAACGTACAAACCCGATCGAAGTGGTTTTCGAGAAATTAATCCCGATCCCGGTCTCTTCGAAACGATCAACGCATTGGCCAATATTGATAGTCGGTTGTTTAACTATCAATTAACATTCACAAACAACCATCGAACAATAAGTAATTTCACCAAATTATTTATTAATCTCAAAATATCTTCACAAGATATATTTCTATCTTCAACCCCTTTGAAAACAGTTTCCAAACCACACTTTTCTCATGAAATCAGTTTCCAAATATTTATTTCCTCTAAAAACACCAAGCACAATACTTTAGATTTTTAAAATAATTTAAAACTCTTTATTATAAAATATCCTTTAAAACATTTAAATTAAAAATTACTTTAATACTTATTTAAAATATATGTACTTAAGCATATTTAATATAAAACTACTTTGTACAATATAAAACTGAATTTCTAACTTTTAAAAACATAATACCAAGCCACCTTTAAATAATTACTGCTACAATAAATTAGAAAAATATAATTACTTTAAAATTTAAACATTTAGAAATAATAACTTCTCTAAAACATACTTTTAAACAACTTAAAACTTTGTACTTATACTTAAATTTTGTTTTGAAATATACTTGGCTATTCAGGAAAATACGCTTCTCTTCCACATCCTTTAAAAATAAATCCTTATTCATTTTTAAACAAATTTACCCATTCCTTTAGTAAATTCCCACCGTGAATTTTTCTTCAAATATCCACCGATATATTACTTCACTTTTATAAACCCAGTTTATAAATTTCTTTGTCCATCCTCCTTTATGATTCCAATTTCGAACACTTAAATCAATTTCCAAATTGATTTCCAAATTACTCCAATTTGAAATAATTTCCTTTACCTACCCATTTACTCCAAAATCCATTAACTTCAGAATTTTATTTCTTACCTATGATTTAAAAATCTTATTTAACTGAAAATACAAGCTTCATATTTCCAAATTCCTTCTTTACCCTTTTCATTAAAATTTAAACCTTGAATTGTAAAGTAAATTCTTTATTCCTTTAAATAATATCACTTAAGTTTTAAAATTCACTATTACGCTGTTTATTCAAAATCCCCCTTTCCATACTCGGAACTTTGTTATTAGAATTTTAAAATCACTTTCATTCTTTTCCAATTCATTCTCAAATTTATTCAAATTCTCTATAATTATTTTACATAAAAATTCACTCTTTTATTTTCTTTTCAGAAATCTAATTCTATATATTTTGATAACTCATTGTACCGAAATATATTCAAGCAAACCATAGCATTCAATATTCCATATATAATTCATCACAGAATATCAAATATTCATAACACATGATATTAAACAATTTAAATAATTTTTTTGAGGAATCCAGTTGGATCACTCCAATCTGTTTCCCTGCATCCACAGATGTTAGCACAATATAAAATATCAATTCCACTTCAAGGTGGAATATCGCGGTATATGAGATTTATATTATATCATCCGCTATTATGCGGCGCATAGGGTCTCATCCGCTATATAATGCGGGAAATCAATCACTCCAATATATATATACTACTATATATAATATAGCACATCAAATCAATTCAATCATTCAACCAATTATTTAAATTTAACCATTTAAATTTAAATAAAACCCAGACGAGTGAAATTAACTCACCTTTGATATTGATGTTTGCAGTCCATTTCCATCTTGCCTATTTCTTCACAAATTTTAGACTTTGTATAAACAATTCACGATTTATCACTATTTGAATTAATCGCACAATTTATTACCATTTAACAAATTAACACTTTGGTTTTAAACCAATAATTTATTTTTAAATTAATTTTCTTTTAATAAATATTTTTAGTGACTAATAATTTTAAATAAGTTTGTTAAACAAATTAAACACCCTAACTACATTATTTTGACATAACTAGCAGATTAAGATGGGTTAAATGTATATTTATGTTTCTTTTGAGGCTACATATATGCTTATGAAAATATTCTATATAAATTTTATATACGTTATATAAATCCTTAAATTTTCCAAAATCATATGCGTATGTATATATATACATACATTTACTGTTTCATATATATATATATATATATATATATATATATTAACTTAAAATTTAAAAACTGCTTAACAGGTCCAATTTCTTTTATTGCAAAAACTTCTCCTTTAATACACACACACACACACACACATATCTTTGTAAAATAAAGAATCTGATTTTAAATTTCTTCCTCTATATATATAATATATACATTACTAAATTTAAAATAGAAATTTATACCTATGTTCCTTTTCCTGTTTAACATATATGTAAAATATTAAATTTATTGAAAAGAAAAGACTGTAAACCTCTCTGCAATCTCAACGCAGGCTACCATATCAAACCCTAAATCGCCTCAACGAGCTCTGCCCCTCGACGTTATAGATGAACACACTCATCGCCACGCAACACCATGCCATCGGGACCCCTCCAACCGCCAGTCGCCACCCTGCGCATGCAAGAAATCAATCTGCACAGCCCACGCTTCCCTTTCTCCCAAGTTCGAAGCCCTAGGTGCCAACGCCCCTGCCTCCAATGCCTCGAATCATAAATCGCCGCCAAAATCGCGACTGTCACCGCATATACATTCGACCCATACTCTGCCGTCTTCGATGCCACCACGGCTCGTACCCCTTCCCGATACGATCGTGCACAACCCACGGTGACTCGAATTGAAAAAGGAAAGAACATACTTGAGGGCTTCAAATAGATAAAGGAATGAAGGCCGATTTTATTTTCGAAATTGGATTTGTGAATTGAATTGATGAGGGGAGTTTGATTTGAATAGGCTTCGGCCATTTTCGATTGAATAAGTCGTTATATTATCCTTTGCTTTATCGTTTTTGTTTTTTTCTTTTCGATCTGAATTCGAACCTGGGAAGTGAAGTGCGGAAGGAACAGATAAATTAAAAAGGAATGGGAAGCGTGAGATTGAAGGTAAGGGTAGCATGCTTTGGAAAGGACTGGAAAAAGCTATGATGTGAAATTAATTTGACTAGTCAAGTAAATTATTTACTTATTTTTAAATTTTAAATTTAAATTGTCTCGAAAATGCACCTTACAATTTCGAATTCTTATCGAGGCATGCCGCTAGGTGTTCCTAATGTTATACCCCTATTCCGAACGTACTGGAAAAGGTTTCGAGTCCTAATTCGATCGTATGGAGAAGATAACCTTTGGACTCAGTTATCATATTAAATTTCCGATATAAATTCCAGCACGTTTATATATCGTACGCTCACACCACAACTTCGACCACTACGAAATTTGAAATCCGATAATAGTACAATATTACGGATCCAATGGAACTAGTTTCATCGAAATCTGAGACTGTGCCTCGGAAGGCTATTTTTAAATTCAATTTAAGCTATAAAATTTTAAAACTGAACAAATCACTGTTAAATTCAATTTTAAAACTTCTAGCACTATCAATATAAATTTTACAAGCCTTCAAATTATTCTTAACAGGCTTAAAACACCAGATTCAACATTTTACCCAACTTCAAATTATTTAATTCAATAATTTAATTATCAAATAAATAGTGATATTTGAATTCAAGTTAAAAATTAACTTTTAAATATTTAAAATCAATTAAATATTCCGATTTCAAACATCTAAAAATTCCGGGTCGTCACATTCCTTCCTCCTTAAAAGAATTTCGTCCCCGAAATTACTAGTTAGGAAGGATGGTCCAATACCCGTTTACTGTTTCCCTAAAACCAACAATTCAACATCCTACCAACTATCTTTTTATAAAAGACCCATTATCATTCTTACTAACTTCCCAAACTCCCCCATTATCATTCTTACTAACTTCCCAAACTCTCCCCAGATTTCCGAAAAATTTCGCCAACGTCCCCGTTGTGCGGCTAGCTCAGTACAACTACAAAATGCCTCTATGGGCTCTCAAATTCCAAAAGAAAACAAAAGGCCAAGTGGCTAGATCAAAAACCCAATCAAATTTCATACAGAAATTTAAACACATACTTTTTTGTCGAGCAATTCAAATATATCTTCTAAAATCAAAATAAATTTTCCTTTTCCTTTATAATACCTGTATATCCTATATAGCAATAATATCCAATCACAACAATCAAAATCATTTTATTGACTCCCTTACAAAATTTCAATATTTATTCATCCAAGCCCGTACGATGTACATATATCATCCGTATGCAATATCAAATTCGATCACTTGCTCGATCACACAATTTCACTTCCGAACTAGTATCGTCTCCCCGACTTCCGAGTGCGGAATCAGATCTGGTTCCTTGATCAAAAACCATCATTGTCCTTGTATAGTCATAAACTATGATAGAGAATATCCAGAATTAATCAAAAATTCATATCCAGGTTCATTGTCGAAAATCGAGTGAAAAATCCCAACTCAGATCGATATAACTATCACGAAATTCTGTGTTCAAATCTGGATCAAATCGCTATGCGAATAAAATAATATACGTACATCCTACATATTTATCTCAATTGATTATCAACTATATCAATTCTCTTTTTATTCACGTTTATTTTGATTTCTATTCACTTATCAACGCTTATCATTTCACATATTTTTATTAAATCTTCACTCAAATGCTTATTTAATATATTTTCCCGACAACCATATTACTTAAGAACTCTACCATTTCTTCTTAAGTTCAATATAAATATTTTACACGCTTCTTATATTGATTTTCACTTCACCATTTTAGTTTATATCTACTTCTATTCAAATTGGCTCCCATTTCCATATGAATTCAATTTATCTCAAATTCTGAATATTGAATTTTATATTCCATTTATAATTGATTCATATCATTATTTTAAATTAGTTTCATCCACTAATTTATTTCAATTTCCAATTTGAAATCGTTTTATCGCTAACAAAAATTTTCCCAAAATTTTTTCTAACTCCCAAAATTTCGAAACTTTTTGGCAGAGTCTCCTTTGTACGGAGAAGCTTTTGCAATTTGACAAGAGATATAAATATATATACATCGACCCACCTGGTCAGAAAAACAAAAACAGTTCATATTTCCTATTTTTATTGCGTAGGCGTACCTTTTTTTAGCATTTTTAAGCGAGCAGCTTATTATTTTAGCAATTAGCGCATCCAAATCCAGCCAAACGGCTTCCAGGTACCTGCACTTACTCAATTCAAACATATAAGTTCTAAACATATGAAATTTATAGCATTTCACTTATATTTAAATAGATAAAACATGGATTCTATAGCAATGCATGTTATATACTTTCATAAGCACATTTGTAAGGTTTCTACACTTATTTCACTTGCTTTCAATCAACTCTCAACCCATACTATTCAATTTAAGTGATTTACAACTCACTAGCTTGCATACGATTCATTTTTAAACCAAACGAACTTATGTTCATTTCAATTAATTCAAAAATCAATTTTATTTACTTCTATTAATTCATAGAATTTTATTTAATCTCATTTTTGTCAAACGGCAATTATTTCTATGCAAATTCGGCGATATTTATGTGAATAAACTTTTACTTAAGCTTATAATCATTTTAAATTGACTCCAATACAATTTATATTAAATTCCATTCCATTTTAAATCTATTCACAATCCATGCATTCTCATTTTCACTTCATTTTTAATTTTATCTATTTACTTACATTCCATTTCATCATTCAAACAGGTTTTATTCAAAACCATTTCATAAAGCTTACTAACAACCATTTAACAAATTTTTTAAGTTAACAACTTAAGTTCATCTCCATTTCCAATTAAATTCCATTCTATTTAATTCAATTAGTATATTCATTCAATCCATTTTAAACTTTATCTCACATTTTCATTTCACTATATTCAATCATATTCAATTCACTTAGCACTTCTAAGTTGAATTTAATTTATAGCTCAGGTTTAACTTCTCAAAATCCATTTTTAACTCATAATTCAAATTTTATTCAAATTAGCTCATTTCCCACTTTTAATTCAATATTTGATTTTTACCTTCCAAAAATCACTTAACTTAATTTTCGTGAGTGCAATCTATTTTATTCATTTGTCAAAATCTTTGCATTTCTAAAATCAACCCAAATTTTGCAAACAATTTCAATTCAAAACAACTTGGTAGCAATTCCTCTCTTGGAAACTCGAAAATGAACATCGATGATGCTGCAGTCATCACCGAAGTTATTTTCCAGCGACCGAAAGAGTTCAATGCTTTTAACTCTTTAAGAACATTTTCAAATATTTTTAATTTCAAATTTCACCAGATTTCAAATCCAATTCAAAATATTTCCGAATAATACTCCTATTATTCCTTCCCAAAGTTTTGAAAATCACGTTCAACCCAAAGGAATTAAACTTCCCCAAAATTTCAAGTTTCGAATTCTTTAAATTCATATTCAAATATTATTATGAAATCTTATTTCAATTTACAAATCACATTTGCAGTCTACATTTACAAATTCCCTTTGTATATGAATTTATTCCTTAGCTTTAGTTATAATTTCAATCTCTTATTCAATTTTACACATTAATGATAATAATTTAATATTATCATTCCTAACAGCCAAGCATCCATATATAACTATAATAATTTACGAAAAATTATTTCTTCTATATAAAAAAATAATTTGGGTAAAATTATTTCATTTACCCTATTTAAAACAATTGTGATGCCCCACCTCTATACTCACGCTAGCCGAGTACACTACAAAGTAATACCGTCAACTTGCGCGAAGAATAAGTCTGTTGAGGAGCGACATCCGTGTAATTGCTTTGTGCGAGCACCGATATGTTAGATAATATAACATGCATTTCATTTCAAGAGGAAATCCGACATGCCGATACAAACTGAAAGCTACCACACAGTGGCTATGTGGTCTTCGAAAACAAATATAGAAATAAACATAACTTAAATCAGTCACAGGCATTCATATCACAAAGGCGGAAATAGATATGAATATAACACATGGAAGCGTATATCGGAGTAGTGGTCAAACAAGATCCACAATATCACAAAAGAATAGATACAAGTGCTGCACAAAAGAATATGTATACATCAAGGAGTCTCTATCTCATGTGTATACAACAAAAACTACAAATCTAATGCAGTTAGCCAAAAATCAGATAATACTCCCAGATGAGGAGTCAAGCAGAAGCACCTGTAACATCTCGGTCTGACCCGAGTATTATTTAATAAGAAAATAATTAACGGATCAATCTAGCTATAAATATCAGATAAGAAGAGATAAAATAAGACATATGAAAAAAATGTATGATAATAATAATGTCATACCGTGATAAGTATACATTTGAAAATTAACCAAAAATCATACAATATAACAAGAGTCTTCTCAAAGATCAAAAGGAATGTCATATTTTTTTATATTTATTCACCAAATCACAAATATTGGCAAACATCTCATTGCCAATCGTAAAAGTTGTTGAAACACAAATTCACCAAGGAACAAATATTGATAAAACTTATCAACGTAATCACAAAAGGGGGAGGCCTATCACAAAACGGGAGCATGAAAACTCACCAACACGTGTATCACAAAATGGAACGCAATTCCATGGTTGCTAAACATTAATTTTGAGCCGAGGCTCCACAAAACGGCCCGAAGACCATGGGTCGCCACCCCACCAATTTTAAGCCAAAGCTCCACAGAAAAGAGGTTTAGTCTCCCTCGCAGACAAAGAGACATCGCACAATGCTAGTCTAAATCACAAAATGATCGTCATTGATCATCAAGAAGCGTCAATTACACTAAGCTAGTAAATAGATGAGTTTAGCTTCATGTCCCATAATCACTGGCTTATCTTAAGTATTTACGAACAAATTGTAGATCTCCATTCGAAAATTATCACAAGAGTTTCAATCGAACAAGTCCAAAAATTAACTGACGAAGTAAACGCAAGCGTTTCATACCACTTGTTTTACTAAGCCGTTTAATTAGATTTCTCAAACGAACGAGGTAAAGGCTTGTTTATACTAATAGATCGAAAAAAAACGTTTTAATAAACGAGCATTGTATTAAAATAGTGTTGAAATGGTTTTGATGGAAGAGTTTTGATATTTACTACTAGTATAGAAACCTTTGTATTGTTAAAGTGACAAATCACAGAAACGATTGTAAAAACAAACAAGCACCAAAATTCACATTTGAAGCCGTGAATCAAATCCATAGAAATCAATACCGAATCCATCCAAATGGATATTCCCAAAATTTCCAAAAAAAGGAGTCATCAAACTCGATAAATAATAACAATAAGTCGGATCAACCCGAATCGATTAAAATTGGAAACCCAAACAACTTAGGCAAATTGGCTGAGATAAGCAGATTCAGACGCCTGAAATTTCCAATTCAGATGTCTGAATCTGAAAAAATAAATATTTCCAGTTCAATATTCAGACGTTTGAATCATTAAATTCAGACGTCTGAAAATGACTAATTTTAGCCTATTTCCTCTAGGGTTGAACTCGAGCAATTTCAGACGTCTGAAATTTCTAATTCAGACGTTTGAATCTGGAAAATAAATGTTCTCCAGTAAAAGATTCAGACGTCTGAATCATTAATTTCAGACGTCTAGAACTGAAGCTTTGGGCATTTTCTTGCCTATGCCAATGATGGCCAAAACATATCAGAAGCGATCGGATAAGTGATGATTACGAGGGGTTTACGCCAACCGACTACCCAACCTTAAAGACTCACCAATACACTCCGATCAACATGTCCAACATCCATATAAGGTTTTTCATTGTTTTTGGTTTCAAAACACCGAAAATTGGAATATTCACCAAATCAATCCAAATCAAAATCAAATGAACATGAAAAGATGTTAGGAATTCATACCTAACAATCAAAGATAATTATAGACCTAGATGTGAGATAAAAATCTCACTTTTTTCATAAAAACAAGGATGAAGAAGCTATAGAGCAAGGCAAGAACAATCACTCTTCAATTCTAACCCACGAAGCTTGAATCTAAGCTTAAAAGAAAAAACACATTTCCTAAGTTAGGGTTTAGGAATTTTTGAAATTGAAGGGAGAATCAGTTGGAGAAGAAGAAGAGGATGCTTACCAATAGCTTCTCTTTAGATTTGGAGCTAGAACTTGGATTTGCAATGGAACTAGGGCTTAGGAATTTCCTAATCTATTTTCTCTCCCTCCATTTTTGTTTAAGCTTGAAGTGTTAGGAAACAGAAATGAAATGGATGAAGAGTAGTGGGGTTGAGCTAGAGTTAATAGTTTAGGCTAATGGGCTGAAACCCAAATCCAAAGCCCTAAGTGAAAAGGTCGAAATTTTAGCTAACTCCAAACCTATCAATGTTTATACTCAAAAAGATCGCAAACATCATTTTGAACTCAATGGATGTGGTCTCAAGTCCTAATTTGACTGTTTGCAAAAAGTAGCATTTCGGATTACAAACCGACTAATGATGCTATATTTGAATAAATATTTAAATACACAATCGTAAAATATGCGGGTTGTCACAGACTCCCCTCCTTAAAGAAATTGCATTCTTGCAATATTTAAAAAGAAAAATAAAAAGTAACAACCATAAAAGCATATCAACACAAAAGAAATTTGAAATAAGAAGTTCACCTCAAAGAGCTTAAGAGAGTAAGTCCGGATGTATTCACTCGATGAATTCTCTGTATTCCCAAGAACAATCGTTAGGATTTGAGGACCATTGAACTTTCACAAGAGAAACATCTTTATTTCGAAGGCGTTTAACCTCCGAAGCAATGATTCGAATAGGATGTTGATCATAAGTTAAATTAGGCGAAACTTCAATTTCCTCAATAACACCGGGCTCAAGAATAGAATCAAAATCTCGAAGGCAATTTCGTAGTTGAGAAACG
This sequence comes from Allium cepa, assembly GCA_030765085.1. Classification (NCBI taxonomy): domain Eukaryota; kingdom Viridiplantae; phylum Streptophyta; class Magnoliopsida; order Asparagales; family Amaryllidaceae; genus Allium; species Allium cepa. The sequence goes on along the minus strand of CM060932.1, from coordinate 604,467,462 downwards.
TGAAACACATCATGAATAGCAGAAAACTGAGCCGGTAATAAAAGGCGATAAGCCACGGAACCAATACGTTCGGTGATAGGAAATGGACCAATATATCGAGGTGCTAATTTTTCCGATCGACTGAAACGCGCAACACCCTTCATAGGTGAAACACGAATAAACACGAAATCTCCCACAGAAAATTCTAATTTCCTCCTTCGGTTATCGGAATAGGATTTTTGCCTGCTTTGAGCTTCTTTCATCCTATGGCGGATAAGGTCAATCTTTTCTGTGGAATCATGAATAAAGTCTGGACCTCAAACTAGCTTCTCACCGGCCTCAAGCCAACAAGAAGGTGATCGACATGGCTTTCCATAGAGTGTCTCGAAAGGTGCCATACCAATACTAGATTGGAAGGTATTATTATAGGAAAACTCAACAAGAGAAATATGATCTTCCCAACTTCCACCAAAATCAAGAACACATGCACGAAGAAGATCTTCAAGAGTTTGATTCACACGCTCGGTTTGTCCATCAGACTGAGGATGATAAGCGGTGCTAAAATTAAGCTTCATCCCCAAAGCTTTTTGAAGACTCTTCCAAAATCCACTAGTAAACAATAGATCACGATCGCTAACAGTAGAAGTTGAAACCCCATGCAATTTAACAATTTCTTTAATAAAAAGTCTGGCCAAAAGAGGTACGGTCCGACTGGACCGAACGGGAATAAAATGGGCAGATTTGGTTAGTCTATCGACTATCACCCAAAGGCTATCATGACCAAAACGAGAACGGGGAAGGCCATCAATAAAATCCCTGGAAATTTGGTCCCACTTCCAAATTGGAATGTCCAAAGGTTGCAATAACCTACCGGGCCTTTGATGCTCGGCTTAACTAGTTGACAAGTCATGCAACGCTTAACAAAGTTAGCAATATCAGATTTCATTCCATCCTAATAATAAAGTCGCTTCATATCCGCATACGTTTTACTACTACCGGGATGAATGGTAAATTTAGAATTATGATAATCTTCTAAAATATCTTTACGAAGATTACTGATATTTGGCACGATAAGTCTTCCAAATTTCGAATACCGCCACGGGCATCAATATCAAAGTCTTTCAAACCTTCAATATCAATATTTTCCCTATCACTTTGGCTAAGAAGAGCCAATTAGGGATCTAGCTTTTGAGCTTGAAGAATGCGGTCTAAAAGAGAAGGATGAGCCTCAAGGCTACATAAAACGAGAGATGAACATAAATTGGATTCACGGTCTCGAAGCTCACAAGTGGATAAAGTCTCGAGATCGTTCCATTTGGATATCATCATGTAAACAACCGCTTGTTGCTTACGACTAAGTGCATCGGCAACTCGATTCCCCTTTCCGGAAGTGTAAAGAATATCAAGATCATAAGATGCAAGGAACTCGAGCCAACGTTGTTGACGCAAATTAAGTTCCTTTTCAGAAAATAAATACTTCAAAGATTTATGATCCGTATAGAGAACAAATTTCTCTCCCAAAAGATAATGGCACCAAATTCTAAGGGCGGCAACAATAGCCGCGAGCTCTAAATCATGAGTGGCATATCTAGTCTCAGCGGGCTTTAATTGCCTAGAAGCATAAGCAATAACGCGTTCCCTTTGCATGAGAACGACACCCAAACCAACACGACTGGCATCGGTATAAACAATAAAATCTTGGTTTCCCTCGGGAATCACAAGAATAGGAGCATTAGAAAGAAGTTCTTTTAATTTCTGAAAAGAAGCTTCATATTTGTCCGACCAAATGTATTTAACTCCTTTCTTTGTCAAGCTAGTAAGAGGCACGACAATTTTAGAAAAGTCCTTTATGAACCGACGGTAATAACCCGCTAATCCAAGAGAGCTACGAATTTCCGTCACACTCTCCAGTCTCTTCCAATTTTAAATCGCTTCGATTTTTGAAGGATCTACGGAAATTCCAGATTCGGAAATAATATGACCGAGAAATTTCACACGAGATTGCCAAAAGTGGCATTTAGAAAATTTTGTTTTTAATTGATTGCTCCTAAGAGTTTCCAACACAATCCGAAGATGCTTTTCATGCTCTTCCTCGGTTTTAGAATAAACAAGAATATCATCAATAAAGATGAGAACAAATCAATTGAGAAAGTCTTTGAAAACTGATTCATAAGGTCAACGAAATAAGCCGGAGCATTTGTTAAACCAAATGGCATAACAAGCCATTCATACGATCCATAATGAGTATGGAATGATGTTAAAGGAATGCTATCCTCTGCAATACGAAGCTGATGGAAATCAGTTGCTAAGTCTAGTTGTGAAAAGACTCTAGCGCTGCTAAGTTGATCGAATAGATCATCAATCCGAGGTAAAGGATATTTATTCTTGATAGTAAGATCGTTAAGCTTGCGGTAGTCAACGCAAAGCCTAAGTGTACCATCAGATTTCTTCACAAAAATAGCAGAAGCTCCCTAAGGAGAGGAACTAGAATGAATAAATTGCTTCGTTTCCAATTCGGATAATTGTTTGCGCATCTCCTCATTTTCCTTATTGGACATTCGATAAGGAGGACGAGTAATAGGTAGAGATCCGGGGATAAGATTAATTCTGAACTCAATTGCTCGTTTAGGTGGTAATCCTAAAACGGACTCAAATATATCGATAAATTAACGAACAATGTGAATGAGAGAAATGACATCTTCCTCATCATCATTATCGTCATCATGAGGATTTAATGAATATAAAGACGCTGCCAAATTGGAATCCGAATATTTAAGAACAATAGAAATCTACTTAACAGATTGAGGATGCCGAAGATGAATAGTCCGCTCAGGACATAGGATTTGAGCTTCATAACGGTTAAGTCAATCCATTCCCAAAATCATTCCGAAGCCTAAGTAACGCCAGACAGGCAAATCGGCTCGGAAAGAAAAATCACATAAAATAATCTCGACATCACTACAAAGAAAATTGAGTGTTGCGGATCTACCGACCGGATTCGCAATTCTCAAAGAAGTCATTAAAGCAACAACACTTAAAGAAAAAGTATCAACAAGTTCTTTTGATATAAAAGAATGGGACGCACCCGTATCAAAAGGAACTCGAATATGTTGATCATGATTTATAATAATGCCATCAAGGATAGAATGAGAAATACCTTGACCACGAGAAGTGTTACTAGGAGTTTGCACAACATTTAGCTTTCCCTCCTTCTTGCCTTGAAGTTTGGGACATCTAGATATATAATGGCCCGAGCTTTTGCAATAACGACAAGCAAGGGGCTTTGAACACTTATTAGCATAATCATCCTTAGAACCGCAATTGTAGCATTGCCCTCCTCTAGAGGTAGGATTTTTTGCTACCAGAGTTGATTGCTTCCCTTTTTTGTTGGGATAAGGACCTTTGAATTTATTAGGCCTCTTCTTGTTGTTGTTGAAGTTTGGTTTGGCACCCACAATTTAAACATCACTTTCCTTATCTGCCTCTTCAAGTCGAAGAGCGGTATCAATAAGTTGATCAAAAGAAACTTCCAATTTCAAAAGTAATGGCTTCTTGAGATTTTTATTCAAGCCATAGACAAATCTCTGATTCTTCTTCAATGGGGTATTAATGTACTCAACCCCTTATTTAGGAAGAGATCCGAAAGATGCGACATACTCTGCCACAGATGATACACCTTGAACAAGGTCAATAAAACAACGGGCCAAAGTCACTTTTTCAACCTCCGGCAAAAACTATGATTCGAATTTTCCCGAAAATTGCTCCCAAGTAAGATCCACTACAACAATTTCAGAGATAAGAAGCTCATACCAGTCTAATGCTCTTTCTTGGAGCATACTAGAAGCCACTTGGACCCGATGAAGATCAATAAGATTCATGCGAGAAAAGATGCGATCGCATGTTCTAGCCAAGCTTGGACTTGAATGACGCTTTCAGAACCCTTGAATGGCTTCCCACCCAAGTTGGTATAGTCGCTGCACAAGCGTACAAATCCGGATTTAGGGTGAGTAGGCTCTGGAATGGGTCCGGCAGCTTGAGCATTCTTTACAAGATCAAGAAGCTGTTGGGCAGACATAAATACTCCATCTTGGGGAGTAGCACTGGATTGACCTGCGCTGGGACGGCCAGGTCTAACCATTTCTCTTCTTTAAGAAAGAAAGAACGAAGAAGAAAAATTTATTCTCGGAATGTATATCAAACAATAATGATTGATAAAACAAGGCACCATAAAAGAAAATAGGATAAGATGGTACGAAGACTCGAATTAAAACCCAAGGCACGACTCCTGAGATGGACTTTGGACGATGATCGTTGTTAAATTATTCTACATTGTTCCGAAGTTGTCTCTAATACCAAGTTGTGATGCCCCACCTCTATACTCACGCTAGCCAAGGACACTACGAAGTAATGCCATCAACTAGCGCAAAGAATAAGGTTGTTAAGGAGCGACCATCCGTGTAATTGCTTTGTGCGAGCACCGATATGTCAGATAGTATAAAATGCATTTCATTTCAAGAGGAAATCCGACATGCCAATACAAACTCAAACCTACCACACACTGGCTATGTGGTCTTCGGAAAAATATACAGAAATAAACATAACTTAAATCAGTCACATGTATTCATATCACAAAAGCGGATATAGATATGAATATAACACATAGAAGTGTATATCGGAGTAGTGGTTAAACAAGATCCAAAATATCACAAAAGAATATATAAAAGTGCTACAAAAAAGAATATGTATACATCAAGGAGTCTCTATCTCATATGTATACAACAAAAACTATAAATCTAATGTAGTTAGCCAAAAGTCAGATAATACTGCCTGATGAGGAGTCGAGCAGAAGCACCTGTAACATCTCGGTCTGACCCGAGTATTATTTAATAAGAAAATAATAAACGGATCAGTCTAGCTATAAATATCAGATAAGAAGAGATAAAATAAGAGATATGACAAAAACGTGTGATAATAATAATGTCATACTGTGATAAGTATACATTTGAAAATTAACCAAAAACCATACAATATAACAAGAGTCTTCTCAAAGATCAAAAGGAATGTCATATTCTTTATATTTATCCACCAAATCACAAATGTTGGCAAACATCTCAATGCCAATCGTAAAGGTTATTGAAACACAAATTCACCAAGGCACAAATATTGATAAAACTTATCAATGTAATAACAAAAATTGGTGAAACAAAAATTCTAGAAATCATCAATAGAAATCCAGAAATCACAAAAGGGGGAGGCCTATCACAAAATGGGAGTATGAAAACTCACCAACACGTGTATCACAAAATGGAACGCTATTCCATGGTTGCTAACCATTAATTTTGAGCCGAGGCTACACAAAACGGCCCGAAGACCATAGGTCGCTACCCTACCAATTTTGAGCCAAAGCTCCATAGAAACGGGATTTAGTCTCCCTCGTAGACAAAGAGACATCGCACAATGCTAGTCTAAATCACAAAATGATCGTCATCGATCATCAAGAAGTTTCAATTACACTAAGCTAGTAAATAGATGAGTTTAGCTTCATGTCCCATAACCACTGGCTTAACTTAAGTATTTACGAACAAATTGTAGATCTCCACTCGAAAATTGTCACAAGAGTTTCAATCGAACAAGTCCAAAAATTAACCGACGAAGTAAACGCATGCATTTCGTACCACTTGTTTTACTAAGCCGTTTAATTAGATTTCTCAAACGAATGAGGTAAAGGTTTATTTTTACTAATAGATTGAAAAAAACGGTTTTAATAAACGAGCTTTGTATTAAAATAGTGTTGAAATGGTTTTGACGGAAGAGTTTTGATATTCACTACTAGTGTAAAAGCCTTTGTATTTTTAAAGTGACAAATCACAGAAACGATTGTAAAAACAAACAATCACCAAAATTCACATTCGAAGCCATGAATCAAATCCATAGAAATCAACACCGAATCCATCCAAATGGATTTACCCAAAATTTCCAAAAAAAGAAGTCATCAAAGTCGATAAATAATAACAATAAGTCGGATCAACCCGAATCGATTAAAATTGGAAACCCAAAGAACTTAGGCAAATTGGTCTGAGATAAGCAATTCATACGTCTGAAATTTCCAATTCAGACGTCTGAATCTGAAAACATAAATATTTCCAGTTCAATATTCAGACGTCTAAATCATTAAATTCAGACATCTGAAAATGGCTAATTTTAGCCTATTTCCTTTCGGGTTGAACTCGAGCAATTTCAGACGTCTGAAATTCTAATTCAGACGTCTGAATCTGGAAAATAAATGTTCTCCAGTAAAAGATTCAGACGTCTGAATCATTAATTTCAGACATCTGAAACTGAAGCTTTGGGCATTTTCTTGCCTAGGCCAATGATGGCCAAAACATATCGGAAGCGATCGGATGAGTGACGATTACGAGGGGTTTACGCCAACCGACTACCCAACCTTAAAGACTCACCAATACACTCCGACCAACATGTCCAACATCCACATAAGGTTTTTCATAGATTTTTGTTTCAAAACACCAAAAATTAGATTATTCACCAAATCAGTCCAAATCAAAATCAAATGAACACGAAAAGATGTTAGGAATTCATACCTAACAATCAAAGATAATTATAGACCAAGATGTGCGACAAAAATATCACTTTTTGCACAAAAACAAGGATGAAGAAGCTATAGAGCGAGGCAAGAACAATCACTCTTCAATTCTAACCCAAGAAGCTTGAATCTAATCTTAAAAGAAAGAAGAAAACATTTCCTAAGTTAGGGTTTAGGAATTTCTGAAATTGAAGGAAGAATGAGTTGGAGAAGAAGAAGAGGATGCTTACCAATAGCTTCTCTTTGGATTTGGAGCTAGAACTTGGATTTGCAATGGAACTAGGGCTTAGGAATTTCCTATTCTCTTTTCTCTCCCCTCATTTTTGCTTAAGCTTGAAGTGTTAGGAAATAGAAATGAAATGGATGAAGAGTAGTGGGGGTTGAGCTATAGTTAACAGTTTAGGCTAATGGGCTGAAACCCAAACCCAAAGCCTTAAGCGAAAAGGTCGAAATTTTAGCTAACTCCAAACATATCAATGTTTATACCCAAAAAGATCGCAAACGTCATTTTGAACCCAATGGGAGTGGTCTCGAGTCCTTATTTGACTCTTTGCAAAAAGTAGCATTTTGGACTATAAACCGACTAACGATCCTATATTTAAATACACAATCGTAAAATATGCGGGTTGTTACAATAATACTTTGTCGGTTTATCTTGTTTAAAAGTTTAGAAACCCCTATCGATGACATGGCGTCCCACACATCGACCAGAATCCATAAACACTCAACCGATAAGTCAACACAATATAAAAACAATTTTATACTCACTAACAAATAAGCGCTCATATCTATTTATACACTCAAGCTCATTCTAGAGTACTACGGACTCTATTCTATGAGTAATTCCCACCAGAGCCAAGGTTATCACCAACCTAAGCTCTGATACCAAGTGAAACGACCCGCAAATCTGTACCCCTTGAGTCAACACTATTCTACATCAATCAACTTGGGGTGAACAAAAATACGAACCATTTGGGTTAAAGAAGAAGAGGTAGAAGAAGAAAATAGAAAACAACATCAGAATCTAACCATCGCAGCGGAATAAGATATAATAGATAATTCATGATCTTTACACAAAAACAAATCTGTTTATACATTACATCATCAGAGTATACATAACACACAACTGGACAGTAATCATAACTTGTCCTCATAATCTGAATACACAGTGGAATATTTAACACAAATACGAAAGTACGTATTGCCTTCCAGCTCGTCTCTTAAGCTCCACAACATCCTTTCCTGTATCTACAATACTCAGTCTGACCCGAGCATTATAGTTAAATAACACCCGAGTCAGTCTGGAATACCAGCATGAGAAAACTACATCAAATTGATTATTAAAGTTTCAAAATTTTTTTGAAAACAAAAGCATCTCGTAAGACCACGCCACAAATAAACATGTCGGGTTTTTACCTTACGATAGCCAAAACACTTCTTATCAAAATCCTCTGATATTATAATGGTGTCTATAGAAAGTAAAATAGAATCTAGCTGAAATGCTTGCATCTCACGTTTTAGCAATAGTTGGGCACAATCAAAACCGTACAAGCGCGTAGGGAGAATGGATTTCCAACTAATGACTAGGCACTGGGGTACCACCTGTCACAGTATGTGGCCTAGATCACCGTACCAAGGATTACTCCCAATCCCCTGCAACACAAGACCGGGACTACCCCTTGCTGGATAATCCCGAGTAAGATCACCCAACGGTTGGGATCAGCAACCGCACCACCAAGCCGAATAAAAAGGGACATCTAGACAGGGATGACCTCACCCTAATGGGTGCTACCCACCTAGCCTTGCTGCATAACCCCTGATTTTCAGTCATTCCCGGTTGATGAGGCTCGAGGCTAAGCGTTACCTTTTTAGATCATTTCACTTAGAATGCCCATCGTCCACCTGATGATGTTCCGAAAGCATTCATCCATACAAGTCCGTCCCGGGTTCGAACGGAACCGAAGGCACCACTCCTACTACATCCATTTTGGAATAATCCTCAGGATTAGTAGCGACTAACCCTTGCATTTCACTGCTCCATCTTCGAATCCAAACTCATCTTCCTCTTGAAAACGTACAAACCGGATTGAAGTGGTTTTCGAGAAATTAATCCCGATCCCGGTCTCCTCGAAACGATCACCGCTTAGCTAATATTGATAGTCGGTTATTTAACTATCAATTAACATTCACAAACAACCATCGAATAATAAATAATTTCACCAAATTATTTATTAATCTCAAATTATCTTCACAAGATATATTTCCATTTTCAACCCCTTTGAAAACAGTTTCCAAACCACACTTTTCTCATGAAATCAATTTCCAAATATTTATTTCCTCTGAAAACACCAAGCACAATACTTTAGATTTTTAAAATAATTTAAAAATCTTTATTATAAAATATCCTTTAAAACATTTACATTAAAATTACTTTAATACTTATTCAAAATATATACTTAAGCATATTTAAAATAAAACTACTTTATACAATATAAAACTGAATTTCTAACTTTTAAAAACATAATACTAAGCCACCTTTAAATAATTACTGCTATAATAAATTAGAAAAATGTACTTACTTTAAAATTTAAACATTTAGAAATAATAACTTTTCTAAAACATACTTTTAAACAACTTAAAACTTTGTACTTATAGTTAAAATTTGTTTTGAAATGTACTTGGCTATTCAGAGAAATATGCTTCTCTTCCACATCCTTTAAAAATAAATCACTATTTATTTTTAAACAAATTTACCCATTCCTTTAATAAATTCTACCGTGAATTTATTCTTCAAATATCCACTGAGATATTACTTAACTTTTATAAACCTAGTTTATAAATTTCTTTGTCCATCCTCCTTTATAATTCCAATTTCAAACACTTAAATCAATTTTCAAATTACTCCAATTTGAAATAATTTCCTTTACTTACCCATTTACTCCAAAATCCATTAACTTCATATTTTTATTTCTTACTTATGATGTAAAAATCTTATTTAACTGAAAATACAAGCTTCATATTTCCAAATTCTTTCTTTACCCTTTTCACTAAAATTTAAACCTTGAATTTTAAAGTAAATTCTTTATTCCTTTAAATAATATCACTTAAGTTTTAAAATTCATTGTTACGCTATTTATTTAAAATCCCATTTTCCATACTCGGAACTTAGTTATTAGAATTTTAAAATCACTTTCATTCTTTTCCAATTCATTCTCAAATTTATAATTCTCTATAATTATTTTACATAAAAATTCACTCTTTCATTTTCTTTTCAAAAATCCAATTCTATATATTTTGATAACTTAGTATACCTAAATATATTCAAGCAAACCATAGCATTCAATATACCAAATATAGTTCGTCACAGAATATCAAATATTCATAACACAGGATATTAAACAATCTAAATAATTTTTTTGACGAATCCAGTTGGATCCCTCCAACCTGTTTCCCTGCATCCACAGATGTTAGCACAATATAAAATACCAATTTCACTTTAAGGTGGAATATCGCGGTATATGGGATTTATATAATATCATCCGCTATTATGCGACGCATAGGGTCTCATCCGCTATATAATATGGGAAATCAATCACTCTAATATATATATACTTCTATATATAATATAACACATCAAATCAATTCAATCATTCAACCAATTATTTAAATTAAACCATTTAAATTTAAATAAAACTCAGATGAGTGAGATTAACTCACCTTTGATATTGATGTTTGCAGTCCATTTCCATCTTGCCTATTTCTTCACAAATTTTGGACCTTGTATAAACAATTCACGATTTATCACTATTTGAATTAACGAACAATTTATTACCATTTAACAAATAAACACTTTGGTTTTAAACTAATAATTTAGTTTTAAATTAATTTCCTTTTAATAAATATTTTTAGTGACCAATAATTTTAAATAAGTTTGTTAAATAAATTAAACACCCTAACTACATTATTTTGACATAACTAGCAGATTAAGATAGGTAAATGTATATTTATTTTTCTTTTGAGGCTACATATATGCTTATGAAAATACTCTATACAAATTTTATATAAGTTATATAAATCCTTAAATTTTCCAAAATCTTATGTGTATGTATATATGTATACATACATTTATTGTTTCATCTATATATATTAACTTAAAATTTAAAAACTGCTTAACAAGTCCAATTTCTTTTACTGCAAAAACTTCTCCTTTAATATACATACATACATATATATATATATATATATATATATATATATATCTTTGTAAAATAAAGAATCTGATTTTAAATTTCTTCCTCTATATATACAATATTTACATTACTAAATTTAAAACAGAAATTTATACTTATGTTCCTTTTCCTATTTAACATATATGTAAAATATTAAATTTATTGGAAAGAAAAGACAGGATACCTCTCTGCAATCTCAACGCATGCTACCATATCAAACCCTAAATCGCCTTAACGAGCTCTTCCCCTCGACGTTAGAGATGAACACACCCATCGCCACACAACACCATGCCATCGCGACCCCTGCAACCTCCAGTCGCCACCCCACGCACGCGAGAAATCAACATGCACAGCCCACGCTTCCCTTTCTCCCAAGTTCGAAGCCTTAGTGCCAACGCCCCTGCCTCCCATGCCTCGAATCATAAATCACCACCAGAATCGCGACCGTCACCGCGTCTACATTCAACCCATACTCTGCCGTCTTCGAGACCACCACGGCTCGTGCCCCTTCCCGATACGATCGCGAGCAACCCACAGCGACTCGAATTGAAAAGGGAAAGAATACACTTGAGGGCTTCGAATAGATAAAGGAATGAATGCCAATTTTATTTTCGAAATTGGATTTGTGAATTGAATTGAAGAGGGGAGTTTGATTTGAATAGGTTTCGTCCATTTTCGATTGAACGAGTCGTTATATTGTCCTTTGCTTTATCGTTTTCGTTTTTTTCTTTTTGATCTGAATTCAAACCTGGGAAGCGAAGTGAGGAAGGAACAGATAAATTAAAAAGGAATGGGAAGCGTGAGATTGAAGATAAGGGTAGTGTGCTTTGGAAAGGACTGGAAAAAGCTCTGATGTGAAATTAATTTGACTAGTCAATATAAATTTTACATGCCTTCAAATTATTCTTAACAGGCTTAAAACTCAGTTTCAACATTTTACCCAACTTTAAATTATTTAATTCAATAATTTAATTATAAAATAATTTGTGATATTTGAATTCAAGTTAAAAATTAACTTTTAAATATTTAAAATCAATTAAATATTCCAATTTCAAACATCCAAAAATTCCGGGTCGTCACATGAGATGACCATGATATTAACCCAATATAATTAAGGAGGCAAATCCTCTCTTGAATAGTGTTTCAATTACAATACTTTTGCTCGACCCAGCTATAGTCACTTAATTTATGTCATGCCATGATTTGACTATAGTCAAAGTAGAGCTTTCACATTGAAGGTTAATAGTATTCTAAAGTCTAGAGAACCATATAGACCAGTCACATTGATATTTTCTGCTTGACCTTAGTTATATTAACTAATAGAAAACTGTCGAATGAATCATTTTGTAGTTATTAAGTAACTATCGATATGTAACCCCTAGATGCCCTAAAAGGTCATGAGAAATACACTACCTAATGTTTGGAGAGTGTTACGTAGTCTAGTCTCAACGAATACATCAATATTTAGTCTCAATGAATCTTAACTAGGAACATTTAAAATGATTTGTTTTATAATATTCTAATATAATACTCATGATTACAATTATTTGTGATTACTATCACAAACACACCATTTATGAATTTTCTACTAAAAATATTTTAATAATCTATAACATATTATAAAAAAATATAATAGAAAGAAAACACCTTCTTTATCAACAAGAATTGATTCCAGAGTTAATTATTGCACAATAAATTAGAGAAGTGGCGTAAGGGCATATCACTAACCCTATCACAATTAAGAAGAAAGAAGCATTTACTCTATTGGAAATCCAATTCTACTATGGATGTGCGTTAAGGTTGGTCTTACACTGGTACTTTATCTACATGTTTTTGTATGGCATGGAGACTACACTTATGGAAACAAATTGACTATGAAATATGTTGTCACAAGTGTGGGAAATATAGTGATAAGTAACTTAAGCTTATATGGAATTCTTTGTAAGTCTCGACAATGGAGCAATACTTGCTCAAAGTAAGTGTTACTCTTGAACTTGCACTTTTTACATACGAGATCTAAATCCTCAAGTGGTCTGCAATTGTAGAAGCTTCCAAGAAACGAGTACCAATTTGACCATTAATCCAATGGCAACCTCGAATAGTCCAAGGTCGGACCATAGTACTACCATGGCAACCCGACATTATGTTTGATCCTATACAGTCAAAGCGCTCAAAAGTGCTTAATGCATTTATATTGCTATGATTTTATAGTTAAATGCTATAAATATTGAATCCACTTAGAATACCATTATTAACTTTTAATCTCACTATAAATATGGGATTTTATTGTAAATATTTTTTTCACGGGAGTTGTATTTTCAAATTGAAGCAAATAAAATCTGGTTACAATGTTTCCACAAAACCATTCACTAGGAAGTTCTAATAGGAAAAAAAACAAAAACAAAAAGAAATGAAGATATGGTTGAATTATTAAGAGGGTCTCTTAAAAAATATTTTGTTAAAAACACAAATTTCGTAGACAATCATATCAATATCGATTCAAGTTTTCCTTTGAAACGTGAAGTTCATAGAAAAAGCCAATTTGATGAAAGCACAAGTTCTGAGATGGAGAAACAATTTGTTGAAGGATCATTTACAACCTATTATTTTATTGTTATAGTGGATATTTCTTTTTCGGAACTGAGAGAGAGATTTGAGCAATTACATTCAATTCAACCAATCTTTGTTTTTCGTTTGACGTCTTGAAAATAAAACCATTAGATGATGATAGAATTAAAATATTGTTGTGAAAAATCTTTATTTGACTTTGAAAAATGAAAGTGCCTCTCATGCTGATGTAAAAGACTTACTTTCAAAGATACAAATTCTACAACCTACATTGCCTAGTGAATAATATGGTGTAGACAAGCCATAGACGACTATCAAAATTTTGGAATTTTGAAAAGTATCGATATGTTTCCAAATGTGGTGGTTATATATAGGATTTTATTAACTCTTCTCGTGATAGTGCATCTGCAAAACGAATTTTTTCAAAATTGAAGTTATTAAAATCATATTTGCAAACAATAATGAATCGGGACAGATTTAGTAGATTAGCTAAAAATGATATCTTAAAGCATGTTGAATATGAAGATATCATAGATGATTTTGCTTCAATAATGGAAGAAGAAAACATTTTAAATGAAACATTTTGAACTTGTCATGGTACAAATAAAATTAAAAAGTACGTCGTACACTTCCTATGCTATTTACTTGCATTATTTATTAGAAAACTAATGGTATTTTATGTTTTTTATTTTATAATTATATTTTTCCCACAAATAACCATATTATCCACATCTCAATTTATAGATATATGATGTGCTTAGCATATCTAATGATACAAATGAAGCAAGTGATGATTACTAGTAGTTGAAACATATCAAGCCTTGTGCGTAAATTTTCGTTATATTAAGACCTTTTATTGTTATATTTTGATTATAATTGTTTATGTTCATTCGTCTTGTTTGCAATGTTAGTTCATAATAATAGTTCTGACTTTTCAAAAATTAATCATGATTTCTTGTAAATAATAATTTTATTCAATATTTTTTTTGCAATTTTTTATGTCATGATACATGATATAGTAAATCGCATTGGACATTACACCATTATAAGCTATTAACAACGGGTAAAAACCGTTGTTAAGTCCAAAACAACGGGTAAAAACCGTCTTCAACACAGGAGTGGTTGAATTTAGCGATGGGAGAAAACCGTTGCTTTATGTCCAAAAGGCAACAGGTATAAACCGTTGCAAATTTCAAAGGCAACGGGTATAAACCGTTGCAAACTGGGCCAAAGGCAACCGGTATTAACCGTTGCAAATTGGGCCAAAGGCAACGGGTATTAACCGTTGCAAATTGGGCCAAAGGCAACGGGTATAAACCGTTGCTTTATGGACAATAGGCAACGGGTATAAACCGTTGCTTAATGTACAAAAGGCAACGGTTACAAACCGTTGCTTAATGGGCAAAAAATCAACGGATATAAACCGTTGCTTTCTGTCCGAAAAGCAACGGGTGCAAGCGTTGCTTTATGGCCAAAAAACGTTGCTTTATGTCCAGTAAAAAACGGTTAAAAACCGTTGCTTTATGCCCAAAGTCACACATAAAGCAACGGTTAACACCCGTTGCACATAGTGTTTGCTCCTGCTCCTACAAAATCACATCTGTAACTCATTACTGCGTTACACGCATATCTCAGTATATATACCAGAATATCAATATATATCAAAATATGCCAGAATATCAAAATATTGGTAACAAGCACTATAAACATATCACACATATACCATACATATAAAATTATCAAACTTATAATTACACTCATTGTTTTGCAAACAGAATGCTACCGTGCCGGATTATCATACTTATTACACTGCATTGTTTATTACACTACACTACAAAGATTTCATTAATTACACTACATTGTTTTGCAAGCAGTGAAGTCTACATATAATAAACACATTAAAAGGATACTGAGCAGGTTGCAAAGATGATATTTCTTTGGCTCATGCTGTGGTGCATACAGTATTCTATCCAATTCCTACGCAAAAGTAAAAACAGGTTTTAAACTCAAATCATACAGTGAATTTTAGCTTGGTCAAGTTCAGTTAATAGAGCAACGGAATTCCTGTGTAAGCAATAATAATGCGCAAGTAAAAGTGGCAGCAAACATTTAAACAACTATAACAACACTAACAAAAAAAACTGCCTTTCAACTTCATCCCATCCCCTCCGCTATACACTTCCACTCACAACCACACTCCTACACACTACAGCACTTCCTCATTTTCTCTGTTTTCATCTCATCCACACTTAAGTACTACATCACACCCCTACTGCCTATTGCCTGTCAACAACATACACCATTAGCTTGGTCAAGTACTACACTTAAGTACTACACTGTTTTTGGGTTTTTGTCCAATGTTGCACCGTTTGTACTGAGCCAGAAATCAAGTAATATGAACAAGTTGCTCGGACATATCTAACCTTAAATGTCCACCTCCTCCGAATGCATTTGATTCTACTATTTTTCTTAATTATCTCATTCGGGTATTGTTAAATCCTTAATCTTTAAAGTTTGTACGTGCACACACCTATCAAGTTAAATCCAAACATTTTATAATGGTTTTTTCAATAAATATTGCTTGATGTTAATAGTATGTACCAATTTTACACCATTAATATCCAACAAAAGCTATATTTTGCAGTATACCTTTAAGTTATTACCTTATCGGTAGGTGTACATTATGTATGCTTAATATATGATTGATTTCACCTAGAATATATAAAAACAAAAGGATATTGCACATAACCTCGTTATCATAAATAAGCCAAGTACAGGTTTGGTTCTACTCAGTACTCAGGCAAAAGAGATGTCTGTTGGTAATCCAACATTGATTAAACGAGTTAATTATATGCATTCTAACTGTTATAACTTTTAAAATCAATTATATGCATTCTAACAACTGTAATTCCTTTTATTGTCTGCTTCAAAACCAATCCCCTGTCAACTGCACATTCACATCACATCACAAAAACTGTAACAGTCTTCTTCTGACTGCTCCGCAGCCTTCAACTTCCCTTTCATCCACCATTTACACTTCCAAACTGGTTCCCTTGGTACCAGTAAGCCATCAAACACAAACTACAAACCTACCTGCACTCCAACAACATTTCCATATTTCCTATTCAAACCAATCACTACACATTTCATTTCCTCTTCAAACCAAATCACAACCATAACACTGTCAGCATAATTCAACTATCCCGACCAACCTCTCTAACTCCACATTCTGTAATGAACTCCAGCATTACAAACTGCCTCCCACTTCCTATTCACCCACTCTACCACAAACCACCAGTATCAACCACTCCAACCACCAGTAAACACTCCAGTAACCACTCCAGTTCCCTACCAAACATTCCAGTCCCCTACCATTTCAGTCCCCTCCCCACATCATAACCAAATTATTTTACCACCCATTAAACCCAATTAGTACGATACACACATAATTTTTTTTAGCTAATCAATTTTTAGTTTATTGGACCTCCATTCATCGTTCAGGCACATTGATCATGTTTTTTGTTTTTTGATTTTGTCCTTGAATTTTGACTTTACATCCTAGTATTTGATAAATTGTCGATTATCTTGTAAACAAGACAGACCAGGACAAAATACACATGCATTTGCATATGCAAATTTCATACACAGCAAACAATAGAAAATCAGCAATATATGCAAAGAACAAGTCAGAAATATCAATACCTCCGACTAAAGATATCGTATCAAACCCTTTTGACGACTCACATAACCTACGGCGCCAACATCCCCAAAGGTCTCGGTAAATTGTCGACATATTTTGGCGGTTAGCTCATCCGGCAATAAAATTTTGTCCAACAACACTTTTTCATATGTGGGTGGTACTGGTTTTCCATGAATTACTAATGCTGTGGAATCTCGGCATATAGTACCTGTTATATAAGCATTTCTGGAGTGAATATATGGAATCACATTTACAGAACTAACAAGCTCCCAAACATTTAAGACCATTGTGCAGAGCTACACAAGTCCTAGACCTATTGTGTATGCGATATTCGATCTTTAAAATCATGCAAGATTGGAATGGAAGGTGTAAGCTTTTATGATCTTTCTATATCCTTTTTTGTTTTGGAGTTTACTGATTTATTTTTGGACATAATGGCTATTGTGAGTGTCAATGAAAATTGAAACCAAAACAGATATAAGATAAAGACTACGATGAGTATAAGTATACAAACTAGATCTCTATTGACAATGAATTCCTTCTCATCTCTGTCATTCATTCGCTGTCTCAAACTCCAGCTTTACAATAGCATTTTGAACTTTTACGTGATTCTTCATCATTTCTTGCTATCTCTCACTGTTTCTCAAATCTAATCATGAACACAACCTTTTTTTAAATAACACTGTACTTTCAGCCAAGCAAGAATTTAGTGAAGGTTGTGCCTACCAGAACTTATCCATGTGATCATTGTTATTGATTTGCTAAAACTACTTAAAACTGCTTAATTTGCTCTATCCTATGGTTATAGCATTATAAATATTGCTAAATATTTTCTTATATCTTATGATTATGTTAATTTGGATTTGAAAATGTCATATACACCTCTTGTGAACCTAATTATGACGTACATGTCAAACGTGAACCTTTGTTCCCTAACCTCTTTTTCTATAACAAAAGATAATTTGGAATCTATAAATACACATGCACTAATACTCATTAATTTGTTTATATGCACAATAACAGAGAGCAGTAAACTCGGTTGAAGCATAAAAAGACTGATTGGTCGATTAAAATAGTACCTGTTGCAATTACTTCGTCCTCGAAGTTCAGGATTTCACATCTTTGGTCGATTAACTGATTGTTCGGAGTGGCAAACTGTGAAGATGCGATTTCACTGCCTACTTGACGATTATCTTGGGCTATGCTGAGAAGATGCTCCAGTTTATCATCCATATTGTCCAGCTTCATCAATTTTTGCTCCACATTTTGCAGTCGCTGCTCATATACTCCTTGGGCCTGTTTGAGCCGTTTGCATGGAATGGAAGCACTCTTAACTTGGCTAGGAGCTATATTGGTCCCAATACTTCGGCTCCTGCCCTTTACATCTTTACCAAACACTGATATAAAGACGGCTTCATCACCACCACTCGTCGTATCCTTTTCTTTTTCAATTTTGTCCTAAAAAGTAAATACATATATATGAATAATGAAAATTTAATTTAGAGGCGTTATTATTTGTTTAACTTACAAAGTAGGAAGATGTCGCATTTGACGTGCTGCCATCTTTTTTCTTATGCGTTTTCTCCCATACTTGAAGACGTGATACTTCTGTTCCCGGACTACTTGAATCGACCTGCATACAATGACCTAAAATTATATTTGGAACTAATGGTATATGCAATGTGATGCACCAATTCAATGACACATACCATTTCTTGAGTAATCATAGCGTGACTCTTACGTCGCGAATGATGACCATATTCGAGCATTGATCTATTTTGTTTGCTTCGCTTCCTTTTTCTTTCACCTCGGATTTTGATTCATTTCTTATGAACTCATCCCAATCATCTTGAGAAATTTTCGGTGGACAATTTCTCATTCTTTCTTCGTCAGTGATGAAATGGTCATAATGATTCTTGCGCAAATCATTCTTGTGTCTCCTAAAAGCCTCGGACATTTTTTTCATAATAAGGTCCTTTGATAGAGGATCAAGCTCATAATATTTCTACATAACAAAAAATGCATGTAAACCATTTTTTATTTATGTATTGAAAGCATTATAAATGAATTTAAACCATCTAAGTTCATGTACACAGTTTACATTTCAAAGTATATGGATTTTTACATTTCAACGTATATAGTTTCATCAGTCTCTATGAATAAAGTGATCAATCTAAATATCCTATAAATATCATAAAAGAATATATCTTGAAACAGAAACAGTACATAAATATGGTCTCATATGAACCCTCGCTCATTCAGGCCTATTTTACAATCAGAAACAGAAACAGTACAGAAACAGAAACAGTACATAAAAAGGGTGCATATTACAATCATACGACTATATTTTACAAACAGAAACAGTACATAAAAATGGTTATGAGATTGGAGAACTTACCTCCAATTGATTCCACACGTCTTCCTTGTAATTTGGCGGAACTTTTTTCCAACTTGGATATGAGATTGGCACATGATTTCTTACTAGTTTACCAATCTTCGTAGCGACCTTTGAACCATTTTTTCCGACTGGAGAACGTAGTTGTCTATATCAATTTTCTCCCGTTTTAAAGTGGATGATTGTGAAGTTGTATCATTTGACGGTGGTGTGGCATCTTGTGACATTATGTCCTGCAAAGTCTAAAATCCTAAAATAATCCCAACAACATTATAACGTACATTTCTTCCCCTTCCAGCCCATCCCTGTGATGCCCGATTGCTGTCGGCCAAATTATTGCACGGAGTCCCCTCCATAACAAGATCAAACGCCTTATATGTCTTAATAAAATTTGCTCCAAGTGATCACTGTCAAGCTGCTGTACATCTGATATATGAACCAACGTCTCCTTATTGATTTGTTTGATCCCACCAACTTCTCACCACATTATGGTTTTTGTCAGTCCGACTGACAATAATCGTAATGTGATGAGAAACTGGTGGGATCAGACAAATCAGAAGGGGACGTTGTTTACTATATCAGATGTACAGCAGCTTACCAGTAATCGCTTGGGGCAATTTTATTAAGTCATATAATGCGTTTGATCTTGTTGTGGAGGGGAATCCGTGCAATAATTTGGCAAACAGCAATCGGGCATCACAGGGATGGGCGGGAAGGAGAACATTCACTTTTATGCGATAGTGATAAAGTCTTCCTGCATCACCAGAATTTTAAACTTAAGCGGATTCAAAACAATATCTAAAATACTGACTGAAATAAAGGATGCAAATACAAAAATATATTACCTTAGCACTGCTGAACTAAAGGGTGCAAATACAATATCTTGAACTGCCTGTCTACCTACAAACACAAAGAAAGAAAGAATAGTCAAGCTGATCATATGTATGTATGTGTGCATGTGTTTATGTATGTGATCATATGTAAGTACCTACAACTACAAACACAAAATGAACTCTTGCAATATATCAATCCTTATGGATCCATCAGGATATTATAATGGCACTAATAAAAAATATAATGCATCTATTACCATCATATAACACACCTTTTTACATTTTACACCATTTTAAATAAATATTTTGTTAAGGTACAATAACTGCTCTGAAATACAAAGTTAACATATGCATTTGATAAGATCTTCTAATTTTTCATTATCTTCAAAAGCTGATTGATAAACGGTGGGAAACTCAGTGTCATCCACATTTATGGTCAACCGTTTTGGTGTTTGCAAAACCACAAACCATCCGTTATTTTTTAAATCTTTTGAGTAGAACACTTGACTCGCTTCGATGCAAGAATAAATGGCTCATCATTCACGCTATCTTT
This sequence comes from Allium cepa, assembly GCA_030765085.1. Lineage (NCBI taxonomy): Eukaryota > Viridiplantae > Streptophyta > Magnoliopsida > Asparagales > Amaryllidaceae > Allium > Allium cepa. The sequence goes on along the minus strand of CM060932.1, from coordinate 604,446,604 downwards.
ATTCTTCAATTTTCCCAAGTTAACTGTGATCAAGCTTGAAACAGAATCTATTTTACAACCATTGATCTTATTTTCGACCTTTACCCAAACACAATAAAAAACTGTTTGTTTGAAGTCAATGTAATCCAACTCAATTATTTGTTGAATGACTCTGTAATAAGTTGTTTCTGCTTCCTTAAAATTTTTATCCTTCCCACTCGCTCTAAATTGTGTAATTGCTCTCATGCATACACCACTATCCTGTGTTAGCTTTCGCTCTTCATAACTCTTCGGAGAAAATAAAAACCTATTCACTTGGTACTTCATATAACTATGGGCATCAAACTTCGACCCGTTAACTAACCGCCAAAGAGTTGAGTCAACTTCGACGGTCTTCAACAACTACAACAAACACAATAAGTAAAAAAACATTGTCAAGGAGGTGTATGGTCAACTTGAAAATACGTTAAATATTTAATACATATATCTCCTCACGTAACCAAAAAGTGAAATTTTTAATAGCTTCCCCAGATGTACCCTCGCCTCGAGTTTGAGATTTGGTGCTTTGAACATAGGAGTTATACCTCCTACGAAAAACACACAATAAATACTATATATATGAATTGATTTACAATAGTAAGAATTCAGAACAAATTCATGAATTTACTTCTTCCATTCATCCAATCCGTCGTACTTATCAAGGACCCATTTACGCACTTGTTGAAATTGCACTTGAGTTAACGTTATATCTTTACCATTTTCTAGTGCTATTTCATCAGCAAACTTATCATCCTCGTCTAAAAATGCTTCACGGGTATATTTATGAGTGCCAACACCTCCTTTTGGCATATACTCCATGCAGTAAAGACTAGCTTCTTGTACAATATATTCTTCTGCAATACACCCTTCAATATATCTTTTGTTGCGCACATATCCTTTATATGTTTTCATCAACCTATGAAGATGAATAATTGTAAAATGTTGACATCAATAGCTATTTAAATCAAATAATTATGTACATAACTAAAATTAGTAATTTACCGTTCAAATGGGTACATCCACCTATATCTAACAGGACCAGAAATCAATGCTTCATCGGCTAAATGAACCATAAGGTGAATACTGATATCAAAAAATGCAGGCGGAAAATGTTTTTCAATAACACACATTGCTTCTACCAAACCAGCCTTTGCTTTTAGAAGATGTTCCCTGTTGATCACCTTTGAGCACAAAATGTTATAAAAGAGATTAATGCGGTGAATAGCATTCCGTAGATCCTTAGGTTGCGGAAAACAATGCTGAAGCAATACCGGAAGTAAATGTTGCAATATGACGTGGTAATCATGTGACTTCATATTTTTTTAGTTCAGGAGGGTTGATGCTCACATTGTTATGGAAGTTCGAAGAGAATTTTCTCGGCACTTTCAAAATTTTCAAAACGGTGCAAAACCGTATCTTTTCTTCTTTGCTCAAAGTGAAAGTCGCATTTGGTATGGTTACTTTACTTGTTTCAGGATCTTCTATCACCCACAACTTTTGTTTTATACCCATGATTTTCAAATCCTTCCATGCATTGATCTCATCTTTTGACATGTCTTTATGGTTCATAATTGTGTTGATCAAATGTTTCGTGACATTCATCTCCGTATGCATAACATCAATATTATGTCGGGTCAAATTTGTTTTCCAATATGGCAAATCAAAGAACTTCGACCTCCTATACCATGCAGGAACTTCTTCATCGATTGTCTTTTTTCGTTTTCGACCAATTTCCGGTATGTTTTTACCAACTTTCATTTTTATATTCGCTACCTTTTTTTCAACTTGATAACTAGTCAGTGGTTTTGGAGGACGCTTAAGTTCTTGCTCGTTGTTGAAATTTGTCTTATCGTATCGAAACTTGTGTCCGGACGGAAGAAATCTACGATGTCCCATGTAACAAATCTTATTACTTTCAGGGAGATAAACAGATGTAGTTTCTTCTCCACAAATAGGACATGCAAAGTAGCCGTGAGTTGTACATCCCGATAAAGTCCCAAGAGCGGGATGATCATGGATTGCCCACAACACTCTAGCTCTCATTATGAACTCAGATTTCTTAAATGAATCAAATGTAACGACTCCTTCCCATAACTGCTTTAACTCGTCTATCAAAGGTTCTAAATAAACATCAATATCCTTCCCCGGTTGTTTTGGCCCAGAAATCAACAATGTTAACATTGAGAACTCTCTTTTCATGCACAAAGACGGAGGAAGGTTATATGGTACTACAATTACTGGCCAACAGCTGTAAGGGTTAGTTAAAGAAGCATTCGGATAGAAACCATCTGTTGCTATTCCAAGCGTGATATTTCGTGGTTCAGCAGCAAACGAAGAATCAAAAGAATCTGTAGTTTTCCATTAAGAAGTATCACGCGGATGACGCATTACGGTTGTACCGGACTTGGCACGACCATGCCAGGTCATCGCTTCTGCTATCCATGGTACAGTGTACAGTCTTCTCAATATAGAAATTAAAGGAAAATGTCTTAAGGTCTTTTGAGGTATTGTGGTAGCTTTTCTCTCTTCGTCGAATGATGTCTTATATCTTGGTGCGTTGCAATTGGTACATGAAACTTTGTTCGCATTATCTTTCCAGTACAAGATGCAGTCATTATGCATGCATCATAAGTTATGTAATTCATCCCAACTTGCTTAATGATCTTCTTCACGTCGGGGTACTTTGACGGTAGCGTGTTACCTACGGGGAGTAAATCCTTTATAAATTCGAGTAGTGCAGCCACACCATTGCCTGAAAAGCCGTATTGGGTCTTCAAGCTATTCAGTTTTACAATGGCATACAACTTTGTAATCTCTTTTGGACAAGAAGGATACAATGGCTCTGTTGCAGTTGCACTATCAAAAAATGATTTATCCGTAAACTGCTCACCAATATTAGCATTATCATGCAACTGACTTGTAGGTTGAAAATGATGGAATCTATCTGCATCATTGATCAAATCCTCCATCCTAATATGTTCGGACTCATCAGTATTTGTGGCATGACTAACCGGTTGTTGTTTTGGCTTCTCCGGTATTCTTTCCCCGTGAAAACACCACACGGTATATGATTGAACAATACCATATCTAAGCAAATGAAAATGAATGTCATTTAATTTGAATGTATCTTCATTTTTGCACTGCGTGCAAGGGCACGAATACTTTTCCTTATTGCCACCATTTTCAGCAACAAATTTAACGAAATTTCTCACACCTTCCACATATTCTGTATTTCTTCGATTAGATTGATTCATCCATTGTTTGTCTATACTAAAAGACATACTGAAAGAAAATAACAAGAGCTAATAAGAAATCATGGGTAACAATATCTTATGGCTTTCCACCATGTTCAACTCTGATATTAACTAAACAGATGCATATTCTTCTGATTTCACTTGAAATTTAACATTAGCATCAAACTGTTTCCAAAAAATTTGCCATTACAACGGCGCCATTTTGTAGCACCATAGTAATGTCTATGCATTACCCCTCTCCTGATACTTTGCTTGCGCCATTAACAACAATTTTATCCACTTACTAAATATGGTCTCATATTTAGTAAAACAAAATTCATTGCATCAACTTATACCCTAGCAGTCACTATAAGCAGCTATGTCTAACTAGCATGCAGTACAGTACAACATTTAGGCTTTAGTTAATATGAGAATGCACACTACAACACTACTTCTCTTCCATGTTGCAATGTTTGGATGATGATACACCACACGTACGGGGACGTGTTAGATTATCTCACATTATACAATTTGTAAAACAAATCATATATAAATGTAAAAAGATCATCCTTTGCATAACCAATTGTTTCTTGGTTCTCTAACACTGTACACTTAAAACATCAAATATGTATTCTTATGGTTCAGATTAGAAGGTGCATCTCTACTTTGGCAAACTGTTAAAGAGTAGTAGATATTGACTATAATCAATCCCCAAAAACTTAATGAAACATCAATCCTAAAAGATGAGGATAATGATGGAACTCAAATGACAGCTTATATGGTAACACTAAACAAACCCATAAGCAAGCATTATAGGGAATAAACTATTCCTTAACTTGTGTTGCATCCCTTTCTTTATTATTCTAAACTACAAATATAAGCATGTAATCTTTTCCTATTATTCAACCATAGAAACGAATGGATTCACCGTGTATAGACAGCCAGTCGTCGATAATACATATAAAGCACTGAGTAGAAACACACATGCTTGTTTTCCAAATAATTTACTGATTTCTATTAATCATGTGTGGATTACAGATTAATTCATTATCATTGCATTTGACAATCTTTTAACTAAGTTGTGATAAGTCAATTTTCAAGGTGACTGTAACATTCGTCCTAAATCTCTTTTCAGCGACATGGAACAAGCAAAAGGTGGCAAATTTTTGGTCGAGAAGAATCAGAAAATCCTTGGTACATAGTTAAAAGTTTATCTTATCACCATGAAGATATTCACGTTAAATTTGAACCAGGTTCTTCAAGACTTAGCCGAGCAACGTATGAAGTTAAAGGTTCTTTTAATTCTACACATAAATACTGTGATATAACAATGCACCGCAAATACATGTACACAGAGTTTCCATTTCAATTGACAACAAGTATTATTACAAAACAAAGCCTACCTGGCAGTTATGCGCTCTCTTCGATTATGCCAATGAAACTCGAGGAACCAAATATCAAAGATACACAGATCTGAGATAATTAAGATTTCAAATTAGATTTTATAATACAAGTATGAAACAAAATCGAATTTAAAATAGAAATCAAATAATTAAAAATGAGTACCCAACCTAGAGTATGTATTCGATAAATTCACGTTGTAATACTTCTCCGAACACAGATCTGAGAGGGCCACTGATTGGCGTTGAATGAAGGAAGAACTGGTGCGGCTGGAAGGAAGATGAGTTCGCAGCTGGACATGATTAGATGGAAAGATGGGTTCGCGGTTGGATGGAAGATGATTTCACGATTAGATGGAAAGATGAGCGGGTTGAAGCAAATCGAATTGGTGGAATTGGGTTTTTATTTATTTAGGTTTTCTTTTCGTTGAAAGAGGACGAAACGAATATCAAAGGAAAGGAGGGAAGGAAAAGTGATGGGCCAATTCTTTTTGGCTCCCAGCGAATATTTGGCATAAAATTAGCGCCATTATTTTCCACAACATTTACGACGGTTACAAACCGTTGCTAATTAGCCACGGTTGAAAACCGTTGCTAGTTGGAATGAAGCGCGCCAAAAATTATGGCGCAAAAGGATGAAATTCACCGCCATCATTTGTCTCCAAAGAAGCTACGGTTAATAACCATTCCCAATTAGAAATGATAAAAAACCGTTGCTAACTGAACCAAGACGGTGATTAACCGTTTCTAAATGGCAACGGTTAATAACCGTTGCCAAATACGTGGATGGTTAGTTGCAAATCTCAGTATTTGGTGTAGTGACATTATAAATCCTAGAACTGGATCTATAGAAATTAACCCATAATTTTCCTGCATTATCAAGGATTTATTTTAGGTATTCAATTTGGATGCTATTGTACCCAACTTTATTTTTTCTTCTTTTCGAATTAACCACATAGTCATCGTAGTTACTGGTTAATAATAGTGTTATATTATGGTAATTTTTCTTCTACTTTGCAGGTATGCTAGACAATAGTATACTTACATAATTAATGCTTAATTTGTTCCCCATAACGGACGAAATTATTTCAACACAATAGGAAGCAGTTATGCTTATGTTTGATGTGACAAAAATTGTCGTGGTATTGTATTTATGACAGACTAAGTATTTTTTTCCCGATTATGTTGTTATTTTCCAATAAAATTCACTTCGGTGGCTTAACTAATATACAAATAATGCCCTGTAATTGAACAGAATGTTTGAACATAGCATCCAGTTAATGTGTTTATTGTAGATTTCTTGATGTAATCAAAGTCATGTTAAAGTTTAATCTGCATCATTCATAGTCATACTAACACAAAACTAATCACTATTTATATTGTTTCTACTCATGCAATTTTTATCCATGTTGGATACACTACTTTATTTACATAGTATCCATTGGTATGTCTTCTACCGTGCCTTGTACGTAGATGAATAAAAAAAATCACACTTTTTTTAAAGTGTGAACAAGGAACTTTCCTTCTATTGGAGGAATTTGGTGGGTCATATATGGCACCCCTTGAATTCCTCCAATAGGAGCCCAGTGTTTTGTTCACACTTTGTAAAAAGTGTGAACAAAATCGCACTGTAAAATATACATAACAAATAAAACACATGGAAATACAAGGAACAAAGATATAGAAATACGTCAAATACACGGAACAAATACAACACCTAGAAACAGTTAGAAATCACTCAAAATGTCTAATATAGCGAACCCACAGATGATACACAGTATGACCAATGAAGATCAGATGATCCATAAAATACAGAGAGTTAAATGTTGATTTAGATATTTCAAACACATTTTCTTGTTCCACTTTGGCTATGATCTTCCTATACATTCGACATGCTCTACTAAACATAACATAGGTACTTCTAATATCCAAGTTTGATCTTCTTAACCTACATTATGGATGTTTATTATAAGCTTCATTGACAGCGAACCAAAAATCTTCATCGACCTCCTCTTCCATGTGTCTTTGATTGGCCTATATATAAGCTCGAATCAACACTAGATAGTCATGGGGAGTCCAAGTCTGATTTTCCATTGGGAATCCTATGCACTTCTCATACCAACCCTTTCATTGTAAATAGTAATTTCATAAGCTGTGTGACGTACAACAACCAATAATCAAAATCCACCTGTCAATCATCCAAGTTCATAATAGAAACAAAATTATCCTACATGATTACTGTAGCCATACTATATAATCAGTGACTAGATGAGTTGGCTTATTCCATCGTACACTGTAGTTATGCTCTATAAGCCCTAGCCACTTAATGGCAAGTACCATCGTACACTGGAGCATGCTCTATAAGCCATAGCCACTTAATAGCAAGCACCATCGTACACTGTACCCATGCTGTAACAACCCACGATTTTGGTCATTTAATTTTGAACATTTAATTAATTTTAATTAATAAAATATTAGTTTATAAAGCTTAAAACTTGAATTAAAATATAGGATTTTTAAAAATCTTTGAATTGTGAATTATTGTTGGAATAATGATTTAATACTAAGATTTTAAATTGAATATTAATCTATGGACTAAGTGGACTTGTTCAGCTCCTTTTAAATTATAAATAATATCAGTGAATTCCCTTGTAAATTTACTTACAGTAATAAATAGTTCAAATATATAACAAGGAAACTTATTTTTATTTTTAAGATTCAATTTCTATTGACATATGTTTAATTTAGTTTATTTGATTTTTCCATAATTTTTAATTTGAAAAATATTTAAATTGTCATTCGACGTTTTTTAGCAAATGTCAATATTTTAGTGATCTTTCAAACTTCAATAACCGGTACAAAAATTGACTAATCTGTTCGCACGAGGTCCGTTCGAGACGAATTTTTTTGCGTTGCACTCGTTATGATGATAACTTCGTAATGAAATTGGTTTGAATGAATTTGGTGTAAATTGAAAATTTAGGCTAAAATCGGACATCGTTCGATTTTAGTTCAAAGCGGAACACTTCAGTGAGTTAAAAACTCACTCTTTTTGGTTAATTTGCATGTTTATCGTAAATAAAATTTATTATGCCTGTTTGGATTAATGAATTTGCAAGTTGATTGAATTTGGTCTAGAATCATGATATAGCATCTTAAAATGCAATTAGATTGGTTGAATTTGATCTAGGATCGCGATATAGCATCTTGAAATGCTATTAGATTGTTTGAGTTTTGAATTTATATTTAAACTTGTTTTAAGTAATGGATCATATATGAGGTGATAAATTGATATTGATTTGATTATATAATTACGTTGTATAAAATTATAATGCAATTAATGTAAGTATACTTCTTGTTAAACATTTGGCTAAATAGACATCGTTTAATAAATGTAAGGGTTTATCTTTTAATGACATTAGTTAGTAAAAAAAATCTCTGTTCTGCTATTATATTAATTTGGAAATTTATTTATGCGTCAATAGATCGTTAGCTATGGATTGGTTTATATATATGCTTGATTATGTAAATACCGGCAATTTGACTTAAGAAGTTAAATTGAAGGTAATGGTAGCTTGTTAAGTAACACTAGGATTGTCGAGCCTTTTCTAGATTTGGAAATTTTGGACTTGATAAAGTTCTAGTTTTATAAATTGGAAGAAAAATGTTTTAATTATTTATATATAAACAAGTATTATTAATTAATTACAAATGTTTGTAAAAATTATTTTTGTAAGTTAATTACTACATTATCTATAGTGTTTTAAATAAATTATTTTATTAAGTTTTTTAAGATAATCATTATTTTGTTATTAGTTCTTTAAAACTAGGTGATTATTTCATTCAAAATATTGTTAAAGGTAATTTATTTTATTTAAAAGGTTGTTTAAAGTTATTTTATTTTATTTAGTTATTGGAGATGTTTAAAAGTTTAAGAGTATATTTATTACATTATTAAAAAATTATTTATATTTCTTTTATATTATTTAAAAATAATTAAAGCTAAGTTTATGATGTTTTAGTTTATTTATTATAAATAAAAAAATAGTAAACATAAACAAATTGTTATAAAAAGGATTTCCTTTATAAAAAGGATTGATGTAAAAAAGTTTATAATCTTGGGAAGAGGATTGGAATTGGGAAAGAAGTTGAATTCCGAAAGATTATGGAAAAGAGGATTTTAAATGGTTAGTGATTAAAAAAGGGTAATTTTATATATTGATTAGGAGATTATAATAGAGTGCTTTATAAATAAAACTTGGAGATTTATAAGGAATTCTATAAATAGATTTTGGAAATTTATAAAGAAGATGTTTTAAAATAAAAAGAAAAGATTGTTAAAGAAAGAGAAGGTGTTTGGAATATTTATATCTTTGTTTAAAGGCTATTTTTGTTTAATCATTTTAATATGATCTTGAAATAAGTAAATCTTTCTAAATGATTAGTTAAGATACCACCATTTTGTAAGTATCTGGGAAGGGTTCTTCAAGTTTCGAAAACAATGATTTGAAAATATACTTATACCGTTAAGATAAGTACATGGTTATATTTTGTAAGTGTCAAAAATATTGAATTTAGTGAATATATTTATTTTGTTTAGATAAGTATATGGAATTGATTTCCAAGTATTTTAAAAGTGATTTAAAATTCATGAATGTGAGGCTCAGTGGGTTCCATGGGAATGAAATCTATGATTTGAATGTTTGTTTATTCGATAGTTTAATAACCGACTATCAAATTTGGACAAACGTAACTTTGAAAATATCTAGGAGAAACACATGAATTATATGGTACAGTTACCATCAAAGGTGCTATACTGTACGTATAAACTCGTTTTATTCTTAGAGGACAAATGATAAGGAAATTCATCCACAAACGGTTAGGAGGTGAACTCTGCTCTTATCTTTGTTTGTTTATTTCCTAAAGAACTGGGGTTGAGTTTATCGGGAACCGTCGAATGTTGTGTTGAAGAGACCGGGATTGGATATGTTATCCGAAAACCACTACGATCCAACTTTAGCGTTGGGAAGTAAAGACATCTAGAGGATGATGGGAATTCAGAGAAGGAGCTCTCAAGTGTTTCATTCAGTCCCAAAACGAACTTGTATGGATGAATGCTGTCATTATATTATTTCCTGGAAGGCAGTGTTAATATTCTAAGTGGGAAGAGCTATATAAACGTAATCATGGCCTCAAACCTCCACAACCGAGAAAATGACTAAAGCAAGGACATGCGGTAGGGCTATGTGGGTTGCTCCCATTAGGGTATGATCATCCCAAGATCTGCTGTCGATATCCCTATGTATGCTTCAGGGCCCATGATGGTTATTTATCAACCACAGGGTGATCATGTTTGGCGCTATCCAGTAAGGGGTAGGGCCGGTCCTAAGTAGCTGAGGTGCAAGGTATTGTAGCCTCCTGTACATTTTATCTAGAAGTGTACATATTCGGTGGGTAGTCCCTTACCATTTGATATTTGGAATCCACTCTCTAATAAGCGCCTTTGGTTTTGATAGTAGAACCTAGTATGCTAGAATTTGTAACAATTTCGGCTATTAAGCATTCGTATTCTAGACATTATCATAATATCAGAGGATTTCATATGAAATGTTTTGGTTTTCGTAAGGTAAAAACCCGTCCTGTTTATGTGCCGCATGGTCTTACGAGATACTTTTGTTTTCAAAGGTTTTTATAACTTTAAAATCCAATTGAATGTGTTTTTCTAACGCTGGTTTTCCAAACTAACTTAGATGTTATTTTATTATAATGCTCGGGTTAGACCGAGCATATTTATAGATTGCTTTGGATGCATTGAAGCTCAGGAGACAAGTTGGAGATCTTCAGATCGTATTCACGTATATGCTTATTTTATGTTGCTTTGTTATTGAAATTATCAGCAATTATGAGGACGGGTTGTTATAACTGTCCAGGCTGATAATTATGATTGTTGTTTTACCCTGATGGATGTATGTATATAATAGTTTCTCTTTTGAAAAAATTATTGATATTATATTACATGTTGTTCTGCTCAGATTGTGAGATTCTTTGTTGCTTTTAGTTGATTTTCTCTTCTTCTTCTCTTCTTCTTTCTTCTTTCTTCCCCGTAACTATGCATCTTTCTGTTCGATTTGGGTTGGACATGTATGGTTTATGGTCAGCATAAATGGTACGAAAAAGTTGGCCGTTACACGTGGTACTAGAGCTTAGGTTGAGAGAACACCTAGATTTTGGTGGGGTTAACTCATTTGAGATAGGATAAGTGAGATCCTCGGATGATTTTAAGTGCATTATATATATATATATGAGCGCGTATTTGTTAGTGATATAGAAATGTTTTATATTGTGTTGATTTATCGACTGGGTGGTTATGCATTCTGGTCGATATAGAGGGAACAATTGTATCGATAGGGGTTTCTAAACACTTGAATAAGGAAAATCGACACAGTATTGTTTTGAAATGGGTAAATGAAATAATTTTACCTAAATTAAATTCATTACATAAAAGAAAATTTTTCTGGAGATAATATAGTTATATATAGTGTGTTTGGTTGCTAGAAAATGATAATATTTTATTATTATCATTTATTGTGATTGTTTATGTTCAGGTAGTTTATGAGCCTTTATTGTTTGTTAAATTAAATACGAACACCTTGTGAATTTGGTTTCATAGTTGACCATAAGGTGTTCAATGATAATATTGACTTGAATTATAATTATAGTAAAGGTTATTTATTATAACCTATACAAAGAAAGACAATTATGAAATGACCTTATATAAGAAGTGAAATTTTATAAGTAGGATTTATAAATATAGTTTATAAATAAGGAATTTAAGTGAAGAATCTGAGATCGTAAATCCTAGTGTTTAGGAAATTATTTTTGAAAAAGTTTGGAAGAATAATAATAGTATTATTGGAGAATGTTTTGGAATAGAAATTTTCTTAAAGTATGGTTTATAAACAAAAATGGATTTAAACTAAAAGGAAATTTTAATTTAGAAATCAAAGCCTGGTGTTTGGAAATTGTTTTTCATATTCTTGGAAAAAGTAATAGTGGGATTATTTTGAAAAATATTAATTAGTAGAGATATTGTAAAAGGATTTGGAAGAGACAAAAAGCAAAGAATTCATTTCGGTCGTAGGAAAATAATTCCGATGATGACTGCAGCGTCATCGATGTTTATTTTTGATTTTTTAAAGTGAGGAATTGCTACCTGATAGAAATTGGTTATTGAATTGTTTTGGGTAAAGAAAATTTGTCTAAAAATTCCCAAAAATATGATTTAATATAAAAAGGAATATATGGATATTATTATTATTATTTCAAAATGATTTGAAATAAAAACCGAGTTTTAAATTCTAAAATTTTTAACTAAGTAATATGATAGACTCCCATATCTTAGCCATTTGGATAGTTGATTGGCGTATCTCATTACGGGACATTGTTTGGTAAATTTCATTTATTAAAATTGAAAAGGAATTTCCAACGATTTTGGACAGTCGAGACTTTCAATTTGATATGGAAATATGATGCTAGGTGTTGTGAGAAATTTAAGAAATAAGTTTCGTATCTTATGAGTTTGACATGATAATAATTTAAGACAAGTTTTAAATTTTTTGAATATTCTATTTAAGTAAAAAAAATTCAAATATTGTATATGTACTTTTAGAAAATAGAAGACTATTTTGCAATTGTAAAAACTTGAGTTATAGAATATTAATATTTCTTATATAAAATATTGATTCTTTGGAAGCAATAAAAATCTAGAGAAATGTTCAATTAATGAAGATAATTTTTAATAAAGTGTTTGTAGGATTAAAGTAATACTTTATAAATGACTTAGAAAATGAATTCCAGTATTGATTGAGAGTATAAACTTAATCTTAAGTGGAATATAAACCTACATTTGCTTTATAAAAAGCTTATAATAAACTTAAGTATGTAGGAATTTTACGATGAAGTTGTAGCTTTTGGAACGTGAATAAACTTGAGTTTTAAAATGACTGATTTGCATAAGTGGTGTTATAAGATGGTCGACGTAAGTAACGATTTTATGAAATAGTTCATAAATAATTTTAGTATTAAAGAGAATATACTAAGAACTAGTAAATGTGAATTAAAATAATTTGTGTTGTTAAGAAAAGTAAAGTTGAAAATTGAGCCATGTGATGAAATTTAACATAAGTAAAGTTAAATAAAATGACTTGTGAAATGGCATGTAAATGAATTTTAGTATTAAAGGAAATACTATTGGGAAATTTAGCGTAATATAAAACTGAATGTGGATAAAAATATTTTGGTATAATTTAGGAACCATTGAAATAAATACGTAAACTCATATGTTGATCATTCTATTGATAAATAATTTGATCCAGATTTGAGTACACAGTTTCAAGATTATTTGCACCGATTTGAACAAGGATTTTTCACTCGATTCGCGACGACGAACACTTGATATGGATTTTTGATTGGATTTCGAAGTTTTTTATCATAGTGTATGGCTATGCAAAGAGAATGGAGGTTTCTAACCAAGGAACTGGATAAATGTCCGCATTGAAGAAGTTGAGTGAGCGATGCTAGTTTGGGAGTGAAATTTATGAAATTGAGTGAGCGATCAGATTTGATATTGTGTATGGATGGTATATGTTCATCGTACGAGTTTAAATAAATTAAATGTTTTAACATTAGGAATGAAAAGCTATATGTCTATGAATCATATGTTTGGATATCATGTTTAAGTAAGATGTAGGTTTATGGAAGCAAATGCTAGTTGATGCTTTTGGTTTCATGTTGAGTTTGTTGCCTGTCAAGTAGGTATGCGTTTATATTGTTGGTTGTTTAATGGTTTATGCCCCATATATGGGAGGCTACTTGGCTTTGTTTTCTTTTGTTGATTTGGGCCCGTAATGTCGATTTGTAGTTGTTTCGATCGAGCCGCGTATAGGAGACACTGCCAAAATTTTCCGTAACTTTAGGACTTAGAAAAATTTAATGACCTATTCCAACTAATTTATTTTGAAAAGTTAATGGGTTTGGAGGCATTTTCCTTGTTGTGGTAGTTTTAGGGACGAAATTCTTTTAAAGGGGTGAGAGTGTAACGACCCGCGATTTTGGTCATTTAATTTTGAATATTTAATTAATTTTAATTATTAAGATATTGGTATATAAAGCTTAAAACTTGAATTAAAATATAGGATTGCTAAAAATTTATGAATTATGAATTATTATTTGAATGATGATTTAATATTAGGATTTTAAATTGAATATTAATCTATGGATTAAATGGACTTGTTCAACTCCTTTTAAATTATAAATAATATCAATGAATCCCCTTATAAATTTACTTACAGTAATAAACAATTCAAATAATTAATCAGGAAATTTACTTTTTTTACAACTCAATTTCTATTGACGTATTTTTAATTTATTTTATTTGATTTATCCATAATTTTTAATATAAAAATATTTAAATTGTCATTTGACGATTTTTTAGCACACGGTAGTATTTTTGTGATCTTTCATATTTCAATAACCGGTGTACATTATTGTTGTTTTTGGGTCATGCCGCTGTTTTGAGATCGACCGTATTCTGGTTCTGTCGCTTTCGGTTCTGTCGCTTTGGGTTCGTACGTGAATGGAAAGATGTCCAGCGAAATGCTGGAAAAATTTAAATAAATATAGGTCAACACTACATCAACCAACATTTTATCTAACCCTTGTTACCTTTGTCTCAAAGAAAAAGAAATGGCTACTTCTTCCAAAATTAAAATTTATTCAAGTAAATTACAACAAAATGGAAAATTGTGATCTTTGTATTAGTTATGAGTGTATCTACGTTTTGGTGGGTATTTTTGAGGCCGCGATTCTTATAATTGGAGTTCGACAGTAAGTATTTTAGGCTAGTTAAACTAGGGTCGGTGATTTCGATGTCTAGAGGAGGGGATATGGGATGGGGTTCGATTCATTGGCTTTAGCGTGCGAAGGAGCGTCAGCGGTGACTAGTTGAGGCGGTGCTGTCGAACTTTGCCAATTGCGACATTCACTGTCGCGCATTTTACGTTTCGGGTCGGCTTCCGTATGGTGACGTCGAGTGCGGCGCGATGGCATGGGATGGGAAGAGGAGGTGGATTGAAATGCGTCGGTGGTCTTAGCATTAATTTTCATGGTGAAATAAGTCGGGAGGAAGAGAGAGAGAGAGAGAGAGAGAGAGAGCGCGCGCATGATGGTGGTGGGTTAGCTTATAGGAAGAAGCAAGTGAATTTGAAGAAGAAGGGGTTAATTTTTAATTATGGTAATTAGCTAAAGTGATGTAATTAAGAAATTTATTTATTTAATTTATTCAATAACTTATAAATTGAATAACTAGTTCATATGAAGTCTGTTCAAGACGAAACTTTTTGCATTGCACTTGTTATGACGATAACTTTGCAATAGAACTGGTTTGGATTAATCTGGAGCAAGTTGAAAATTTAGACTAATATTTGACATCGTTCGATTTTAGTACAAAGCAGAACACTTCGGTGAGTTAAAAATTCACTCTTTTTGGTTAAGTAGTATGTTTATCCTAAATAAAATTTATTTTTGCATGTTTTTATTGTTGAATTTTCCGGTTGATTGAATTTGGTCTAGGATCACGATATAGCATCTTGAAATGCTATTAGATTGGTTGAATTTGGTCTAGGATCGCGATATAGCATCTTGAAATGCTATTAGATTGCTTTAGTTTTAAATTGTATTCAAACTTGTTTTAAGTAATGATCATATATGAGGTGATGAAATGATACTGATTTTGATTAATATAATTACGTTGCTTAAAATTATAGCGTAGTTAATGTAAGTACTTCTTGGTGTTATCTATTTGGTAAGATAGTCATCGTTTAATAAATGTAAGGGCTTATCTTTTAATGACATTGGTTAGCATAACAAATCTCTGTTCAGCTATTATATTAATTTGGACATTTATTTAAGTGTCTTGATTGTTAATTATAGGTTGGTTTATAAACGTGCTTGATTATGTAAATATCGGCAATTCGATTTGAGAAGTTAAATGGATGGTAATGGTAGTTTGTTAAGTACCACTGGGATTGCCGAGCCTTTTCTAGATTTGGAAATTTTTGATTTGATAACTTTTAATTTTATAAATTGGAATAAAAATGTTTTTATTATTTTTACATATACAAGAAGCTTTATTAATAATTAATTACAAATGTTTGTAAAAATTATTTTTGTATGGTAATTACTATTTTATCTATAGTGTTTTAAAATAAATTATTTTATGATTTTTTCGAAGATAATAATTATTTTGTTATTAGCTTTTTAAAACTAGATGATTATTTTATTAAAAATATCGTTGAAGATAATTAATTTTATTTAAAAGGTTGTTTAAAGTTATTTTATTTTATTTATCTATTGGAGATGTTTAAAAGTTTAAGAGTTTATTTACTATATTATTAAAAATGTTTTTAGTTATTTTCTTTTATATAATTTAAAAATGATTAAATCTAATTTTATGATGTTTTGGTTTATTTATTATGAATAAAAAATAATAAAAAAATTGTTATAAAAAGGATTTATGTAAAGGATTTTATAATCTTAGGAAGAGAATTGGAATTGAGAAAGAAGTTGGATTCTGAATGATTTGGAAAAGAGGATTTTAAATGGTTAGTGATTACAAAGTGGAAATTTTATAAATGGATTTAGAGATTATACATGAGTGCTTTCATAAATAAAAATTGGAGATTTATAAGGAATTCTATATATAGATTTTGGAAAAGATATTTCAAAAAAAAAAATGATAGTTAAAGAAAGAGAGGGTATTTAGAATATTTATATCTTTGTTTAAAGGATACTAATGTTTAATCATTTTAATATGATTTTGAAATAAGTAAATCTTTCTAAGTGATTGGTTAAGATACTTATATCATTTTGGAAGTATACGGGAAGGGTTCTTCAAGTTTCAAAAAGAATGATTCGAGATTTCCAAGTATTTGAAAAGTGATTTTAAATTTATGAGTGTGAGGCCTAGTGGGTTCCTTGGGAAATGAAATCTATGATTTGAATGTTTGTTTATTCGATGATTTAATAACCGACTATCAAATCTGGACAAAATGTAACTTTGGAAATATCTAGGAAAAACATGAAAATTATATGGTACAGTTATTGTCGAAGGTTCTATAACATACGTATAAACTTGTTTTGTTCTTCTAGGAAGAATGATAAGAAAATCCATCCATAAATGGTTAGGAGCTGAACTCCGCTCTTATCTTTGTCTATTTATTTCCTAAAGAACTTAGATTGAGTTTACTGGAAACTGTCAAATTTCGTTTCAAGGAGATCAGGATCAGATATGTTATCCGAAAACCGCTTCCATCCAACTTAAGCGTTGCAATGTGAAGACATATAAAGGATGATGAGAATTCCGAGACGGAGCTCTCAAGTGTTTCGTTTAGTCTCAGAACGAACTTGTATGGATGAATGTTGGCATTGCATTGTTGCATGGAGGGCGGTGTTAGCATTCCAAGTGGGAAGTGCAACATAAAGATAACCGTAGTCTCAAGCCTTATTAACTGAAAAAATGACTAAAGTCGGGAAATGCGGTAGGTCTATGTGGGTCGCTCCCGTTAGGGTACGGTCATCCCAAGGTCTAGCGTCGATATCTCAATGTATGCTTTGGGGCCTGTGATTGTTACTTATCAACCATAGGTTGATCGTATTCGGTGCTATCAAGCAAGGGGTAGGGTCGGATCTGAGTAGCTGAGGTGCAACATGTTGTAGCCTCTCGTACATTTATCTAGACTGTACGGATTCGATGGGTAGACCCTTACCCTTTTATAGTTGGAGTCCACTATCTAATAAGCGCCTACCATTTTGATTGTAGAACTAGTATGCTAGAGTTTAATAATGTATCAAATTTAGCTATGATTAATGAGTATTTATATTCTAGATATTATCATAATATCTAAGGATTTCATATGAAATGTTTTAGTTATCGTAAGGTAAAAACCTGTCTGTGCTTATGTGCGATGTGGACTTACGAGACACCTTTTTTTCAAAGGTTTTTATAACTCTAAAATCCAGTTGGATGTGTTTTTCTCATGCTAGTTTTCCAGACTGTGTTATTTTACTATAATGATTCGGTTAGATCGACTATATTTACAGATTGCTTTGGATGCATTGAAGCTCAGAAGATGAGTTAGATGTCTTCAAGATGTATTCTCGTATATGTTTATTTTCTACTACTTTGTTATTGAAATTATCAGCAATTGTGAGGACATGTTATTATAACTATCCTGGTTGATAATTGTGATTGTTGTTGTACCCTGATGGATGTATGTATATAACAGTTTCCCCTTTGTAAAAATTATTGATATCATATTATATGTTGTTTTGTTGTGATTGTGAGATTCTGTGTTGTTTTTAGTTTCTTTTCTCTTCTTCTCTCCTTCTTTCTTCCCCGTAACTATCCGTCTTTCTGTTCGATTCGGGTTGGACATGTGTGGCTTATGGACAACTTGAATGGTATGGAAAAGTGGGTCATTACACATGTCGTGCAAACCATAGTCACTCAATTTGTATTCTCAGTATATGTTGTAGCTATATTGTGCAATGTTGTGGAATCCATAATGTGTGTGTCCTATCGTACACTATAGCCATGCTATCCAATCCATGGCCATTCAATGGCTTGTCCAAACATACACTATAGCCATGTTGTGCAATCCATATAACTACTCAACTATATGTCTCATCGTACGCTGTAACCATGTTGTGTCCATGACCATTCAATGCCTTATCCAAATGTACACTGTAGCCATGTTGTGCAATCTGTAATAACTCAATGATATGTCTCATCATACACCGTAGCCATGTTTTTGCAATTCATGACTATTCAATGCCTTATCCAAACGTACACTGGAGTCATGTTGTGCAATCTATAACCACTCAATAACATGTCTCATCGCACACTGTATCCATGTTGTGCAATTCATGACCATTCAATGCCTTTTTCAAATGTACACGATAGCCATGTTGTGCAATTTGCAACCACAATGGCTTGTTATTTGCCACACCTATATATAGTCTAATTTTAAACTACTTGTAACATAACTATAGGAAGAGAAGCAAACCAAGAATCAAATTACGAAGTTCTCTAAACAAAAATGGACCCTTATCTACTACTATAATAAAAACAGGAATCAAAAAATTCGACAGAGAAGAAGAGCTGGGCAATCGAACCGTCAAGTTTGAAACGCAATAATTTGCACAAGGGTATTCTTATTTTTTTATGCAAGATCTACCAATAACCACCGTAGTAGTATGTCTAGACGAATTGACTATCATTATAAGAGAGATTATAAAGGCAGATATGAAAGGCTAGTGAACGACTACTTCATTGACAATCGAACCTACAATATTACGTCGTTTCATTGTCGATTTTGCATGAGCATGAATATTTTTAGTAAAACTTATTTAAAACTACATGAAAACAAACCCCATTTTACTTACAGGTTAAATAAAGCACTTGAAATAGGAATTCACCACATATCAAAATCTTGGCTACTTTACGAGTGTTGAGCTATGGAATGGCTGGTGATCAATTGGATGAATATTTCAAAATTGCATCATTAACAACGATAGAGTATATGAATGAATTTTCTAAAACGGTGATCATGTAGTTCGATATTGAAAACTCATGTATGTTGGGTCCAAATCTGTGTAGTTAATGTGCTCGGCAGATTCAATGCAGCGGAGATGTAAAAAGTCATAGCAGGGATACAGCCAGGATACAGCGAGATATAGCGAATGACTCTAAAATAGCATATAAAACTCATACTTAATGTTTTTACGAATATATAAATGGGAATTAAATGAAAAATTAACTTTCAATTGAATTATAATTAATGCATAAATAATTTTAAATAAAAGAATGTCCGAATATACTGTAAATAATTGTAAAACTGTTATATAACATAATTGAATTTAATAGAATATTAGAGTATTTTGATTTCTAAAAATATCTAAAAAATTTAATAAAATAAATTAATTTCTTAATTTTTTTAATATATGAATGTCATTTTTCAATTCATTTCTTTTAAATAAGATATAGCAGGAACAATGGGGTATAGTGGAAATAGCGGGGAATAAAGCGGAAATGCTATATTTGGAGCTATATGGAAAAATTGTAGCGCTAGAAATACGCTATGAGATATAGCATGGTTATAGCGGGGTAATAGCGAGGCATTAACTGCACAAGTCCAAATAATGTTGCAAAGTTGCTAGTTAGAGAAGCTAGGGGGTTTCGTGGTATGCTTGGTAGTTTATGGACTCTATGCATTGGGCATTGAAAATTTGTTTGACTAGCTGGAAGGAAAGTTCAACGGACATAAGAAGGTGCCAACAATGATTTTAGAAGTTGTAGAATTCGATGATTTATGGATTTGACATGCCTTATCTAGAGTACCGGGTTCGTTAAATGATATTAGTGTTTTAAAGCAATCATACTTGTTTTCTGAACCGTCTAATGGACAGTCAACGAACGTTGAATACAAAGTTGGTAATTTCATGCATCAGATGGGATGCTACTTTGTTGATGGCATATATCTGAAATGGAGAACATTAATGCAAATAATATAGGGTCCTAACCAACGATAAGGAGTAGTATATCACTGAGAAATTGGCAAGCTATAGAAAGGACATTGAACATACATTTGGTGTTTCGCAAACTAGGTTTCAGATTTTATGAATCCTTTCCAATTTCATCTAAAAAATCCATGGATAGTTATGCTCTTATAATCTATAAGTGATAGTCAAATGTGAGACTACAATCAAAGCATAGCTCCAACAACGATGCAATTCAAATACAAAAGAAGCATGGAAGGGCATACCTATCATTGTATGTAATTTCTTATTAAACGGACTTTGTCAGCACACTAATTAACATTTTTACATGGAATAACAATTAAAATATACAACTCCACCCAACTATTTTATCAGAAATTATTACTGTTACATCATACAACAAATAAAAATATCCACATTATGTTTTGCAAACAAAATTACCAATTAACAGATAAGTTACGTTACACTATGCTTTTACTACGCATTCTTACTATGTAATTTACTTTTAAAGATTGTGCTAACTAGACAGTATCAAAATGAACCTTCACTATAGATTTATCTTCAATGTCCATCAAGGTGGGTGTCCTCCATTATATAAGTAAAGGAAGCGTATTGAAAAAAAATCCCATGTCATGAAAAATAATGAAGATGAATGATATATATATATATATATATATATATATATATATATTTAGTTGCATGTAACAATAAGGCTTTTATTTTGTTTAAAGGTGTTAACCAAACCGGACAGATTCTAGAACTTTCATATAGAGGCGGAGTTGTATATTTGAGTTTGGCCATATTTGCCCAATTTTTTCCTTCACGCGTTAGCAACTTCCGTATATACGTCCACATAAACACTTCAAAACTGCTCGAAGACTTAACCTTGCCTTAACTGCCTTTTATGTCTTGCTCAAACCAAACTTATTGAACTAACATTAATCTATACTATATTATGCTTAGTGAGTTTCAATTCAACAGCACAAAATCCCCTTTGAATTTGGCCAACCCAACCGTCTCTTAGTTTATATGTATTTCCATCTTTCTCATTTTCCTTCAGATGCCCTTCCTTTCTGTTGTTGGGTGCGTTTCCACCACCACCGAGTCAAGGAGAAGAAAGCATCGCCGAACCATAGGGAGGAAAGTCCCACCGAACCAACACGTCTCCAAGGCCCTGCCGAACCAACCCTTGCTCCACTACCTGCCGAATCAAATCCAAAGTATCACTACCGAATCAACCTCCACCGATCCAAGGCCTCACCGGACCAACTCACCACCGAATCAACCTCCACCGATCCAAGGCCTCACCGGACCAACTCACCACCGAATCAACCTCCACCGATCCAAGGCCGCACCGGACCAGCCTCCACCGAATCAACCACACCGAACCAATCCCATCTCCTCTACCACCGGACCAAAACGCTAGTCCACCCATCTACTACCGAACCAACGTTGCCAGGCCAAATCACTTCAGCCCAGACCCACCAGCAGCTATATACATCCAAGACCCCTGCCCCCAGCCTCACTCTATAAATAGAAGGGCAGGGGTACAACAATGGCAGACAAGTTTGAGAGCTCAAGCACGGATAGAACTTTCAAACAACTTTCATATACTTGTAATCTGATCGGTAAAGGAGAATAACATATAAAGTGGACGTAGGCACATTCTGGCCGAACCACTATAAATCTGTGTGTCCTTTACAGTTTAGTCCCTGCTTTTTACATATTTGCGTAAATCACCCAAATCGCTAAGAACAACATAAAATACATAAAATCGACTAAATTATAGGACTTGGAGGTGTTTGCCCAATTTTTGTGCAAACGTTTTTGGTGCTTTCACTGAGAACTCGAGCTAGAAGCTTCAGCTTCTCCCACTCAACCTTCTTCCCAACAGCATCGCTCATTGCTTGGAAAACATGCCTCCCAGGCAGAGGAAAGATGCTAGAAAAGGAAAGGACATCGCAACTAGCAGTATCCCAGATCCAGTGATCAGAGATCAAGAGAATCGTCCTGTTCCAACAGCAAATGGAAATCAGGCAAATCCGACACCCCCTGCTACGGAACAACCAATTACTAGGGCAGATCTGGATAGGGTTGTGGCTGAAGTAACTAACTGCTTCGCATCTCAACAAGAAACCTTGGTGGACCAACTCATGTCACGCTTAAGGGATGCTGAAGAATCCAACCACAACACCGAATCTTAGGGTGAGTCCCAGTCTGGAGGATCTGGGAGGCGACAAAGATCTTTCTTCTTCGAAGAGGCTAACAACAGAAAAAACAATGGTAGGAGCCGAGCCCAGACTCAGCCCGAATTCCGACCCGAGGAAACACTTGGAACCGAACCCAACGGGGGAGGTACCAGGAAGGGGTCGGATATGGCTGAGCCTGTCATGCTACCTAACCATGGGAACACCAATGGAAGGGGCCGAGCTGGAGTCCAGCAGGGGAAGATCGAGGCAAGGGCCAACTATGGCTGACCCCAGCATGCTCCCAGAAGACCGAAGACAGCCACCGAAAAATGTTAGGAGTAATAGACGATACCATCCCTACAGGTCATCTAGACAGAATCAATCCCGTAGAGAAGAACCAAACTCATTTCTATCCGCTCCAAGTTCTGATGAAAGGATGGCGCGATTGTTCAGAGAGTGCATCCAACGGGACCAAAGGGATCGGGGGATAGGCGCTTGGGTAACCAGCCCCTTCACCCGCAATATCGAAACTGCCATCACCCCCGGGAATGGAAAATGCCAACAATGGAACCTTACAAGGGAACCTCTGACCCCGTTGTACACTTGCAGAGATACACACAGCATATGCTCATGAGCGGAGCAACAGAGGGAGTGTTGTGTAAATGCTTCCCACTATTCTTGGCAGATCTAGCTACCCCCTGGTTCTGCCATCTACCCCAAGGATCCATCATCTCATGGGAAATGTTGAAAGAAAAGTTCATCAGCCAGTTCCGCATTCATATGGAACAACCCAAGGACGCTTATTCCCTATCTAATATCAAACAGAAGCCCGGAGAGACAGTGCAACAATATCTAACCCGATTCAACGCCGCAGCGGCCGCAGTCCAGGATGCCGATGAGAAACTTATCCTAATGGCTCTTTGTAGTGGCGTACATCCGGATACCAAGTTTGCTAGAAGATTAATGAAAGAAAAACCAGCTACCTTACCCAATTTCTTCCATGAAGCCGGAAAGTATATGAGACTTGAAGACGCTGCCACCGAAAGGCAGACAGGGCAACAAGCCAAGGCAGCTCATGGCAACGCACCCACTGCTGCAAAGGACGTCGGAAGAAATGACTCTCGAGACAATGCTGGGGGCAGGAAGGGAGAAAAACGCCTATATCCGCCAGGACCAAGATTTGACGCTTACACTCCTTTGAATGAAACAGTCGAAAACAACTTCCTGGCCACCCAAGACGAGCTTAAATTCAAACGCCCCCGTACAAGAAGGAATCGGATCACGCAATCAAGTCTGGAAAGTTCTGTCGTTTCCACGAATCCCATGGGCATGATACCAATGAATGTCGTCATCTCCGGGACCTGATTGAAGAACACATCAGGAGGAAGAGATTGGAACACTATGTAAAGGGTCGGGACAGGGCTCCAGCTCCTGCCAAGGAGAACCCAGGGCAACTCTACCCAGAGACAGGCGGAAGAAATCATAACACTAGCAGTTCCAGTCAAGAGAAGATAGTGGTCCATACAGTATCGGGAGGGCCACACATCGCCGACAGAAACTGGGAAGAAATGGAAAGATATGGAAAGTCACTTAGAAACAATGAAGACTGCATCAATTCCGTCATGTAAGAACGCCGCCCGGAAAGAGGATAATGACATTACATTCAGTAGGCGAGACCTAGAAGGAAGGCAGTACCCTCACATGGATCCTTTGGTCATCTCTGCCTGGTTCGGCCCAGCCGAAGTTTTTCGAATTCTGGTAGATACTGGAAGCTCCATAAACATTCTATTTAAGCATGCTTTCGACAAAATGAAACTGTCAATGAAGGATGTGTCTCACTGCAACAAGCCACTACACGGTTTCACTGGAGATGCGAAGATGCCCCTCGGGCAATTGGACCTCTTTGTTGAAATAGGAATTCATCCCCGCTCCGTTGTGTGGAAACAAACATTTGTGGTAATAGATAACCACTCGGCCTACAACGCCTTTTTAGGAAGACCAACATTGTCTAACTTCCAAATTGTCCTAGCCCCTTGGTGCCTGAAGATGAAATTTCCAACAGATAATGGGATAGGGGAAGTAGAAGGAAATCAAGATGCCGCTCGAGATTGCTATGTAACTGAACTTTGCAATAACCGCAGGAAGGATAAAGGGAATGATGCAGAGACTATTCTATGCAAGAAAAACTTGGAAGTATAGCAACTAAAGAAAGCCCCTCCTCTTCGATATACCGGTGATCCTTTCAATGAATTAGACCCCAGGGACAAAGAGGAGGAGGCCACCGCCGAGCCTGCAGAGGCTATGGAATTTGTATCTGTAGACAAACACGACCCAAGTAGACTGCTGAGAATCGGGTCTCAGTTAAGAGCAGAGTTGAAGGATCAACTCGTCGATTTTCTTCGCCACAACTTGGATGTATTTGCATGTATGCACGCTGACATGACTGGAATCTCCTCAGACGTAGCATGCCACGTACTAAACATCGATCCCACCAAGGTGCCAGTAAAGCAGAAAAAGAGAAGTATGGGGGCAGAACGATCAGCAGCCCTCGAGGAAGAAGTAAAGAACCTATTTACCAATAACTTCATACGAGATGCCATCTACCCAGAATGGATCGCCAACCCGGAACTGGTAAAGAAGGCTAATGAGAAGTGGCGAACATGCATTGACTTCTCCAACTTAAATGACGCTTGCCCGAAGGATTGCTTCCCGCTCCCCTGAATCGATCAGCTGGTGGACAGCACAGCCGGGCACGAACTCTTATCTTTTACGGACGCATACTCAGGATATAACCAAATTCCTATGCACGCTCCCGATCAAGACCACACTAGTTTTATCACTGACGGGGATTGTACTGCTACAGAGTAATGCCTTTTGGACTTAAAAACGTTGGAGCTACTTATCAGCGCCTCGTCAACAAGATGTTTGCGGAACTAATAGGACGAACTATGAAAGTTTATGTGGATGACATGCTGGTAAAATCGAGGAAAGCAAACAATCATGTAAACCTCCTGGACGAGATGTTTCAAGTACTTAGCCAATATGGAATGAAGCTGAATCCTCTAAAATGCTCCTTCGGAGTATCGTCGATAAAGTTCTTGGGATTCATCGTCCATGCCAGGGGGATTGAAGCAAATCCCGAACAAGTCCGGGCTTTGCAAGATATCAAGATACCATCCACTCAAAGGGAGGTGCAAAGCCTAAATGGGAAGGTGGACGCCCTAAGTAGATTCATCTCTAAAGCAACCGACAAATGCATCCCTTTCTTCGAAGCCCTAAAGAAAGACAAAGGAAAGTTCGAATGGACGGACGAATTCTGAACAGCCTTCCTTAACCTAATCTAACACCTCCAGAGACCACCAGTACTCTCAACTCCAAATGAAGGCGAAGAACTATACCTATACCTTGCTGTATCATCCCATGCTCTAAGCGCCGCTTTGGTGAGAGAAGACAACCGCGCGCAGCGGCCCGTATACTTTGTAAGCAAGAGATTTACGGGGGCAGAAGCCAGATACCCTAAACTTGAGAAGCTAGCATACTGTTTGCTAATCACGTCACGGAAACTGCGACACTATTTATAATCTCATTCCATTAGAGTTTTAACCGATCAACCGCTAAGGCAGGTACTCCATCGCCCCGACACTTCTGGGCGACTACTTAAATGGTGTATTGAACTGAGTCAATATGATATCACCTACCATCCTCGCACCGCCATCAAGGGACAAGCCGTGGCCGATTTCATTGCCGAATTCACTACCAACGAAGGTAAGGAGCAATCTGAAATAGCAAAAGACATTAAGTGGGATCTCTTTGTAGATGGAGAATCAAACGAACAAGGCTCGGGGGCAGGTATTGTGATAATCACCCCTAGGGGAAGGAAGCTGCACTATGCCTTAAGGTTGGAATTCGCCGCCACCAACAACGATGCAGAATATGAAGCAGTAATAGAAGGATTAGAACTTGCCTTAGAAATTGGAGTCAGTTCTTTATGTCTTCATAGTGATTCTCAACTTATTGTAAACCAAGTACTAGGAGAGTTTCAGACTCGAGGAGAATGACTCACAGCATACGTAAAGAAAACCAAGCTGCTACTCGATCAATTGGACCACTATTTAATCAAACACATTCCTCGAGAGGAGAACCGAGAGGCTGACGAACTGGCAAAGCAAGCTAGCATGAAGAACAACACCATTTTCGGAACAGTAGCCATCTCAAAACAACTAGCCCCAAGTTTCGAACAAGAGGATCTGATAGCTGCAATCGAAGAAGAAACTTGGATGACTCCTATCCGGAAATACTTACAAGATGGCACACTGCTCGACGGGCATAACGAAGTTAAGAAAATCTTGAGGAAAGCTTCCTGCTACACAATACAAGAAGGCATCCTCTATCGGCGCGGCTTCTCTAACCCCTTATTAAGGTGTGTCGCTGGAAGGGAAGCCAAGGAAATCTTATCCAACATCCATCAAGGAAGTTGCGGAGATCACACTGGAGGGCAGACTCTAGAAAGAAGATACTCCGATATGGATATTTCTGGCCTACCTTAAACAAAGACGCCTTGGACTTCGTCAAAAAATGTGACAGATGTCAGAAATTTGCTAAGATTCCTCGACGACCAACAAATGAGATTACTCAAATGACCAGCCCTTGGCCCTTTGCAGTATGGGGAATTGACTTGATTGGCGAACTGCCGATGGGCTGAGGCGGAGCCAAATACGCTATAGTGGCAGTCGACTATTTCACCAAATGGGTGGAAGTGGAACCTCTAAATAAAATATCTTTGGCAAAAGTTATTAACTTCTTGATCAAAAATGTTCTGTGCAGGTACGGGGTTCCATTCAAAATCATATCGGACAATGGACTTCAGTTTGACAGCGAGGAGTTCGCCGACTGGTGCCAGGAGCACGGAATTCACAAAAGCTTCTCATCCGTGGCTTATCCCCAGGCAAATGGACAAGTCGAAGCTGTCAACAAAATTCTTAAAACTCTAATCAAGAAGAAGCTTGAAAAGTCAAAAGGCGCTTGGGTGGATGAACTTCCTACGGCACTTTGGGCCTACCGCACGTCTTTCAGAACATCAACAGGGCATACTCCTTTCTCTTTGGCATACGGATCGGAGGCCATGCTCCCAGTTGAAACTGTAGTGCCATCCCACCGTAGGATCCGTTACAACCCAGAAGAGAACGAAGAACTCCTCCATATGTCTTTGGATCTAATCGAAGAAAGAAGAAATGATGCAGCACACAAAGCAGCAGCTCACAAGAAAGAAGTGGCAGCACAATACAACTCCAAAGTCAAGCATCGCAGCTTAGAAGAAGGAGATCTTGTTCTCAAGCGAATCTTCCCGCGCCCCGGAGCGCTAGATCCAATCTGGGACGGACCATATGTAATTCATAAAGATCTCCATAACGGAGCTTATATTTTGTCAACAGTGGACGGAGAGGTGTTCCAGAGGGCATGGAACATCCAACACCTTCGTCGATACTTTTCTTAACTTGTACTGCCCATATAAAATGAATAAATGAAGAGAATCAGTGGACGTAGGCATTTTCGTGCCGAACCACTTTAAAAACTTGTCTCCTTTTTAACTTGTTCCTTTATATCTTGGCTACTTTCTAAGCTTTATCCTTTTCTGTTGAACAAAATCCTGTGTAGACGGCATCTCCATTCAGGGCATCACAGCATAACTTCACCTGGACAAAACCTAACAGGTATTATACGAATCTATGCCCTTGCCAATGAGACACTTTTGCTCCAGCATCCCTCTGCTGCGGGTTAACTCATTGCTCATGACGACCCGTAAAGCCAACTGTAATGAGCCGATTATAAACCGCCGAGAAGGCCAACCATAGCCTAGGCAGCTCATTACGGCGTTCGGCTCGCCGACAACCGTGAACCGATTATAAGCCCCAACATAAGGTGTGGCCAGCCAGGGGCAGTTCACAGTTAACGATCGGCACCCGCTCTAGCCGGCCACGGTAAATCGAATAATACCCACGATTACGGGCCATAATGGCCCGGGTAGTTACCGTGCGCGATCTCGGCTCCGATGTGTCTTAAGTACGGCTGTGGTAAAAAAGAAAACTCCCCGCGGAGGCGTAAGATGGGAGACAAATGTCTCCGAGACTCACAGCTAGGAAAAGTGACTACAAATCCCGTTTTCCACGAACTTAAGCGTGTCGAAGGCCTTCCGTGATTAGAAGTTTTACTATTTCTTATATTTCCATTTTATTTATAAAAACTTTCCTCCTATCCTCTATAACGATCACTAAAGTACAGGACACAAAATAGGAGACACTCGCTAATGGGAATAAGAACTCACAGCTGGATGACAGGTCACTCAGCTGCATTCCATATTCGATTACACAAGGCATTCAAAGCTACCGTCTACAGCTAAAACTTGAAGGGCGGTACTTTTTTCTCTTGTACATAAATATGTGACTATAATTTATTCGCACATCACACTAACATTGCAAGACATGAAATTATATTTTAAGCAAGAACTTAGCGTCAAACACAATTGAATCACTAACACATGCACAGCTATATTTTATGCAACACATCAAAATAACAACAGCATTCAAACATGACAAAATCAGCTTATGTTATAAAGTTACATGCCAAAAATCAAGTTGTTCGTTACAAAATTACAGCTTGAAAATTACATTAATGTTTTAAGACTAACATAGACAGCAATATCAAGTAAACTGAAAAATGTCCAGATCAAGCCAAGGAGCTGACTGCATCGGGGCTTCGCCTTTATCCTGCTGGCCTTCCGAGGTCTACTTAACCGCCGGATCAGAACTTCCAGCATGCTGACCAGAGGTAGTTGGCGCTTCAGAGGTCCCGCCTGTCCAATTCAGGAGAAGAATTCATTGAATAAACAATAAGCAACCAAGCTATGAAAAGGCTAAAAGGGAAGACTTAGCAGCATCTGTTCATTGGTCATCATCCCCCAACTGCACACCTACCTCCTCAGCAGCGAGCAGCCGCATGCCCTCCTTCACCGCCACTTTCTCCTCCTTAGTGAATTGGGCCGTAACTACATCCATTCTGAGGGCCATGCCACCCTCCTTATCCGCATCAGCCTTGGCCTCCTCCAGAGCCCGGAGATAAATCCTGGCCATGATCCGGGGATAATCATCCATCCAGGATAAGTTTCCCTGCTTCCAAGTACGGAAGTACATGTCCTAGAGCATCTCATCCATCATCCCCTCGTTCTCCTCAAACTCCCTCATTCGGACCTCAGAAGCCAACAGCTTTGCAACGGCAGCATCCCTCTCCGATCGGTATCGCGAGCGGTCAGCCTGAAGGGATTTCCTCATCGCCTCCATCTCCTCCTTCAGCTTGGCTTGAGCAAGCTCCGCGGCTTCAAGCTTCCCAGATAACTCCTCTACCCGCTCGAGATCCACTTTTCGAACCTCATCCACCATTGCAATGGCCATATCGATCCGTTTCTTGCAGATGGCCTCCATTTTCCGCAGCTCGGCTCTGCTAGCCTCTTCCATGGTTTTCTTTAGCCGTCTTGAGGCAGCCTCGTGCTGAGAGATCTGGATGGCCTGATCGGCGAGTTGCTTGGCCTGGTCGGAAACCACTAACCGCAATCTTATGTTGGCACTCCTAATTTCCTCCCCGGCCTTGACCAGTCGGGCGTGATGCCCCATCAACTTCCTAGTCTCCTCAGCAACCCGGTCGATATTTTCCTTAGCTTCATCCCCCATAGTTACAATCTAAGTAGTAAGCAAATCAAGGTCCAGGGACTTGGCCTCATCAAGCACCCTTACCATAGGATTGCGAAGGAGAAGGTGCTTACCAGTAACCTCGTCAAAGGAAATATCATGAGAACCCGGATCCAGGTCTGGATGACCCGCAAATGGATTACGAGCCAAGCCGGGACGATCAATTTGAGTAACGGTAGGATTCTCAGATGGATGCGGAGAGGGTATGAACTTAGTATCCTCCCCCGTGATATCATGAATAGGCTGGGTTGGGGGCTGAGGAGCAGGTGAAGGTTCGAATAAGGAGCGCCTCGTCCTTTTCTTTTGAATATCCTCTTTAATAACGCCGAGAAGAGGACGGTAGCCGACTACGTCCCCGGAACCGTTGGTCGGAGGCTTTGGTTTAGCGAAAGCTTTGAGGAGTTTGAATTGTTCGAGACATGGCTGAATGTCTGATGTCTTGGCCACCTTACTCGTTCCTGAAATAAAAACCAAGTGTTACAAGCATGCATGGGACTATAATCCAAGAAACACGTGAAGTTAAAAGAGGAGTCAAAAATTCACCTTGAATCGCCGGAGTTGCCCTAGCTGAAATACTCTTGGAAGATGAATCGGCACCAGTCCTGGCCTTATCAGTTTTGTTTGGCTTCTCCACCAAGCCGATCCTTCCTCCAACCCCTCAAAATCCTGGCGGAAAGCATCATCTGTCCACTCTTGGATCTCCCCTGCTTGCCCAGAAGACAAAGCCCCGGCGCCATCACCGCTCTGGCCTTCGCCACCATCACCACCATCACCTTCTCCATCGCCTCCGCTCTCCTCCCCGCCTCTTTCCTCCTCTACATTTTCCTCCTCCGGAACATCTGGACATGTGCTAGGGGAGGGTCCATCGGATTTCTTGAGCTTCTTCCCCCCGGCGACTGGAGGTATCGAGAAGGGTTTCCTCTTGCTGCTCTTCGTCGTGGCCCCTCCTTTAGCTTTGACAGCCCTCTCCTCGGCTATGTCTCTGTGCTTGACCACAGAATAACGTGGTAGAATCAAGTTGTGCTGCAGAAGAGTGGCATTCCTGATCAGGTAAGAAGCTGACCTCTCCCTTCTCGAAATGGCTTCTATCTCCGCAGCCATCTGAACCAGGCGATCGTTCTCCACGACCGCAAAACCACCTGTCGCTAGTAAGAAATAAAAACACATAAGAAGAAGCATTGCAGTCAGAACGGAAATTATAAATAAGCTTTAACTTACAGCCGGAGGTGAAGCGGCGGATAGAAGCAGAGTCATCCTTGACGAAAAACCATCCTTTCTTGAACATGCTGAATTTCGAATATAAGTTCAGGACCGGCTTGAAGGACACGGCCGATTCCAAGCTGATGTATGGAGACCCCTTCTTATAGCCCCTCAAGTTGTACAAATACCGGATCTCCCGGTTGGAAGGGGGACACTCGTATTTTCTCTGGAAAATGATGAATAGACTCACCAAGATAGCATAAGAATTGGGCTGAAGCTGGAAAGGGGCCACCTTCAAATAGGTAATGAAGCTGACTATCCAAGCATTGATCGGGGGAATGGCCCTGCACATGCAATGATACCTACTATAAGCGAAATATCCTTCAGGGGGGTCATACGGCATAACTCCATTCCCTGGCAGCACCATGTGTGCTCTGTCAATCCCGAAAGAACGAGATATAACATCAAGCTGCTCCTCTTTAAGGGAGCTAGGAAAGCAGTCAGGTGGCGAGTTTAGGAGCTCCTGAGGGTCGTACCCATCTACTAGTGATCTCGGGGGAGGTCCATGACGTCCCGATCCTGACTGAGCTGGGAGCACTATGGAGGACTCTTCTCTGTTCGTGGATTTCTTCTTATCTGATTGAGTTTCTACTTTACGAGACATTTATCTGCAAACACTAAAAATGCGTCGTTAGAATGAGGGAAGTAAACAAGCAAGTTGTAACAACCCGCATATTTATCAATTTCATATTTAAATATTTTATTTAAATAATTTATCGATACTCGAAATTTAGTCCGAAAAGCTACTTTTTGCATACGGTCGAATTAGGACTCGGGACCACTTCCATTGAGTTCAAAATGCCGTTTGCAACCTTTTCGAGTATAAGGTTCGATATGTTTGGAGTAAGTTGATTTTTGCTACTTTTTCACTTAGGGCTTTGGTTTGGGCTGAACCCTTTAATCACTTACTAACTCAGTCCCAACCCTCTCTACTCTTCATTACTTCATTCCTCATTTCCTAATACCTCAAACTAAAGCAAAAATGGTGGAAGAGATTGGAAATGGAAATTCCTAAGCCCTAGCTTTCTTTGCAAATCCAACTTCTAGCTCCAAATTCAAGAGAACCCATTGGTAAGCCTTCCCTTCATCTTCCCCAACTCATTCTCCCTTTGATTTCAGAAAAAATTCCTAAACCTAATTTGAGAAATATTTCTCTTTTAAGTTTAGAATCAAGCTTCTTGAGTTGGGATTGAAGAGTGGTTGATCATCCTTGTCTTCAAGCTTCTCATTTATTGTTTTTGGGTTTAAAGGTGAGATTTTTATCTCACATCTATGACTATAATTATCTTTGGTTGTTAGGTGTGAATTCCTAACACTTCTTCATATGAATTTGCTCTTGATTTGGATTGGTTTTGTGAATATTCCAATTTTTGGGTTTTTAAGTCAAATTTGTGTGAAAATCCTTTTATGGGTGTTTGATCATGCTTTTGGTGATGCATCGAGGAGCATATATGGTCGGGTTGCCGATTGGCATAAACCCTTAGAGCCAATGTTCGTCCGCTTGCATTTTGGAAGAGTTTGCTCTTCATTTGGATAGGCTGAAAAACAGCCCAGGCAAGATTCAGTCGACTGAAAAGTCTGTTCAGTCGACTGAACCTGGAACCCGAAAGTTTCCAGGCATGACTCAGTCGACTGAATTCTCTGTTCAGTCGACTGAACCTGGAAACAGAAAGTTTCCTGAACCTGGAAAATTTCCAGGTACAGGGTCAGTCGACTGAAAACTCTGTTCAGTCGACTGAACCTGCTGTTTGAGTCCATTTTGCCTTTTTGGATTGAATTTCCAACGTTAATCGATTCATGTTGATTCCCTTTTGTTACTATCACTTATTATCGACTTTGATTACATTTTCTTCGTGATTTTTGGGAATATCCATTTTGATAGATTCGGCATCGATTTCTTTGGATTTTATTCACGTCTTCGAATGTGAATTTTAGTGATTGATTGTTCCTACAATCTTCTTTGTGATTTGTCACTTTAAAAATATAAAGGTTTCAATACTAGTAGTAAATATCAAAATTCTTTCATTTTATTACAAAGCTCGTTTCTTAAACCGTTTTTCAATCTATTAGTATATACAAGCCTTTACCTCACTCGTATGCGAAATCTAATTAAACGGCTTAGTAAAACAAGTGGAATGAAACACTTGCGTTTACTTCGTCGGTTAATTCTTGAACTTGTTCGATTGAATCTCTTATGACAATTTTCTAGTGAAGATCTACAGTTTGTTCGTAAATATTTAAGTTAAGCAAGTGGTTATGGGACATGAAGCTAAACTCATATATTTACTAGCTTAGTGTAATTGACACTTCTTGTTGATCATGACGATCATTTTTGTGATTTAGACTAGCAATGTGCGATGTCTCTTTGTCCACGTGGAGGACTGTACTTCATTTTATCGAGCTTCGGCTCAATGTCCGCAATGGGGGACTATACCCTGTCAGGAGGAGTTTTGGCTCACCAGGAGGAGCTTCGGCTCAATGTCCGCAATGGGGGACTATACCCTGTCAGGAGGAGTTTTGGCTCACCAGGAGGAGCTTCGGCTCAATGTCCGCAATGGGGGACTATACCCTGTCATGAGGAGCTTCGGGGGACTATACCCTGTCTGGAGGAGCTCCGGCTCATTTTTATGGGATTGGCCATCCATTTCTTGTGATTTCTGGATTTCTAATTATTGATTTCTGGAATTTATGCTTCACCTATTTCTTGTGGATCCTATTGATAAGCTTTATCAATTTTTGTGCCTTGGTGAATTCGTGTGTCATTGACTTATTATGAATACAAGTTTTGGGTATAATACCCTTTTTGGATCTTTGAGAAGATTCTTGTGATATTGATTAATCTCTTGTTGATTTTCAATTACTTATTTATCACAGCTTGGCATTGTGATTATTATACGTTTTGTCATATCTGTTATTCTGTATGATTTCATCTGATATTTATAGCTAGACTGATCCGTTTATTATTTTTCTTATAAATAATACTCGGGTCAGACTGAGATTTTACAGGTGCTTCTACTTGACTCCTTATCGGACCATCATCTGATCTTTTGATTAACTACTTAGCTTGTAGTTTTTGGTTGTGTACAATTTGAGATATAGACTTCTTGATGTATACATATTCTTTTGTCTAGCACTTGTATCAATTCTTTTGTGATATTGTGGATCTTGTTAGACCACTACTCTGATATACACTTTCATGTGTTAATTATATATTCATATCTTCTTCCGCCTTTGTGATATGAATTGTCTGTGACTGACTTATGTTATGTTTATTTCTATATTTGTTTCTGAAGATATTATAGCCACTGTGTAGTAGCTTTGAGTTTGTGTCGGTATGTCGGATTTCCCTTTTGAAAAAGAAATGCATGTTATACTATCTGACATATCGATGCTCGCGCAAAGCAATTACACGGATGGTCGCTCCTCAACAGCCTTACTCTCCGTGCTAGTTGACAGCATTCACCGTAATGTTCTTGGTTGGCGTGGGTATAGAGGTGGGGCGTCACAGCTTGGTATAAAAGCCAAACTTCGGAACAACGTAGAATAATATAACAAGGATCATCGTCCTAAGTCTCTCTTAGGAGTCGTCCTTTAGGATTTAATTCGAGTCTTCGTACCGATTCATCCTATTTTCTTTATGATTTCTTGTTTTATCATCATGATTGTTTGATATTCATTCTTAGAATAACTTTTTCTTCTTCTTTTCTTTCTTTCTTAAAGAAAAGAAATGGTTGGTTCTGGCAATCCTAGCGCTGGTCAATCCAGTAGCCCTTCTCTGGATGGCGCATTCATGTCTTCCCAACAACTTTTGGATCTTGTAAAGAATCAAGAGTTTATCTATGCTTTGAGTAAGAACCCCGAAATGGTTCTACCTATGAAACTTGAAGTTCCTTTCAATCAGCTTATGGATATCACTCTTCGATATGAAGAGGTTGGTAAAGGAAGTGTTAGTGCTATTGGAATTTCCAAGAAGAGGCATACTAACTTCAAGAGCCTTAATCCCAATAAGAAAGTGAAGCAAACTACTTTGGTGGTAAAGACTCCAATCCCTAATCGTGGAGGATGCTACAATTGTAATTCTAAGGACCACTATGCAAGGGAGTGCCCGAAACCCCTCTTTTGTCGTTATTGCAAAGGTTCGGGTCATCTTTTATCTTCGTGTCCTAAGCTTCCAAGCAAGAAGAAGGTGGAACAAGAAACTTCGGTAGACAAGACCCCTACCCCAAGTCGTAAACAATGCTACAATTGTGGTTTCACGGACCATTATGTAATTAAGTGCCCGAAACCCCTTTACTGTCGCTATTGCAAAGAACCGGGTCATCTTTTATCTGCATGTCCTAAACTTTTGAACAAGGACATGAGAAAGCTAAATATTGTGCAAGTCCCCGGCAACACTTCTCTTGGTCAAGGTATTTCACATTCAATCCTTGATGACATTTGTTTTGTGATCTTCCTATTTGGGTTCTTATTGATATGGGTTCATCTTATCATTTTTATATCAAAAGAACTTGTGATTCTTTTTCTTTAAACATTTATGGGCTTGATGACTTCTTTGAGGATTGCGAATCCGGATTAGTGGATCCGCAACACTCAATTTGCTTTCTATTGATGTCGAAATTATTTTATGTGATTTTTCTTTCCGAGCCGATATTTTTACTTAGGCTTCGGAATTGATCTTTGGAAAGGACTGGCTTAGTCAATGTGAAGCCCTATCCTATATTTTCGAGTGGACTATTCATCTTCGACATTTTCTATCTGTAAGCAGATTTCTATTTTTCCTTTATGATTTCGATTCCAATTTGGTGGCATCATTTTATTCCTTAAGCCCATTTATAAGGAAAGTGTTATTTCTCTCATTCATGTAGTTTGAGAATTTTCCGGTATTTTTGAGTTTGTCTTAGGAATATCACCTAAGAGATCTTTTGAGTGGTGTTAAGGTCTTTTCAGTTTGATCTTGCCACCGATTTTCAATTGCTATGAGTTGCGAGAGTTAGCATTCCACTTACCGCATTCCGCACTCGTTATGATTCTTATGAATGACTTATTATGTCATTCAGTTTGCCCATCTTGTTTCATCCATTTTATAAATCGAATATTCTATGAATGTCTCGATAATTCCATTCTTGTATTTATTGATTTTGGATGAAAATAGTAATTTAAAATTTTGCAAATCTTATTCATAAGATTTATTTATAAGTACAATTTGATTTTTGATCTTAAACGAGCAAAGAATATGCTCAAAACTTTTAAGAGATATTTTCATCATATAAAAGATGATTTTGTGATTGTATTGCCCATTTAGTGTTTTAAGAGTTCCGGTCGATGCGCTTGATCAACGTTATCGATAGAAATTTTCTAAACGCTTTGATGAGACAATCAGACACGATATATTGAATTGTAAAATTTAAATTTTTCTAGAAAGATTATTACATAAAGATAAATGTAATTTTGAAAGTTTTAGCTTTTCGAGAAAGAGGTTTATAAATTCTTTTCCGATACTCTTATTCTTGAGATTCCCGAAGGGAACCAAGACTTTATCTTTTGTACCAATGCTAATAGTATTGGTTTGGATGTCGTTCTCTTGCAAAAGAAAACGTGCTATCACTTGTGCTTCTAAATCATTAATGCCTATTGAGACTAGTTATGCCACTCATGCTCTAGTGCTCGTGGCTATTAATTTCGCTTCTAAAGATTTGGCATCATTATTTTTGGGGTGAGAAATTTGTTCTTACCCTGATCATAAATGTTGGGAATACATATTTTCTCATAAGGAACTTAATTTACGTCAACAACGTTGGCTCGAGTTCCTTGCTCCTTATGATCTTAATATTCTTCATACCCCCGGTAAGGGTACTCGTGTCACCGATGCTCTTAGCCGTAAGCAACAAGCAGTTGTTTTTATGATGATATCTGAATAGAACGATCTCGTGATCTTACCCACTAGTGAGATTTGAGACCACGTATCCGATTTATGCTCATCACTTGTTTTATGTAGCCTTGAGGCTCATCCTTCTCTTTTAGACCGCATTCCTGAAGCTCGAAGGCTAGATCCCGACTTGGTTCTTCTTGGCCAAAATATTAAGGATAGAATTGATATTGAAGATTTGAAAGAATTTGATATTGATTCTCGTGGCAGCATTCGAAAATTTGGTAGACTTATCGTACCAAATATTGGAAATCTTCATAAAGATATTTTAGAAGATTCTCATCGTTCTAAATTTACCATTCATCCCGGTAGTAGTAAAATATACGCGGATATGAAGCGACTTTATTATGGGGAGGGAATGAAACTTGACATCGCTAACTTCATTAAGTGTTGCATGACTTGCCAACTTGTCATGGCCGAACATCAAAGGCCTGGTGGATTATTGCAACCTTTAGAAATTCCAATTTGGAAGTGGGACCAAATTTCCATGGATTTTATAGATGGCCTTCCTCGTTGTCGTTCGGGTTATGATAACTTATGGGTGATCGTTGATAGACTTACTAAATCCACCCATTTTATTTCCATTCGGTCTAACCGAACCATTCCTCTTTTGGCCAAACTCTTTATCAAAGAAATTGTTAAATTGCATGCAGTTCCTACTTCTATTGTTAGCGATCGAGATCCATTGTTTACTAGTGTATTTTGGAAGAGTCTTCAAAAAGCTTTTGGAACGAAGCTTAATGTTAGCACTGCTTATCACCCCCAGTCCGATGGACTAACCGAGCGTGTGAATCAAACTCTTGAAGATCTTCTTCGCGCTTGTGTGCTCAATTTTGGTGGAAGTTGGGAAGATCATATTTCACTTTTTGAATTATCCTATAATAATAGCTTCCAATCTAGTATTAGTATGGCACCTTTCGAGGCACTCTATGGAAGGCCATGCCGTTCTCCTTCTTGTTGGCTTGAGGCCGGTGAGAAGCTGGTTTTAGGACCAGATTTTATTCGGGATTCCACAGAGAAAATTGACCTTATTCGACATAGAATGAAAGAAGCCCAGAGTAAACAAAAATCCTATGCCGATAATCGAAGAAGGAAATTAGAATTTTTTGTTGGAGATCTTATTTTTATTCATATTTCACCTATGAAAGGTGCTGTACGTTTCAGTCGATCGGGAAAGTTAGCACCTCGATATATTGGGCCATTTCCTATCACTGAACGTATTGGTTCCATGGCTTATCACCTTTCATTTCCGGCTCAGTTTTCTGCCATGCATGACGTGTTTCACGTTTCTCAATTACGGAAATGCCTTCGAGATTCCCATTTTATTATTGATCCCGGTGTTGTGGAAGAGATTGAAGTTTCACCAGATTTGAATTTTTAGCAATATTCTTTCCACGTCATTTCTTCGGGGGTTGAGCACCTTCGAAATAAAGATGTTCTTTTTTGTGAAAGTCTGATGGTTCTCAAATCCTAGGGATTTCTCTTGGGAATCTAGAGAATTCATCGTGCGAACACATTCGGGCTTACCCTTTCATGCTCTTTATGGTGAACTTCCTATTTCAAATTTCTTTTGTGTTGATATGCTTTTGTGGTTGTTACTCTTTATTTTCTCCTTAAGTATTGCGAGGATGCAACTTCTTTAAGGAGGGGAGTCTGTAACAACCTGCATATTTATCAATTTCATATTTAAATATTTTATTTAAATATTTTATCGATACTCGGAATTTAGTCCGAAAAGCTTCTTTTTGCATACGGTCGATTTAGGACTCGGGACCACTTCCATTGAGTTCAAAATGCCGTTTGCAACATTTTCGAGTATAAGGTTCGATATGTTTGGAGTAAGTTGATTTTTGCTACTTTTTCACTTAGGGCTTTGGTTTGGGATGAAACCTTTAATCACTTACTAACTCAGTCCCAACCGCCTCTACTCTTCATTACTTCATTCCTCATTTCCTAATACCTCAAGCTAAAGAAAAAATGGTGGAAGAGATTGAAAATGGAAATTCCTAAGCCCTAGCTTTCTTTGCAAATCCAACTTCTAGCTCCAAATTCAAGAGAACCCATTGGTAAGCCTTCTCTTCATCTTCCCCAACTCATTCTCCGTTTGATTTCAGAAAAAAATCCTAAACCTAATTTGGGAAATATTTCTCTTTTAAGCTTAGAATCAAGCTTCTTGAGTTGGGATTGAAGAGTGGTTGATCATCCTTGTCTTCAAGCTTCTCATTCATTGTTTTTGGGTTTAAAGGTGAGATTTTTATCTCACATCTATGACTATAGTTATCTTTGGTTGTTAGGTGTGAATTCCTAACACTTCTTCATGTGAATTTGCTCTTGATTTGGATTGGTTTTGCGAATATTCCAATTTTTCGGTTTTTAAGTCAAATTTGTGTGAAAATCCTTTTATGGGTGTTTGATCATGCTTTTGGTGATGCATCAAGGAGCATATAGGGCCGAGTTGCCGATTGGCATAAAACCTTAGAGCCAATGTTCGTCCGGTTGCATTTTGGAAGAGTTTGCTATTCATTTGGATAGGCTGAAAAACAGCCCAGGCAAGATTCAGTCGACTGAAAAGTCTGTTCAGTCGACTGAACCTGAAACCCGAAAGTTTCCAGGCATGATTCAGTTGACTGAATTCTCTGTTTAGTCGACTGAACCTAGAAACAGAAAGTTTCCTGAACCTGGAAAATTTCAAGGTACAGGGTCAGTCGACTGAAAACTCTGTTCAGTCGACTGAACCTACTGTTTGAGTCCATTTTGCCTTTTTGGATTGAATTTTCAACGTTAATCGATTCGTGTTGATTCCCTTTTGTTATTATCACTTATTATCGACTTTGATGACATTTTCTTCGTGATTTTTGGGAATATCCATTTTGATGGATTCGGTATCGATTTCTTTGGATTTTATTCACGTCTTCGAATGTGAATTTTAGTGATTGATTGTTCCTACAATCTTCTTTGTGATTTGTCACTTTAAAAATATAAAGGTTTCAATACTAGTAGTAAATATCAAAATTCTTTCATTTTATTACAAAGCTCGTTTCTTAATCCGTTTTCCAATCTATTAGTATATACAAGCATTTACCTCACTCGTATGAGAAATCTAATTAAACGGCTTAGTAAAACAAGTGGTATGAAACGCTTGCGTTTACTTCGTCGGTTAATTCTTGGACTTGTTCGATTGAATCTCTTGTGACAATTTTCTAGTGAAGATCTACAGTTTGTTCGTAAATATTTAAGTTAAGCAAGTAGTTATGGGACATGAAGCTAAACTCATATATTTACTAGCTTAGTGTAATTGACACTTTTCGTTGATCATGACGATCATTTTTGTGATTTAGACTAGCAATGTGCGATGTCTCTTTGTCCACGTGGAGGACTGTACTTCATTTTATCGAGCTTCGGCTCAATGTCCGCAATGGGGGGCTATACCCTCTCAGGAGAAGTTTTGGCTCACCAGGAGGAGCTTCGGCTCAATGTCCGCAATGGGGGACTATACCCTGTCAGGAGGAGTTTTGGCTCACCAGGAGGAGCTTCGACTCAATGTCCGCAATGGGGGACTATACCCTGTCATAAGGAGCTTCGGCTCACCAGGATGAGCTTCGGCTCAATGTCCGCAATAGGGGACTTTACCCTGTCAGGAGGAGTTTTGGCTCACCAGGAGGAGCTTCAGCTCAATGTCCGCAATGGGTGACTATACCCTGTCTAGAGGAGCTCCGGCTCATTTTTATGGGATTGGCCATCCATTTCTTGTGATTTCTGGATTTCTAATTATTGATTTCTGGAATTTATGCTTCACCTATTTCTTGTGGATCCTATTGATAAGCTTTATCAATTTTTGTGCCTTGGTGAATTCATGTGTCATTGACTTATTATGAATACAAGTTTTGGGCATAATACCCTTTTTGGATCTTTGAGAAGATTCTTGTGATATTGATTAATCTCTTGTTGATTTTCAATTACTTATTTATCACAGCTTGGCATTGTGATTATTATACGTTTTGTCATATCTCTTATTCTGTATCATTTCATCTGATATTTATAGCTAGACTGATCCGTTTATTATTTTTCTTATAAATAATACTCGGGTCAGACTGAGATTTTACAGGTGCTTCTGCTTGACTCCTTATCGGACCATCATCTGATCTTTTGATTAACTACTTAGCTTGTAGTTTTTGGTTGTCTACAATTTGAGATATACACTCCTTGATGTATACATATTCTTTTGTCTAGCACTTGTATCTATTCTTTTGTGATATTGTGGATCTTGTTAGACCACTACTCTGATATACACTTTCATGTGTTAATTATATATTCATATCTTCTTCCGCCTTTGTGATATGAATTGTCTGTGACTGACTTATGTTATGTTTATTTCTATATTTGTTTCTGAAGATATTATAGCCACTGTGTAGTAGCTTTGAGTTTGCGTCGGTATGTCGGATTTCCCTTTTGAAAAAGAAATGCATGTTATACTATCTGACATATCGATGCTCGCGCAAAGCAATTACACGGATGGTCGCTCCTCAACAGCCTTATTCTCCGTGCTAGTTGACAGCATTCACCGTAATGTTCTTGGCTGGCGTGGGTATAGAGGTGGGGTGTCACACAAGTGCATGAAGTCTAGAATTTCATTTATAAGTTAAAACATAAAAGGCATAAGGTTCATTCGGCACTCAAGCCCATTCGGTAGTTCAAGGCTCGAAAGTCATTCGGCACTCGTACTTCTCAGATTCATTCGGTAGCTCAAGGCTCGAAGGTTCATTCGGCACTCGTACTTCTCAGATTCATCCGATAGCTCAAGGCTCGAAGGATCATTAGGCACCCACACACTCCACGATTCATTCGGCAGTTCAAAATATAAAAGTCATTCGGCAATTACCTAGACCGGTAGTCAAACAGGTTTCGGCAGTATGGTTGATTCGGCAGAAAAGAATCTAGTTCGGCTATTTCAGTTAGTAAGGAATAACGAAAGTGTATGGCCCATACTTATAGGCAAATAGAAATGACCGGACCAACCGGTTCGACGCTTGGGACCGAATGAAAGTGTCCAAGTCGAAAGGCCTAAAACAAAGCACGACATATGCTGGCATATGCCCCACTTTGGGGGGGGGGGAATGTTGGGTGCGTTTCCACCACCACCGAGTCAAGGAGAAGAAAGCATCGCCGAACCATAGGGAGGAAAGTCCCACCGAACCAACACGTCTCCAAGGCCCTGCCGAACCAACCCTTGCTCCACTACCTGCCGAATCAAACCCAAAGTATCACTACCGAATCAACCTCCACCGATCCAAGGCCTCACCGGACCAACTCACCACCGAATCAACCTCCACCGATCCAAGGCCTCACCGGACCAACTCACCACCGAATCAACCTCTACCTATCCAAGGCC
Organism: Allium cepa; assembly: GCA_030765085.1. Lineage (NCBI taxonomy): Eukaryota > Viridiplantae > Streptophyta > Magnoliopsida > Asparagales > Amaryllidaceae > Allium > Allium cepa. The sequence continues at coordinate 604,403,835 of CM060932.1, read as the reverse complement.
GCACCGGACCAGCCTCCACCGAATCAACCACACCGAACCAATCCCATCTCCTCTACCACCGGACCAAAACGCTAGTCCACCCATCTACTACCGAACCAACTTTGCCAGACCAGATCACTTCAGCCCAGGCCCACCAGCAGCTATATATATCCAAGACCCCTGCCCCCAGCCTCACTCTATAAATAGAAGGGCAGGGGTACAACAATGGCAGACAAGTTTGAGAGTTCAAGCACGGATAGAACTTTCAAACAACTTTCATATACTTGTAATCAAAGCTTTGTACTTGTAATCTAATCGGTAAAGGAGAATAAAATATAAAGTGGACGTAGGCACATTCTGGCCGAACCACTATAAATCTGTGTGTCTTTTACAGTTTAGTCCCTGCTTTTTACATATTTGCGTAAATCACCCAAATCGCTAAGAACAACATAAAATACATAAAATCGACTAAATTATACGACTTGGAGGTGTTTGCCCAATTTTTGTGCAAACATCTGTACGCCTCTTCTTCCCTTCTCCCAATTAACGCCACCCATTGCCGATCAAATCCCCTTCCGGTTCTCTCCATTTCCACCCCTCCTCCCAATGTCGCCTGCTAAATTGACTCTGATAGGATAGATATTTGTTTATTTTTCAACTGACTTATAACCTAAATCACCATTTTCCCCAATTTTATAACCAAAACCATACCGAATCTCAATAAAGAAATTTTTTTTGCCTGAGGTGAAGCATCATCTTCCTTCATACTGCTACCTATAAGAGACAAACTGGCTATCATTAGCAGGTATAACGGCTGTGGTTTTGTTATGCCTCTACTTCCATTAATCTCCTTTAGAACATAAAGGTAATTTTTATGAAATTATGTGATTTTTATTGTCAATTTCTTTTATGGATTCACCAACGTCAACAGAATCTTATGCAAGTTTTGAATCAAGTCTTGACTTTTTTTTTGCAAATTTCACCATGTTTCTTCACTCCCTATGTCTTGGTAGAAATAGTTATATATTCATATGTGTCAACTGAATCTTATATAATGGTAAAGTATATTTAACTTATCAATTCAATATAAAAATTTCCAATCATGAATGGTTATACAATATACATATGTTCGGTACAAAAATTTGCAAGTATGAAGAAAAGATTTGCGTATAGAAGCCAGAAATAAAGACAATGTCGATTGAATCATATGTAAGTTTTGAAACAATTATTCTATTGACATTGCATTTAAAGGTTAAATATTCTTTTTCACTTGAATTTCTTTTTTAAAAATTGTTATAGTAAACTTTTTTGTAAGAGGTAAGCATTAAGGTTTATGTTCATAGTCTCATGTTTTTTTATACGTTCTGATCTTAACATTGTCTTGTGTTGTACGCAGTTCATATAAGAGGACACAATATAAGTGAACATTTTTAACTTACCTAGCAATGTCACAACACCTTAGTAACTTGTGTTGGTTGAAAATAGGGTCACTTGGTACCAATTATTATTGACGTAGTAGGTATTTATTCGAATTTGAACAAATGTGTAATGTTACTAAATCTTTGTTTTTATTATATCGAATCATGATCATTATATTATATACTATAATAATAACAACATCAATTGCAAAATTCATATTTGCTAGAATGGTCTTTGGGGATAAACAGCGATGGAGTCGAGTAAGATTTAGGATCTAAATTAGAAATAACTAAACGTTCATTTTCAAAATGAACTGACGCAAATGAAGGTATTTTTACTTATTTTTAATTTTCTAGTGATAACGGATAAAAGATTTACTATATAAGAATTAACTAGTGGTAGATGTTATAATTTATGTTTATTATTTTATTCTTGCTAGATTATCATTTCGCCTTTACTATTCTATTGCTGCTAATGCAAAAAAGAAATATGAAATAATGGAACAATATAATTTTTGTACCCACTCAGATTATAATTATGATTTAAATACAGTTTTCGTATTAATATTTTTCACTGACAAATTCACAGAAGAGTGCAAGCATGTACTAAACTGAGAAATTTTTCATATAAACATTTATGCTCATTGCTAAAATTTATAATTTTTTTAATTATATTAGTTTTCAATCATTAATGTTGGTTCTTTCAGATTGTTTTGATTATTTTAACTTGATTCTACAAAAATAATAGCTTGGTGTTGCCAAAATTTTAAGAATAATCATAGATCATTTTATCAATTTGATATATAGACAATTTCCCCTGAGCGATAATATCAAAGTAGATTTTCCATTGAGTTCTGATTTACATGAGTTTACATACATAATTACTTTACCAATTATGTACGTTAAGTACATAAAACTTTTAAAATTATTTTCGTTGAAGTTAAGGCCGCATGAACACTGTCTTAAATAGCCTTATGGATATATATAATTTACCCTATTTTTTTTCCTTTTTATGTTGAAATGCTAATGAAATATTAGTTATATAATTATATAAACATTTATTCAATTTTTAGTTTTTGATCATATAATTAGTCTTTATCCTATAGACTGGAGTTACATAGATTATTTGTTGTTCATTTATTGGTCTACGTCTGCCCAATTGGAGGTAAAATTTGATATCTGTTTTTTGTATTCTTTGTGCTGCCAATGATTGTGTGTTGTTTCAAGTTTTAAATCATGATAAAGTTTTGTTGTGATGTTTTTTAAATTATGACATGGAATGGAAAGCTTTTATTGTTTTGTGTTGTTTCTGTTTTAAATTAGGATATTGGGCTCATAACGTAATTTGGTTACTACTTGATTACCATATAGGATTAGTTTCATTTTTTTTCTTTTAATCTTTAATCTATAAATCCACCCAAAAATGAGTATTTTGTATATACGCAAGCCTTTAAATTTGTATAATTTCAATTCATGTCATCTAAGAACTAGACAAAGGAGGTATTTGAACTCTAAATATCATTTTTTTTGTGGATGTCTACTTTTTCAGGCAAATAATGAATATCCACATTCAATACTTGAGGTTCTTAGTTCTAAGTACAGACAATTTGGTTTCTTTTTTGGCTGGACATTGTTATCGGATGAGTACTAATTTCACATGAAATAATTTTCTACAAATAACTGATCTTGAATGGAATACCGAAGAATATGATCACTGACTCTACAAGGTATGCATTTTTATTTTTTAATTTATAATGGAATTTTATTTCCCAATTATGGGAAATATCTGGAATATCACCAGATAAGCTAGTAATGTAAATGCATTCATGTTGGCTAAAAGGTAATAAATACGCCTTACAAGTCAATTTCATTAAAATTATGACTACGTTATATAAACGCACTTGAAAATCAAGTCATTAGACCATATTGTATAACTGTTGTTTAATCATTCAAATGAAACTATGTCTATGTCAGTAGCATAATTGAAATCCATTTAATTGTAATTATTGAGTAGGTAACTCACTTTACAATTCAATTATAAAGCTGGTGTCTAGACCAATATTATAATGATTAGTGAAAAGGTAGTGCTATTACAAAAAAGAAAACATTAGTAATTGTAAACATAAGTTAAATTGCTGAGTATTTTCATTTTTTTTCCTTTGTACAAATAATTGAGCATAATTGTTATGTCTTGCTTTTCCCACACATTACAAACTTATTATATACATAATAAGCTTTTGGTTCAACTGAATTTTAATGGCAATCTAAAAACTCTTTTCTACCTTAAATCGCTATATATTTTTCATAAGCCTGTTTTGGTTTGTATTCTGCTGATTTTTATTGGGCATATTTTGCTTCATATCGTTTTCTTTTTCCGGTTGAGCTTTCCACAAGTTCGTTTCCGCTTATTTTAGTTGCTCACTGTCCAGGTTGCGCTAAAAAACCATGTTTCCGTACTCCATCTTTCAAGCCTTTAACTTACTTCGGTGTTTCATTGCCCATTGTTTCCTACTAGCCTGTTTCCCTGCTCTTAATTTATATATTGGTTACTGCTTCAATTACACGCACATGCATTAAAAAGTTTGACAAAGCTTTAGCTTTTGATCTGTACTGATAACATATTCATATCGAATAAAGAACAAAATTTATATGATGGTACAATAAAAACATGCTGGTATTTACAATTTAATAACCATTAGCATGGAATAATTTAAAATTGAACTTCTGTATAAACAAAAATAGACCATTATGCTATATGGTAATTTGAGATAATTTGTATAATCAGTTGTACCCATGCACCGATTAAGTATTAATCCATTATTAATACCTCAATCGGTTATAATCGGTGTTTTATTAATAATTTGATTTCATATTTCGGTGTTCTATTGATAGCTAATTATGATGATAGTTTATTTACATTTTTTTAAATGAATATGATACAAGTGATCTGCTGAGTGATTATCAACCCGGATTATGTAAATGTGAATTGTAGTCACATAAACCTTCGCATTTATAAATTCGAAATGCTATACTTTCCAAAGAGACAAGTATTTGTCTTGCTCACGTATTATATTTATAAAATCAAAAACCTTTTAAAAATAGTTACCGTCACATATTATTACAGCAACTATCACTCACCTTTTAGCTATCAAAGACAAAAAACACTAAGAGACTATTCGTCTAAATCAGAAAAGAAAATATCACCAATGACTATATCAGTTTATTCTTACATTTTCCCATGAATTTGTCACTAATGCCTATATGACTAATGTTGAACTGAGTTTGTGATTGTAATTCAAAATTTTACATTGTTAAACAAGCATTATACATGTTGATCATTATTTATATTAGAGTTAAGTTCATGATTTACAAATCGATAAGACATATTTATGTAGTAATTGTGGGATTAAAACATTGCTATAATTGTCCTAACTCAATTAGTATTGTAGAAATTAACTATTAACATGTTTGCATAGAAATATACATCATTTATAATACTTGGACTGTGTTGTGATAAGTATTTACAATAAAAGCATTAATATTATTTATCATTGGAATTTTTTGCATTTTTCTTTCGTATATTCATTGTTTCCATAAATTTTATATTTCTTACGTTTTTCCCTTGTATACTTTTTCTTTTTTGGTAGCTTATAGGATATCAATTGTTTATGGATTTTTTGAAGCCTATCAATATTTTCAACTTTAGTTTATCCAGTAAAAAGCTTTTACCCGTTTAGAAAACTTCAACCAACTATTTAAAAATTCAAATTTTATTTTCTAAACTTTAAATATATGTTAATCTTACTCCCAAAGAAGAATTACTAACATAGTTTACACCAACAAATCTTTAATGTCCCAAATTGGATTCATATGAACTTTTTTTACTTTTATATTTGCGAGCAACATCTCTGACAACGGCTGTGTGCGTAATTTTTATAATCATGTTCTGTAACAACCCGCATATTTTGCGATTGTATATTTAAATATTTTATTTAAATATAGTATCGTTAACCCGCATATTTTGCGATTGTATATTTAAATATTTTATTTAAATATAGTATCGTTAGTCGGATTATAGTCCGAAAAGCTAATTTTTGCAAACTGTCAAGTTGGGACTCAAGACCACTTCCATTGAGTTCAAAATGGCGTTTGCGATCTTTTTGAGTATAAACTTCGATATGTTTGGAGTTAGTGGAATTTTGCTACTTTTCACTTTGGGTTTGAGTTTGGGTTTCAGCCCAACGTTCTATCTTAAGACCCTAGTTCCACCCCCTCTCCTCTTCATTACGTCATAACTTTTTCTAATACTCAAGCTTTATCAAAAATGGGGGAATGGAACGGGAAATAGAAACTCCAAGCCCTAGTTCATTTGCAAAATCCAAGTTTTAGCTAGAAATCAAGGAGAAACTTTGGTGAGCCCTCTCTTCTTCTCCAACTCTTTCTCTCTTCAATTTCAGAAATTCCTAAACCTAACTTAGGAAATATTCTGTTTTAAGCTTAGATTCAAGCTCCTTGTGTTAGAATTGAAGAGTGATTGTTCTTGCCTTGCTCTTTAGCATCTTCTTCATTGTTTTGGGTTTAAAGGTGAGATTTTTATCTCACATCTGTGTCTATAACTATCTTTGATTGTTGGGTATGAATTCCTAACACTTATTCATATGCGTTTGCTTTTGGTTTGGATTGAATTAGTGAATATCCCAATTTCTGGTGTTTTGAAGTCAAATCTTTAAAAATCCTAACGTTGATGTTTGAACATGTTTTGGTGATGCATCGAAGAGCCTATAGGGCCGGGTCGTCGATTGGCGTAAACCCTTAGCGCCCATTGCTCGTCCGATTGCATTCATTGAGAGTTTGCTCTTCAATTAATAGGCTGGAAAACAACCCTAGTACACAGTCAGTCGACTGAATTTTGTAGCCAGTCAACTGGCTGTAGCCAATAAGTGTTCTGGGGCTGTTTGCAGAGGCTGGAAGCTCTGTTTCCTGCAATCAGTCGACTGGCCTCTGTTATCCGTCGACTGACTGCAGGGAATGAAATTTCCAAGTTTCTGGTTCAGTCGTCTGGACATTTGCAGTCAGTCGACTGACCTGTTTGCTTTTGCCTATTTAGCCTTTTTTTTTGAAATTCCAATTTCTATCGATTCGTGGTTTTCCGATTTGTTTTTATCATTTATTATCGACCCCGATGACTACTATTTTGGAATTTTTGGGTATATCCATTTTGATGGATTTGGAATCGATTCTTTGGATTTAATTCGCGTCTTTGAACGTTAAATTTTGGTGATTGATTGTTTCTACAATCATTTTTATGCTTTGTCACTTTAAAACACAAAGGTTTCTATACTATTAGCAAATATTCAAACTCTTTCACAAAGATGATTTCAACTCTATTATCAATACAAAGCTCATTTATTAAAACCGTTTTCCAATCTATTAGTATATACAAACCTTTAACTCACTCGTATGAGAAATCTAATTAAATGGCTTAGTAAAACATGTGGTATGAAACGCTTGCGTTTACTTCGTCGGTAAATTCTTAGACTTGTTCGATTGAATCTCTTGTGACAATTTTCGAGTAGAGATCTACAAGTTGTTCGTAAATATTTAAGTTAAGCTAGTGGTTATGGGACATGAAGCTAAACTCATATATTTACTAGCTTAGAGTAATTGACACTTAACCTCGAGTGGAAGTCTACAATTTATTCGTAAATAATTAAGTTAAGCAAGTGGTTATGGGACATGAAGCTAAACTCATTTATTTACTAGCTTATCGATCAATGATGATCGTTTTGTGATTTAGACTAGCAATGTGCGATGTCTCTTTGTCTGCGAGGGAGACTAAACCCCGTTTTTAGTGGAGCTTCGGCTTGATGGGGGTAGCGACCCATGGTCTTCGGACCATTTTAGTGGAACTTCAGCTCAAAGGTCTTCAGATCGTTTTAGTGGAGCTTCTGCTCAAAGGTCTTCGTGCCATTTTAGTGGAGCTTCGGTTCAAAAATTAATGGTTAGCAACCATGGAATAGCGTTCCGTTTTGTGATACACGTGTTGGTGAGTTTCCATGCTCCCGTCCTGTGATAGGCCTCTTTCCCCCTTCTTGTGATTTCTGGATTTCTATTGATCGATTTTTAGAATTTTTGTTTCACCAATTTTCGTGATTTACATTGATAAGCTTTATCAATATTTGTGTGTTGGCGAATTTGTGTTTCAATAACTTTTGTGATTGGCATTGATATGTTTGTCAATATTTGTGGTTTAGTGAATAAAAAAAGGATATGACATTATTTTTAGTGCTTCGAGATCTCTTGAGATATTATATGATTTTTGTTGTTATTTAATGTATACTTGTCGTAGTATGACATTTTTGTTATCATACGTTTTTATCATACCTCTTCTTATATCTCATTTTACCTGATATTTGTAGCTAGACTGATCCGTTTATTATTTTCTTATTAAATAATACTCGGGTCAGACCGAGATGTTACAGGTGCTTCCACTTGACTTCTTATCTGGGACCATTATCTGACTTTTGGCTAACTACATTAGATTGGTAGTTTTTGTTGCTATACACTCGAGAGAAAGACTCATTGATGTATACTTATTCTTTTGTCTAGCACTTGTATCTATTCTTTTGTGATAACGTGGATCTTGTATGACCACTACTATGATGTAAACTTTTAAGTGTTATATTCATATATATTTCCGCCTTTGTGATATGGATATCTGTGAATGATTTTCGTTATGTTTATTTCTATATTTGTTTCTGAAGATATTATAGCCACTGTGTAGTAGCTTTGAGTTTGTATCGGTATGTCGGATTTCCTCTTGAGATCAATTGCATGTTATTTTATCTGACATATCGGTGCTCGCACGAAGCAATTACACGGATGGTCGCTCCTCAACAGCCTTATTCTTCGCGCTAGCTGACGGCATTACTCCGTAGTGTCCTTGACTAGCGTGAGTACAGAGGTGGGGCGTCACAACATGGTATCAGAGCCAAACTTCGGAACAATGTAGAATAATCTAGCAAGGATCATTGTCCAATGTCCTTCTTTGGAGTCGTGCCTTAGGACCCGTTCTATCCTATTTTCTTTGTGATGCCTTGTTTTATCAATCATGATTGTTTGGTATTCATTCTGAGAATAACCTTTTTCTTCTTCTTTCCTTTCTTTCTTAAAGAAGAAAAGATGGTTAGTTCTGGCAGCCCTAACGCTGGTCAATCCAGTAGTCCTTCTCTGGATGGCGTATTCATGTCTGTCCAACAACTTTTGGATCTTGTAAAGAATCAAAGGTTTATCTGTGTTTTGAGTAAGAACCCCGAAATGGTTTTACCTTTGAAATTTGAAGTTCCTTTCAATCAGCTTGTGGATATCACTCTTTGACATGAAGAGGCTGATAAAGGAATTGATGGGGATATTGGGATTTTCAAGAAGAGGTATATTAAATTCAAAAGCCCTAACCGCAATAAGAAAGTGAAGCAAACTACTTCGGTAGCAAGGACTCCAAATCATAATCGTGGAGAATGCTACAATTGTGGCTCTGAGGACCACTACGCAAAGGAGTGTCCGGAAGCACTCTTTTGTCGTTATTGCAAAAATTCAGGTCATCATATTTCTGCATGCCCCAAACTTCCAAGCAAGAAAGAAACTTCGGTAGCCAAAACTCCTACCTGTAGTCATGGACAATGCCACAATTGTGGTTCCACGGACCATTGTGTAATTAAGTGCCTGAAACCCCTTTATTGCCGCTATTGCAAAGGCTTGGGTCATTACTTATCTACGTGTCCTAAACTTCAAAGTAGGAGAGTGGGAAAGCTAAAAGCTCCTAGTGATATTTTTCTTGGTCAAGGTATTTTCCATTCAATTCTTGATGGCATTGTTTTATTTCGTGATCTTCCTATTTCTAGTTCCTTTTGATATGGGTTCATCTTATCATTTTATATCAAAAGAACTTGTTGATTCTTTTTTTTAAACATTTTTGGTTTGGGAACTTCACTAAGACTTGCGAATTCGGTTGGTGGATCCGCAACACTTAGTTTGTTTGCTTTGTTTTGATGTCGAGATTATTTTATGTGATTTTTTTCCTTTCCGCGTCGATTTGCATGTTATGCATTACTTAGGCTTCGAAATTTATTTGTGTGAAAGGATTGGCTTAATCATTATGAAGCCCATATCCTATTTTCCGAGTGGACTATCCATTCTCGACACTCTCAATCTCTTAAACAGATTTCTATTTTTCTTTGTGATTTCGATCCCAACTTGGTGGCACCATTTTATTCTTTAAGCCCATATGTTGAGTAAAGTGTTATTTCTCTCATTTGGGTAGTTGTGAATTTTTCGGTATTTTCGAGCTTGTCTTAGGATTATCACCTAAGCGATCTTTTGAGTGGTGTTAATGTCTTTTCAGCTCGACCTTGCCATCGGTTTTCATTAGCTACGAGTTGCGGAAGTTAGCATTCCACTTACCGCATTCCACACTCGTTACGATTCTTATGAATGATTTTTTAAGTCATTCAGTTTGTCCAGCTTATTTCATCCATTTTATGAATCGAGTATTCTACGAATATCTCGATGACTCCATTCTTGTATTTATTGATTTTGGATGAAAACAGCAATTTAAAATTTTGCAAATCTTTTTCATAAGATTTATTTATAAGTATGATTGGATTTTTATTCTTGAAACGAACAAAGAATATTCGTAAAGTTTTTAAGAGATATTTTTATCATATAAAAGTTGATTTTGTGATTGTATTGCCCATTAAGTGCTTTAAGAATTCTGGTCGATGCGCTTGATCAACGTTATCGATAGGAATTTCCTAAACGCTTTGATGAGACAATCTGACACAATAAATTAACTTGTAAAACGTAAAATTTTCTAGGAAGATTATTACATAAAGATAATTGTAATTTTGAAAGTTTTAGCCTTTTGGGAAAGAAGATTATTTAAAAGAACTCTTTTCCGATACTCTTATTCTTGTGATTCCCGAAGGGAACCAAGACTTTATTGTTTGTATAGATGCTAGTCGTATTGGCTTAGGTGTCATTCTCTTACAAAGGAGAACGTGCTATCACTTTTGTTTCTAAATATTTAAAGCCTATCGAGACTAGGTATGCCACTCATGATCTAGCGCTCGCGGCTATTGTTTTCGCTTTTAGGAATTTTACATTATTGTTTTGGGAGAGAAATTTGTTCTCTACACCGATCATAAATCTTTGAAGTATTTATTTTCTCAAAAGGAACTTAATTTGCGTCAACAACGTTGGCTTGAGTTCCTTGCATCTTATGATCTTGATATTCTTTATACTTTCGAAAAAAGGGAAATCGTGTTGCCAATGCACTCGGTCGTAAGCAACAAGCGGTTGTTTCTATGATGATATCCGAATGGAACGATCTCGAAACTTTGTCCACTTGTGAGATTCGAGATCGTGAATCCAATTTATGTTCATCTTTTGTTTTATGTAGCCTTGAGGCTCATCCTTCTCTATTAGACCGCATCTTTGAAGCTCAAAAGTTAGATCTTGAATTGGCTCTTCTTAGCCAAAATTGTAGGGATAAAATTGATGTTGAAAGTTTGAAAGACTTTGATATTGATTTCCGTGGCGGCATTCGAAAATTTGGTAGACTTATCGTGCCAAGTATTGATAATCTTCGTAAAGATATTTTGGAAGATTCTCATCGTTCTAAATTTACCATTCATCCCGGTAGTAGTAAAATATACGCGGATATGAAGCGACTTTATTATTGGGATGGAATGAAATCTGGTATTGCTAACTTTATTAAGTGTTGCATGACTTGCCAACTCGTTAAGGCCGAGCATCAAAGGCCCGGTGGGTTATTGCATACTTTGGACATTCCAATTTGGAAGTGGGATCAAATTTCCATGGATTTTATTGATGGCCATCCCCGTTCTCGTTCGGGTCATGATAGCCTATGGGTGATAGTTGATAGACATACTAAATCCACCCATTTTATTCCCGTTCGGTCTAACCGGACCGTACCTCTTTTGGCCAAACTCTTTATTAAAGAAATTGTTAAATTGCATGGAGTTCCTACTTCTATTGTTAGTGATCGTGATCCATTGTTTACTAGTGGATTTTGGAAGAGTCTTCAAAAAGCTTTGGGAATGAAGCTTAATTTTAGCACCACTTATCATCCTCAGTCCGATGAACAAACCGAGCGTGTGAATCATACTCTTTAAGATCTTCTTTGTGCATGTGTTCTTGATTTTGGGGGAAGTTGGAAAGATCATATTTCTCTTGTTGAGTTTTTCTATAATAATAGCTTCCAATCTAGTATTGGTATGGCACCTTTTGGGGCACTCTATGGAAGGCCATGCTGATCTCCTTCTTGTTGGCTTGAGGTCGGTGAGAGGTCGGTTTTTGGTCCAGGCTTTATTCGTGATTCCATAGAAAAGATTGACCTTATCCGCCATAGGATGAAAGAAGCTCAGAGTAGGCAAAAATCCTATGCTATAACTGAAGAAGGAAATTAGAATTTTCTGTGGGAGATTTCGTGTTTATTCGTGTTTCACCTATGAAGGGTGTTGTGCGTTTCAGTCGATCGGGAAAGTTAGCACCTCGATATATTGGTCCATTTCCCATCATTGAACATATTGGTTCCGTGGCTTATCGCCTTTTATTACCGGCTCAATTTTCTTCTATTCATGACATTTTCCACGTCTCTCAACTACGGAAATGCCTTAGGGATTCCCATTTTTATTCTTGAGTCCGGTGTTATTGAGAAAATTGAAGTTTCACCAGATTTGACTTATGAGCAACATCTTATTCGTATCATTGCTTCGAAGGTTAAGCACCTTCGAAATAAAGATTTCTCTTTTTGTGAAAGTTCAATGGTCTTCAAATCCTAAGGATTTCTCTTGGGAATCCAGAGAAATCATCGAGCAAACACGTTTGGGCTTACTCTTTCATGCTCTTTATGGTGAACTTCTTATTTCAAATTTCTTTTGTGTGATATGCTTTTATGGTTGTTACTTTTTATTTTTCTTCTTAAATATTGTGAGGATGCAATTTCTTTAAGGAGGGGAGTTGGTAACAACCCGCATATTTTGCGATTGTATATTTAAATATAGCATCGTTAGTCGGATTATAGTCCGAAAAGCTACTTTTTGCAAACTGTCGAGTTGGGACTCAAGACCACTTCCATTGAGTTCAAAATGGCGTCTGCGATCTTTTTGAGTATAAACTTCGATATGTTTGGAGTTAGTAGAATTTTGCTAGTTTTCACTTTGGGTTTGAGTTTGGATTTCAGCCCAATGTTCTATCTTAAGACCCTAGTTCCACCCCCATCTCCTCTTCATTACGTCATAACTTTTCCTAATACTCAAGCTTTATCAAAAATGGGGGAATGGTATGGGAAATAGAAACTCCAAGCCCTAGTTCATTTGCAAAATCCAAGTTTTAGCTAGAAATCAAGGAGAAGCTTTGGTGAGCCCTCTCTTCTTCTTCTCCAACTCTTTCTCTCTTCAATTTCAGAAATTCCTAAACCTAACTTAGGAAATGTTTCTCTTTTAAGCTTAGATTCAAGCTCCTTGGGTTAGAATTGAAGAGTGATTGTTCTTGCCTTGCTCTTTAGCTTCTTCTTCATTGTTTTGGGTTTAAAGGTGAGATTTTTATTTCACATCTATGTCTATAACTATCTTTGATTGTTGGGTATGAATTCCTAACACTTATTCATATGCGTTTGCTTTTGGTTTGGATTGAATTGGTGAATATTCCAATTTCTTGTGTTTTGAAGTCAAATCTTTAAAAATCCTAACTTTGATGTTTGAACATGTTTTGGTGATGCATCGAAGAGCCTATAGGGTTGGGTCGTCGATTGGCGTAAACCCTTAGCGCCCGTTGCTCATCCGATTGCATTCATTGAGAGTTTGCTCTTCAATTGATAGGATGGAAAACAGCCCTAGTACACAGTCAATCGACTGACTTTTGCAGCCAGTCGACTGGCTATAGCCAATGAGTGTTCCGGGGCTGTTTGCAGAGGCTGGAAGCTCTGTTTCCTACAATCAGTTGACTGGCCTCTGTAATCAGTCGACTGACTGCAGGGAATGAAATTTCCAAGTTTCTGGTTCAATCTGCTGGACATTTGCAGTCAGTCAATTGACCTGCTTGCGTTTGCCAATTTAGCCTATTTTGTTTGAAATTCCAATTTCTATCGATTCGTGGTTTTTCGATTTGTTGTTATCATTTATTATCGACCCTGATGACTTCTATTTTGGAATTTTTGGGTATATCCATTTTGATGGATTTGGAATCGATTTCTTTGGATTTAATTCGCGTCTTTGAACGTGAAATTTTGGTGATTGATTGTTTCTACAATCATTTTTATGCTTTGTCACTTTAAAACACAAAGGTTTCTATACTATTAGCAAATATTCAAACTCTTTAACAAAGATGAGTTCAACTCTATTTTCAGTACAAAGCTCATTTATTAAAACCGTTTTCCAATCTATTAGTATATACAAACCTTGACCTCACTCGTATGAGAAATCTAATTAAACGGCTTAGTAAAACAAGTGGTATGAAACGCTTGCGTTTACTTCGTCGGTTAATTCTTGGACATGTTCGATTGAATCTCTTGTGACAATTTTCGAGTGAAGATCTATAAGTTGTTCGTAAATATTTAAGTTAAGTTAGTGGTTATGGGACATGAAGCTAAACTCATATATTTACTAGCTTAGAGTAATTGACACTTAACCTCGAGTGGAAGTCTACAATTTGTTCGTAAATAATTAAGTTAAGCCAGTGGTTATGGAACATGAAGCTAAACTCATTTATTTACTAGCTTAGTGTAATTTACACTTATCGATCAATGATGATCATTTTGTGATTTAGACTAGTAGTGTGCGATGTCTCTTTGTCTGCGAGGGAGACTAAACTCCGTTTTTAGTGGAGCTTCGGCTTGGTGGGGTAGCGACCATGGTCTTCGGACCGTTTTAGTGGAACTTCGGCTCAAAGGTCTTCGGATCGTTTTAGCGGAGCTTCGGCTCAAAGGTCTTCGGGCCGTTTTAGTGGAGCTTCGGTTTAAAAATTAATGGTTAGCAACCATGGAATAGCGTTTCATTTTGTGATACACGTGTTGGTGAGTTTCCATGCTTTCGTTCTGTGATAGGCCTCTTTCCCCCTTTTTGTGATTTCTGGATTTCTATTGATCGATTTCTAGAATTTGTGTTTCACCAATTTTCGTGATTTACATTGATAAGCTTTATCAATATTTGTGTATTGGTGAATTTGTGTTTCAACAACTTTTGTGATTGGCAGTGATATATTTGTCAATATTTGTGGTTTAGTGAATAAAACAAAGAATATGACTGTAACGATCTGCCTTTTTGGACAGTTTAAACCGACGATCAAATACACATGTCGATTCCAAACCATTCAAAAGGGCAGATGGTTATTGGGGTAAATAAGAAAAGAAAAGAAAGAGAAATAAAGGAAATGAAACAACACAGAATCTCGCAGCGGAACGATAAAATATAATAGTCAAATAAACAGTTCATGAAGCTGATTACTATACTTTGACAATTATTTATACAACATTTATCAGAGTTATACATATACAACATAACAATTAAAATAATGCAGCAGATAGCATGATGCAAGGGTAATAATAGTAATAGTATACCAAATCTTCGTCTTCATCCTCCAGAATAGATCTTCAAAAATCTGAAAAAACTCAGGACTGACCCGAGCGTAATGAAAAGACAAAACACTCGAGTCAGGACTACAATATCCTTATGAAAGTTAAATCAATCGTAAATAAATATGAGTGTAACGGCGTCAGAGATGTTTACGGGGTTTGACATCTCATATCCAGTGTCAATGTGCGTGCAATAACTCAAGAGATGTTATGGGATTTTTCATCTCTTAAGGATCCGTTAAACTATCTACTATGTAGTAATGTACGCTAAGTAGATAATGCCTATCAGTAATATAAAGTATCAAAATAGCGTTAAGGCGTTACCATAATCCCCCTTAACACATTTTTATAATGCCATAGTCTATACAGCACCGTAAGCCCCACCGTAAACTGGTGGTTATCAGAGGGTACCCCATAGGTATAACACAAAGCATAACGTAGTGGTCGCGAATAGGATAATCAGTATGACAAGGTACATGAGGCGATACCAACTAGGATACTAGTAGTTGCGTGATCCGGACTGATGTTGGGCATAGCCAGCAGCCACCCCAACACCGCGAAACAACACTCCCAAATCAAGGGGTGCACCCAAATCGCATCACAGATGTAATAGATATGGTATCGAAGAAGTGTGTCCGCTAGAGGTGGCGAACCTCAATGGCCCGGCGCGGCTCCTGTTTTAGTCATGTCAGGGGTCATCCAATAATCGTTCTCTTTCTTCAGTCAACGCGTTCACCAAACCATCCACTTCATTCTGGATCAACACTCCGCGTATAATAGTTATTAAAGTGGTTTTTGGTATCGACAGAGAGTATGTCCATATCCGATCCCGGTCCCTTTAATAACTACGTATTATTACACCATTGGCTCTTTTACATTTCAAATCGATTCATAATTGATATCAAAATATCATATTCGCTTCAAAAATCAAATCCATTTCAAATATCATCGTATCTATTAAAATGTCAGATTCCGTTTCAAAAATCATTTTTCGTCTCAATATCTTATTTCGATTTCAGAATCATTTTGAATTTCAATTTAGGTTGCAACTTCATTTAACTCAATTCGTATTTAAATTCAAGATTTCAATATAAACACTTCACCTTATTGACCAGCTTAGAATTTTAGAAAATAGTTTTTAAGTAGTTTAAAAGTAGTTTTAAATAATTAAAATAGTTAAAATACTTTAAAATCTTATAATGGATTTGAAATAGATAAATTAGTTAAAAAAATTTAAATCGGGTTAAGTAGATTAAAAGTAGATTAAAACAGTTTAAGTATCCAAAATGGTTTATATAACCGAGTAATTTGGAAAACAAAATAAAACAGTTTCAAAACCAATCCATTTCAATTTATAACTTCCCAATTCAAATCAATTTCAATTTCCATTCTACCGATTCAATTTCGATTTCAATTCAAAACAACTTCACTTTAACTTCAAATCAATTCAATTCTACATTCACCTTCAATTTATTCAATTTCAATTTTTATCGATTTGGAGCTTGATTTCAAAATATCCATTTATAACACTTAACAAATTTTCCATCAATATTCAAGTTTAAATCCAAATTTCAAATATGGTTCAATTCCAAGCTCGATTTCAAAATATCATTTTTATATGACTTTTACTTAGTAATATTCAAAGCTCGAATTAAGGTTAAATCTTTAAACAAATCAATTTCGAAATTCAATCATATCCTGATTTTAAATTCCAAAGTCTCCACTTAATTTTTTAACGATTTCTTTTAACCAAAATTAATTTCAACATTCCAAACTCAAATTTTCGATAAATTCGATTTCTATAAATTGATTTCTATTTATAACTTTTAAATCAAAACATTTAAACAAATTTCAAATCGATGATTTTTAAAATTATTAATTTAGCCAATTCGGTGTCCGTATATAATTTTCTATCCTATGGCCAAGTAATTATTTATTTCAATTAAATGTCAGGGATGACTATATATTACTTAAAATTAAATCACAGTATCATATGTATGCATAACAGGTTATATATAAGCAAATAAACATCCAAACATTTAAATATCAACCAATAGCATCCATCGAAATAAATCATCCAATAGACAATATAATTCATGACAATTTCATAGTTATCAATGTCAGGTAATTTAATCGCAATTTAATTTCAATTTCAATTTAACTGTCAATTTAATTTTCAACGGTTAATTCAAATGACAAGCTATATGACAATTAAATTTTTATCAAACAACGACAAATAAAATCATAACACTTCATAATGTCAAATTTAACTAGCATAAAGATATTTAGTACGTTGTGAGCGTTATAAAACACTCACCTTGATTTCAATGTAGTTCCAGCGCTTTATTTCGAATAGAAATAAACGAGCGTTTAATTTTACTCGAAATTTTCACTATCCCCAAATGATTCCAATCCAGCTTCATTGCGTAGTGCTCGACAAAACGAAACCAACGCAACTTGTTTCGTCCAAAACAGACCTCGTATGCAAAAGTTAGAGCATTTTAAAGATTGAACAAATTAAAACGTAAACTAATTAACATTTTTTTTATATATAATACCCTAGCTCCATCACAGCCGTCCATCCCACCACTGCAAATCACGGCCGCATCCCTTTCTTCCATCTCCAGTTTCTTTCACGCGCATATGAACCCATAGCCGCCGATTTTCAAGCAATTATCACGACCACCTCGTCAACTTCCAGAACGATCAGCAAGCGCCACCACGAAGCCTATCACCAGAGCCACCAACGCCTGGAGCAGCTCGAAGGTCGGCCCCCCATCTCGCCTCGAAAAACGTGAAAAACGCAGCAGCTTTGAACATGATTTTCCGTCGATCCATGGCTCCGTTTTCAATCTCCACCGTTGGATAGCTAGATCTTGATGCCCTCTACAACTTTGTAGTTGACGACTTTTGCTAATTGTTTGTAGATTTGGAGATAATAGAGGAGAAAGTTTCGAATTTTCTCAGCCATTAATATCTAGGGCCGGCTGGAAGAAGAAGCAAGGGTTTTGAGTGTAAAATGAAATGTTTAGGTTCTTATATAGAAAATTGTAAAACACTATTCACCGAAAATTTTCCGAACTCCAAACGAAGCGTGCCGGCAGGCGTTTCTAAAGTTTACCCCACGTTTCGAACACAATGGAACATATTTCGGAGACTAATTCGATCATATGTGCGAGTTACGGCAATAAACGATCAAATTTAAATTAAACCGATTCAACTAATTTCTATGCGTTTTGGCTTGCTCCGGACAAACGATAAATCCGATTGACACGAAATTTGAAATCTTACAAAAATATCACATTATGGATCCGATGAAACTGGTTTCGTCGAAATCCGAGACCGTTTGAATAATGACTATTTTAACTCGCCAAATTAATATTAAAACAATTTCAACGCGTTTCGAGCTGCCACGGTCAAATGACAACTCCGATTGCTACGAAAATTGAAATCCGATAATAACTAATTATTACGGATCCAATGGAACCAGTTTCGTCCAATTCTGAGACTGTTCAAAATTTGGCTATTTTCCAATCGATAATTAAATATTAAAATATTCAATTTTCACAAATTTACTTTTAATTCGATTTTAAAAGTTCTACAACATCATTCTAACTTTAATATGACAAAATAAAATTTTACAAATCATTTCTTAATCATAGTAAACCCATTATTCAATTATCCAATGATTCCAATTTTAAAATCTTATTAACCCAATTATAATCCCAATATACTTACATTCACTTTGAAAACCAATTTGAATCATATTAAATCAAATTTCAATCATTCACTCCATTTTCATATATTAAATTTCAATATCAAATTAATCGTATCAAATTCGGAATTTAATTATTCAAAAATTTGTAATATTAAATTCAAACAAATTGATTATTCTTAAATCACTATCTTTTGAAATATTCAAACGAACTTGTAAAATTTAACAAATTCAAATTATAGAACAACCATCTTCATTAAACAGTTATTCAATTTATTCAATAAATTCCAAATATTAAATTTAAACAATTTATCTGTTCAACATTCAATATTTGATTTTAAATGGATTTTACTTATCAATCAATTACCCTATTATACCCAATGAATTCAACATTTATTATCCTATTCAACTATTGATTGCAAAGGCATTCACTAAGTAACTTTTATTTTTCATTACTTGGATAATTATTGTTGCAATTCATTCCAGTTGTTATTTATTCCAAACGACTTACAATTTTTTTTCTAACACTAAATCACGAAATCTTATTAAATTAGCTATTTTAATTTTCGAAAATTTACGGGTCGTTACACTCTCCCCCACTCAAAACTTTTCGTCCCCGAAAAGGAAAAAGAAGGGAAAAGGACTAAGTATGGAATTCAACATTTTATGTATTTTATTCAAAGTTAGCAACTTATAAAACAATGAAATTCCAGCTATAAAGTCATAACTACGCTTCCACCAAGTTACTCCGAACGGCTTTCCAACTTTAAAAGTTAGTTATCAAAACAAGTTATAAAATTTTAAAACTTGAAAAATTTTCTAACACCCGGATTTACGGAAATTTTCGGCAGAGTCTCCTTTACGCGGCTCGATCGGAAAAAAAAAATGAGCGTATATATATCACAAATATACATCTCATCAAGTGATGAGGCATCCCGCAGGGAAAAAGTGTAAAAATACGATATGTAATCCGAGATATGTACCTTATATATTGTTAGCGAGCATATACGGCTAATATAGCGCGAACACGAGCTCCAAATGCGAAGCAAGCGAAATCTGCACCTACTAAACACTCAATAACTAAGTTAGAAGCATGCATATAAAGATAGATCGATATACATAGCCTACACAACATATATATAACATATTTAGCTTCAAAACTGAGATTCCAATTTCAGGACAACAAACAAATCTTAGTTTTAGGGCACCTAAACGATAAAATTCGGCAATAAAATCTAAACAAAAGTTGTTGATTTCATTTCAAGCTTTCTGGAGTGTCCAAAATCATCGAATTCGGACCATACGTTCAAAAATTATGGCCGTTTTACTTGGAGGATACGCCTCAGCCTGGGCAATGAATTGCGCAGGTCAGCGACGTTCACCCACATTTTCGACCTTCTAAACGACATCAAAACACAAAATACTTAAAACAAAATTTTTAGCTTAAGTTCTTAGCTTTCTAGAAAGTGCAAGATCATCAAAATCCGATAAACCAGTAAAAAGATATGGCGAAAATACTAAGGGTGTAAACTACTGATTTTACTTATTTTTACACATGACAGCGAGTAACATTCAAGTTTTTAACCTAGTAGACGAAGGAATTTTCTCAAGTTATCTAAACAAAAGTTGTGCTGTAGTTTCTAAGCTTTTCGAAAAGTCCAAGATCGTCGAATTTCCTTTAGTCATTTAAAAGTTATGGTTGTTTTCGTTTCAGCATATATTGGACAATTTTGGATTTTTCTCAAAATTTGCTTTTATTATTTCAAAGTGCAAACCATCAAAAGTTCAAATTTTCTAAAGAACAATCATAAACACAAAATCATTTATTTTCTTATTCATCCATGCAATAGGTTTACATTCAATTTGTTTTCGATTTATTCAAGTTTGTTTCATTCACATTTTAAATTCAAGTCAATTTGCTTCAATTTAAATTGAATTCAATTATATTTAATTTCACTTTGCTTCAAATTTGAATTTAATTTTTTTTTATTCCGTTTATTCAATTCCATTAACACTAATGTATTCTACTTTATCAATTATCATCCATCTAACAACCAATGCATGTCAAACATTAACATCCATCCAAAATCTACACTAAATCAATTATACATTTCCAAGTCAATTTTAATTTCATACACTTCCAAGTTTATTGACATTTAGTTATATTCAAATTTAATTAGTTTCCATTTACCAATTTTATTTTTCATTAATTTTAAATTTTATTCATTCACTTTTATATATCATTCATTTTATAGCTTAAATTTCTTTTATATTTACAACTATCAATAGATCTTCACATTTTATTATTCATTCTCACACTGGTATATTATTTCTCTACTTATCCTTATTAGCATTTTAAACCTTTTAAGTATTTGGTAAGTTATAGTTATGCAAATAGAATGTAGTTAAAAAACATACAACTTCTTTTCATTTAAAGTTGAATTTTCAATTAATTAATTCTTAAGTCATTACTTAAATTTCACTATAATTTAATTTCACATTTACATTCACATATAGTATTTACATTTTATATTAACATAATTGTGAATCACCTTTAAATGTTAATTTAAATTCCAATTATTTACTAACAATTTTATTTATATTTGCAAACCATTAATTAAATGCATATTTCATTATTCAAACCTATACTTGTATATTATCCAATTAACAATTTATATAACATTTTTGAACTTCTTAAATATTTTGGTAAGTTATATCTATGCTATAGAATGAAATTTAATACTATGCGAGTTTTACAGTTTCAATTTTATTTTAAGTTCATAATTTCCTAATTCTAAGGATTTCTACTTCAATTGATATTTTCACTTAGCTCTTAGGTTCATTTCTCATTTCACAATTCAGAAGTTCCTTAATGATTCAAGTCTAAATTCATTTCAATCATTAAAAAAAAAATCATTAATTATTAAAGGACTTAAGAATTCCAATCCCGGTTTCATTTCAAATCAAGTTTTGAAATAATATATACTTATATAATTTATATATCAAATCATACTATAGAGAATACAAAATAAAATAAAATTTGAATCAAAACAAGATTTAGACAAGCTATTAAGTGGTCTCCCCCACTCGGACTCTCGAAAATAAACGCCGATGATGCGTGCACTCATCACCGAAATCATTTTCTAGCGTCAAGAGAAGGGAATATAACACTTATCATTAAAAAAAATCCTTCGAAAACAATTTCAACTCAATTATACTATCATATATACTCGTATTATATTTTTCAAATTTTTGTAAGTCAATTTCAAACACCGGAATTTAAATTCCCAAATCCAAGTTAAAATTCATTTATATTCATTATCAATTGTGTTTACAAGATTTCATTTTTCTAAATCCATTGTTATTTAATCAATTGTTGTAAATATTGACTGATCAAACAATAACGATAATAATCTAATATTATCATCTCCTAACAATCAATTCAATCAAAATGAATAAATATTCAAATAATTCTTTTACATAAAATATATTCTAAAACGATATTGTGTTGGTTTGTCCTATTCGAGTGTTTAGAAATTCCTATCGACGCCTTGGCGTCCCAAGTATCGACCAGAATTCATAAATACTCAACGGAACAAAATTAACACAATATAAAACCATTTTATATCAAATAACAAGTACGCTCTCTCATATACACTCAACTCATTCATATAGTTTACCTCTATTTCAATGAGTTATTCCCCACTAGAGCCAAGGTTTATCGCTAAACCAAAGCTCTGATACCAACTGTAACGACCCGCCTTTTTGGACAGTTTAAACCGACGATCAAATACACATGTCGATTCCAAACCATTCTAAAGGGCAGATGGTTTTTGGGGTAAATAAGAAAAGAAAAGAAAGAGAAATAAAGGAAATAAAACAACACAGAATCTCGCAGCGGAACGATAAAATATAATAGTCAAATAAACAGTTCATGAAGCTGATTACTATACTTTGACAATTATTTATACAACATTTATCAGAGTTATAGATATACAACAGAACAATTAAAATAATGTAGCAGATAACATGATGCAAGGGTAATAATAGTAATAGTATACCAAATCTTCGTCTTCATCCTCCAGAATAGATCTTCAAAAATCTGAAAAACTCAGGACTGACCCGAGCGTAATGAAAAGACAAAACACTCGAGTCAGGACTATAATATCCTTATGAAAGTTAAATCAATCGTAAATAAATATGAGTGTAACGGCGTCAGAGATGTTTACGGGGTTTGACATCTCATATCCAGTGTCAACGTGCGTGCAATAACTCAAGAGATGTTACGGGATTTTCCATCTCTTAAGGATCCGTTAAACTATCTACTATGTAGTAATGTACGCTAAGTAGATAATGTCTATCAGTAATATAAAGTATCAAAATAGCGTTAAGGCGTTACCATAATCCCGCTTAACACATTTTTATAATGCCATAGTCTATACAGCACCGTAAGCCCCACCGTAAACTGGTGGTTATCAGAGGGTACCCCATAGGTATAACACAAAGCATAACGTAGTAGTCGCGAATAGGATAATCAGTATGACAAGGTACATGAGGCGATACCAATTAGGATACTAGTAGTTGCGTGATCCGGACTGATGTTGGGCATAGCCAGCAGCCACCCCAACACCGCGAAACAACACTCCCAAATCAAGGGGTGCACCCAAATCGCATCACAAATGTAATAGATATGGTATCGAAGAAGTGTGTCCGCTAGAGGTGGCGAACCTCAATGGCCCGGCGCGGCTCCTGTTTTAGTCATGTCAGGGGTCATCCAATAATCGTTCTCTTTCTTCAGTCAACGCGTTCACCAAACCATCCACTTCATTCTGGATCAACACTCCGCGTATAATAGTTATTAAAGTGGTTTTCGGTATCGACAGAGAGTATGTCCATATCCGATCCCGGTCCCTTTAATAACTACGTATTATTACACCGTTGGCTCTTTTACATTTCAAATCGATTCATAATTGATATCAAAATATCATATTCGCTTCAAAAATCAAATCCATTTCAAATATCATCGTATCTATTAAAATGTCAGATTCCGTTTCAAAAATCATTTTTCGTCTCAATATCTTATTTCGATTTCAGAATCATTTTGAATTTCAATTTAGGTTGCAACTTCATTTAACTCAATTCGTATTTAAATTCAAGATTTCAATATAAACACTTCACCTTATTGACCAGCTTAGAATTTTAGAAAATAGATTTTAAGTAGTTTAAAAGTAGTTTTAAATAATTAAAATAGTTAAAATACTTTAAAATCTTAGAATGGATTTGAAATAGATAAATTAGTTTAAAATAATTTAAATCGGGTTAAGTAGATTTAAAATAGATTAAAAAGTTTAAGTATCCAAAATGGTTTATATAACCGAGTAATTTGGAAAACAAAATAAAACAGCTTCAAAACCAATCCATTTCAATTTATAACTTCCCAATTCAAATCAATTTCAATTTCCATTCTACCGATTCAATTTCGATTTCAATTCAAAACAACTTCACTTTAACTTCAAATCAATTCAATTCTACATTCACCTTCAATTTATTCAATTTCAATTTTTATCGATTTGGAGCTTGATTCAAAATATCCATTTATAACACTTAACAAATTTTCCATCAATATTCAAGTTTAAATCCAAATTTCAAATATGGTTCAATTCCAAGCTCGATTTTAAAATATCATTTTTATATCACTTTTACTTAGTAATATTCAAAGCTCGAATTAAGGTTAAATCTTTAAACAAATCAATTTCGAAATTCAATCATATCCTGATTTTAAATTCCAAAGTCTCCACTTAATTTTTTAACAATTTCTTTTAACCAAAATTAATTTCAACATTCCAAACTCAAATTTTCGATAAACTCGATTTCTATAAATTGGTTCTATCTATAACTTTTAAATCAAAACATTTAAACAAATTTCAAATCGATGATTTTTAAAATTATTAATTTAGCCAATTCGGTGTCCGTATATAATTTTCTATCCTATGGCCAAGTAATTATTTATTTCAATTAAATGTCAGGGATGAGTATATATTACTTAAATTAAATCACAGTATCATATGTATGCATAACAGGTTATATATAAGCAAATAAACATCCAAACATTTAAATATCAACCAATAGCATCCATCGAAATAAATCATCCAATAGACAATATAATTCATGGCAATTTCATAGTTATCAATGTCAGGTAATTTAATCGCAATTTAATTTCAGTTTCAATTTAACTGTCAATTTAATTTTCAACGGTTAATTCAAATGACAAGCTATATGACAATTAAATTTTTATCAAACAACGACAAATAAAATCATAACACTTCATAATGTCAAATTTAACTAGCATAAAGATATTTAGTACGTTGTGAGCGTTATAAAACACTCACCTTGATTTCAATGTAGTTCCAGCGCTTTATTTCGAATAGAAATAAACGAGCGTTTAATTTTACCCAAAATTTTCACTATTCCCAAATGATTCCAATCCAGCTCCAATGCGTAGTGCTCGACAAAACGAAGCCAACGCAACTTGTTTCGTCCAAAACAGACCTCGTATGCAAAAGTTAGAGCATTTTAAAGATTGAACAAATTAAAACGTAAACTAATTAACATTTTTTTTTTTATATCATACCCGAGCTCCATCACAGCCGTCCATCCCACCACTGCAAATCACGGCCGCATCCCCTTTCTTCCATCTCCAGTTTCTTTCACGCGCGTATGAACTCATAGCCGCCGATTTTCAAGCAATTATCACGACCACCTCGTCGACTTCCAGAACGATCAGCAAGCGCCACCACGAAGCCTATCACCAGAGCCACCAACGCCTGGAACAGCTCGAAGCTCGGCCCCCCATCTCTCCTCGAAAAACGTGAAAAACGCAGTAGCTTTGAACGTGATTTCCCGTTGATCCGTGGCTCCGTTTCCAATCTCCACCGTTGGATAGCTAGATCTTGATGCCCTCTACAACTTTGTAGTTGACGACTTTTGCTAATTGTTTGTAGATTTGAAGATAATAGAGGAGAAAGTTTCGAATTTTCTCAGCCATTAATATCTAGGGCCGGCTGGAAGAAGAAGCAAGGGTTTTGAGTGCAAAATGAAATGTTTAGGTCCTTGTATAGAAAATTTTAAAACACTATTCACCGAAAATTTTCCGAACTCCAAGCGAAGTGTGTCGGCAGGCGTTTCTAAGGTTTACCCCGCGTTCCGAACACAATGGAACATGTTTCGGAGGCTAATTCGATCATATGTGCGAATTACGGCAATAAACGATCAAATTTAAATTAAACCGATTCAACTAATTTCTATGCGTTTTGGCTTGCTCCGGACAAACGGTAAATCCGATTGACACGAAATTTGAAATCTTACAAAAATATCACATTACGGATCCGATGAAACTGGTTTCGTCGAAATCCGAGACCGTTTGAAAAATGACTATTTTAACTCGCCAAATTAATATTAAAACAATTTCAACGCGTTTCGAGCTGCCACGGTCAAATGACAACTCCGATTGCTACGAAAATTGAAATCTGATAATAACTAACTATTATGGATCCAATGGAACTAGTTTCGTCCAATTCTGAGACTGTTCAAAATTTGACTATTTTCCAGTCGATAATTAAATATTAAAATATTCAATTTTCACAAATTTACTTTTAGTCCGATTTTAAAAGTTCTACAACATCATTCTAACTTTAATATGACAAAATAAAATTTTACAAATCATTTCTTAATCATAGTAAACCCGTTATTCAATTATCCAATGATTCCAATTTTAAAATCTTATTAACCCTATTATAATCCCAATATACTTACATTCACTTTGAAAACCAATTTGAATCATATTAAATCAAATTTCAATCATTCACTCTATTTTCATATATTAAATTTCAATATCAAATTAATCGTATCAAATTCGGAATTTAATTATTCAAACATTTGTAATATTAAATTTAAACAAATTGATTATTCTTAAATCACTATCTTTTGAAATATTCAAACGAACTTGTAAAATTTAACAAATTCAAATTATAGAACAACCATCTTCATTAAACAGTTATTCAATTTATTTAATAAATTCCAAATATTAAATTTAAACAATTTACCTGTTCAACATTCAATATTTGATTTTAAATAGATTTTACTTATCAATCAATTACCCTATTATACCCAATGAATTCAACATTTATTATCCTATTCAACTATTGATTGCAAAGGCATTCACTAAGTAACTTTTATTTTTCATTACTTGGATAATTATTGTTGCAATTCATTCTAGTTGTTATTTATTCCAAACGACTTACAATTTTTTTTCTAACACTAAATCACGAAATCTTATTAAATTAGCTATTTTAATTTTCGAAAATTAACGGGTCGTTACAATGACATTCTTTTTAGTGCTTCGAGATCTCTTGAGATATTGTATGATTTTTGTTGTTATTTAATGTATACTTTTCGTAGTATGACATTTTTGTTATCATACGTTTTTATCACACCTCTTCTTATATCTCATTTTACCTAATATTTATAGCTAGACTGATCCGTTTATTATTTTCTTATTAAATAATACTCGGGTCAGAACGAGATGTTACATGTGCTTCCACTTGACTTCTTATCTGGGACCATAATCTGACTTTTGGCTAACTACATTAGATTAGTAGTTTTTGTTGTTATACACTCGAGAGATAGACTCATTGATGTATACTTATTCTTTTGTCTAGCACTTGTAGCTATTCTTTTGTGATATCGTGGATCTTGTTTGATCACTACTCTGATGTACACTTTTAAGTGTTATATTCATATCTATTTCCGCCTTTGTGATATGGATATCTGTGACTGATTTGTGTTATGTTTATTTCTATATTTGTTTCCGAAGATATTATAGCCACTGTGTAATAGATTTGAGTTTGTATCGGTATGTCGGATTTCTCTTGAGATCAATTGCATGTTATTCTATCTGACATATCGGTGCTCGCACAAAGCAATTACACGGATGGTCGTTCCTCAACAGTCTTATTCTTCGCGCTAATTGACGGCATTACTCCGTAGTGTCTTTTTCTAGCGTGAGTATAGAGGTGGGGCGTCACATGTTCTTTTAACTTATGATTCAATAATCAACTAATAATTCAATATATCTTTTCCAAGTTTAGTGAACTCGTTATGATTCTTGTGAAAGCCTCATGCACTGGATTCCACCTTTAATGAACTCATTTTGAGTACTTTATATTGAACTTTTAGAATTGATTTAGCAACATAATATATTGGCGACTAATCTAGGTTGGAAGACAAATTCAAATTTATATAATTATGACTAAGAAAAAGTATTAATATTTTTTCCATTAACTAATCAAGGAAATCAAATATTAAAATGATGACATACCATTATGAAATCATACAGGTATCTAAGTCTTACATAAATGATTATTTTATCCATGGCTCTTCGTGAATCATAATGGGACAAAGAGAAGAGCAAAAAAATGGATGAAGAAAAATTCAGACTATGTTTAATGGGATTTTTAGATTTTATTCAAGTATATAAAATTGGTTATCTCTAATCTACGATGTAAATTGAAAATTTAAAATTCAATTTTAATTGTATTGCAAATGAATTCAATTGTAGTTGGTTATTTTGATTTTAAAATATAAAAAATGACAACAAATACAAATTCGAAAGTAAAAACCAAATTCAACTAAGATACTCATGAAACAAAATTTAACATATCAAGTTTATTTAGTTTGTAAGTTTATTTGGATTTAATCAATAAATGCCCACCCCTAAAAAGAAGCAATGCAGTTTAAAAAAAATGCATAATGGATGCTACACAAAAACTAAGAAAATTGTGTAGTAAAATCGCGTGGCGGTGAATAATAAAATTTGAACTGCATTGTATGTTTACAAAGTGGACAAATATATAAGTTTTTCATGACTTCAAACAAATGGAAACAATATTATATCAACACCAGTTAGGAACGTAATATTGTATGTTGTTAAAACATTGTTTTGTTACTAGAATGTTCAAATGGAACTATTTTTGGCTAACTAAAAGAAGTTATCTACCAACTATAAAGAAACATATGAAGACATTTTAGTAAATATATACTGACATGATACATGCTTTAACAAATAAAGCATGATATAATGACGATGTAATATCACACTAAAATAATGATTGACTAAAGCACATATTTCAGTTTATCAGATCTTTTGTTTGTGCATGCTAGACATTATGTCGTGTACTTTCTACTTACTATTTGTTGATTGAAACACTTAATTGCCTCATTCTGCAGCTGAGTATGTTTCCTCAAATGCAACGAGGCAGTTGACTCAACTGAAATTAAGGCGGTTGTCTTGCTTCCAACAAAAGATCTTTCCTCGCTTGGAACAAAGGTTAATGCCTCATTTGCAACCGAGGCTCAGTTGATAAACGTAAGGAAAGTGCCTCAGTTGAAACTAAGGCAGATGCCTCAGTTGCCTCAGTTTTCTATAAGGTCTTGCCTCACTTGCAACCAAACCTCTTGACTCACTTGCAAAAATGTAATACTAGCACACTTGGGAATTACTTCATTTAATTATTACTTAAACAATGTGTGCTTTGGAGATTCTGACTCGATTTACCAAGATAATGATACCTACTCTATTGGTCCGCATTATTAGCTGTAATATACTGAACACATTATGCTTTTTTCCCGTCCATGCAATTTCCCTTTGATGTACATAAACATGTGGCATAATCTGTGTTGTATTCGTTTCAAAGTTATATATAAATTTTTTATCCTACATGATCCTATGATTTAACATCTACTAACAACATTTGATGCAATAATATGCAGGAACAAGCAAACGCCAAGGGACTGAATGCAAAATTTTGCTCTGAATTCTATTTTGAGACGTTTCTCCTGTATATTCCCCTGCTAGCTGGCTTGCTTTCTGACATTAAGAATTATCTCACATCTATGACTACTTCAAAATTTTCTTCTAAACTCAGCTTATAATAACCGAGTTAGCTTTTGGCATTGCTTCATTCAGCCAGCTTTATTTTCCTTACCTAGAGTATATATTTAGTTTGTCAACAATGTTAAAGCACTCGACTATTTGTAATAAATAGCTTATGCATTTCCCGTTTTCTTCTGATATTTTATCATCCTCTGCTATGTGTTATAGAGTGAAAATACTAGACATTTTGTCATTATTTCATAAATTTATATTACGTATTGGCTGGTTTCAGAAAAACATATGATATTTCTGTCAAACAATTGTGTGTTTCTGTACTGAAAATGGATTCGTTTCTTTTGCATTTTTACCGACTTATTTAAACTACTTAATAGTTTTTTTTTTTTTTTTGAAATGCCTAGAGAACCAAGCTTCGCTTGTAAACTCTATGAAAGTATGTGCCTGCCAAACACATACTTCGGGTACTTGTTACAGGATTGTCAGTTTCGGGGCTCGAACTCGTGACCTTCGATCACGCAGTCCGAACCATCAATCAAATGCGTCAACCCTGTTGGCTAAACTACTTATAGTTATTCATATATGAATTGTAACATTTTTTAGCACTGTTTTCAAGGGAATACTGGCCAGGGCATTTTCTTTGGAGATCAATATTACAAAATTTAGGATATAATTATAACCTACTTTCTACTACCAAAATGTTTATCTGTGTATATTGCAATAATTATACATCTCTCTTTAAAAAGTCAACTATTGAAATATGGACATATGGACCCTACGACAGTATGATCTTTGGATGATAGTATCATAACGTTGTTGGCGTCATTATATTGAATCAAATTGCATTGTGTATTTATGTCTATAGTTTACAGTGAGTAGTTCAAACATATCTATATACATTGCAACAACTATATAATTATGAAAGCAGCAACATTGGCATACCTTTGTGAATATATCTATCCATTAGAGAATAAATTTTTAACGCATGCTCTATCCTTTAAATAATCTGTGAATTTTAATATACTCAATGTAATTATTTTGGTTAATTTTCATTATGATTGTCAGAGTCAAATATATCAATACATTCTTTACCCTCGCACATTGTCGTTAATGATGTAATATTGTTGTTCAACAATGTTTTTTCGTTAGCATTATAATAAAATTCTTATGTATTTTAATATGGGCTACAAAACTACAATATTTTTGTCACAGCCGTGTGCGAAACACAGATTTGCACTAGTTTATGATAGAAGGAAAAGCAAATACAGGCCAACTACAATTGCAATACCTCAAAGCATGCGAAACGGCAGAAGATATAAGAACAATGATCTGGAAAGTCAACTGCTGCTCAATCACAAAGTACAAAGCTCCATTGGCATGCTATTATCAGGTTCCTACCTAGCTTCCAATCTGCACCACATTACGCCCTCTGCTTTTTGAGGTACTCCAACCGTGTTTATATGTATCCAAATTTAGAAAATAGGTGCCTAAATGTACTGCTATCTGTTTGGTTTTTTAACAAAGACTGTTCTGCTGTTCAAAAACTTACCTTCTGTTACTTAATGGTCAATTAATGGGCAAAATCCGCACGGGCAAAATATTTTATTACAGCTGGTACTGTTACTGTACTTTACACATAAATGGCACAATTTTTACCGATTTTTTACTATCGCTTTCAAGCATCACATGGCACCCAAAATGTTAAATTCATGTGATGAAACTTAATATGGACGTGCCATTTCTAGTTTGTTCCTTTCAGAAAAACTTCATATTACACAAACTTTGAAACTTTGGCCACTAACGCTGTAACTACTTACAACAGTCAAACTGACATCAACACTTAGTCAAACATTTTTTCAGTAGCCGACAAAAAACAGTTAACCATCAAACCCAGCCCGTGTGCGATATGAGTTCCTACTTAGTTATTTATTAATATGTCCAGCGAAAGTGTTGAGAATAAAAGAAGAGGTGAGAGTACTTCGGTTTCGGTATGAGATACTATTTAAACTCCTACTTTTACTTCCTGATTATGTCTATACTGGCATGGAATGTAAAAGGTATGAATTCCTCTTGTAAACATTCTAATATCCTACCTAAAACATTTCATGTATACAAACCCTCTGTTATAGCATCGATTGAAAATAAATTGAATGAGGATAATTTTGAAAAATTATGTTTTAAATTATCTGGAAATTGAAAAGCTATAAATAATAATGATTGTGGTTGTAAAGACAGAATTATTGTTATTTGATAACGCATAGTTTTGCAAGATTCTGACTCGATTTACCCGGATAATGACACCTACTTTATTGGTCCGCATTATTAGCTGTAATATACTGAACACATTATGCTTTTTTCCCGTCCATGCAATTTCCCTTCGATATACATAAACATGTGGCATAATCTGTGTTGTATTCGTTTCAAAGTTATCTATAAATTTTTTATCCTACATGATCCTATGATTTAACATCTACTAACAACATTTGATGCAATAATATGTAGGAACAAGCAAACGCCAAGGGACTGAATGCAAAATTTTGCTTTGAATTCTATTTTGAGTCGTTTCTCCTGTATATTCCCCTGCTAGCTGGCTTGCTTTCTGACATTAAGAATTATTTCGCATCTATGACTACTTCAAAATGTTCTTCTAAACTCAGCTTATAATAACCGAGTTAGCGTTTTGCATTGCTTCATTCAGCTAGCTTTATTTTCCTTACCTAGAGTACATCTTTAGTTTGTCAACAATGTTAAAGCACTCGACTATTTGCAATAAATAGCTTATGCATTTCCCGTTTTCTTCTGATATTTTATCATCCTCTGCTATGGGTTATAGAGTGAAAATAATAGACATTTTGTCATTATTTCATAAATTTATATTACGTATTGGCTAGTTTCAGAAAAACATATGTTATTCCTGTCAAACAATTGTGTGTTTCTGTACTGAAAATGGATTCGTTTCTCTTGCATTTTTACCGACTTATTTAAACTACTTATAGTTATTCATACGAGTATATATGCACGTCCAAGTGGACCTGTGTTTAACCACAATGTGCATGCATTTATAGTTGCACCATTGGAAGTAGATTTGACAATACCTTTGCCAACATAAACTTAACCTAAAGTAGTAACTAACAAACTGAAATAACTGAAGAACCGCCAAAGAACCAATTTCTTATAATACTGAAATTTTATCATTTGTTTCTTTTGTTTTAGTTTATTTTACACTATTGGAAATGAAAATAATATCTATACTTATAAATGCATATGCTCTTTTAGCTGATGTGGGCTATGAGCAAAAACGTATCTAAATACGTCATCACTTCACAACATGGTTTTATCTCTTCTTCTATTAATAGCTGTGAGAATTTAATGAATATGATTTCCACCGTGGATTTCTGAAACTTCAAATTTGAAAGGTGATTCTACTATACAACCATGTTTATATTTTGAAATTTGAAAGGTAGCTTCCAATAAATTATTATTATGGCAAATTTGGAGTGCATCACTTAAAGATCCCTTCGGAGCCTTTAACGGCTTTAGTGGAATTTGTAAAGCATGCATAAAACCAAAAACCCTTAATTGGAATCTGTGAAACATGCATAGATAGTAGGAGACATGTCTCTTGTATCATACCTCATATTAGACTCTGCAATTTCCCAACGAATGATTGATAATAGTAGATTGATTATTGCTTATTAAACTCAACAACTAAATTCATATCATCCTTTTGTTACAGTAATGGTCTGATGCATTATGAAAGTAAAAGATAGAATGATCCATTGGAATTTCAATTCTCGAAATATAGTAAAGAAGTTACAGCCATGAAATTAAACTTGTGTCACAATAGTCTTAATGCAACCACTCATTGCTATCCAAGCAGCATATGACTTTGTGTATTGGTAGGAAGAGTAAGTTCGGTAAAATATACCCTAGACAATTTTCCTTTGTCATCATGCGAACCTGTATATTAATTCAAGAATACTTGCAGTGAGACATAATTATGCAGAAAATGTCTTTGTTTTCTATTTTCATATTAAGAGGAACCAAATAAAATGTGCTGCTATATTTGAGAAGTACATATATATATATATATATATATATATATATGAGTGCGATGGATGGTGTATTTATGTTGTATACAGAAAAGAAACTCACCACCTAGGAACATGGGTTCCTTTCCTTCATATCCAAGCTTGTTTAAATTATATGTGCCGGAACATTATTTTTTGTGTCTACACAATTCATGGGAGAAAGACTGGATCTAGTTATAAAAAAACAAAAATTTCAAGTTTATAAAATATAACTTGTTTTCTAACTTTGAAGTCAATATAGAGGGTTAAAACCATGAAAACAAATGGATTTTATGACTAAAATTATTGCTATATATCATTACACATTTGCAAACTTAATAAAGAATCTTGACTAAAATAAAAAGTAATGCACATGGGTTCGCATTTCTCATTATTATATTAAGAACTTTTATGACATCGAACACGTACACTGCATCTTTTTCACTATTCTAGCGGAGAAGAAAATTACTTCGTGAACTCATCTGCTACAACAATCAAGCATATGACACCTCCTAACATATGGTTTGCATTAAAGTCCGGGCAGCTTGCCTCTGTAC
Organism: Allium cepa; assembly: GCA_030765085.1. Classification (NCBI taxonomy): domain Eukaryota; kingdom Viridiplantae; phylum Streptophyta; class Magnoliopsida; order Asparagales; family Amaryllidaceae; genus Allium; species Allium cepa. Next base: position 604,369,500 of record CM060932.1, on the reverse strand, counting down.
CAGACATACTCAAATGAAACATATGATTATGCCTACATTTTATCATTATTCCTGGATCATCTAAATTTATATTAAGCTGCTATCTTTTGATTTGAAAACCACTTGGTGATTATGCGCAGAAGAGGAGACGGATGAAAAAAATTTGATCTAAAAAAATGTTTTCAATATTTGAAATTGAAAAATGATTTTTTTCTTGTTTTCATTTTGGTAAATATAAATAATTTATCTTTCCTCTTAATCTTCTTCTCTTCGAGGCCCATGTCATTTAACATAATATTGAAACTACAAAACATAAACTCATTTTCAATTCATTTTTACTGTGAACTTTGTTGAAAGATAAAAGAAACTGCAAATATAGAATTATTGACAACAAAACAAATGTTACTATTCTAGTAAGATAAAATCAAGGATAAACAGATTATATAGCACAAACTGAAAGCTTGATTACGTGGAATACAAAAAATCATAGAACACGACAAACTATACAATTACCCCTCGTGGACACAAAATCAGAGGTAGAAAAATCTACCACTGGAAAATGAAAGCAAGCATAACATGATTATACATGAATGACATGAATTTTGAATACTCTCAAAACTCACATATTATATAAATGGCTGCTGCTACAAAGCAGTTGCACATTGAAAAAGAAGTAGTTATGCAGCTTATGAGGCAGCAGTAGGCTACTGCCAAAGAATTCTTCAACCTGTCTTGCTGAAACTGCCCTTCGGTGATAACCACATGTTCTAATTTCAGATTTCCAAGTGCTCTCTTGATGATTCATCCCTAGTAAAAAAAAAAAGAAGAATTACTAACCATAAATTCTTATGAAGTTTGCTTAAAAGAAATGGTAGATACTGGATACCTCAACAGTGTGAGAAGTTGCAAGCTTGTAAACATGCATTGGGCGAGTTTGCCCTATGCTATGACATCTATCCATTGCTTGTAAATCCACTTGAGGATTCGATATACAAAAATCATAATATGTTAGAAAAAGGCGGGAAGCACTGCTGACTTCAGTAGATTAGATTAATTACCCAGTCACTATCATAGACATTGCATGTATCAGCAGTGGTAAGATTAATACCCAACCCACCAGCTTAGGTACTGAGAAGAAATACACTGATACTGCTGTTCAAGTTATTGAACTCGTCAATCTTAAATGTAAAAAATAAAGAAAATCAAAATCATAAAGAGTTAGATTGTGTGGAGATAAACTTGTAATTATATCAAGAAAAATAAAGTATTAGAAAAGCTTTACTTGTCTTTTCCTTTCAGCCAACTTAACACCACCATCAAGTCTGCAAGCTTGAAGACCCTTCTCGAACTCAGTTTAAAAACTGGGTATAAACTCAGTTAAAACTGAGTTTAAAAAAACTCAGTTTTAAAACTGGGTTCAAACTCAGTTTTACAGAGTTAAAAAACTCTGTAAAACTAAGTTCAAAACCATTGTTAAACCGAGTTACCAACTCAATTTGACCTTATCTGTCACTTAAAACATGTTGGCATAAATCTTTGTGTAAATCAAATAACATTTAAACGTAAGAGCACAAACGCAACTTATCAACATTTTAAATTAGGCATATACTATGATGAAAAATGACATGGTTTCGGATTTAAATTAAGCAAAATAGATTGAGTGTCTGTCTTAAATAGCTGTCAAAAACTAAGTCCATGGTAGAAATTAAATGGTCATATGAGTCTAGAAAATAATTTGAAATATATACAATATCAATCCTTGTCATGAACATAAATGTAGACAACACAAAACCTTAAAGTTAATATTCTATCCACCATGACCTATCAAACAACATATACAATAAGAATTAGACTTAATTCATATAAATTTAACAACTGAAATAGGTTGTCCAACTTAAGTTAAGTATAGACATTTTGAGGAAATATCTACAATTTTATTCTTGGAAGATCAAACTATAGGATTAGATTATTTCAAATCGGATAACCGAGTAGCCATTCATGCATATGTATTTAGTATAAAAACATTGGTTAGGAGATGACGTCAAGATAGTAGAATCAATGTTCTATTGTTTTTTTTTTGAAATGGTACTTTATATACAACAAATCATCGGGACAACATATCCCACGTCAATAAACGTTCGAAAGCAAGTTTCGAACTTGTGACCTCTTGCACCAAAGCTGTGGTTTCAGATGCATTGGAAGTGTCAAAGTGATATCATTAAATTAGAGAGATTAAGGTTTTCTTTATGAACTCAGTTATAAAAATATATATGATAGTAAAAAAGGCATATGTGTAATTAAAAGAAAATCATGCATGTACATAAATACACGTTTACTTCACCTAATGGAATTATAACTTCTGATCAAAATATTATTTAATATTCATGCACTCAATTTATTCCTAAAAAATTTCTTGTGCACTTGTATAAATTTTCTATAACATTTTCAATTAAGTGTCATCAGTTTATAACGACTTAACCATGAATCTATAACACTTGGCCGCGATGACAGAAGAGTAGGGTAAAATTCCTATAGCTCAATATAATTGTTGTGACGACCGTCCATGACTCCCGCACCAAAAACAAGGAAATAATGCGCTGAAAGGCGTGCCAGGCAGCCATGGACGATAGTCAGGGTAAAACAAAACAAAAGAATCTCTATCGTACAACTCACAGCGCATGGATAAAATACAATAGAGAAATATAATATAGTGAAGCTCCATAGAACAGAACATCATCATATAAGCATCACAGTAGTTTTATACAATCATCTACTCAAATCCATACATGAAAGCCTCACTACAAATCACTCGACCAAATACAGCAGCGGATACCCAGTACATATAGTAAGAAAACTAATATGCAAAGCCTCCTGCTCGTCTTCGTCATCTTCATCGTAGAACTCCTAGCACAGCACCTGTCACCTGCTACCTAGTCTGCCCATCCCAACATGGATGAACAGCCCAAGGTAATAAGAGGAGACATAAAACCTTGAGTCAGACAAAGTCTTAGTGAGCAGTAAATCAACTATCAAGCATACCAAAAGAGCATAAAGGATAAAAGGAATAGGAACCAAACCATCCCACTCCACCTCTTTCTACAGTGATAGCCCCAGACATACACTAAGGAGAAGCAAGCATAACAACATAGACAATTAAGGTAAAGTGAATACCACTCGAGTCAAGGACGATGTTTTCCAAATACAAACCCCCAAGGCCTAAACCAAGATCAGATAAGCACCTAGAAAACACCGCTCTTGAAGCCGAATGATAATACAACCAAACATCCATGACTCTGGCTATCACTGTGATCCTTGCCTCGATTTCACCGTTAGTTGAATGACCATCTGTCAAGGGCTAATGGTAACCCCGGTTCTAACCATAACTCCGCACACTGCCTTGTGCCTAGGACTTATCTACTTTGCCCAGAGTACTCAACTACCTACCTGTAGTCTTTTGGGTGTCCCGACTACCCACCTGTAGTCGTTATGGGCGCCCCATGTACTCTTGCTTTTGAGCATGCTAGAACCTTCAACAACGACGAGATCCAAGCCTCCTAGCCATCCTTCTTGACGACTATCCTCATACAAGCTCAAGCTACCTCTTGAACAATCCATTATCAACCAACTTGAACTACTCTTCAAGTTATCAACATGCTTGGAATGATCCCTGCTTGGATTAAGCCAAGACTCACATCATACTTCGCTTCATCGCATTAAAGCAAAGTCTCAACTCAACAACATGGTTTGCCTCATCAAATCATGGCAAAGTCCCATCTCAACATCATCCAATCTATACATATGAGCTTCAACATCCGCTGCATATGCCTTAAGCAGCTTTCACCATTCAAGAGCCTTCTTCCATAGCTTTTGAATCCTCTTCCATCCTCTTGTTCCCAATCAACTACTAGCTAACTTGGAAACAATCAAATCAATCATACATTCAAATAATCAATCATTCAAACAAGATCTATTAAGCAATTTAAGCAATATCAACTATAATGGGAATTTCGTAAATAAACGAGCAAAAGTCCAACATATGTGAAATCATGGTTTTTAGCATAGATCTATCAAATATAAAACATGGGTTTTGTCTCTAATGCTTATTAAACAAACTTGCATAAGTAAACATCTTCAAAAACCATGGATCTAGACTTCGATCTAAGAAAAATGCATGAAATCTCTAACTTTAACACCCAAACATGCCACCAATCCAATATACTCCTTTGGATCCGCGTGAGAGATAACTACCACTCACCAAATCACCCAAACACTTCAAAAACTAAACACTTCAGATCTGGACAGCGGAGATCAAGGCTTGATCCGGCGAAATCTCACTTCAATCGATGAATTCTAGCTCGAACGGATGAAGATCTTCAACTTTGGCACTTGGATCTTCGATCTCGATCTTCGATCTTGGATGGATTTTAGATCTAGATTGGAATGGAGAAAAGAAGGTGAAGAAATGTTGTAGTCGAGTCTTCAAAATAGCAGCACTTTGTTGCTTCAAAAACCGGTGCCAAAAAGTGAGCCAAACCCCTCAATTTATAGGCTGGAATCCCCCTTAGCTCGGCCGTCCCTAAGTCGGAGCTCGCTATTAGGTCGTTGCCGACCTAAAAGACTCCGACCTAACATAGGTCGCTGCCGACCTATACGACTCAACCAACCACGCGACCTACGACTCATCTCATCCAACGACCTAACACACTGCCGACTTAAAACTCAAGCGACATAACAACAACACGGGCCATACGACCTAACTAGCTGCCGACCTAACAAGAACACGGCATAGCCTAGTGCCGACCTAAGTCCTAGCCGACTCAACAATGCCAAACGACCTAACTATGCTACGGCCTAACGACCTAACAAAACCATAAGTCGTTCACGACTTATCTCCCATACGACCTAACCCCTTAGGTCGTTCCACAGGCCTAAACCACCATCCTATGAGTCGTTCACCACTGAGTCGGCCCAAACCTTAACTCGGCAACCCTTTAGGTCGTTAGCTCCTAAATCAAACACTCCTATGACCCGTTCACTCCTTAAGTCGGTCATTCCTATAGGTCGCTCTACCGACCTATCTACCTTAGGTCGCTCTCCCGACCTATCTACCTTAGGTCGCTCCACACTAAACTCGGCCAGTTCCTAAGGTCGTCTACGACTTACTATAGGTCGGTCACCATCACTAAGTCGCCTAACTTTTAGGTCGTTGAATTTCTTAACCCGGCTAAGCCTACTAACTCGGCAACACCTATAGGTCGGTCCTCTATGAGTCGGTCACGACTCATCACTTGCACTCGGGTTAACTTCTAAACGACTCAAGCTAGAGACAACACAAACAACACTAACGACCTGCAAATTTTACGATTTATCGACACGTAAAATACGGGTCGTTACATTCTCTCCCCCTTAGGAATTTCGCCCCCGAAATTCCAAACAAACAACAGCAATCAAAGATATTCCGCATGCCTACCATCCAAAGCAATCAACAAACCATGCAACCAATTCTAGCCTAGCATGCAGAATTCTATGGCTTAGAACAAGCTACAAATTCATGAGATGTCACGACACTTTAGGGTCATACCTCGAAGAGTCCGGGATGAGCTGCCTTCATCCTCTCTTCCTCCTCCCATGTACAGTCGTTAACATCATCACTCCATTGTACCTTGAGCAACGTAATCGTCTTCCTCCTAAGCTGTTTCGTATCGGTTTCAACAATACGAAGCGGCTTACGAGGTCTCGAAACAACTGGATCAACCTCCAAGTCTTCACAGCTATCAGCAGAAACCACCGTAGTTGGGTCGTGCACATACTTCCGTAGATAAGATACATGAAAAACACTGTGCACACCCGCCATCTTTTCCGGTAACTCCAATCTATAAGCGAGCTTTCCAATACGCTCGATAATCGGGAATGGTCCAACAAATCTCGGAGTTATCTTTCCTTTCTTCCCGAATCTAATAACATTCTTCAAAGGAGAAATCTTCACAAATACCATATCACCCACGTCGAATTCCAAATCCTTACGACGATTATCTGCATAACTTTTCTGTCGATCTTGGGCTGCCTTCATTCTTTGCCGAATGATCTCTATACAATCCGAAGTCTGTCGAATCATCTCTGGCCCAAGTATCAACCTTTCTCCAGTTTCCAACCAACATGTCGGAGAGTTACACGGTCTTCCATATAATGCTTCATATGGTGCCATACCAATACTCGACTGATAACTGTTATTATAAGCAAACTCCACCAAATGAAGGTGATCTTCCCATGATCCTCCGAAGTCCAAAACACAAGCTCTGAGAAGATCTTCCAAAACTCGGTTGACTCTTTCAGTCTGACCATCTGTTTGAGGGTGATAGGCTGTACTCAAACACAACTCGGTTCCCAAAACTTCCTGGAAGCTCTTCCAAAATCCACTAGTGAACAATGGGTCTCGATCGCTCACTATACTCTTCGGAACACCATGGAAACGAACTATCCACTTCACATATAATTCAGCCAACTTCGATGCAGTCCTAGTCGACCGAACAGGAATGAATCTTGCACTCTTGGTCAAGCGATCTACAATGACCCAAATCCCTTCATTTCCCGCTCTTGTCCTAGGCAGACCATCGATAAAATCCATCGACACCTGCTCCCACTTCCATGTAGGAACCTCTAATGGCTGAAGCAATCCACTGGGCTTCTTCTGCTCAGCTTTCACCAACTGGCAATTCATACACTTGGAAATAAAATTTCCAACATCCTTCTTCATACCTTCCCAGTAGTAGGTTCTCTTCATATCCCGATACATCTTATTTCCACCTGGATGAATTGTCAACTTCGAGTGATGACTTTCCCTCAGAACTTCATCTCTCAATCCATCTATATCGGGAACAACCAATCGTCCTTGCTTTCGAAGCCAACCCTCTCGATCGACCTTGAATCCCTTATCCTTCTCCGGGTCCAATCCGGATTCCAAATCACAGATAATCTTAACAAGCTTATCGTCCCGCCTTTGGCTTTCACCAATTCTTTCCACAAGAGTAGGCCTTATCGATAAGTTTGCCAACATCTCAGGTTCCAATTCACATCTTGGCCTGAAGTCAAACTCAGCCAAATACTCAAGACTCTTCCATTCCGAAAACATGGCTCCTAATCCTGCATGTCTTCGACTTAACGCATCTGCCACTGCGTTACCTTTCCCTGGAGTATAGGCTATACCAAAATCATACGATGCTAAGAACTCTAGCCACCTTTGCTGTCGAAGATTCAAATCCTTTTGGGAAAACAGATACTTCAACGACTTATGATCTGTAAACAGCTCGAATCTAACTCCCAATAGATAGTGTCTCCACATCTTCAAAGCAAACACAATCGCCGCTAACTCCAAATCATGAGTCGGATAATTCCTTTCATGCGGCTTCAGTTGTCGACTAGCATATGCAACAACTTTATCCTTCTGCATTAGCACCGCTCCTAGTCCAGTGCCACATGCATCGGTGTAGACCACCATCTCATCATTCCCACTAGGAATAGTCAAAACAGGAGCACTTGTCAGTCGCTCTTTCAGGATCACGAAAGCTTGCTCACATTTATCATCCCATTTGAACACTTGGTTCTTTTTCGTCAATCCTGTCAACGGTGCAGCTATCTTGGAAAAGTCTTTGATAAACCGACGATAATATCCTGCTAATCCAAGAAAACTCCTCACATCAGATGCATTCTTAGGTCTAACCCAATCCTGGATTGCTGCCACCTTAGCGGGATCAACCGCTATTCCATTTCTAGAGATAACATGGCCTAAGAACCTCACTTCACTCTTCCAGAAGTGACACTTCGAAAACTTAGCCTTCAGCTGATGTTTCCGCAAGATTTCCAAAACAATCCTTAAGTGCGTCTTGTGCTCTTCTTCAGTTTTGGAGTAAACCAAAATATCATCCACGAACACAAGCACGAACTTATTCAACTGATCTCTGAACACTCTATTCATAAGATCCACAAAATATGCTGGCGCGTTAGTCAATCCAAACGGCATTACCAGCCACTCATAAAACCCGGATGGTGTTCTGAAAGCAGTCTTCGGCACACTATCCTTCGCCACTCTCAACTGGTGAAATCCCGTTGCCAAATCCATCTGAGAAAACACCTTAGCCTCGTGAAGCTGATCAAACAAGTCATCTATTCTCGGCAATGGATACTTGTTCTTCCTAGTCACCTTATTCAGCTCACGATAATCAACACACAACCTCAACGATCCATCCGTTTTGGTTGCGAACACAACGGGCGCACCCCATTCGGACACACTTCTCCGAATGAATCCTTTCCGCAAAAGGTCATCAACTTGCACCTTCAGCTCTTGCTGCTCCCTCGGTGCCATTCGCCTAAGAGGCATCACAACAGGTCTGGCTCCCTCAACTAGATCGATACGAAACTCGATCTCCCTATGCGGCGGCAACCCTTTGACTTCCTCAAAGACATTCTCAAACTCATTCACAATAGGCACCAATGACAGTCCATCCCGTGGAACAACTAGCGAATACATGAAGCTCATGAAGACGCCTTCTTCATGCTTACATCGTATCACAACCTTTCGCCCTTCCACATTCCCGACTGTCACCTCAAGCCTCTCACAATCAATCCTTGCCGCATACTTCCTAAGCCAGTCCATACCCAAAATAATTCCGAACCCCGCAAAGTTCAGAACAAAGCAATCACAAACAAACGAGCAATCATGACTCGACACAACTAGACCACGGCATATCATACACAAACATGACGAACCCCCTACCGGATTAGTCACAACCAATGGCCTATCAACAATATCCGGTTTCATACCTAACCGGCATACCAAATCATCACAAACAAAAGAATGCGACGCTCCAGTATCAAACAACACTCTAACTGGAACACCACAAATAGAAAGAGTACCTTGAACCACCACACTCTTCCCCTTCTCCTCAGCAGTAGGAGCTTTCGAAGACGATGGAACAGCCCCCAAAGCAAAGGCTTGCACAACCTGCCTATCTTTCCTCGGTTCTGGACAATCCTTCTTGATATGTCCCAGCTTATCACAGTTGTAACACTTTCCCGGCACTTTGGGATTCTTACAGTCTTTGTAAAGATGGCCCTTCTGCTGGCAGTTATAGCAAGTCACTTCACTCTTCGGCTTCTTCTGGCCATCCCTACCCTTCTGTTGCTGCTGTTTCCTCTTCCTATTGCCACTCTGCTGTGGTTTAGATCCTTCCCTAGCTACAGCAATAACAGAACTTTCCCTAGGAAACAAACTTTCATGCCTAAGAGCTTTTTCCACAAGCTTCTCAAATAGATCGTCCAGATGATCCACTAACTGCCTCCCAAGATAAGCATCCAGACCAGTCACAAACTTTTCATTCTTCTGGTAGGGAGAATCAATATACGATCTGGCATACTTAGATAAGGCTTCAAACTCAGAAATATACTCAAGAACAGGTCTCCCCCCTTGCTTGAGCTCTACAAACTTCTTAAACAAGACAGATTTCTGAGAAGTAGAGATGAACTTAGCTCCAAATCTAACTTGGAATTGCTCCCAAGTAATCTCTTCTTCTGGAGTATCGATGGTGATAGAATTCCACCAATCAGCAGCTCTTCCCTGAAGCTGTCTCGATGCAAGCTTCCTCTTAGTTGCATCCTCAATCCCTAAGTCACCAAAGATTCTTTTGCAAGCATCAATCCATCTCTGCACCTCAATAGTCGACTCCGTCCCCAAGAAAACTTTCCCTCCAAGAGCAGTATAATCCTTGCAAAGCTTGGCAAAATCCACCGGTCTCGGAGCTTGGACTTGAACTCCCACATCCACAGATGATCCTGAAGCTGGTATTCTTCTCATGATTGAAGTCATCATGGCCTCAAACATAGGAGCATAATCAACAGCTCCTTCATCAGCACGGCTTTCCCTTGCAGCTGGTCTCCCTCTTCGACTCATCCTTAATATCTGTAATAAGAATGATTAGAACACCTTAAGAAACAACTGCATAAGGAGTTCAAATCCTTCTAGGCTACTATATTATATATAGTAATCATCCATCAAAATACAATTACGTCTCTCATACGTAGTTACGTCAGCGAGCGTTGGCTGAAATCGATTAACCAAAGCTCTGATACCAAATGTGACGACCGTCCATGACTCCCGCACCAAAAACAAGGAAATAATGCGCTGAAAGGCGTGCCAGGCAGCCATGGACGATAGTCAGGGTAAAACAAAACAAAAGAATCTCTATCGTACAACTCACAGCGCATGGATAAAATACAATAGAGAAATATAATATAGTGAAGCTCCATAGAACAGAACATCATCATATAAGCATCACAGTAGTTTTATACAATCATCTACTCAAATCCATACATGAAAGCCTCACTACAAATCACTCGACCAAATACAGCAGCGGATACCCAGTACATATAGTAAGAAAACTAATATGCAAAGCCTCCTGCTCGTCTTCGTCATCTTCATCGTAGAACTCCTAGCACAGCACCTGTCACCTGCTACCTAGTCTGCCCATCCCAACATGGATGAACAGCCCAAGGTAATAAGAGGAGACATAAAACCTTGAGTCAGACAAAGTCTTAGTGAGCAGTAAATCAACTATCAAGCATACCAAAAGAGCATAAAGGATAAAAGGAATAGGAACCAAACCATCCCACTCCACCTCTTTCTACAGTGATAGCCCCAGACATACACTAAGGAGAAGCAAGCATAACAACATAGACAATTAAGGTAAAGTGAATACCACTCGAGTCAAGGACGATGTTTTCCAAATACAAACCCCCAAGGCCTAAACCAAGATCAGATAAGCACCTAGAAAACACCGCTCTTGAAGCCGAATGATAATACAACCAAACATCCATGACTCTGGCTATCACTGTGATCCTTGCCTCGATTTCACCGTTAGTTGAATGACCATCTGTCAAGGGCTAATGGTAACCCCGGTTCTAACCATAACTCCGCACACTGCCTTGTGCCTAGGACTTATCTACTTTGCCCAGAGTACTCAACTACCTACCTGTAGTCTTTTGGGTGTCCCGACTACCCACCTGTAGTCGTTATGGGCGCCCCATGTACTCTTGCTTTTGAGCATGCTAGAACCTTCAACAACGACGAGATCCAAGCCTCCTAGCCATCCTTCTTGACGACTATCCTCATACAAGCTCAAGCTACCTCTTGAACAATCCATTATCAACCAACTTGAACTACTCTTCAAGTTATCAACATGCTTGGAATGATCCCTGCTTGGATTAAGCCAAGACTCACATCATACTTCGCTTCATCGCATTAAAGCAAAGTCTCAACTCAACAACATGGTTTGCCTCATCAAATCATGGCAAAGTCCCATCTCAACATCATCCAATCTATACATATGAGCTTCAACATCCGCTGCATATGCCTTAAGCAGCTTTCACCATTCAAGAGCCTTCTTCCATAGCTTTTGAATCCTCTTCCATCCTCTTGTTCCCAATCAACTACTAGCTAACTTGGAAACAATCAAATCAATCATACATTCAAATAATCAATCATTCAAACAAGATCTATTAAGCAATTTAAGCAATATCAACTATAATGGGAATTTCGTAAATAAACGAGCAAAAGTCCAACATATGTGAAATCATGGTTTTTAGCATAGATCTATCAAATATAAAACATGGGTTTTGTCTCTAATGCTTATTAAACAAACTTGCATAAGTAAACATCTTCAAAAACCATGGATCTAGACTTCGATCTAAGAAAAATGCATGAAATCTCTAACTTTAACACCCAAACATGCCACCAATCCAATATACTCCTTTGGATCCGCGTGAGAGATAACTACCACTCACCAAATCACCCAAACACTTCAAAAACTAAACACTTCAGATCTGGACAGCGGAGATCAAGGCTTGATCCGGCGAAATCTCACTTCAATCGATGAATTCTAGCTCGAACGGATGAAGATCTTCAACTTTGGCACTTGGATCTTCGATCTCGATCTTCGATCTTGGATGGATTTTAGATCTAGATTGGAATGGAGAAAAGAAGGTGAAGAAATGTTGTAGTCGAGTCTTCAAAATAGCAGCACTTTGTTGCTTCAAAAACCGGTGCCAAAAAGTGAGCCAAACCCCTCAATTTATAGGCTGGAATCCCCCTTAGCTCGGCCGTCCCTAAGTCGGAGCTCGCTATTAGGTCGTTGCCGACCTAAAAGACTCCGACCTAACATAGGTCGCTGCCGACCTATACGACTCAACCAACCACGCGACCTACGACTCATCTCATCCAACGACCTAACACACTGCCGACTTAAAACTCAAGCGACATAACAACAACACGGGCCATACGACCTAACTAGCTGCCGACCTAACAAGAACACGGCATAGCCTAGTGCCGACCTAAGTCCTAGCCGACTCAACAATGCCAAACGACCTAACTATGCTACGGCCTAACGACCTAACAAAACCATAAGTCGTTCACGACTTATCTCCCATACGACCTAACCCCTTAGGTCGTTCCACAGGCCTAAACCACCATCCTATGAGTCGTTCACCACTGAGTCGGCCCAAACCTTAACTCGGCAACCCTTTAGGTCGTTAGCTCCTAAATCAAACACTCCTATGACCCGTTCACTCCTTAAGTCGGTCATTCCTATAGGTCGCTCTACCGACCTATCTACCTTAGGTCGCTCTCCCGACCTATCTACCTTAGGTCGCTCCACACTAAACTCGGCCAGTTCCTAAGGTCGTCTACGACTTACTATAGGTCGGTCACCATCACTAAGTCGCCTAACTTTTAGGTCGTTGAATTTCTTAACCCGGCTAAGCCTACTAACTCGGCAACACCTATAGGTCGGTCCTCTATGAGTCGGTCACGACTCATCACTTGCACTCGGGTTAACTTCTAAACGACTCAAGCTAGAGACAACACAAACAACACTAACGACCTGCAAATTTTACGATTTATCGACACGTAAAATACGGGTCGTTACAATTGTACACAACTTAGCTTAACCTACTCATGTATATACATTATTTTAGCTAACATAATGGGATATGTTTCTTGTATGGACTTATAACCATAGCTCAATAGTAACTATGATTAGTGAAGTTAACATTACTAAAGCCTTTTTAAAAGCGTATAAGTATAATTAATAGAATAACTGACACATCAACTATTATGTAGCAAAAATGAGTAGCTTGAACTAATATATGAACAGATCAACACAATATTCTTTTTGTATACCTAGTATCGATTACTTAGTCTCCGTGATATTGTTACTTATTCATAATGTCTATCATCACGTGTAGGTACCCTTCACTATGCAACTGCATCAAAAAAAAATTTGTCAATAAATAATAATGCCATAAAACCATCTTCAAACAACCTAAAAATTAGTGCAATATTTATTATCATCCATCTTTTGCAAGTTGACAAAGATTCTTGTTAGTTTAATAAAATGTGGTTATACATGTCATCTAACCCTATGATGAATAACATTTTAGTAGTACAAACTCTATTTTATATGATGGGGTGACACTCGATTAAATTCATTACTTCTAACTTTGAATATATGCATTGCGCCTCAATGGATTTCCATTAAACGCTAAAATGGAAAATATAAATTCTTAAGCACAAAATTCAAAATTTAATATAACTGAAACAATTGCACCATTGTAGAATCTAAAAAATTGGATCATCTCACATCTCGTATAGAAAAATGGAGAGAAGTTAGCATAAGTTCATAGTGGTAACATGAAATAGTATTTGTAGCAAGATCATGTTTTCATAGCAAAGCAATAAACATTGGCTTCCTTTTATAAATATTTTTTGTAACTTTGATGTAAGCACAAATCTTCAACTTCAAATTATTACTATACTGACTAAATTAACCAAATTGTCTGATTGCCAATTCAAATTATAATCAAAGTGTTTTGAACCTATTCATATATTGGATAAAAGCGATGGAAATTCAATACCTATCATCAAGCTTGACTGGCCACATCTTTCATTTGACGAAATAAGTTGAAATAAAATTCTGCATTGAAGTACTCATTTATTGAAACGTGTAGAATTTTTGTGTAAAAGCTCATATTCAAATCAACATGGTTGTAGCTAGAAAATGCTATGCCTTTGTATTAGAAAACCGTAGCAATGATTATTTGGTTTCAAAAACAGATCCATCTGTGAGCCTCAAAGGTGGTGGTGGAGAGCTGAACAGAAACTGATCCAACCGTGAACCTAAAAAGGGGTGGTGGATAGATAAACTGATCCATCGTTTATTCCAACTACAAAAAAACCAATCACTACCTGAAACCTTTTTTTCCAGCTATATTAAACTTTAGCGGACTTCATATGAGCATGTTTTAGATCTACAGTCTACTCCTGTACACAACCAAAACATCATTCATCAATACTGCAAATAGAAACATATGTTGTGTGTAGAGGCTTTTGCTATAGAGAACCCTATCATCTTGAAGCCTGGTGATGAATGGACTGGAATTTTGGACATTCCTGTTGTTCCTTCCTGCTATTATAGTGGCCAGTTGGAGTTAGAATAAATTCTGGCGTCCCTTCATGCATGTACATGTAAACACCTTAACTAACCTATCATTCATTATAAGTAGTAAACATTAACAAAGAAGTTCTACCTAGAATTAGTTCCCCTTTGTACATGAAATACTTGTAGTATGCTCATGTAATTTGCTACCATAGTAGATAGATTAAGAAGCATATTTGTGTGCTATATGTGCCAATATAGTACATGAAATTCTTGAAGCATGAAACACTATATGTAGCTATGTATATTCTATATTCATTTTATGTTTGTACAGGCACATTAATTATCATTCAAAAATGTTTAACTTATGTCTATAAGCTAAAAAAGTCTTAACTTATGCTACTGTTACATAGAAGTTTTAGATGCTTTTCACAGTATCTCATAGGTTTGATTTAGTGTATGGGTAGAAATATTTTATAAATTTTAAATTCTAAATAATATTTGGGTATATTACTACTATTCAGAGATATAAACAGGCAAAGTGAAGTAACATATGAGCTTAGGAAGCAAGGAATGCTGACCATTGACAAAAATGAGTGAAGCTTATGCAGGCAGCAAGAAATTAAAACTAATATGGTACTCCATAATCTACTTGCATTCGTTTATGACAAATGCTATTTTATATAAACTGGATGAACTACTTATATACCTTAATAGTAGTTGGTTTTTGTCAAACTCAAAATAGCTTAAAGATAAAATTATAAGAAATGCTTTTCTCATTCAATCCATACTTGTATGCATCCAATGCAGATATATTGATTTATTCTCAGTTTTAGATTGGATTATTATGTATATATTAATCAAGCTTTAATTCTAAAGAAAAGTGGGTAAGTTTTACTATTCCTAAATTAGTTTGTGATATTAGCTGTATCCAGCAATGTGGCTACTTTTATAGCAAGAAAACAAAATTAGAACTAAAAATGGTAAAAAAAATAAGTTAAATGTAATATATAAATCTGAAATCAAATGTAAAAAATCAAAATCAAAATCATTTTAAAATAGTTTTATGGTAGTATAAGTCAGAAGTAAAATCCCTAAATTAAAAGTTGAACAATTACAAAAAATTCATTAAATTTAACTTATGAGGTAAAAATTAAGATCAGAACAAATATCTGCGTTTGTGTGATATATCTGATACTGCAAAAATAGTCTAAAATTAGGGATTCTGAGTACGGTACGTGAAAAGGAAACTGTAGTCAAACAGTGGATTCGCTCAATCCAAATGAGTTCGAACATCATCTGTAATTTAGAAAAGAGGGACACAAATCGATATCTAAATTGCGGTATAAAAATATGTACCTAAATCATGCTTGAAGCTCGTCATCGAAGCAACAGCTGCCTAATCGAATAACGGTTAGCGAAGTGTAGGAATTGGAAGAGAATAAGGTAACCCTAGTATAGAACTTCGATTGCAAATTGCAGACGAATGGAGTAGGTGCAATGTCCAGCAAGGGATAGCTTTGGTGATTAGGTAGGATGTGGTTGATTGGCATCGATGGTGGATTATTGATGATGACGGAATTGATGTTTAAGTTAAGGTGGTAAGGTATTTTTACTGGGGTGGAATAAGAAATGGATAACGCAAGGAAACGGTGAACGATAATAGATAAGGGCGATTTTGGAAATCCAAAAAGACACGGTTGAAAATAGTTAACTGAATTCTTATTATTAGTAGTAGAGATATGAAGTGTAAGATTTTTTAGCACTGTTTTCAAAGGAATACTGGCCGAGGCATTTGCTTTGGAGATCAATATTACAAAATTTAGGATATAATTATAACCTACTTTCTACTACCAAACTATTTATCTGTGTATATTGCAATAATTGTACATCTCTCTTTAAAAAGTCAACTATTGAAATATGGATATATGGACCCTATGACAGTAGGGTCTTTGGATGATAGTATGGTAACGTTGTTGGCATCATTATATTGAATCAAATTGCAATGTGCATTTATGTCTATAGTTTACGTTGAGTACTTCAAACGTATCTATATACATTGCAACAACTATATAATTATGAAAGCAGCAACATTGGCATATCTTTGTGAATATATCTATGCATTAGAGAATAAATTTTCAATGCATACTCTATCCTCTAAATAATATGTGAATTTTAATATACTCAATGTAATTATTTTGGTTAATTTTCATTATGATTGTCACAGTCAAACATATGAATGCATTCTTTATCCTCGCGCATTATTGTTAATGATGTAATATTGTTGTTCAACAATGTTTTTTCGTTAGCATTATAATAAAATTCTTATATATTTGAATATAGCAGTACAATATTTTTGTCACAGTCGTGTGCGAAACACGGATTCGTACTAGTTTATGATAGAAGGAAAAGCAAATAGAGGCCAACTACGGTTGCAATACTTCAAAGCATGCGAAACGGCAGAAGATATAAGAACAATGATCTGGAAAGTCAACTGCTTCTCAACACATCACAAAGTACAAAGCTCCATCGGCATGCTTTTATCAGTTTCCTGCCTAATTTCCAATCTGCACCACATTACGCCCTCTGCTTTTTGAGGTACTCCAACCGTGTTTATATGTATCCAAATTTAGAAAATAGGTGCCTAAATGTACTGCTATCTGTTTTGTTTTTTAACAAAGACTGTTCTGCTGTTCAAAAACTTACCTTCTATTACTTAATGGTCAATTAATGGGCAAAAACCGCACGGGAAAAATATTTTATTACAGTTGGTACTGTTACTGTACTTAACACATAAATGGCATAATTTTTACCGATTTTTTTACTATCGCTTTCAAGCATCACAGGGCACCCAAAATGTTAAATTCATGTGATGAAACTTAATATGGACGTGCCATTTCTAGTTTGTTCCTTTCAGAAAAACTCATATTACACAAACTTTGAAACTTTGGCCACTGACGCTGTAACTACTTACAACAGTCAAACTGACATCAACACTTTAGTCAAACATATTATCCGTAGCCGACAAAAAAACAGTTAACCATCCAACCCAGCCCGTGCAAGATGCATGAGTTCCTACTTAGTTATCTTTTAAGAAGAGGTGAGAGTACTTCGGTATGAAATACTATTTAAACTCCTACTTTTACTTCCTGATTATGTCTATACTGGCATGAAATGTAAGAGGTATGCACCTCTTGTAAACAATCTGATATCCTACATATATTTTATGTATACAAACGCTCTGTTATAGCTCGCATTGATTGAGAATAAATTGAATGAGGATAATTTTGAAAAATTATGTTTTAAATTATCCAGAAATTGAAAAGCTATAAATAATAACGATTGTGGCTGTAAAGGCAGAATATTGTTATTTGGCATTCCAGTATTTGGAATATGCTAAATAGTAATAATGATAAACATTTTATAGATTGTCAATTTAAAAATATTGGTGGTTTTTCTCTACAAATTACTAGTATATATGGTAGCAATTTTAGGAATGAAAGAAATGGCATGTGGAGCAGGCTAAAAGCTTTAAATTAAACTACAGTTTCCCTTGGCTTATTTTAGGGGATTTAATACCGTTTTACATTCATCTGAAAAAATTTGAGGGTAATAAAATACCTCAAAGAAAAGTAGACAAACTTGATAAATTTTTAATTGAGACTGCGCTAATAGAGCCAAATATTAGTGGTAATAAATTTACTTGAAAATCTAGTATAGAAGGAACATTCATTGTAAATTAGATAGAGCTCTAATCAATAAAGATTTTTCAAATGTTTTCCCCAAATTTATCTCGTCTACTCTTGAGCAAAATACTAGTGATCATACTCCAGTACTGATCACTCTTTTTAAGGATTGAACCTCCGTACCTCCATTTAGATTTAAGAATGAGTGAGTTTTAGATGATAATTATAAAGTCCTAATGGAAGAATGTATGAACTTTTCTTGTAATTGTACTAAACAGTTCCAATTTAATATGTTTCTGAAGAATACCAAAAGTAAACTTAAAGTCTAGAATAAAAATATCTTATGGAGAATAATAAGTTGGAACTGTTAAGACAGGAAAGTAAACTTTTACAAGAAATAGTTGATAAAAATTCCTAAGGACATTAACGCTGTGAAAAAATTGTTTTCCAATCAACAAAATTTATCAACGGAGCTCTATACTAATACTATGCATGCTAAACAAAAAACCAAGGTTGATTGGTTAACAATCGGTATGATTGTACTGAATTTTTTAATGCAAAAATGAGTAGTAGGAAGCATATAAATAACATAGGTAATGTTATTGATAAAACCGGCAATCTAGCTAATGCTTATGATAAAGTGGTTAAAGATGTAGTTTACTGTTATGAAAAACTTTATTTTTCTGAATCTAATATTAATAACTTTCCTCCTGTTATTTGTAAAAATGTTTTAAATGCCAATGCTTCTATTGAAGAAATTAAATATGTAGTGTTCAATGTTGGTGACAACAAGAGTCCTGGCCCTAATGGCTTTAATGCAAAATTCTATAAAAATCATTGGGATAGCATTAAAGGTCAAGTTCTGGATGTTGTAAATGAAATTTTTGATAAAGGAAAAATTCTTAAAAGCATTAACAATACTTTTATTACTTTAATCCCCAAAAATAAAAATCCCACTTGTATAACTGATTATAGACCCATCTCTTGCTGCAATATCATTTATAAAATTATTGCTATTATATTAAGTAATATGACTAAGAATTTTCTACCATTTATTATCTCTGAAAATCAGAGTGCATTTGTTCCCAGTAGAATCATTTATGAAAACACTCTTCTAGTCCATGAACTGGTCAGAAACTTTAATTCTAAAAATGTTCGTATTAAAGTGGATTTGCAAAAAGCCTATGACAAAGTAAACAGACATTTTATATATCATATAATGAAATGTATGGGCTTCCCTAGTAAGTTTTGCAATTTGGTTTTTGAATGTATAAACTCTTCTACCTTTTCTATTCTCATTCAGGGTAAGTCAGAGGGTTTTATAAAAAGTAATAGGGGATTAGACAAGGCGATCCATTATCACCTTGCCTATTTACTATGGTCATGGTGTACTTTTCTATGTTAATCGAAAAAAAGCTATTAAAGATAATGTTACTCCTATGAACAAAATCCAGCCCTGTATTAATCATCTTATATGTGCGGATGAACTTATGGTCTTTACTAAGGCTAATAAGACTAATGCAGACGCTATCAAAAGCATTTTTGGCAAACCTTATATATATGTTGGCCTCCAACTTAATGAATGGAAAAGTAAAGCTTATTTCAGTAAAAACAATAAATACAAAAGTGAGATTTTAGAATCTCTAAATATACCAGAAGGTAAACTTCCTATTAAGTATTTGGGTCTACCTTTATCTATTAATCAGATTAGAGATTCTGATTGCTTTATGCTTATTGAAAAAATTCAAAAAAAAAATGAAAACTTGGTCCTGTAGACTTCTTTCTATTGCTTGCAGATTGTAGCTTATAAAAACTATAATTTGTGCCATTATTTTATATTGGCTACAAACATTTCATATCCCAGCTGTTTCAATTTAAAAAAATTGAAGTAGATGTGCTGATTTTTTATGGAGGAGTAAATATCATAAAATTAGCTGAGATAAAGTATGCATACCTAAAAAAGAGAGGGGATTTGGTAGTAGGAATATGAATGATCTCATTCTAACTGCCATTTAAAACTATTTTGGAGATTTGTGAATGCAGAGACTCTCTTTGGGCAAGATGGCCGAAGTCCAAATACCTCAAAAATGATAATTTTTGGACTGTTCTACCAAAAAAATAATCAGTCTTATGCATGGAAACAAATCTTAAAATGAAGGAATATTAGTAAGTCCTTTTTGGAGAGAAAATTTAAACTAGAAGAACAAACTAGTTTATGGTTTGACCCCCGGCTTAATAGTGAGTCTTTTGTTAATAAATTGGGTTGGGATAGTTTGGTCATTTGTGGTGGGGTTAATCATACTGTGTCTATGATAATAAAGGATAATCAATGGCAACCACAGTTGCACCCTATTACAAACCCTCATAAGAATAGTATATGTTAAATTTCCATTGATATTCATGCAGACAGTGATTGTTGGGACCGGAAAGTAAGCACCAGAGGAAAGTTTTCCTTTAAAATTACTTGGGAAAATATTAGAAATAAAATACCCACTGTTGAATGGTATAACTGTATATGGAACAAAGTGAATTGTCCCAAGATGGCTTTTTGTGCATATTTGCAGTTAATAACAGATTGCCAACTTAGAATAAAATAAATAAATTGGGGAAATTCAAACAATTCACTTTGTTTCTTATGCAATTTAGTAAATGAAAGTGCTAATCATCTATTTTTTTATGCAGTTATTCTTACTACATCTGGAATCATAGTCAAACCATACTGCATATTGCCAATAATGGTCAGATGGATCCAGTGCAAGCTATGCAACATGTCAATAACAATTTTAAAGCTAAAACCAGGGAAAGAGATAATGCTCACGTATTAATAACTGCTGCCGTGTTCCATATTTGAGAAGAAAGAAGCTTTTGAACATATAATAAAAGCAGTATGAACAGAGAGTAGAAATGGATACTTATCGAGACAGACAACGGGATTATTCTTCATAAATCAAAGAGAAAAGTCAGGGATCAAACCAAATTATATTTTTTAGCTGATGAATGGAGCCATGAAGCTGGCAGCAAACATTTAGAGCTCTTTCTCGCTCGTGCAAAAGAATCTCAAGACAATCAACAAATATTTGAAGTCAACGGCATAAATCAGAGCACAGTCACAGGCGATAAAGACTTCCATGCAAACCAGCGAACAAACGAAGTTACCAGGTTGAATCGGAGCTCATCTTTAGGCGAAAATGAAAATATGGAGAAGGAATTAACAAATCCGAGTTGCAATGACCTCAGATCTGCTAATTCCTCTTGGTTTTTTACTTCATCAGAAAAGTAATCACTTTAAAGTGAATATTGAAAGGATGTGACGAAGATTCAACAGTAGTTTGTCATACCGGGAGAAGGGCGAATCGAGTGGTGTAAAGAATGATGGCAGGGAGACATAGATGGAGAATTGCCGATTCAATATCTCCGCCAATTTTAGGGTCACGAGAATTTGAGTTTTGGAACGTATGTTGGCGTATTAGGGTCGGTGGGTAATAAGAATTGTTGGCTCGGGTTTGTAATGTTATAATTCTCTTTTGTAAACCAGGCTCAGCCCATTTATCTTACTTCAAAAAAAAGTCCAGCGAAAAATGATAGTGCTGCAAATGGAAAATGGTGGATGTTGGACACACATGTGTGGGGATCGAGAACTGATAGTAACCGACCTTTGATAATTTTACATTCAAGTTTTTTTTTGGTTGAAGCTTATTGATTTATCTTCGGTCGAAACAATATATTGGAGAAATAAATATGAAAAAAACACTAGTTGTGGTCTATAGTATATTTGCTGTTAACATAGCTTGCAGTTTTGTGATTCTTATTTATCGTCATGTTTTATCATTTTAATGTGATTGAAAATTAGATTCCTTTTTTCCTTAGAAATGAAAATTTCATAATTATAAATGAGTGTCTTTGTTTTTATCTAATTCTTATTACACCAAAATTGCCATATAAGTCAATGAAAACATACTGGAAAAAAACATATTCATCAATCTCCATTTTATATGTCTCCATATGTGTGTGTGTGTGTGAAAAGTCTATTTAGACACAAAATACAGACACAATTGGTGGCACAATGGATCTGCACCATTGGATTGCCCCCTGATTTCCACCTTCCATATAAGGACAAAACGATCCAACGGTCATGAGTTTTTGTGTCCCCAATTCATGTCTAATTTTGTGTCTAAATAGTCGCGCCCATATATATATATATATATATATATATATATATATATATATATATATATATAGGATCATGACCAGCTCCATTTTCTCATTTCCATACGGTGCAAAGAGAGGTTCTTTAGGCAAAAGAAGTGAAATTCGTGGAGAGCTCTGTGATTTTATCTCTAGATTGATGTAATAATCATATGATGTTGCTGGAAATAGGAAACAGAAAATACTATGAAGGATAAAAATTTACAACATTTCAACCTTAAGGTGATTAACAACATTTTAGCCTTAAGGATCCACCTTCAAATTTTTAGTCTAAAGGACAATTCTTATAGCATTTTTCTGCTGCAAGGCAAAAAAATTAACTACCAAGATAACATAAGAAAATTCATCGACGGGAAAGTGATCGCCGAAGAACTCGTCACTTGAATCTCGAAGCCGTCTTTATCGATTTTATTGTCATCGCCCGAATTTGAAGATTTAAAGGCTCGAGATGCCGAGCTGAATTTCTTGAGGGATCTGCTTCGGTCTTTGGTG
Source organism: Allium cepa (assembly GCA_030765085.1). Taxonomy (NCBI): domain Eukaryota; kingdom Viridiplantae; phylum Streptophyta; class Magnoliopsida; order Asparagales; family Amaryllidaceae; genus Allium; species Allium cepa. The sequence continues at coordinate 604,346,657 of CM060932.1, read as the reverse complement.
CCTGAATTAAAATTTATACATGGTTTCTAAGGTTTGCCTGAAGTGCTATCTAGATAAGTTATGTTGAATATGTCGTGACTTGCACATGAATGGAGATGGAGTGTTCATGATGAGCTAGTTTGTCGAATGGTTGCAGTAGGAGTGTTGTTTGATATGGATTGTGATGATGGAAGAAGAAGAACAAGTCGAGGAAGAAGAAGAGCAAATCATGGAAAAATCAGGGGAAAATAAATAACATTTGCTGTTATGTATCAGTTTTCAGTTTGTAGGTATCATTTTTAAAAATATTTGTTATGTTTGAGTTTGTGATTTTTGTTGTACAACAAAATTATTATACTATAATAAATTCACATTTTGAAGTAAACATTTTTTAGTTATTGTGTTTTTGCATTCATATTGGTTTGATTGATAATGTATTGCTGTGTTGATTTTAGTAAGGATCAGATTTTAGGTATCATTTTTTTTAGTATCATATTTTTACAATAATGCAGTGTGGAAGTTTTTTACTGTATTTTTTGGTTTATTTATATAAAAAATGAAGTTCTTGCAGAGTAAATATGATGAATCGTTGAGTTAAACTAGTGTTTTGTTGGTATCAAATATTAAATGAATTTTGTTTAAGTATCAGTTTTACTATTAATCCGAGGGTCGGTTTTTATATGTAACGACCCAAAATTCTGGCCATTTGATTTTAAATATTTAATTAATTTTAGATATTTAAATATTTGGATTTTGGTATGTAATACTTGGAATTCAATAATAGTGATCGATTAAATATTTGAATTAAGAATTAAATATTTGAATGGTGAACCAAATATGAATTAAATAGATTTAATAGTGTCATTTAACTTTTTTAATTAATAAATGATAATGGTGAATCATTTTGGAAATTTATTACTATAACGAATGGTCCGAATATAACAAATAGCAAGAAAAATCTAATTGTAATAAAACGACCCGGAATTTCATTGCTTTGATTTGCGAACATTTAATTAATTTTAAATATTCAGATAAATGGTTTTATAATGAAAACAACTCTTTTTATTAATAAATAATAATGGTGAAATAGTTATTAAAATTTGTTTACAAAATATATAGTTCGATGAAAAATAGAAAATATGACCGAAAATTATTTTTCGAATTTTCGACGTTTCATCATATAAAAGTTATTTGAATGTTGTGTACACATTTATATATTTATATATATTCCAATATATGCAATGTTATAAACATAGATTAGTAATTTAATTAGGGTTAAGTGTAATTAATTAAGTTAAGAAAATGATGACGTGACACTTTGGCAACTATAATAAAAAAATAAAAGGAGAATGTCACATTATTAGGACACATAAATACATTAGAGTACTTACGCATGTTGACTTTGATTTGATGGGAAGGTGGCTAGGTATGGGCTGAAATGGGTGAGATAGAGGGGAGGGTGTGACGTGGTATACATGTGAGGAGGGTGGAGTACATGAAGGTAAAAAGGCACTTTGCTATTTCTATTTCATACAAAACTAATTTTTCACCTTTCTTACTCATTTTAATTTCATTTTCTCTTCTCCTATCTTCCTTAAAGCTTCATGAAACCTTTTAATGACTTCCAAAATAACTTTTCATGCTTTAAGATTTCAAAAATTAACTTTTAAATGTCTTAAAAACTTGTTTAAAGGTTTCTTCTTTTCCATTTAAATTTCTTCCATTTTACCTGAAATGGTTTCTGCCATAATTTCTTACAGAAAACACCAAATAAGATTTTCTTTATTTCAAACCACATATATTTTTAGTGGCTACAACTTTGTAGTTTACCACTTTTTCTAATTTCGAGCTTAGATGCTCCAAAAATTCATTTTTTTACAAGTGTTTTTGAACCTAGATTTTAATGTCCGAAAATACCCCTTATTGTTTTGGCCATAACTTTCTCAAAAACTTAATTTTTTGAGTAATACTGTTATTTAAATGACAGTAGAAAGAATTATCTAAAACTTTTCTTTTGAATACTTTTCCAAAATCCGAGTGAAAAGGGTCCAAAAGTCGAGTGCAAAATGATCCATTTTCGAGAAGAATTTATGGTTTTCTAAGCTTCCCGAATTTCAAAGTGTATCATGTTTTCAAAGGATTTCGGCGAGTTTGACTCACAATTAATTTAATTATATCATATTTATGATGTTATGAATGTTTATGTTAGTTAAATTTTTTGATTACTTGTTTGGTTGCATTTCTGATTGGGAAATTGATGATATAGTAATTTGATCGTTATAAAACTGATATGATTATCTATATTTTACCCATAACCATTATTTTGCAGGAAATATATGTCGACCCAAAGGGGGTTTCTCGTCCATAAATTATTTATTTACATTCAAATGTTTTTATTGACGATTAATTGTAATTAAATTCTGATATTCCATTTAATAGTTTAAATGTCATTATAGCAATTTTCGCTATAACATTGTCTATTAAATTTTCATCCCCAAAACCCTATCTTATGAACTTAAGCTTGTGTTTCTGCTAAAAAGAATATTGAAAATTTATTAATAATTTTGATTAATGATAATCTAAATTAATCAATCTTTTAAATTAATTAATTTGTGATTTATTAACAAATTTAACAAATGATAAATGAAATTGGTTTATATTTAGATTAAATTGATCATTTTTGCTAATGAAGTTTTATATTTGATAAATCGTTTTGACTAATGATTATTTAAGTTTATCTAATTATTTAATTAATGATAACGGAGTTTAATTAATTTATTGAACTTAATTCAATATTTCAATTAATGATAATTGAAATTAATAACCATTTTAATTAATGATATTTAAAAGTTATAAATCATTTTAAATAATGATTTTTGAATTTAGTTAATCATTCTAATTAATGATTGTTTTAAATTTAATTAATTGTTTTAACTAATGATTTTTGGAATTTAGTTAAATCATTTTAGTCAATGATATTTTATAATTAAATAAATTATTTTAACAAGTGATGTTTTAATTAATATGTTTGACTAATGAAGTTTGGATGTAATTAATCCTATTAATTTATGATTATTTCGAACTTAATTAATTATTTTAATAAATGAAATTTAGAATTACTTATCATTTTAATTAATGACGTTTAAGTTTAATCATTCATTTAATTAATGACGATTTGAATTTAATAAATATTTTTAATTAATTAATTTAATAAAGTTGATTAAAGTAAGTTAACTAATATAATAAAAATTGCTTTAATAAACTGACTGAAAGTTAATAGACTGAATTAATAATGATTTTAAAGTTAATTTACCAATGATATAAAAGTGTTTGGAAATAATTATCTATCTTATTATAGATTATGAATTGTTTATTTAAAGGGATTTAAATGAAATTAACTATCTTTCGGGATAATTAATATTGTTTTCAAACTATAAAAAGAAACTGAAACTCGATTATTGGGATGATAAGTTAGATAATCTTCTAGGTGTTCGGTCTGATGTTGGTTTGGGCCTTTAGGGTCACGCACTTGGAAAAATTATTCTCTTAACGTTTTAAAAATCAGGAATTAATTCTAATAGTGTTGTACCAATACAGAAATCAAGCAAAAAGTTCAGTTCGTTATTAAAAGTAAAAGTTTGATTGGTTCACGAAAATAAATCATTTCCGTAATGCGAATCACTTATATGGAAATAAATCATTTCAGTAAATTTGTCGCTATTTCAAAAGTTAAGAGCGTTTGTTGGACATGACTTTGAGGTAACACTACCTTGACTTGTCCGGTTTTATTGTTAACCCAGAAATAGTACAATTTTGAATTCAATGAGTGGTGATAAGTATAAAAGACTTAATTTCCATATACGATCGTTTTATGTCCAAGTTAGCTGGTATCTCAACTATTGATTACTTCAGCCACTTTATTTTATCACTTTAAGACGATGTGTTGCTCATTTGAGCTTTGTTATTCTTCGTCAGAAATGACTAAACCCAAAGAGAAAGTAAGGGGCGAAGCTATGTGGGGTTGCTTCCATTAGAGTATTGTAACAACCCGCATATTTAACGATTTTATATTTAAGTGTTTTATTTAAATATAGTGTCGTTAGTCGGATTTAGGTCCGAAATGTTACTTTTTGCAAATGGTCGAATTGGAACTCGAAACCACCTCCATTGAGTTCAAAATGGCGTATGCGATCTTTTTGAGTATAAGCTTTGATATGTTTGGAGTAAGTTGAATTTTGCTACTTTTTCTAGTAGGGTTTTGGATTGGGTTCAGCCCACTAGCTAACTAATTAACCCTAACTTAGTCCCTCTCCTCTCCACTCACTTATTTCATTTCATAAAAACTTAAGCTAAAACTGAAAATGGCAGGAAAAGAATGGGAATTAGAAATTCCAAGACCTAGTTTCTTCTTGCAACTTGAATTCTTGCTCCAAAATCAAAGTGAAGCTATTGGTAAGCTTCTTCTTCATCTTCTCCAACTCTTCTCCTCTTCAATTTCAGAAGGTTCCCTAAACCTAATTTGGGAAACATGTGTTTTATTTTTTAGATTGAAGCTTGTAGAGTTGAAGTGAAGAGTAGTTAGTCTCCTTCTTGTGTTTGAGCTTCTTCTTCTTTGCTTTGAGATAAAAGGTGAGATTTTTATCTCACATCTATGCTTATATATATATATACATATATATATACATATATATATATATATACATATATATATATATATATATATGTATCTTTGTTTGGGTGTAAGAGGGTGAGCTTTGAACTCTCATCTACTTCTCTTGATATCATGGGTGATGGGTAGGAATTCCTATTATTTATTCATATGCATTTGATTTTTGATTGGATTGGTTTTATGAATATTCCAGTTCTTGAGTTTCAAAGTCAAATTTCTATGAACATTCTCTTATGGATGTTTTGATCTTGTTTTGGTGATGAATCGAAGTGTTTATAGGGCCGGGTAGCAGCTAGATGTGAATCCCTAGCGTCCGTGCTCGTCCGATAGGAAGTGGGGAAAGTTTTCTCATCATTTGGGATAGGCTGGAAACAGCCCAGGTTGCAGATTCGGCCGACCGAGCCCTGTAGCCGGCCGACCGACCTGCTAACCGAGCATTTTTTATTTTTCTTCTTCTGGCCAGCCGACCGAGCCCTGTAGCCGGCCGACTGACCTGCTGCTGTTTTGCCAATTTTGCCTTTTTGTGTGTTTTCCAAATTTTATCGATTCAAGTTGGTTTTTAGTGGTTGTCATTGCATCTTTGGCTTTGATAACTTATTATTGACTTCATTCATGAGTTTTTATAAATAACCCCTCTAAATAGTATTAAAAGTTTCCTTCTCCAATTCATAAATTCTATTTAAACCGCACACACAATTTCGCACTTCGAGCGGAGTAGAAAGGAGATTAAATGGTTAGGTAAAATACGGACCATGAATCCATGCGTTTATCTTTCCGATTAGTCCCCAACCTATTCGATTGATCGTTTTGGCCTTTTGGTCTGGTTTACCGATGAAACGAGGTAAACTTTATACTGCTTTGAGTGTGAAATTAACTAACAGATAGTAAACCGTTTAGTGCGAACGAGTGGTTATGGGACTCACGTTGCAACTTTTCGGATTCCTTTTTGAGAGTTATGACACATTCCGCCAGTTAGTGGTGTCCAGTACCGGGCCTCCGGACCTTCACCACTACGGTTTGTTGCCTTCGGGTGTGTTGCCTTTGGGTTTGCACCTTCAGGTTTGTTGCCTTCGGGTATGTTGCCTTCGGGTTTGTGCCTTCGGGTTTGTTGCCCTATTGTATCGCTTTCGGAGTTAGGTCTTTATGAGCCGCTCGAGTGATATTTGGGTTTGGAGTCTTCGGGCTCATGGATCCTTGTTTATACAGTACTGAGCACGTGCAAATTTTATGATGTTTCATTGATATGTATATTCTCTCGGTATTGCCCTTCGGTGTTGGTCTTTTTGAACTGCATGATAGGTAGTGATTACCTTGTGGAACTTGTGTTACCTTCGTTGGTATTTGTTATTTGCCTTTTTGGCTTGTTTTGGGATATTCCTATCCTTTGTTTCTATGAGTTGCCGATGATACGAGGCTTGTTATGATATGATTCATCTTTTGTTAGATGATTGTGTTATCTCTTTTAGAGATATTTGTTATACATTGTGACCTTGCAGGTTATTGTTCAGTTTATCTAACTGATTTGTTTAGCTAGACTGACCAGTGTATTTTATACTCGGGTCAGACCGAGATGTTTCAGGTTAGGTGCATTTAGACTTAGCCTATTTTGCTTCCGCATGGACTATCCAGCTTGTTCCTTTTTGTTAAAGCTTTTTGTGTAGTCCTTTTTATTGTAACTCTAATATATGTATTCATTTGGAATCGTCTGTATATTGTGGTTTGCTATACCACTTGACATGTATTATTTTGTATACTCTGTTATGTATCAATATATGTGTATATGATGATCTACTGTTCTGTGATGTATATTACATTTGAGTTGTTATATTCTGTTCTGATAGATCCTCCATCCACCTATGGTTTTGTTTTAAGTATTCATTGGGTATGTTGACCTGCTTGGTATGTCTATTGTCGATGTATTCAATAGATAGTTAGAGCAAGGCTATAGATGGTCGCTCCTAACCAGCCTTATTCTCCGTGTTAGTTGACGGCATTACCATGTAGTGTCCTTGGCTGTTCATGGCTAGCGTGGGTATGGAGGTGGGGCGTCACAGCGTGGTATCCAAGCTGAGTTCAGAACAAAGTATGTTAAACACAGAATAGATGCACATATTACGATACATCAAAGTGTATAAGTGATACAAATCTTTGAATCATCGTGTCTCTCTATTACTTTTGTGCCTATGGTCGTAGATAGAATGTGGTAATACGTCTAGGAATGCATTTTTTTGTAGTATTCCATCTTGATTATCTACCTTGTGAATAATCTTGTTCTTATATTACTTTCAGCGTATGGCTGGAAGAGGCAGAGAACGACATTTGGATGCTGGGCAATCCAGTGGCTCACATCCGGATGGCGTTTATATGTCTGCCGATCAGTTTTTGGAATTGTTTAGGAGCACTCAGCCTTCAGTTCCTCCTCGAGTTTCTCCGCCTCGCAAGTCTGCCTTTGCACTCTGTGCAGTGACTTTTCTCATCTTGGAGGAAAGCCGTTTAAGGGCTCCGAGTCTGTTCTTGAAGTCCAAGCTTGGTTTCGCACGTGCGAGCGTATTTTCTCTCGCATGGATCTTTCTGACCATGATAGAGTTCTTGTAACTTCTAGCTTATTACAAGAGCGTGCTCTTGATTGGTATGAGCTTCTTGTAGATGAAATTGATGAATCTACTCTTTCTTGGACTCAGTTTCAGGAGCGATTTGAACTCAAGTTCATTCCTGAATCTGAAAAAGTTTTATTGACCCGTTACTTCCTTGAGTTGAAGTAAGGGAAATCTTCTGTTTCTGAGTATGTTGCATCATTCGAGGCTTTATCTAAGTATGGTCTTGAATTCATTAGCACTTCTTATAAGAAGAATTTGAAGTTTGTCTCTGGTCTTAAGAAATATCTAAGAAGTCTTTGTTGCTCCAGCTTAAGCTTTCTTTTGAGGAGTTGGTAGATTCTGCGCTTCATCTCGAGACCGTCGAGAAGGAGTGTGATAGAGATGTTGATGTTGAGGTTTCCAAGAACCCCAACAAGAGGCAGTTTCCATTTCAGAAGTCCAGGTCTTTTCCTTCTAAGAAGAAGAAGACTGGTGGTTCTAGTTCTCAGCCTCAGTCTTCCGGAACACCTTTCGTTCGGAAGTGTTTCAATTGTGATTCTCCTGATCATATTATTCGAGCTTGTTCTAAGCCTCTCTTTTGTCGTTATTGCAAGAAGGAAGGACATCATGTTTCCACTTGCCCTACTGTTTCGGCTGGTGCCAAGTCTAGCAAGCTTTATGTTGCTAAGGCTTCTGAAGGTCCTTCTCAGCCCAAAGGTATATCTCCATCTATTTTGGAAGGTTCTGTTTTATTTCATGATCATTGTATTCGAGTTCTTTTCGATACGGGTGCATCACATTCTTTTGTATCGAAAAAACTTGTTGATGATTTATCTTTGGATGTTTATTATTTGGTTACTTCTTTAAGGATTGCGAATCCTATTGGGGGATCCGCGACCCTTAGCATGCTTTGTGATGATGTTGAGATTGTTTTATGTGGCTTTTCTTTTCGTGCGAATCTGCATGTTATTTCTTGTCTGGGATTTGATATGATTTTAGGAATGGACTGGCTAGTGAGATATGATGCCAGGATTATTTGTTCGGAGAGAATTTTGTATCTTCGACATCCGCATTCGCCTACTCAGTTATCTCTTGTTCTTCGGGATGTGGATAATTCCAAAATGGCTTTATGTTCTCTTAACTCGCGAGATGATGATGATGATATATCTCGTATTCCTATTGCTTGTGACTTTTCTGATGTTTTTGAACCTGTTTCGGGTTTGCCACCCAAGTGGGCAATTGAGTTCCGCATTGATCTCATTCCAAACGTGCAGCCAGTTAGTCGTCCTCCTACGAGAATGTCTACAAAGGAAAATGAGGAACTCAAGAAGCAGCTTTTAGAGCTTGAGTCCAAGCAGTTGATTCAGTCCAGTTTTTCTCCGTGGGGATCCGCGGTCGTTTTCGTGAAGAAGTCTGATGGAACTCTTAGGCTTTGCATTGACTATCGCAAGCTTAACAGTTAACCATTAGGAATAGGTATCCATTGCCTAGGATCAATGATATGTTCGATCTATTGAGTGGTGCTAAGGTCTTTTCTCAACTTGACCTTGCCACGGGTTTTCATCAGTTACGAGTCGCGGAGGATAGCATACCGCTTACCGCTTTCCGCACTCGTTATGGTTCTTTTGAGTGGCTCGTTATGCCGTTCGTTTTGACGAACGCTCCTGCTTTCTTTGTTGATCTCATGAATCGAGTATTCCGGGAATATCTCGATAAGTTCGTCCTTGTCTTCATTGATGATATCCTTATTTATTCTAAGTCTGAAGCTGAGCATGTTAATCACTTGATAATTGTCTTGAGTACTCTCCGTCGTCATCAGCTTAGAACCAATTTCTCCAAGTTCCATTTTTGGGAGAATAAGGTTAAGTTCTTAGGCCATGTTGTATCTTCCGATGGCATTTCTATCGATCCCTCAAAAATCGAAGCCATCCAGAATTGGAAGAGGCTTGAGAATGTTCATGAGATTAGTAGTTTCCTTGGATTGGCGGGTTATTACCGTCGGTTCATTAAGGATTTTTCCCGTGTTGTGCTTCCTCTCACCAGCCTTACTCGGAAAGGCATTCGTTATGATTGGTCCAATAAGTGTGAAGCTTCCTTTCAGACATTGAAGGAACTTCTCACTAATGATCCTATTTTGATGGTTCCCGAGGGGAATCATGATCTTGTTGTCTACACCGATGCTTGTGTTAGTGGTCTCTGTGCTGTTCCTATGCAGAAGGATCGGGTAGTTGCTTATGCTTTTAGGCAACTGCGTCCGAATGAAGTTCGCTATGCCACTCATGATCTTGAGTTAGCCGCCATCGTCTTCGCCTTGAAGATTTGGCGACACTATTTATTGGACGAGCGCTTCATTCTCTATACCGATCATAAATCCTTGAAGTATTTTTTTCACTCAGAAGGAACTCAATATGAGACAATAACGTTGGCTCGAGTTTCTTGCCTCCTATGACTTTGATATCCAGTATACCCTTGGTAAGGGTAATCGTGTTGCTGATGCGCTTAGTCGCAAACATTCGGCTGTTATTTCTATGATGCTTGCCGAATGGGATATTCTTGAGACTCTATCTTTTTGTGAAATTCATGATCGAGGTTCATCTTCTGATTCTCCTATTCTATTATTTAGTTTGGGAGCTCGAACCATTTTGTTGGATCGTATTGCCGATGCCCAATGGCGTGATCCTGATTTGTTGCATCTTATTCAACTTTGTGAGTCTGGATCCTGTGATGAGGCGTTGCGGGATTTCATCATTGATTCTCATGGGTGTCTTCGCAAGAAGAACCGTCTTTTTGTACCTTATGATTTTGCACTTAGGCATGACATTCTTGATGTCTGTCACCGTTCTAAGTATACCATTCATCCTGGTAGTAGTAAGATGTATGCGGATATGCATCGTCTTTATTATTGGGAAGGCATGAAGCGCGATGTGGCGAGTTATGTGAGTAATTGCATAACTTATCAGCGTTTTAAGGCTGAACATCAGCGTCCTTTGGGTCTTGTTCAGCCTCTAGAGATTCCATCGTAGAAATGGGATCAGATTTCTATGGATTTCATTGACGGCCTACCTCGTTCGAGATTGGGCCATTCTAGTATCTGGGTTATTGTTGACCGCCTCACTAAGTCTGCTCATTTTATCCCTATTAAGCCTAATAGGACTGCTTCGCATTTGGCTAAGCTGTATGTCAAGGAAATCGTGAGACTTCACGGTGTTCCTAGTTCTATTGTGAGTGACCGTGATCCTTTATTCACGAGTCATTTTTGAAAGAGTCTTCAGCAAGCTTTGGGAACAAAGCTTAATTCTAGCACAGCTTATCATCCGCAGTCTGACGGACAGACTGAACGGGTGAATCGTATCTTGGAAGATCTTCTCCGTATTTGTATTTTTGATTTCGGTGGTAGTTGGGAGGATCACCTAACTCTTGTAGAGTTCTCCTACAATAACAGTTTTCAGTCTAGTAACGGTATGACTCCTTTTGAAGCTTTATATGGAAGGCCATGTCGATCACCTTCTTGTTGGTTGGAATCTGGGGAGAAGCTTATTCTTGGTCCAGATTTTGTTCGTGATTCTTCCGAGAAGATTGATCTTATTCGGTTGAGAATGAAAGAGGCACAGAGCCGCCAGAAATCCTACGTGGACAGCCTTAGGAAGCCTCTCGAGTTCTCGATTGGTGATCTTGTCTTTATTCGTGTTTCTCCTTTGAAGGGGGTTATGCGTTTCAGTACTACTGGGAAATTGGCTCCTCGCTTTATAGGACCATTTTCTATTACTGAACATATTGGCCCTATGGTTTATAGAGTTTCACTTCCAGCTCATTTATCTGGCATTCATGACGTGTTTCACATCTCTCAACTTCGGAAGTGTCTTCGGGAGTCGGATTCTGTTATCGCTTCTCCTGATTTGCAAGAGCTTGAGGTCTCACCGGACTTATCTATTGTACAACAACCTATTCGCGTACTTGACGCGGAGGTGCGACACCTTCGGAACAAGGACGTGCCGCTCGTTAAAGTTCAATAGTCTGCTAATCCCAATGACTGTACTTGGGAAACCAGAGAGTATACCGAGCGATCTTATCCGGGTTTTCTATCTTCGCTTGGAAACGGTGAGTTTATCTTTTTATCTTAAGCTTATTTCCTTTTCTTTGAATGTTGTATGTATGTAGTTGTTACAAATATCGTCTTTAGGAATTGCGGGGGCGCAATTTTGCAAGGAGGATAGATCTGTAACAACCCGCATATTTAACGATTTTATTTTTAAGTGTTTTATTTAAATATAGTGTCGTTAGTCGAATTTAGGTCCGAAATGTTACTTTTTGCAAATGGCCAAATTGGAACTCGAAACCACCTCCATTGAGTTCAAAATGGCGTTTGCGATCTTTTTGAGTATAAGCTTTGATATGTTTGGAGTAAGTTGAATTTTGCTACCTTTTCTAGTTGGGTTTTGGATTGGGTTCAACCCACTAACTAGCTAATTAACCCTAACTCAGTCCCTCTCCTCTCCACTCACTTATTTCATTTCATGAAAACTTAAGCTAAAACTGAAAATGGGAGAAAAGAATGGGAATTAGAAATTCCAAGCCCTAGTTTCTTCTTGCAACTTGAATTCTTGCTCCAAAATCAAAGTGAAGCTATTGGTAAGCTTCTTCTTCATCTTCTCCAACTCTTCTCCTCTTCAATTTCAGAAGGTTCCCTAAACCTAATTTGGGAAACATGTGTTTTATTTTTTAGATTGAAGCTTGTAGAGTTGAAGTGAAGAGTAGTTAGTCTCCTTCTTGTGTTTGAGTTTCTTCTTCTTTGCTTTGAGATAAAAGGTGAGATTTTTATCTCACATCTATGCTTATATATATCTTTGTTTGGGTGTAAGAGGGTGAGTTTTGAACTCTCATCCACTTCTCTTGATATCATGGGTGATGGGTAGGAATTCCTATTACTTATTCATATGCATTTGATTTTTGATTGGACAGGTTTTATGAATATTCCAATTCTTGAGTTTCAAAGTCAAATTTCTATGAACATTCTCTTATGGATGTTTTGATCTTGTGTTGGTGATGAATCGAAGTGTTTATAGGGCCGAGTAGCCGCTAGGTGTGAATCCCTAGCGTCCGTGCTCATCCGATAGGAAGTGGGGAAAGTTTGCTCATCATTTGGGATAGGCTAGAAACGGCCAAGGTTGCAGCTTCGGCCGACCGAGCCCTGTAGCCGGCCTACCGATCTGCTAACCGAGCATTTTTTATTTTTCTGCTTCTGGCCAGCCGGCCGAGCCCTGTAGCCGGCCGACCGACCTGCTGCTGTTTTGCCTATTTTGCCTTTTTGCGTGTTTTCCAAATTTTATCTATTCAAGTTGGTTTTTAGTGGTTGTCATTGCATCTTTGGCCTTGATAACTTATTTTTGACTTCATTCATGAGTTTTTATAAATAATCCCTCTAAATAGTAATAAAAGTTTCCTTCTCTAATTCATAAATTCTATTTAAACCGCACACACAATTTCGCACTTCGAGCGGAGTGGAAAGGAGATTAAATGGTTAGGTAAAACACGGACCATGAATCCATGCGTTTATCTTTTCGATTAGTCCCCGACCTATTCGATTGATCGTTTTGGCCTTTTGGTCTGGTTTACCGATGAAACGAGGTAAACTTTGTACTGCTTTGAGTGTGAAATTAACTAACGGATAGTAAACCGTTTAGTGCGAACGAGTGGTTATGGGACTCACGTTACCACTTTTCGGATTCCTTTTTGAGAGTTATGACACATTCCGCCAGTTAGTGGTGTCCAGTACTGGGCCTCCGGACCTTCACCACTACGGTTTGTTGCCTTCAGGTGTGTTGCCTTTGGGTTTGCACCTTCAGGTTTGTTGCCTTTGGGTATGTTGCCTTCGGGTATGTTGCCTTCGGGTTTGTGCCTTTGGGTTTGTGCCTTCGGGTTTGTTGCCCTATTGTATCGCTTTCAGAGTTAGGTCTTTATGAGCCGCTCGAGTGATATTTGGTTTTGGAGTCTTCGGTCTCATGGATCCTTGTTTATACAGTACTGAGCAGTGCAAATTTTATGATGTTTCATTGATATGTATATTCCCTCGGTATTGCCCTTCGGTGTTGGTCTTTTTGAGCCGCATGATAGGTAGCGATTACCTTGTGGACCTTGTGTTACCTTCATTGGTATTTGTTATTTGCCTTTATGGCTTGTTTTGGGATATTCCTATCCTTTGTTTCTATGAGTTGCCGATGATACAAGGCTTGTTATGATATGATTCATCTTTTGTTAGATGATTGTGTTATCTCTTTTAGTGATATTTGTTATACATTGTGACCTTGCAGGTTATTGTTATTCAGTTTATCCGACTGATTTGTTTAGCTAGACTGACCCATGTATTTTATACTCGGGTTAGACAGAGATGTTTCAGGTTAGGTGCATTTGGACTTAGCCTATTTTTCTTCCGCATGGACTATCCGCTTGTTCCTTTTTGTTAAAGCTTTTTGTGTAGTCCTTTTTATTGTAACTCTGATTTATGTATTCATTTGGAATCATCTGTATATTGTGGTTTGCTATACCACTTGACATGTATTATTTTGTATACTCTGTTATGTATCAATATATGTGTATATGATGATCTACTGTTCTGTGATGTATATTACATTTGAGTTGTTATATTCTGTTCTGATAGATCCTCCATCCACCTATGGTTTTGTTTTAAGTATTCATTGGGTATGTCGACCTGCTTGGTATGTCTATTGTCGATGTATTCAATAGATAGTTAGAGCAAGGCTATAGATGGTCGCTCCTAACCAGCCTTATTCTCCGTGTTAGTTGACGGCATTACCCTGTAGTGTCCTTGGCTGTCCTTGGCTAGCGTGGGTATAGAGGTGGGGCGTCACAAGTATCTTCACATCCACTCTATATTGGATTCGGTGTTGCGCATTGAGATGTGAAATACTCGGATAATCGTTAAAGTTGATGGGTCTAGCTTGGAGGTTTCGAAAACCCATCGGATTCTTAAGTATATTTCTAGAGGTATACTTTCGGTGAGGGAGGAGCACCCTCCTAGTCATGTGTTGAAAAAAATTTCTTTTCTTATTTGATTCGTATTCCTAAATCTCTTTTAGCTTTAAAATTGCCACGTGTAGAGCCAACTCCTCATCACGGCATTTAAGTGTTTATTTAGTCCATTCTACCGAGTTTGTACTATTACTTTATTTAGCCCATTCTATCGAGTTTGGACTATTATTTTATTTAGCCCATTCTATCGAGTTTTTACTATTACTTTATTTATTCTATCGAGTTTGGACTGTTACCTTATTTTTTCCATTCTATCAAGTTGGTCTATTTTTCCTTGTTTATCCATTCTGCCAGTTTGGATTTTACTTGATTTGTTTCCATTCTTTCAAGTCTAGTTTTATATTATTTATGCTCAATCATATTTGGATTTGTTTTCTGATATTTATTTCTACTCCTGCTTGTATGGATATTATTCTCGTGGGGTAAAAACCTGTTCCGCGTAAGCAGCTTGGTCTCGAAGAATTTTTATATCTGTTTCCCATTGTTCGATTTATCTCACGATAGTATTTCCAGATTGATCCGAATGTTATTTATTTATTATGCTCGGGTCAGACCATGTATTTTTCCAGGCTGTCCTTGAAGTTTCACAGATTGTGGAGGGGAGCTAAAGTTTCACCTATCGTAGTATTTTATTTTCTATTGTATTATATAGTATACCTATCGGCATTTGTAAGGTCAGGATTTTATAACTGTCCAGCTGATAAGGTTTTTTTAAACTCTGATATACTCTATATGTATGGGGTGACAGTTTCTACTGTTCTTATTATATTATATATTGTCAATTCCGTTGAGAGATTGTGATTTTTCTCTGTTCTTTATTCCTTTCTTTTTTACTTACCTTAACAATTTACCCTTTTGTCGATTAGATGCGCGACACTGGAACACAGTGGTACTGTTCGGTGTCGACTTTCGATGGTCAAAAAGGCGGATCATTACATTATATGTCAGTTTTAGATGAACCTCTATCGCGTTCGCTATTGTGCATACTACCTTAATTGAATGTAATCCATGCTTATTCTGGAGTGGAATCCCTTAATCTGGCTTGCATCGGAGAATGGAGATGCTTGAGTTAAAGCATCATTATATTAGATAACAAGCAATTTCATGGGCATAATAGATGTTGATTATGGGTGGTTTTTTGTGCTTTAAATATGATAGTGAACTGATTTTCTACAAATAAGATTGTTATGATTGAAATGCTTATTTAAGAATGAACTGTAAACTTGATAATGGTGATTGAATTTGATAATTTGAGAACCTAGGAGATTATATGTAATTTATTTGAGTACCAGCTATTAGGTCTCAGTTTTAGTTGTCGATAGCAGTTTTTAGCTATCAATTTTTGAGTATCAGTTTTTAATTACAGGTAGAAGTTTTTAGGTATCAGTTTTTATGTTAAGAGTTATTGGTTGCATGTGATGGTAGTTGGAGGTGTTGAGGGCGGCGACGAGGCTGGTGGTGCAGGTGATGGCGGTGGGTGGTGGTACGACGAGTGGTGATTGATAATTTTGGTGGTTTTCCCTTATGACTAATTTTGAAAGAATGTTTTTCCTTATCACTAATTTTGGAAGAATGTTTGTCCTTATGGCTAAAATATTGAGGTTGTGTCATTTGAGGCAGAAAATACAAACTTTTGTTATTTATAAAAAACCCCGGTAGGAAAGCCCATTTATAAAATATTTTGATGGATCCCACAAAATATTCAAATTAGTTTAATGGATAATTAAGGTCTAAGTGGGAACATAAGAGACCTAAAAAGGAGGCAGGTAATTCGAGGGTTTCCATGCTATAATTGTATTATTAAAAAGAATAATTTCTATGCTGTTAACTTGTAGAATACAAAGAACTTAGTAAGTTTACTTTAAGCTAAAAAGTTTTTTAATTCATTAAAACTATTAAATAACATTCATTGTATATCTTATATATATAGAATCCATATATGGTTTATAATGTATGTACATTATGTAATGACCCGTAATTTCGCTACTTCGAAAATGAAAGATTTTAAATTGAAAAGGGCTGAAACTTAAATAAATAAGTTATATATAATAAATAATAATGGAGAAATTATTTATTCTTATAATTACAAATTAAAAAGTATAAATTTGGATTTTAGAACAAATCAACAAAAGTTAAGTTTTGTTAAAAATAAATAAAGGCTTAAATAAATAGGTTTAAATATTTATTTAAAAAGATAAATCATATTAAAAACATCTAATAAAGATAATAAAAGTATATTAATAATCGTTTTACCAAAATAACCAAAAAATTTCGCATTTTGTCAGTTTTACATACATTGTAAAATTATAGATGTTGATATTGATTAAATATGATTTTAAAATATAAAGAGACATGTTTTAATTTATTTAAAGAATTAAAATGTTCATTTTAAAGTTTGGTTTACTTCAATATATAGCTTAACAAAAACGTCAAATTTTGACCGTAAAATTCGTCGACAAAAACACCGTTTTCAACCAAAACAAGTTGCCATCAAGTTGTTGCAACTTGATACATTTTCTAATATACATATATGCATAAATACAACTTTACAAAAATTTTAAACACTTTACATTTAGCACTAAAAGGCAAAAAATGTTTACTTTTGAAAAGTTTAAATAAATAAAAAAGTAAAAAGGTATGATTTGACATAAACCTATAAACAAATCTATACTAATCAACATCATTACTTTATCTCTTATCTCATTAGTTCTCAAGTCTTATCAATTATGAAAAAGGAGCAAAATGATTTTTATGTAATTTGAAAAGTAAGAAAAAGAGGCATAAGTACATAAATGAAATCCTAACACCATTTCACATTTAATACCATCTTCTCTCCATTAAGCAAAGTTCAAATCAAGGGTAGAAAAGGTAAATTAAAAATCAAAAATTAGAGAAGGGTATTGTAGTCATCTTCCATCCAAAGCTCAAGTATAAATAAGCATCCATACCTTCCATTTTTTTCGCAAAAATCCATTACCTCATTCTCTACTTTCTTCCTTACTTTCTCCCTCTTCTTCTTTATTTTTCTCCACTTCCTTCCATCATTTCTATGCCTAAGTTCTCCTCCAAACCACCCTACATGCCTCTACACCCTTCCTATAACAAACACCTTCCTCCTACACCACCAAACACGAGCCCACAACCCCAAACCTGAGCACCTATAAGCCGTACCCACCTTGCACACCCACCTACACACCTCCACTCCCACATACCCGCCCCAAGAACCATGACCATAGAACCTACCCACACCCAAACCCAAGCTACCCTAGACCGTACCCTTCTAAAAGCCAAAGAAAAAAAAGAAAAAAAAAGAAAGGAAAAAAAAAGAAAATGAGAAGCAGAGAAAGAGATGAATTCGAAGACGTTGGAAATAGCACGAAAGACGCGATCTCGCGTTAAAGTTTGACGGAGTGGATAAGAAGGTGAGAAATCCTCATCGATTTTGAAATTATATTTTGGTTATGTTAAAACAATCATATTTACACCCTTATAACATATGAATCTTTATACCAATTGATTGTTAATATGGATGATTGGATAGTTGGTTAGATAATTGAATTGTGATAATATATTCCATTATGGTATTAATAGTGAATTTTGAATTTGAAATCATATGTTATGTGATTGGTTGAATGGATGTTATGTTAGTGATAAATATGGACATTGGTTATGCTCATTTTGATTAAGTAATCCCTTCGTTAAATAAGACCATATTTTGGTGATATGATATATTTGGGAAAATAAGTCTCTTTTCAATTAGAATTGAATTAAATTAAAAATAAAAGAGAATTTAAAATTTAAAGTGAAATAGGATTAAAAAGAATAGTGAAATTGAAATTGAAATGAATAGTGAAATCGAAATCGAAATCGATTTTGAAAATTGAATTTGAGATTAAAGTTGAATTGAATTTAAATTGAAATTAGATTTGAAATCTAAGTTTTAAATGAGTTTAATTTGAGGTTAAAATTGAAATTGAATTGAAATTGGAATTTAAAATTTAATATTAAATAATAGGAATATAATAATATTATAATACCGCAATAGTGAAAATTCATTTTAAATACTTTAAAAAGTGAAAATATTAATTTAAAATGACTTGCAATGATTTTATAAGTGATAAAATCCAATTTGAATAGATTATTTCAAATGTTGAAAAATAAGTTAAAATTAGATGCGTCACGCAACGGTAGTTCGCGATTTCGCATCAAAAAGTTCAAATGAGTGTATAGAGTGGAATATAGCTCGGAATTCTTCGAGATACAAAAATTCTGGACTATTATATCCATTCTAAACGAAGAAAGATAATTAAGATTTCTCTTGTATATTTTGAATTAAGTCCAAATCAATTTTCTAGAAAATTCGCGTTGGTGCAGTTAAATGGCCATAACAAAAAATCTGTTTAAATGAACGTTTTTAGTTATGAAAAAATATGGAATAAATTTGATAAATCCATTTCAATATTTTAAAATAGATTTGGATTGAAAAATATGAATTATTGAATGTTTAAAAGTTACTTAAATCAAATAAGCTTATATAGCACTTTCCGCAGCGCTTTTATGCTACGAATGGTATAACTTTTTGAATATGAGTTTAAATGTAACGATTTTCCCAGAATTAATTGTGAATGTTTTGAAAGATAAATTGGAATCTTTATAATCAATTCCAAAATAAAGTTGATAATTGAGTATGCAGAAACGACTAGTACATTTGTCCCGCCTGTGAGATCTGGGAAGATAATACAAGGTGTTTAACTAAGGTTAGGGATGGAGCAACCAGTGCACTGAACTTACCTGGCCTACGTTTTCTTTTCTTAGACGAGGGGTAGAATAGATCGAAAGGAAAGCCTGGATGCTCTAAAATAAAAAGATTGTGTTAAGTTTTCCAAAATAAAAGAAGACTAGTATTATCCAAAATTTAAGTAATCTCCAAAATGAATAAATTACGACTTGGATTGCATAGAGATAATCTTCTTATACTTGGTATTAAAATCCGAAGAGGGAACTCGCCCTATTCGTGGAATTTAAAGGTGATTTCACTATTATTCCGTCCATAGCACTTGTTGAATACTGAAATTGATGTTGAGTAAAATTAGAATGATTTCTATGATCCAATTTACTTAAAAATGTTTTGCTAAAATTGATTTAGAGTTTTATCGTAAACGATGTCTTAAATAACATTGTTTTTAATCTGCCTAAAAGTTAAGGAATTTGAATCGAGAGTTAAGTGAAGAAAATTGAAATATTATCCGAAGAAAAAGAATGAATTACATAGAATTATCCTAAGACAAAATAAAGAGATTTTGAAATCATCCGAAAGGAATTAAAGGGAAAAGAGACTTAATAAATCCTGTATACTCATATTCACTTTTTATCGATAATTGGATTTCGAAGGAACTGGGGTCTGGTTTGGGTGGTTTCTATCGGAAAACCACTTCGAACCAATGTATACGTTCGAATATGAAGACATGTTAAAGAAGATGATTATTGAAGACCGTGGATCTTTACAGCGTGAGGACTGCTTGTTGAACATGCTCTTGGTAGCTCCCATTATAGAGTTATTTATAGCAGTGGTCTCCTCGTTGTGGAGATTTTTCGGATTGCAAGGACTACTCGCTACTAGTGGTAGTAGGGGAGTGCCTTCGGTTTGTCCAGTTCCTAGATGACTTGTACAGATGTTCGTCTGACATTGCATTTCTAAAGATTACGTACATTGGTTTTTACAAACGTACATCAGTGGTGGCGGAGAAGGCAACTTCTCTTAGCTTAACACCATTCTTGAGACGTACAAGCTCAAGAGCTGTACTTTTATGGAAGACAATTAGTAGTCAACAGAAATGGCAATGTGGCATTCAAAGGTGTGATATGTGCTATGTAAAAAGGTAACCGTTGCCTCAAGCCTCATCAACCGAAAATGACCAAAATAGGGTTAGATGAAGCAATGCTAAGTGGGTCATTCCCAATTAGGGTATGATCATTCCCTTCTAGATATATTTCTTCCTACTATGACGTCAAGGATGTAAATTAATGTGGTGTATGGAAATCGAACGGTCGGATAAAGGTCAACAATGGCCAGGGGATGACATATTCGGTACTATCTAGTTACAGAGGTAGGCGGTCATGTGTTGATAGAGGGCATATGTTATGTGCCTCGGAACATCCATCTAGATGTGTACCCATCGGAAGGTAGTCCCTTCACCTTGTTATTTGTATGGAAATCCATTCTCCAGTAAGAACCTACGGTTTCGTTTGTAGAGCCTAGTATGCTGGAATTTAATAATGGTAACAATTTCGGTTAAGATTAATAAGTTTATTTACAAATGTTTTCAAAGGTACGTCATTAGAAATAATATTAAATTGTTTGATATAAAAAATGTTTTAGTTATCATAAGGTAAAACCTCATCCGTGTTTATATGTGGCATGGTCATATAAGATACTCTTTATTTTCAAAGGATTTTATTCAAAGGCTGATATATGACATTATCATTTATTATTGAGCTTTCTCACGTTGGTTTATCAAGCCTGATCTGGGTATTTTCAGTACTCGGGTCAGATCCGAGTAATTTTAGGTTTTTTCGAAGACGGTTGGAGTTTCCAGAGGAGAGCTAGAAATATTCATCTACATATGGACATATTCTATTATCCGATGTACTTAGTGTGTTTTGATTTGATGTTTGTCAGCAATTGTAAGGGCTGATGTTTATAACTGTCCAAGCTGAATTTAGGTTAGACTCTGATATATGTATTTAAAAGTTTTTCACTGTAAAGATATTTTTTCAGTATTATACGTTATTCTATTCGTGTGAGATTCTGTTTTGTCTTATTTTCTTTACTACCCTTGATAATTCATAATTCCATGCAATTTGGGTCTGACATGTGTGGTTTATTGTCGGCACAAACAGTACAGAATTTTAGGTCTTCACACATTAACTAGGAATTAATAAGTGGAATCTCTTTTTGAATCTGATAGTATTATTTTAAACATAAAACTTTATCATTTTTGATCATCTTTAATTACCAAAGATTGATACCAATTCCTAATAAGATAAGGCTTTGTTGAACATGGAGATGAATAATCTTATTATCTTTAAATGTCAAAACATTAAGAAAATTTAAATGTTAAAAAGAATAGTTCATTTGTTTAACCAATTAGGTACAAAGAACAAATTGAATAAAACTAAAAGACTTTTAATGTTCAACACAATTGTTAATAATAATTAAGTAACTTTTATTGTACATGTCATACATTACACGTTGTGGATCAAAATATACTGTATAATATACTTTAATTGATAACTGTTAAGTTTTCTTTTTTTTCCCAAATCTAAAATTAATAGGTAGATTTAATTAGTCTAAACATAAAAGTGTATCAATTTCATCTGTAAATACCAAAACAATGATATGATCAGTATAATGAAAAGCCTCTACTCAACATGAAGACAATTAATCTTATTTTCTCTTTCCGACCCTCTCGAGCATTATCTATGTGGTAAATTCATGTAAGTTCATCTGTTTCTTGTTTATTTGTGCCATTTTTGATGGATAATTGTTATTAAATTACAGTGTTATCAAATAGTTTATATGCTAACTATTATAAGTCTCTTTAAAAATAGATCGGGGATGCAACATCGAAGCTGATAGTAAATTAATAATTAGTTGTTGCAAAGAGGAAGCAACAAACTTAGTGGAGACGTAGAGAATAAAATGGGAAGCATCCAATGTGTTACTCATAAAACTTGTTGAGTAACAAATTTGAATGCAAAAAGAATTGCCATGCTGAAGAAATAGTTTGTATTCATTGAACAACCAAAATCATTTATGCATTCCAAATTTTGTAGCTCAGAAATAAAAAAACACAAAACAACCATGTTATATTGTTACCGACAAACTTTGTTGCAATGAATTTGATATAAGCTTGAGTCTTATATGTTGTAGTTATCACATCATTCTCCTTGCATCTGTGTGTGCCTGTGTGCGTGTCTATGTGTGTGTGTTACACTTTTTACATGGTATGTGCAATTTATAATTTGCATAGACACTGAATTGCTACAACTACATTAGTTAAATTTCAAAATAAGCAATTTGCAAAATCATAGCTAGCTAAAATTACTACTCCAGTTTTATTCCTATGTTGATGGATAAATGATGTTCAAATGTTTTGATATCAAATGACATAGCTTAGAACAGACAGATATGGTTGGTTATAATAAAAACAATGATCGAATAAAAATGATTGATGTATCTTTTATGTTTGTGCAAAATCCTTAACATTTTTTGAAAAGGGCCTTTGTATTTTATATATCACAATCCATTGAAAATGGAACATTTCTTGTTATTGATATTGTAAATTAAGCTTCAAAATTAATAATATCACACATTATCGTAATAAAGAATTAGTTATCTAAATGATAAAATTAACGCAATCCATTGAAAAAGGAAGATTTCTCGTTATTGATATTGTAAATTAAGCTTCAAAATTAATAAAATCGCATATAAATTTATCTTAATAAAGAATTAGTTATCTAAATCATAAACTTAATTTGAAATCCTCAAGTGCAACGATGGTAATTTAACTTTCTTGTACTATTTGAAATGCAAGGTATAATTGTTGAAAGGGGAGAGGTATATAATTTTAGAAGAGAGGTAAATAAATAACTTTTTATTTCATTACTGCATACCAAACATAGACTTTATATATATAAATATATTACAGTGCATCAGCGAGCACTTAGACAAAGACACAACTTTCTAGATATATGTTACTTCATGAATAAACATAGACCTTTTACGTAACAAAAGGACTTTAAAAATACCAATAGACACTAAATAGTTTGAGTTTAAATTTCCAACATTCCTCCTTATCAAAATTTAATGATTCCAAGCTTTTCCTTAACTTTACAAAACCTTCAAACTTTAATGCCTTTGTGAAATATCAACAACTTGATCTTGAGACTTCACATACTTTAGTTCTACTTCCTTCTTTGATACTTTCTCTAATGAAACGGTACCTTGTATCTATGTGTTTTCTCCTACCATGGAAAATAGGATTCCTTCACAATGCTATGGCTAATTTTTTTTCAACAAAAATTTATTATAGCTTTGTTTTGTGGAACATGAATCATATCCATCAACTTACTTAACCATGTAGCATGGGAAATATATGCAGCAGTTGCAACATACTCCGTCTCACAGGTTGAATGTAACAATTCTAATTTTGACTAATATTATTTAGGATATTTAACTGGGTAAATTAAATTAAATAATGTTAAATGATAAGGAGATCGAGTTCAGCACTTAATGAGGGTCGAGCCTAGTTAATGAATTAATAGAATCAATAAGAATATTAATATGTAGGAGGGTACATGAGGAGGGCAAAATAGGAAAATAGCACATTTTCTTATAATAAACCCTTATTCTCATTTCCTCCCTCACTTCACTTATTTAGAAACAAAATCAAAGAAAGCTAGGGCCGACCATTAACAAGTGTTCAATAGGAAGGAAACACTTGGAAATCAAGTAGAAGGCTAGAGGGAATTAAACCAGAATACAAATCTCAACCTTCTTAATCCATTCAAGATGAACAATAATTACGCTTCTCGTGTTTTAAATATTTTTTTTGGTTTTAAGAGTAAATTTGATTCTCCAGCTAAAAATATGGCATGTTTTAGAGATTTGAATGATTATATGCTTATTAGTGAACTTATGGAGTTAATTTATGAAATTAAGTGATAGAGTTGAGTTAGAAACCTATCATATGACACCTAAATGTATTCAAATTTTGATATGATATTATAACTATTATTTTAGGAGTGGATGTTTAATTACATAATTTCCCAAACAAGTATGAATTCTATATGATTTTCTAAGCATTGAAAATGGATTATTTTAGGTTTTAATTATTAAAAATAATTAAATAAAAATTTTAGCTAGAAATTTTTATATGATAAAGAATATGTTTTGATTGATTTATTGTTATTTTTGAGGATTTTTTTCTAAGTATTTATAATTTAATTAGAATTATTTAAGATAAAAAGGCTTAATTAATTATTATGATATTAATATAAATTATAAGGTTTGCTAGTTACTTTGGAAATGATAAACCTTCTCTTAGGCAGTTTTCGGATAAGGTTTTGGGTAAAGGGAATGTTATCCAATAGTATTTTGACAAATAATTGGGGTTTAGTGGAAAGAAACTAATTGTAAAAGAAATAAAATAGTTTTTTCTTTAGTTATGGTTCTGCCACTCCAAAGGTCATAATGTTGCACCTATTACTCTGCCCCTATGGACTTCGACATCGTCAAGGACCAATGCACAGGATGTCACCTCGGTTGATGTGGAGTGTATCGGCTTGGTCGAAGTGGAAGCCAAGTACTGACGTCGTCATCATCATGGTCTTCGATGAGGTTGATGCAGCACTTTTATATGTCATATGTTTTATAATGTCTTCGACCTCATATTTCAAAAGCGACTATTTTGGCACTAATGAGGCCGCTTATCTTATCGGTTACATGATGTCGTCTTTTGATGACTTTGACCCTATAGGCATAACGCCGCCATTTATGGCTTCGGCAGTATAAGTGTCGCATTTTACTTCTTCGACTTTAATCCTTTTAACTATTTCAAAGTGGGCAATGATGTCGTCCTTATGATTTTGGCTCTAATGAGGCCGCTATTTTCTTTAAGGTAATAACATCGACATTAATGACTTCGACCTTATATTTTTAAAGGTTTTCAACTATATAAATACTCTTCGACTCAACACTATAAGAAGTGCGGAGTAGATGTTTTCGGTCCTGTGGCCTAGTGTCTTGAAAGTTAAAGGTTTTAGATTATTTCATAGAAGAGTGAAGACCCTCTTCGGCTACACCCTTGCCACTTATATCAATATAAAGGCTCTATATTGTTTTGGCCTTATAGCCTATGATTTTGAGAGGCGATGGCATCTAATGACTTCGAACTTCATAAATCTAGTTTTATAAAAGCATATATCATGACATAAATATTTTAATAGAGTAAAGGCTTATAATTTTCTTGTTTTAAGTATAATTTCAAGGATTAAATCATTTACAAATATTTTTTTTGAAGGAAATATGGATAGGGTATTAACTTAGAATTTTGCTAAAAGATTGATTCAGAGAATAGAAAACCAGATGGAACTAATATAGAATCGTGCCCTATACTCTAGCTAGTAGCCACTATCACATATAAGTCCAAAATTCCAGTGCATAAGGCTTTATCACAGGTAAAGCTAAAAGAATGTTACGCATAGAAAAGAATATAAAGAGTAGAGTTAGGTTATTGGTGAGCCTGCAAAACGATTAAGACCAATTCACCCTAGAAATAGTTAGTTATGGATAGAACGTTCAGTTTTCCTCTAATAGTAAGTTAGAAAATTTACTGAGTCTGGTAGGCCCAAGTCAGTCATAGGTTTGTAGTTATCTTGATAAAAATATGATGTTGGGATAGATAGTCTATTGATTACATATGTTGCGTGTGTACATATTACTGGTTATATTGTTTATTATAACCAGTTTGGTTGTAGGAATTTGATTTGTAAATTATATATTTTAAAAGATATTAGTAAGGGGAAAACTCATTCTGCTTAGCGGTGTGGTCTCACTAAATATCAATTAATCGAGATGGTATCACACCAGACTTTTTGTCTGACCCGAAGTTTATTTTTCTCCTTAAAGTCTCGAGTGCTCAAATTTGATTTGAATAGATTGGTGTAAGGCTTTACAGTTTAAGTAATTTTTGGCGAATAAAGCTTCCAAATACGTGCAGGAGGCAGAAGCTAGCTATGTAGGGGTAAATTTACATGTGACGACCCACCTCCTCGACTCTTAAAAATTGACACCAATACATCCTCGGTATTCACGTACCATAAATCCAAATACCGAAGAGGCAGAATATCATAAGGTAAAATAAAATAATGGTTGAAGACAAACAAAATAGAATCTCACATCGTATTCAACATTTAATTATACATATGAGTAGTACATGCAACTGCTCCAAATTGCTTCGTTAGAGTTCCAGTAGGTACTAATCCAGTCAGGATAGTTATAACTACCTATCATGACAAGTGCTGGTAGATATAAAATAAAACAAAAATAGATAGATGACTATCTACGTAGGACCCTAAATACTCCATGCTCCATGCTCCATTTCGAAATGCTCCAAGCTACCTAACTACTTGGCTGCCTAAGAGAAATTAGAGCACCTAGAGTTTAAGGGATAAGGAAAATAAAACTCCAGATCAGTCATGGGACTAGTGTGAGAAACTCAAAATACGGATATTTAAAAAAAGGATATCTCATAACACTACGCCGCATATATACATAGAACGAGTTTTTACCTTATTATAACCAAAATATTTGCTACGAAAAGTCTAAAAATATTATTTTTAATGATATTATTTTGAAAATCATTTTCAGATAAATATACATAATCTTAGACGAAATCGTTACATTATTAAATTCCAATATACTAAGCTCTGCAATCAAGTTCGAAGGCACTTATTTGAAAGTGGATTTTCATACAATGGAAAGTAAGGAACTATCTTCCCTACATTACTTCGTTGAAGGATGTACCGAAGATCAACATCTTTGAACCTCTACATCTAGCAAGACCGTCCTACTCGCGGATCTATCTGGTGTAGATAGAACCGAATATAGCATTACCATGGTCGTAACCGACCTATCCAAGATCCCATAGCATACATAATATACTCGATATATAAAGAGTAATCTAGAAAGGCGATGACCATACCTTAATGGTTGTGAACCACATAGCCTTACGACATGACCTATTTAAGCCATTTCTGGGTGATGAGGCCCTTTGTAAAGATTACATTTCACATAGCATATTCCACTTTGAATGCCACATTGCCAATCCCATCACACACTATTGATTTCCATAAATGTACAACCTATGAGCTTGTATGTCTATGCGAAGGGTGTTAAGTATAGGAAAGTTACATCCAACACCACCAAGCAAATGTACATTTTAGAAATGCAATGCTAGGCATTCGTCCATACAAGTTATCTAAGAACATGACAAATTGAAAGAACTCTTCTACTACATCCTATTGGGAATCACCTTAGGATTAGTAGCAAGCAGCCTTTCATCGAAGATCAAACAAAGATACTACTACCACCTATAAATGATATAGGAAATTTTCCCTAAGGGTTAGCGATAATAGCACTTCATTCCATTTATTATCATTTCATATCTTCAGTTCAAACTCGTAAATTGGTTCAAAATGGTCTCCAAATAGGAATCATCCAAATTCGATCCCTATTCCTTCAAACAAATCATCGATAAAAAGATGTTAAGTAAATAGGTGCTTATCATTTGATTAATTACTTTCCCTTTATCAAAAATATCTTCTGGAGATATATATTTTTCAAACGGTTCTTTTTGGTATATACGGGATCATTAAGCCTCTATTTAACTTTGGAAATACCAAATCAAAATCATTTCTCATAAATCATATTGCAAAACTTTTTTGAGTAAAAAGGGTCGACAGAAATTATACTATTTTTACTCAACATTAATTTCTATATTCCACATTTACTATCCATCGAATAACGGTGAAATCACCTTCTAAATTCACATGGATAGTACATGTTTCCTCCTTGGAATTAATAACATGTATAAGAAGATTATTTCTGTACAATCCATGTTGTACTAAATTTGGAAAAATTAAATCTTTTATGATTGCCCCATTTCCGACATTTCGACCTTATCTATTCCTCGCCCACAAAAGAGGCCAGGTAAGCCAGGGCACTAGTTGTACCTAAACATATCCTTTTTAAGCACTTCACATCCAAATCTCACAAATAGAAAAATCCAATCTACTCATCAGCTTTTAGAGCTAAGATTAAATCACTTGATTATAACAGCTTTTATTTAAATCATTTATTTAAACTTTTTTAAAATAATTATGAACCACCATATCATATTCAAAATACTTAATTATTTATCTGAAAACCTTTATAAAAGATTTGGAAAAGAATACTTAAGTTTAAAGTTTTATTTTAAAAGTTATGAAAAGTTATGAAAAAATTGCTACGAATAGTGCATTTAAGGCTTATTCGTTCAAAAACAATTTTCTAGCATTTAGAAATCCATTTTTGTAACTCAAATCTATTTTAAAACATTTTGCAACATTTACAGAATTTATTCCATATTTTTAAAGAGTTAAAAATATAAATTTTAAAGAAATTATTGCTTTGGTTTCCAAACTGCCAAACCGTGACTATTTTGAAAACTTTATCTGCTCATATTTCAAAATCTAATATATAAAAATCTCGATCCTTTTCTTTTTTCTAAAAAGTATAATTATAAGAGTTCAAAATTTTCTCATTCCAATGAATTCCGACTTCGAATCCATCATATAAATGGATTTAACTTTTTACGGTGCGAAATTGCGAATTACCGCTACGCGACGTGCCTATTTTTGACTCAACTTTCATAACTTGTCCAAACTTCATCAAATTGGATTTTTGTGTTTATAAAACACTTATAAACATTTTAAAGAGGTTTAAAAATTTCATATACACCTTTTTATTTATGGAAGGAAAGTTACTTCCTTTGTGATATTCAACATGTATTAAACGTGAATTGTTTATACATCCAAACAAACATATTATCATACCCAAACATGGTTCACAATCATCATAACCAAGCATAGCCAAACACATATATCATTTAATATATCATACTATAAATAGAGTTTCTCACCTCGGATTTAAATCGAACTAACTTTAAACGACTATAGCTCCACAATTCGAAAAATTTAGCCTACTAAGCTTGCACTAAAGCTCTTAGATGGGCTTGGCCTTAGTCGTTAGTGGTAGGGTGCTCACGGCCTTGTTTCAAAGAGGGAAAAGACTCGGCCTTTTGTGTAGGAGATGGTGGTCGTGGGTTGTAGAGGGGGTAAAGGATTGGATTTGCTTTGGTTTTGAAGAGTTTAGATAATATATATTTATTGTATAATTTTAATTTCTTTTTCCATAAATTTTGACATCGTTTTCTTTGGGCAAGAGGCCATTAAAGTGGAGTATGAGAAGTAAAGAAGCTTAGGAATTCATGAAAAAATTAAGTAAAGATCGATGGTGGTATTTATAGGAAAAAATATGAATAAATATATCATGATATTTACTTGCCGTTTCATCACCATTTCCTCACCACCACTCCCCTGTAACAACCCAAAATTTTCGAATTCGAAAATTTCACATTGTTAGAGAAAAGAAGAAAGAAGGTAGAAGAAGTAAAGAACAACAACATCTCACATTCGCAGCGGATCAAAATATAATAACAAATAATAGCATTTATACAAAGGAAACCTGTAATTGTTACTTTATATTCAATATATCTGAGTTACAACCATTTACAAAAGACTAGACAGTTATACCAACCTGTCCCAGCCTAATATCATAACGACTCTCAAATATACAGTGGTAAACTTCATACGTTCCTGCCATCCAGCTTGTCTCCTAGGCTCCAGAACGTCCTTACCTGAAAATCTGTAATACTCGGTCTGACCCGAACATTACATCAAAGTAACACCCGGGTCAGGCTGGAAACCAGCGTGAGTAAACCCATATAATATGAAATATCAAGCTATAACATATGTGAATATCAGGGTAACTCGTACCCTTTACGAGTTCTTATAGTCAAACATTTATCACACACAATAGTTTTCAGGTTAAATGTCCATGTTACTCAATTCATTCTTTTCCGGCCTGTATAATTTCGCATATCCAATTTATAAAGAATTTAGTTTACTGATCGAAGTGGTTTCGGGTATTACTGATACCCGACCCTGGTCTCTTCGAATCCAATATCATTTCTAATCCAAATTGTTAGGTTTTAAAACAACACAATTCATATTCAGGATATCATACCACACAACAATTTAATTCAGATAGATTACCCATGTTATCAAAGTTCAACCCATTCATATCACAGCACATCTCAATCACTCATCAAAGACAACAATAATCCAAATCATCCAAAATCATTCAACCATCCATACACAAGATTTATCTGATATATAATACCTAATTAATTTAATTAATCTCCAATTAATTTAACCACCAACTTTGTTCACCTGGATTATCTTAATTCTGCTTACTTAACATTAATTAATTATAACCCAATTAATTAATCGTTCCTTAATCATCTATTTTAATTAATCATCCTTGATTAATTAACCTTAATTAATTACCTTGATTAATTAACCTTAATTAATTACCTCTTAGCTATTAATTCCTTACTCTTTAATTATTAACCCTTAATTATTAATTAATAAAACTTAATTTCAAATTAATTAATTCTAAATTACAAGTTAATCAATCCTTAATTACCAATTGATTAATCTCTAATTACTTAATTAATTGATGCTTAATTACAACTTAATTCCCTAATTAATTAATCTCTAATCGTTAATTAACTATCTCCAATTATCTAATTAACAATCCTTAATTACAAATTAATCAATCCTTAATCATTAATTTATTAAATAAATTAATTACCCTTTAATTGCCTCATTAATTATCAAAACCTTAATTAATTACCTAATCACATATTTGAAAACATTTATCCTTTTAATTAACACATAATTATACTTATAAATTAAGTTTTAAAATAATCGAAAAATTCACTTAACAAATTTAAGTAAACAAAACATATAACTTCCTAATCAATTCATTAAGGAAAATATTTATTATATGTAAAATAATTTGTTTAAGAAAGTTTTAAACCAAATTCATTTTTAAATTTCAAAACCTTTGCTTTTAAAAACTTTGAAAACTTGTTTTAAACTCCTACTTCGGGTTAAACCCGATACCCATTCGAGTACTGCCTCGAGATTTCTTCCTCTTTCTTCTATTTTTTAAAAAAAAAACTTAGCTAAACTTTAAAAATAATTATCCTACTAATCACTCGTGTACAGGAATCAATACTCGAGCCAAAACATACTCTACCCCGAGAGTTCCTTCGAGTCAACCCCCAACCCAAACCCACAGCCACACACACATCGCCATGCACATGCACCAATGATCCACGCCGCCGTGACCATGTTCGACACCTCCCACAGTCGACGGTCATCCCTACTATCCATCCCGACCATCAATTCAACACCACGAAGTCCAAATCGAAGTCGAGCTTCTCTGATCAATCCTGGAAACCAACCCTCGCCTAAAACCATCTTTGAACCGCCGATGCCGACCACCTGATCTTCTAGAACTCCGGCCACACACTCACTGGCCTCCACGCCACCTTCCCAAATTCTGATGAAGCTCGATCACCCAGAGACGCCGCAGCAACCCTTCTTCCGACCTCGACCATTTTAGGTTTTAAAACCCTAGTTCGACCAATCGCCGTCGCCATAGCAAACAAGCATCACTTCAGCCATTTTGCCGACACCACCAATCACCAATCTTGCTTTGACAAAAACCCCGACCACCAAAAATTCATCGATCACCAAAAAAAGGTCGAAACCTATTTTCTGATCATCTTCAAAATGCTCATCCAAAACTCAACTAAAAATTATGATTTTCATTTTAAAAATTCTAGTTTTCGAAGTAGATTCAGGTTATAAACTTGAAACATTTAATTGTTGAAATCAAATTTTGTCAAACTTTGAGTTTTTACTGAATATCTACCATCCCAGTAAAAACTGACATCAATTCCTATTCAAATATTTTTAAAATTCAAATTATGTTACTTCTAACAGTTTATGTTTAAACAACATAACCTAAAACTGATCAGAGCAAGAACAAATGATTTTAGGATTATATCAGCATCCAGAAATTCAAGAACAGAATAAACGATTATACACATAGAGATATCCATATACATATACACATATAATCAACATGCAAACTATTATCACCAATTTATTACTCAATTTTTCTGCATGCATTAAAGATTAAACAGATTTAAACTTTTAAAATCAATTTGTTTAGTCACAGGTTAAACAGAGAAAGCCTGAGACTTTTTGAAACTAGGAAGCTTGATTCTTCTTGAAACTGGAAATTGAAATTTGATTTGAGTTGTATTTAGATAGCTTTCATCTTTGACTTGAATTTGAAGGGCTTCAGATTCAAATTAGAGAAAATTGCTTGAATTTCTTTGGCTTTGAATTTGAGAAAAGGTTTCTTTTTGGATTTGTTTATTTTAAAAATGAATTTGGTTTAAAACTTTCTTAAATAAATTCTTTTACATATAATAAATGTTTTCTTTAATGAATTGATTAGGAAGTTATATGTTTTGTTTAACTTAAATTTGTTAAGTAAATTTTTAGGTTATTTTTAAACTTAATTTATAAATATAATTAAGTGTTGATTAAAAGGATAAATGTTTTAAAATATGTGAATAGGTAATTAATTAAGGTAATGATATATCTTAATTAAGGTTTTGATATCCCGGAATTCTAGACATTTGTAATCGATAAGTAATTGGGTTAATTAATAGAATATTGATTTATAGATTGAACAAATAAATATGATGTATAAATATTTATTTGACACTCTTCTAGAACAATTATTTAAATTTGCAAAATCATTATTTATCAACAAATGTGAGGTAAAAATATATATGAGTAAATTTAAAATTTAATCTGAATTTGAGATTGAAAATTCAAAGACAAATATCTTAAAGTAAATTGGATATAAAAATAATGGATATCTTAAAGAAAACATTTATTTGTCTAGAGATGTATTTATGTACTAGGAAGATAAATATTAAGGCTTTATAAAAACATTTAAAAATAATAATAATAAAATAATTACAAGTGTAAGGTGTTTAAATTTATAAATAACAAGGTTTAAGACATAATTTATATGTAAATTTAAAAAAAAGGGTTTAGACGTAAAATACATATAGGTAACAAGTGTTTAGTAAGTAGAATAGGTAAAAGACAAGTGCAATAACTCTTAATAAACATTAAAACAAATGTTATAATATTAACATATAACTTAACAAGTGGCATGCTTATTGCCTTTCAAACATAATTTCTTTTTACGTACAAAAATGAATTAAAAAAACCATCTTTGAAAAAAAATATACAGGACAGCAGCTGCTTTATTTGGAAACAAGATTTCCAGATTTAAACATTAGTTTCAACATCAAATTAATTCCAGATTTTAAAACTCGAGCATGGATCTCTGTTTTTTGGAAGCAGCAACTAATTTCAACTAAGAAGACAACAAATTCAAGTTCAAAATAAGATCAAACTAGAAGCATTTCAAAATTAAAAGGAGGGAATGCCTGGAAGCAGGGATTCAATAGGCTATGTTTGTCAGGTGAGTAAATCTACCTCTTGAAAACCTAAATTCTACTTTATAATTGAGTGCATGCAAGGATTGATTATAGAAATGTCTCAATTTTTACTTGCATGAGCGAAAGAATGTGATGTATGGGTATATAAGTGATAATTATGCGAGTAAACTTTAAAATTTTAAATTTAAATAACAAATGTCAGTTGTATGTGGGTTACTGTGTTGGTGGTTGCATTGAATATCTGTTTGTATGCAAGCCTAGGTGTGTTTCTGTTGAGTTTATCATATCTGTTCTGAGTTTATGCCTCTGATTTTTTTTAAAAAAAAACTGTAAACATAAATCACCTTCAGATGGATTCATGTGACATATGTAAACTGGTGATGTGTGTTTGAGATGTGATTGCACGATGGATTTATGATGAAACAGGTTTGTGTGTATGAATATGCTGTGTAAATGTCTAGAATGACATTCTTCTCTGTTTTAAGCTTTCAAAGATGTAAACCTGGATTAAAATTTAAATTCTTCACAATAAAATTCCTTCTAGGCTGAGTTATTTAAACAAAGTTTGTTGTATAAGACTAAACTAAGTTTTACAAAGATCTTTAAGAAAAATAAATATAGATATCATCTGGAAGAAATAAAAGCACAGAGGAGTTTAGGAACATGTAAAAAAAATCAAATTCAATGATCTGTAAATTCATCTATACAATCTGAATACTTTCTCCAAACTAAGATTTTTAACACCGAAATCTTGATTTTTAACTTTGAATTAGATGAGCAATTCAATACTTACTGTAAATGGGTTTTAGTGAGTTTTCTGGTGATCAAAGGGATTTGGGTGGCCGAGGTTCCTTCTGGAGCTAGCTGGAGGGTTTGGTGGTCCGACAAAAATGGTGGAGCAGTACAATACGGTGTGGTGGCCGGTATGAGATGAAATAGGGTTCGGCAATTTGTTTTGGGTCGCGATGTTTACTGAGTTTAGCTCGTCGATGGTGAAGCACTGGATTCAACCGCGGCAAGTGGGAGAGATGATGGGGTTCGAAACGAAGCGGGAGCGACAACGGTGAGGCTCTTCGAGGATTGGATTGGCGGTGAGGGATGTAATTCCGATCAAATTTTATTTCAGCTAACAGGGTCGAGATGTTCAAATTTGTTTGGTTTTCATAATTGCCGATTTGGTTGGTCAGGGTTCATGAGAGGGACGGCAACGACTCGGTGATGGGTTCGTAGGCGATCGCCGCAGCTCCGGCAGGACGTGCACGTGTACGAGCTTTCAGCCGTACATTTGGTATTTTTGAGATTGGGAAGATTGAGGGATGAAAGGAAGCTCGAGAAAGATGCGTGTCGTCGTCGAGACAAACTCGAAGTTTATCGAGTAGTAGATCGTGAGTTGGCATTGGGAATTGAGGTGTGTCTCGGGTCTAGTTCCTGTGAATTTGCCTAAAATTCCTTTAAGTATTTTTGTTATACAAAGTTTAATATTAAGTTGATAAATATTGTTGATTAGTGTTAAGATTTGATTCAAAATTTATTAAAGAAAGGATTTGCAAATGTAAGATAAATTATTTAACTTAAAGTATAAATTGATTTAGAATGTAAATTAATTTTATAATGGAAATTAACTAAGCAGTTGAAGATTAAATATAATTAAAGATTGATATTATTAATCTTGTGTTTAATAAATTTATACTTAAGGACTTAATTAACTACTTAAAGTTAATTAATAAAAAGTAGTTAACTAATTAAGAAATTAATTAAGGATTAAATGATTAATTAATGGATAAAATAGGTTATTCTTAAGTAATTAATTAATTTATATTAAGAAATATTGACTAATAATTATGGTTATTAATCAATGGTGGGCGGTTAATTAATCAGTAATTAAAAGTTGATTGATGGATTATAAAGAAATTAAGGATTTATTACTTTGTATTTAAGAAGATTAATTAATAATTGAGGTATTAATTGATAATTAAAGGATCATTAATATATGATTAAAGATTAATTAAATATAAATGCTTGATGAGATTTAGTGAAGTAATTCATAATTACAGGATGTAATAAATAAAAAAAGGAATTACTTCATGGGAAGAAATAAAAGGGTAATTACTTCATAGAAGTAATTAAGGATAAATCACTTGGTGTAATTAATCAAAAAGGATAATAATTAAGTAAGGGATTAATTACTTAAGTAAGTAATTACAGATGGGTAACTACTGTTTATGAGAATTGGGGTTGATTAAGGGATGCAATTAATTAAGTTTAATTGATTAATTGAGGATAATCGTTCATGGGTTTGGTTAAGTGTAAGTACTTAATGAAAGTAATTATATAATGATGATAATCTTAATGTAATTAAAGAATAATTAATCACGGAGGATTAACTAAGATAAATGATCATGGGATGGTGAGTCAACTGGGCTATAATTAATAAATAATCAGGACTTAAAGTTAATTGATTTAATTCAACTTTGGTTAATTAGATTTATTCGAGATAGTGTGATTGATGATCTTGCTTATGTATGATAAGTGAGTGTTTATATGCCCTGAATTGATTGATATCCCTGATATGAAATGATTCGTGATATGATGTGTTTGGGTGGGCAATGATAATGTGATTATTTATCTATGATGAATTGCTGAGTAAAGGTGACATCTTTATTTAAAGTTGAATTGCATTTCACTTGAATAATTTGTGTTATGATAAACTGAACTCGAAGAGACCGGGGTCTGGTATTAGTTAATTCCCGAAACCACTTCGATTCTTTGTAATTTGATATATGAAACTAATAAGATGAAGTGGAATGACATAAGTAAATTAGACCATTTTATCTATGTCTTGGCACTTAGAAATTGATGTGTGGAATAATTGATGTCTATAACAACTTGTGAAGTTGCAAATTGTTATAAGTTACCCCGGGTTTATATAAGTAGTATGCTTTTGTATTCCGTGTTAGATGAGTTTACTCACGCTGGTTTCCAGCCTGACCCGGGTGTTACTTTGATGTAATGCTCGGGTCAGACCGAGTATTACAGATTTTCAGGTAAGGACGTTGTGGAGCTCAGGAGGCGAGCTGGATGGCAGGGACGTATGGAGAGTTTCCACTATGATATTGTATATATATGAGACATGTTAAATTTTATATGTCCAATGTTGTATAAAATTGTTGTAACTCTGATATATCTATGTATATTGATGGATACAGTTTTCTTTGGTATAGATATTATTGATATTATATTTTAACCGCTGCGAATGTGAGTTTGTGTGTTTCTTTTCTGTCCTTCTTCTATCTCTTTCTTCTTTTCTCTAACTATCTGGAATTTTCGAGATCGAAAATTTCGGGTCGTTACATTTGGTATCAGAGCTGAAGGTTAAGCGAGAACCTTGGCTCTGTTGGGATTACTCATTAAGGATAGGGTAAGTGGTACCCTAGATTGAGTTAAGTATATACATATATGAGAGAGCGTATTTGTTATTTTCTTATATAAAGATTTTAAATGGTTTTTTATAAGATTATATTTTGATATATATAAAGCAATATATCTTTCTAACAAATAGTAAAGGAATTGGTTGTTAAATTATTGAGTAAGAATTAAGTGGTAATAGAATTACAACCAAACTGAAAATTAAATTTAAGACAAGATTGAAATGGATTCAAACTCAAATTGAAATCTTGAATTGGAGAAGTATTTCAGAATAAGATGAATTAGAATTGGTTTCAAACCAGAAAATAGAATGGATATTGTGTTTAATAATGGGATGATTGTTTTTCAATAAACAATAAAATGTTTTAAGAAAGTAACCATTTAAAAAGAAAATAATTTGTAAATGTGAAAGGATATAAATAAAAGTGGGTTTCAAATTGTGAAGTCCTGAATTCTAAGTTTAAAATTTTGAATTGGTTTCAAAATGTTAAAGGAAATAATATTATTCAAACTACTTTGAATATGATCTTATTTTAAAAATAATAAATGTTAGAAAATTTTAAAGAAATAATAAGTAATATTATTTGAGTAAGAGAGTTTGATGCAAACAAGAGTTGTTTAAAGATTTAAAGGAATTTTTTTTGAATTAAAACCATGGGTGGTTTAAATTTTAAAAATTGGCTTGTGGGCCAAAAAGTAAAATGAATATATATGTGGACGGATTGAAATAAACTCTAAATATTGAGTTTTAAATTTGGAATGGGAGGTAATATCCAAAGTGATAAGTTTTTAAGTGGGAAGATTATTATTGTGAAGCTTAAGGATTGAATGAGGTTGATTGAATTAAGTAAATCGAAGTTAAAAAGGTTTGAATGAACAACTTGAATTGGAAATTTTAAGGTGGAATTGGAATTTAACTTGGAAAGTTAAATGGTTAATTTGAATTGGAAGTTTGTGTGATCTCAAAGTGGGTTTGAGATCTGGAAATTGAAAATTGATGGATGTTTTAAAATAAATTAGATGATATCATCCTATTGTTGTTAAAAATCTTTAAGTTGTGAATTGGAATTGTTTAAAACTTTAAAGGTAAATTGATTTAAAGGAATTAAATCAACATTTGAAGTATTAACTTGAATTTATATAATTCAAGATAATTTAAATTTGAAATTAGTTCAAATTGAAGTTGATTTGAATTAATTGAAATGGTGATTGAAGATGTATGAGTATAAGATTCAAATGGAAAATTTGAATTGGATTGATTTGAATAATTTGGAATTGTAATTAAAATTGAATAGTTTTAAATTCAAATGGAATTTGAATTAAATTTGGGAGGAAATCAAGAATAATTCAACTTGATTTGATAATGGAGTTGAAATGAATTGAAATTGGAACTAGTTCAATTGAAATTTATTTGAATTAGTAGAATTTATGATCAAAGTTGATAAAGTTAAATTTTGGAAAGAAAATGAGGTTAATTCAACTTGAATTGGGGTTGAATCAATTTCAATGGAAATTGAAGATTATTTAAATTGGAGTTGGGTCAATTTAAATGAAAGTGAAAATTAAATTGAATTAATGAGATTGGAGATTGGAAAGTGAACAGTTTTGGCTCTAGACTATTTTTAATATAAATTGTTTTAATACAAACCTATTTTTCCAAGTTATTCATTATATATATACAACCTTTATTTTAAAAGCCAAATTATCTTATGCTTGTTTTACAATTATTTTGAAAATGTTTAACAATTTTCCAACTGGTTTATAAACTAGTTACTATATTCCAACTATTTTACAAAAATAATTATTATCTTACTATTATTTTGCAACTATCTAAAATTTCTATAATTATTTTAACTATTTTCTAACTATTTTACACCTATTTTACAAACTATTAATTATTTTCCAACTACTTATCTATTTTTAAATATTTCAAGCTATTTTCTAAATAAACTGGTCGGAGTCCAAACTATTATTGGTTAAATACCCAATCGAGATAAAAATAGAGGTGATAATCCAAATGGATTAAAGCAATTGTGGGTAAGTGAATGAAAATTAAAGTAAATGTGAGTAGAAAGAGAATTGATTTGACTAATAACCAATAAAGATAAATATGTAGGGTGTACATATATTATTCTATTCGCATAGTGATTTGATCCAGATTCGAGCACATAATTTCGAGACAGTTTTATCGATCCAAGTGGAATTTTTCACTCGATTTTCGACGGCAAACCTGGATATGGATTATTGATTGGTTCTGGATGTTCTCTATCATAGTTATGACTATGCAAGAAGAATTACGGTTTCTGATCAAGAAACCAGATCTGAGTCCGTACTAGGAAGTTGGGTGGACGATACTAGTTCGGAAGTGAAATTGTGTGATCGGATGAGCAATCAGATTGGTATAGCATACGGGTGATATGTGTACATCGTACGGATTTGAATGAAATTGATATTGAAAGGAGTAATCAAATTTGAATATTTGATTTTGGATAAATAAAGTTATAT
The DNA here is from genome assembly GCA_030765085.1 of Allium cepa. NCBI lineage: Eukaryota > Viridiplantae > Streptophyta > Magnoliopsida > Asparagales > Amaryllidaceae > Allium > Allium cepa. The sequence continues at coordinate 604,307,166 of CM060932.1, read as the reverse complement.
ATCTTTGTTATATAAGATAAAACTCCCCTTGATGAATCTATTGCCAGAAGGAAAGGATTTTGAAAGGGTTTGAAGTATAAAAGAAGTTTTATACAGGTTTGAAATGATCCATGGTTTTAAAGATTTTATATATCTGTATATATATATAAAGGATCTTATGAGGATTTTGGAAAAATGTTTTGGGAACCTTTCGATTTGGAAAGACTTTTGATTTTTGGGTAAAATCAATATGAGAATTTGGAAAGCCTAGTTTGAGAATTATCGATTTTTGAGTAATTGATTTTGTATAAAAGTGCTTTGTATGAGATTATACTAGGTGTATGATTTGAAGATACTATATGTGTATAGTATAAGATGTTTTAATGATGGCTCTGGGGAAAAAGGCGCTACCTTGAAATGAACTTCTCAGGAGTACCACCGGGTGGTGCTGCCTTGAGCCCCAAGGGGGGTTCTAAAGTTGATCCTGTAAGGAGTCCAGACAAAACTAGTTCCTGGGAATTATGAGTAGAGTATAGCATAGCGAAAGTCGTGTGTGCCGCTGAGAGCCAACAGTCGACGTTTAATTTTATATCGGTAGACTGCGACCTATGGTATAACATAGCGAAAGTCGTGTGTACCGCTGAGAGCCAACAGTCTGCGTTTGATTTAATATCGGCAGACTGCAACCTATGTAGGAGTGGAGAAGTTTCATTTCGACAGTGAAAATCAGAGGCCGCTGAGAGCCTGCAGTTATATGGACTTTTGTTGTGATGGCAACGTAACCCTGGAATGTAACCGTGATCTGTTGTGTGGGTTCTATGGCGTAATCGAGAGGCCGTTGAGAGCCTGTAGTTACATGGACTTTTGCTGCGATGGCAACGTAACCCTGGAATGTAACTGTGACCATGGATGGGGGTGATGATTTCTAGAGCATTCTCACTAAAGATATATCCTCTATTTTCAGAAACTGTTTTCTATATTTTCAATAAAATTATTTTCCAAGTTTTTTTACTGGGTGTTGAAAACGGGTCTGCTAAGTACTTATAGATTTTCAGTCAAACGCCTGATCAACATATGACCGAATTTCTGTGAGAACGAAGATGGACTTGTTGAAACATCGAGTTATAAAATGATATTTTCTATAAAAACTATTTTGGAAATATTATATAGATTTTTAAGTGTTTTAAAATAATCAAACAATATTTTAACTAGTTTTAAAATATTTAATAAATTCTGGCTTCGTTCCTTTTCGAGGACGAAAAGATTCAAAGGGGGGAGGAATGTGATATCCTAGAATTCTAGACATTTATAATCGATAAGTAATTGGGTTAATTAATAGAATATTGATTTATAGATTGAACAAATAAATATGATGATACATATTTATACTTGGATAAATATTTATTTGACACTCTTCTAGTATAATTATTTAAATTTGCAAAATCATTATTTATCAACAAATGTGAGGTGTGTTTGTTTAAAAATATATATGAGTAAATTTAAAATTTAATCTGAATTTGAGATTGAAAATTCAAAGACAAATATCTTAAAGTAAATTGGATATAAAAATAATGGATATCTTAAAGAAAACATTTATTGGTCTAGAGATGTATTTATGTACTAGGAAGATAAATATTAAGGCTTTATAAAAACATTTAAAAATAATAATAATAAAATAATTACAAGTGTAATGTGTTTAAATTTATAAATGACAAGGTTTAAGACATAATTTATAAGTAAATTTAAAAAAAAGGGTTTAGACATAAAATACATATAGGTAACAAGTGTTTAGTAAGTAGAATAGGTAAAAGACAGGTGTAATAACTCTTAATAAACATTAAAACAAATGTTATAATATTAACATACAACTTAACAAGTGGCATGCTTATTGCCTTTCAAACATAATTTTTTTTTACGTACAAAAATGAATTAAGGTAACCATCTTTGAAATAAAAAAATTAATACAGGACAACAGCTGCTTTATTTGGAAACAAGATTTCCATATTTAAACATTAGCTTCAACATCAAATTAATTCCAGATTTTAAAACTCGAGCATGGATCTCTGTTTTATGGAAGCAGCAACTAATTTCAACTAACAAGACAACAAATTCAAGTTCAAAATAAGATCAAACTAGAAGCATTTCAAAATTAAAAGAAGGTAATGCCTGGAAGCAGGGATTCAACAGGCTATGTTTGTCAGGTGAGTAAATCTACCTCTTGAAAACCTAAATTCTACTTTATAATTGAGTGCATGCAAGGATTGATTATAGAAATGTCTCAATTTTTACTTGCATGAGTGAAAGGATGTGATGTCTGGGTATATAAGTGATAATTATGTGAGTAAACATTAAAATTTTAAATTTAAATAACAAATGTCAGTTGCGTGTGGGTTACTGTGTTGGTGGTTGCATTGAATATCTGTTTATATGCAAGCCTAGGTGTGTTTTTCTTGAGTTTATCATATCTGTTCTGAGTTTATGCCTCTGATTTTTTAAAAAAAAACTGTAAACATAAATCACCTTCAGATGGATTCATGTGACATATGTAAACTGGTGATGTGTGTTTAAGATGTGATTGCACGATGGATTTATGATGAAATAGGTTTGTGTGTATGAATATGCTATGTAAATGTCTGGAATGACATTCTTCTCTGTTTTAAGCTTTCAAAGATGTAAACCTGGATTAAAATTTAAATTCTTCACAATAAAATTCCGTTTAGGCTGAGTTATTTAAACAAAGTTTGTTGTATAAGACTAAACTAAGTTTTACAAAGATCTTTAAGAAAAATAAATATAGATATCATCTGGAAGAAATAAAAGCACAGAGGAGTTTAGGAACATGTAAAAAAAATCAAATTCAATGATCTTTAATTTCATCTATACAATCTGAATTCTTTCTCCAAACTAAGAATTTTAACACCGAAATCTTGATTTTTAACTTTGAATTAGATGAGCAATTCAATACTTACTGTAAATGGGTTTTAGTGAGTTTTCTGGTGATCAAAGGGATTTGGGTGGCCGAGGTTCCTTCTGGAGCTAGCTGGAGGGTTCGGTGGTCCGACAAAAATGGTGGAGCAATACAATCCGGTGTGGTGGCCGGTATGAGATGAAATAGGGTTCGGCAATTTGTTTTGGGTCGTGATGTTTACTGAGTTTAGCTTGTCGACGGTGAAGCACCGGATTCAACCGCGGCAAGTGGGAGAGATGATGGGGTTCGAAACGAAGCTGGGGCGACAACATTGAGGCTCTTCGAGGATTGGATTGGCGGCGAGGGATGTAATTCCGATCAAATTTTGTTTCAGCTAACTGGGTCGAGATATTCAAATTTGTTTAGTTTCCATAATTGCCGATTTGGTTGGTCAGGGTTCATGAGAGGGACGACAACGACTCGGCGATGGGGTCATAGGCGATCGCCGCAGTTTCGGCAGGACGTGCACGTGTACGAGCTTTCAGCCGTACATTTGGTATTTTTGAGATTGGGAAGATTGAGGGATGAGAGGAAGCTCGAGAAAGATGTGTGTCGTCGTCGAGACAAACTCGAAGTGTATCGAGTAGTAGATCGTGAGTTGGCATTGGGAATTAAGGTGTGTATCGGGTCCAGTTCCTGTGAATTTGCCTAAAACACCTTTAAGTATTTTTGTTATACAAAGTTTAATATTAAGTTGATAAATATTGTTGGTTAGTGTTAAGATTTGATTTAAAATTTATTAAATAAAGGATTTGCAAATGCAAGATAAATTATTTAACTTAAAGTATAAATTGATTTAGAATGTAAATTAATTTTATAATGGAAATTAATTAAGCAGTTCAAGATTAAATATAATTAAAGATTGATATTATTAATCTTGTGTTTAATAAATTTATACTTAAGGACTTAATTAACTAATTAAAGTTAATTAATAAAAAGTAGTTAACTAATTAAGAAATTAATTAAGGATTAAATGATTAATTAATGGATAAAATAGGTTATTCTTAAATAATTAATTTATATTAAGAAATATTGATTAATAATTAAGGTTATTAATCAATGGTGGGCGGTTAATTAATCAGTAATTAAAAGTTGATTGATGGATTATAAAGAAATTACGGATTAATTACTTTGTATTTAAGAAGGTTAATTAATAATTGAGGCATTAATTGATAATTAAAGGATCATTAATATATGATTAAAGTTTAATTAAATATAAATACTTGATGAGATTTAGTGAAGTAATTCATAATTACAGGATGTAATAAATAAAAAAGGAATTACTTAATGGGAAGAAATAAAAGGGTAATTACTTCATAGAAGTAATTAAGGATAAATTACTTGGTGTAATTAATCAAAAAGGATAATAATTAAGTAAGGGGTTAATTACTTAAGTAAGTAATTACAGAGGGGTAATTACTGTTTATGAGAATTGGGGTTGATTAAGGGATGCAATTAATTAAGTTTAATTGATTAATTGAGGAAATCATTCATGGGTTTGGTTAAGTATAAGTACTTAATGAAAGTAATTAGATAATGATGATAATCTTAATGTAATTAAAGAATAATTAATCACGGAGGATTAACTAAGATAAATGATCATGGGATGGTGAATCAACTGGGCTATAATTAATTAATAATCATGACTTAAAGTTAATTGATTTAATTCAACTCTGGTTAATTAGATTTATTCGAGATAGTGTGATTGATGATCTTGCTTAAGTATGATAAGTGAGTGTTTATATGCCCTGAATTGATTGATATCCCTGATATGAAATGATTCGTGATATGATGTGTTTGGGTGGGCAATGATAATGTGATTATTTATCTATGATGAATTGCTGAGTAAAGGTGACATCTTTATTTAAAGTTGAATTGCATTTCACTTGAATAATTTGTGTTATGATAAACTGAACTCGAAGAGACCGGGTTCGGGTATTAGTTAATACCCGAAACCACTTCGATTCTTTGTAATTTGATATATGAAACTAATAGGATGAAGTGGAATGACATAAGTAAACTGGACCATTTTATCTATGTCTTGGCACTTAGAAATTGATGTGTGGAATAATTGATGTCTATAACAACTTGTGAAGTTGTAAATTGTTATAAGTTACCCCGTGTTTATATAAGTAGTATGCTTTTGTATTCCGTGTTAGATGAGTTTACTCACGCTGGTTTCCAGTCTGACCTGGGTGTCACTTTGATGTAATGCTCGGGTCAGACCGAGTATTACAGATTTTCAGGTAAAGACGTTCTGGAGCTCAGGAGGCGAGCTGCATGGCAGGGACGTATGGACAGTTTTCACTATGATATTGTATATATCTGAGACATGTTAAATTTTATCTGTCCAATGTTGTATAAAATTGTTGTAACTCTGATATATCGATGTATATTGATAGATACAGTTTTCTTTGGTATAATTATTATTGATATTATATTTTATCCGCTGCGAATGTGAGTTTGTGTGTTTCTTTTCTGTCCTTCTTCTATCCCTTTCTTCTTTTCTCTAACTATCTGGAATTTTCGAGATCGAAAATTTCGGGTTGTTACAATTGGATTCGAAGAGACCGTGGTCGTGTATCAGTAATACCCGAAACCTTTTCGATTAGTGAACTAAATTCTTTATAAATTGGATATGTGAAATTATACAGCTTGGAATGGAATGAATTGAGTAACATGGACATTTAACCAAAACTGTTGTGTGTGATAAATGTTTGACTATAAGAACTCGTAAAGGGTACGAGTTACCCTGATATTCACATATGTTATAGCTTTGTATTTCATATTATATAGGTTTACTCACGTTGGTTTCAAGCCTGACCCGGGTCTTACTTTAATGTAATGCTCGGGTCAGACCGAGTATTACAGATTTTCAGGTAAGGACATTCTTGAGCTCAAAAGACGAGTTGGATGGTAGGAACATATGGAGTTTACTGCTGTATATTTGAGAGTTGTTATGATATTAGTCTGGGACAGGTTGATATAACTGTCTAGTCTTTTGTAAATGGTTGTAACTAAAATATATTGAATTTAAAGTAACAATTACAGCTTTTCTTTGTATAATTTGTTATTATATTTTGATCCACTGCGAATGTGAGATATTGTTGTTCTATTCTTCTTCTACCTTCTTTCTTCTTTTCTCTAACAATCTGAAATTTCGGAGTCGAAAATTTCGGGTCGTTACATTTGGTATCAGAGCTGAAGGTTAAGCGAGAATCTTTGCTCCGGTGGGTTTATTCATTAAGGATATGGTCAATGGTACCCTAGAATGAGTTGAGTGTAGTATATATGAGGGCATATTCATTACTTTCTTATAAATTACTTTCTTATAAAATGATTTTAAAAAATGATTTTTATATATGTTTATATTTTGATATACATAAAGCAATAGTTTTCTATTATATTAAGATAATTGGTTGTTGATTATTAAAGTTGAATAAAGATCATAAGATTTAGGTAGTAATAGAAATACAACCAAATTAGAATTGGATAATATGAACTATACAAATTAAATAAGCTAAAAATGGGATGTTTGTTTTTAATGAAAAGCAGAATGAAATATTTTAAGGAAATAACAATTTAGATAAGTATGAGTTATAAATTGAAGATGATTTAAGTTGTGAAGTTTCAAATCTAATTTAAAAAAATTTGGAATTTTTTTTTAAAGTTCTAAAAGAAATAATAAATAGTATTATTTGAATGAAAGGGTCCTGTTTCAAACAAGAGTTTTTTGAAAATTTTAAAGAATTTTTTTTTTGAATTAAACCAAAGGTGGTTTAAAATTTAAAGTATAACTTGGTGTGAAAAAGAAATAAATATGTATAGATGAGGGATATACATAATATCAAAGATGATTTGAAATAAACTCTAAGTGTTAAGTCTTAAATTTTTCCTTGGAATGTGATGTGAAAACCCAAAGTGATAAGTTTTTGAACTTATAAGTGGGAAGATAATTAATATGAGGTTAAATAGTTGATTTGAATTGGGAATATGTGTGATCTCAAAATGGGTTTGAGATCCGCAAATTGGAAATCGATGCTATGGATGGATGTTTTAAAATAGTTTGGATATTTATTTTAACTTATCTTAATATCATCCTATTGTCATTAATAATCTATGAAACTGAGAGTTGGATTATTTTAATTATAAATGGATTGAGGTAATATACATCCATTACTGAAATAAAATAGAAATAAGAGTGAACTTATGAAAAGGGAAATTTCTTTGAATTTGGAGATTGGAATGTTAGAAATGAGTTGATAAAAATTTGTTAAGAATTTGTTTTGAAAATTAAGATTGGGTGATAAATTGGATTATGAAGATTTAATCATTTCAAAAGATTTGAGCTCTTATTTGAACTTTGAAACAAGTTAAGTAAAGGTAATTTAAAATGGAATTTTGAAATTTGGACTCAAAATTAAATGGTTTAAAAATCTTAAGTTGTTAATTTAAAAATAAAGGTTGGTTTGATTTAAAGGATTAAATCAACATTTAAAAATTTAACTCCAATTTATGAAATTTGAGATGGTTTTAAGTTGAGATTTGAATCGAATTAGTTAAAATTGAATTTGATTTGAATTGATTGGAATTGTGATTGAAGATGGATAAGCATAAAATTCAAATGGAAAATTTGAATTGAATTAATTTGAAGTGAAATTGAAGTTGATTAAGTTTGAAATTCAAATGGGAATTGATTTGAATTTGGGATAGAAATTAAAGTTAATTTTAATTGAGTTGAAATTGAACCAAATTTAATGGAGATTGGGAATTGAACAGTTTGGCTCTGAACTATTTTCAAATAAATTATTTTAATATAACTGTTTATAAATATACTTTCCCTAGCTATTAACTATACATCCTTTCTTTTTAAAACCCAAAACTATCTTATACTTATTTTACAACTACTTTTGGAACTATTTAACCATTTTACATAATTTTACAACTATTTTATAAACTAATTACTATTTTACAACTATTTTGCAATTATCTAATTATTCTACAACTATTTGACTATTTTACATCTGTCTTAAAATTTCTTATCAATTTTACTACTATTTGCAACTAATAACTATTTTACAACTACTTATCTATTTTAAAAAGTTTTCAATTTATTTTCTTAATACAAGTTGGTCAAAGTACAAACTGCCTATAGTTGAGTACCAATTGAGATAAGAATTGAAGTGCTAACCCAAATGGAAATTGGAGGCAATTGAGGATGAGTGAATAGAATAAAAAAATGAAGGTGAATAGAAAAGAGAATTGATTTAGCTGGTAATCAGTGAAGATAAATTGTAGGATGTACGTATATTATTCTATTTGCATAGTGATTTGATCTGGATTCGAGCATAGAATTTTGAGATAGTATATCATCCGAGTTGGGATTTTCACTCGGTTTTCGACGGTAAACCCTGGATATGGATTTTTGGTTGATTCTGCGAATTCTCTATCATAGTTATGACTATGCAAGGAGAATGACGATTTTTGATCAAGAAACCAGATCTGAGTCAGCACTGGGAAGTCAGGTGGATGATACCAGTTTGGAAGTGAAATTGTGTGATCAAGTGAGCGATCAGATTTCATATTGCGTACGAATGATAAGCATACATCGTATGGGTTTGAATGAAATTGATATTGGAAATTTGTGATAAGAACTGTAAAATGATTTTTGAAATGGAAGGGTATATTTTGAAAAATGAATGATGAAATAAAATGGGAGTTGGATATTTTAACGATTAGAACACATTTTATAGAAAAGTAATATGGTTAACAACTTTATAAAAGAGTAATCAAATTTGAATATTTGATTTGGAATAAACAAAGTTATATATCTTTGTTGTATATGATAAAATCCCCTTATTGAATCTAGAGCCAGAAGAAAAAGGGTTTTTGAAAGTATTTGAAGTATAAAAAGGGAATTTATACAAGTATGAAGTGATCCAAAGATTTTTCAAGGTTATATATATATATATATATATAAAGGATCTTATGGGAATGATTTTGGAGAAAAGGTTTCTAGAACCCATGGATTTCGAAAAGGTTTTTGATTTTTGGAAAAAAAAAATCAATTTTGGGAATTTGGAAAGCCAAGTTTAAAACTATCGATTAGAGATATTGATTTTGTATAAAGGAGATTTTTATGAGAATCATAAAGGGTATGATTTGAAAGATACTATAAGTGTATAGTATAAAATGTTTTGAGATTGGCTCTGGGAAAAAATGTGCTCCCATTGAAATGAACTTCATAGGAGTGCCACGGGGTGGTACTGCCTTGAACCCTAAGGGGGGTCTAAAGTTGATCCTGCGAGGAAGTTCGGATAAACTGAAGTTCTTGAGGATTTTGTGTTGTGGGTAGCGAAAGTCGAGGGTGCTGAAGCCTACAGAGACATTTAGGTTATGCTGTGACGATAGTGTAACTCGATGTCACTACGATCTACTACGGACCATAGCGAAAGTCGTGTGTGCCGCTGAGAGCCAGCGGTCTACGTTTGATTTTTCCGCAATAGCAACGTAACATCGGTAGACTGCGACCTATTGTGACATAGCCAAAATCGAGAGGCCGTGAGAGCCTAAGGCTACATTGAGAATTTATTGATGTAGTCTGCGACCTATGTGGTAGTGGTGAAGTTTCATTTGACAGCAAAAATCGAGGGCGCTGATGCCTACAGTTACATGGACTTTTGCTGTAATGGCAACGCAACTCAGGATGTAACTGCGATCTGTGGCGGGTACCATGGCGTAATCGAGGGGCGCGGAGTGCCTACAGTTATCTATGGATTTTGTCGAGATGACAATGTAACCATCGGGTTAACTGCGACCATGGATGGGGTGATGATTTCCAAAGCATTCTCACTAGAAATGTTTCCTCTATTTTCAAAAATGTTTTCTACATTTTCAATAAAATTATTTTCCAAGTATTTTCACTGGGTGTTGAAATGGGTTTACCAAGTACTTATAGATTTTTAGTCTTACGCCTAATCAACGTATGACCGAATTTATGTGAGAACGAGGATGGACTTGTAGAAACATCGAGTTATAAAATGATATTTATAAAAATATTTTGGCAATATTATATAGATTTTAAAGTATTTCAAAAAAATTCAAAGAGAAATTTTAACTGATATTAAGTATTTTAATAAATTCTGGTTTTGTTTCTTTTCGAGGGCGAAAAGATTCTAAGGGGGGAGGAATGTGATGTCCTGAAAATTCAAGCAATTTAAAATGTGATAATCTCCTTTACAAATTATTTAAAATTGGTAAAATTGTTTGTTTTCAAACAACAATAATAATTTGTTGTTTTTATATATACAAATGGATTTTAAAAAGAATTATTATTTACAAATTGAATTTGTGTTTATTTAAATATATATATATATATATATATGAGTTGATTTTAAATTGGATTTTAAATTGGATTTTAAATTTAATTTGAATTTTGGTTTGATATTGAATTTCAAAAGATAGATATATTTTAAATATATTCTGGATTTTAAAATATATTATATATGATTTTATTTAGAATGTAGTTGTTTTATATTATTTTCTTTTAAATGATTTTATATATAAATTAAGATATTTATTTATTTATTAGGGAATTTAAATATAAAAATTTATAACCATTTAAAATTTAATAAATTGATGCATAATTACATGTGAGCTTATAAGTCTTTTTAATAATATGTGTAAGGGGATTAACTAATGTAAAAGACAAGTGTTAAATTTTTAAACAAGTGTCACCATTTTATTTTTATTTTCTTTTATTTTTAATAAATCCTAATTAAACCTATATAAACATATCTATCTCCCCTCTCTCAATTCTTTCCCATCTTCATATTCAAAAACAAGAAAATAAAAATAAAATGGTGACACTTGTTTAAAAATTTAACACTTGTCTTTTACATTAGTTAATCCCCTTACACATGTTATTAAAAAGACTTATAAGCTAACATATGTAATTATGCATGAATTTATTAATTTTTAAACGGTTATAAAGCTTTTATATTTAAATTCCATATAAATAAATAAATATCTTAATATATATATATAGATATATATATAATCCTTTAAAAGAAAATAATATAAAACAACTATATTCTAAATAAAATCATATATAATATATTTTAAAATCCAAAATATATTTAAAATATATATTTATATTTTGAAATTCAATATCAAACCCAAATTCAAATTCGAATTAAATTTAAAATCCAATTTAAAATCAACTCAAATATATATATTTAAACAAACACAAATTCAATTTGTAAATAATAATTCTATTTAAAATCCATTTATATATATAAAAACAACACATTATTATTATTGTTTGAAAACAATAACTTTACCAATTTTAAATAATTTATAAAGGAGATTATCACATTTTAAATTGCTCGAAATTCCGGGATATCACATCCCCCCTCTCACCTCATCATCTGTGGCCAATCATTCCCTCATGTGTGTAGCCATGTGCTTGTACTTAAGGTGTAAGAGGTTGACTTTGGGTTTGCTTAACGATGAAGTTTTAGGAAAATATCTTTGGTATTTTGTAATATATGTAATGTATAAGTATATTTGTATGTATGTATGTGTTCATGTGACATGTGAATGTGTTCATGTATATGTACATGTATGTGTACATATGTATATATCAAATGATTCACAATGTTGCACCACTTTTCTACGTTGAATCGTTATGGATTTTGATTTCGATTTCAGGTCATATTTTCACTTCTTATTTAATACATACATACATACATACATATATATATATAAAGAAAGTTTAATAATAATATTTCTATCATTATATAATAATTAAAGGGGCTTATTTAATAATTAAAATAATTATTACATCATTTAAAGTCAATATAAATTCAAAAATCATTTATTTAAAAATTAATGATATCATTGATAATGTTATAAAAAGATTTTATTTTCATAAATAAAATAAATAATTTTATTACATATTCTTACTCATACAGATAAACAAGTGTGGTATGCAGCTCCGTGCACAATGTTGGATGGTCTAAGAGCTGCTTATTGATAAAACGATTTTCGGTCATTTTATCGATATATCTTCCAAAGTATATATTTTTGTAATTATTTAAAATAAGATTACCAATATTATTTATTGTTCAAAACATTATCATTTATTTAAAAAATATTATATTTTAATATTTCAAAAAAAAAATTGAAGTGATGAATTTGTGTGTCCTTGCACTATATTTACTATCCGCCGTATTATGTCAGTTATGATTTGAATGTATAGGCTGTAGACGTGTCTGGCCATTTAGTAACTCTGATCATTCAAGGTAGCATCTTTATATGTTGCTCTTGGCATAATTTGTAATAATTTTACTTTATTTGAACCTAGACAGTGTTTTGGGAATTATGTAACAAATATGAAATGCTGATTCGAAATGTAATGAGAAAAGTGTTTTTGAAATTATGTTTAAATTATATCATTTTCTTGTGTTTTTAATATTATGAATATCATTAACATGATTGCATTTTGTCACTGAAAATACTATAGATGACAGTAGCACATGTAGTGATTAGTTTCGAGCCTCAAAATGTGGGATGTTACAACTTGGTATCAAAGCATAGGTTTTTGTAAAACTTAGGAGTTTTTAAAAACATAATCGTATATTATAGTAACATACTTGCATTTTCTATATATAAATATATGCTTTATCTCCATTCTTCCATCTCTCTTAGATTGTTCTTCTGTATCTTTCTGAGGTTCAAATGCATATTTAAGGAAACGTAAGATATGGAGGTAGGAAATGAAGAATGAATCTGATGGAGGAAGCATTAGAACAAATACAAATATCAGGCCTAATACTAGGAGGAATCCAGCCCGACCAACAACTGCTATTATAGGTGCAGGAACATCGTTGGTTGATATGGGAGTAATATATCAGTTCTCTATCAATATGATGCAACCAGGAGCGTTGCTAGGTTAGTTGGTGGAAATCCTGAAGGAGTGCATCAGGAGGCCCCGGTTGTTAATAACTATGATGTTTAAGGTATGGACTATGTGAGACTTGGAGGGAAGCCATTTACTAGAACAGAGGATGCAATTGAAGTGGAGAATTGGTTACTCCACTATGAAAGGATTTTCATTGAACTTAGTTTGAATGATGAACAGAAGAGGAGATTGGCATCCAGGCAACTACAATGTGCCACATTGTACAAATGGAATAGTGTGACGGTTGAAGTAGTAGAGGAAACATTGACTTGGGTAGAATTCAGGAGAAGGTTTGAAGAGAGTTTTATGTCTGAAATCACTAAGTCAACTTTGTTGAGGAAGTTTGCTGAATTGGTGCAAGGCGATATGACTGTGCTTGAGTACACAACGAGTTTTGAGGAGTTGTCTCAATATAGAGATGCTACTGTGAGCACACTAATTAAGAGGAATGATAATTTCATCTACGGATTGATACCTAAGCTTATTAGAGCAAATTTGCCACATCTCAGGGATCCATGTTATGTATTCGTCGAGATGGCTTTGAGAAACAAGGAGATGCTTTCTTTATTTGGCAGTGGAGGCTCAGAATGGGCAGAATAAGAAAAGGAAGTTCTTTTAGAAAGGAGCTCAGAATGGTGGAGCGGCTAAGAAAGAAAAATCAAATGTTGTGTGCTACAAGTGTGATAAGAAAGGACATTTACCAACGAATGTCGTTCAGGAGATGGAATGATAGTTATTGGAAAGAGAAATATTAAATGCTTCAATTGCAATCAGACTGGTCTTTATAAGAACCAGTGCAAGAAACTAGCTAAAGCTAAAAAAGGAAAAGTATTTTCTTTGTAACCGACTATCTCGAGGTCAACAGCTCAGGAGAAAGTTAAAGCTATGATGGGAGCTACGCTTTTGATTCATGGTATACCAGTTAGAGTAATATTTGATACCGGTGCATGACATTCATTTATGTCTCATTGTTTGGTAGATAAGCTTAACCTAGAACCCTCATACCTAATTACTTCCTTAAGTGTTGCAAATATGATAGTAGGGTGTGCAACTCTAGGGATGAGATACGACCATTTAGAGTTTGAACTATTAGGTCATATATTTTCCTGTAATTTGCATGTATTCGATTCCATTCCCTATATAATTATTTTAGGTATGGATTTTTAAGTAAATTTGATGCTAGGATATTTTGCACGATAAGAAAATATCATTAAGACACTCTAAAGGTAGCGGACAAACTATATACTTGGTAGAAAATCTAAGTTTTGACCTTTTTTGCTTTATGGGGTGTAATAGAGAAGGAAGATAAGTTGAATCGGGTTTTTGTAGTTAGAGAATTTTTAGATGTCTTTGAGCCTGTTATAGGACTACTGTCAAAATTAGCTATTGAGTTTCAAATAGATCTTGTACCCGGAGCTGAACCCATAAGTAGATCACCTAGTGGGATGACACCTACCGAGATGAAGGAGTTAACGGTATAGCTAGTGGATTTAGTAGAAAAGCGTTTTAAGACCAAGTAGTTCACCTTGGGGAGTGGCCATGGTGTTTGTAAAGAAACCGGATGTGCCATTGAGGTTGTGCATTAATTATCGTAAGTTGAATGATAATACAATAAATATTGATACCCACTGCCGAGGATAGATGAGTTATTTGATAAAATGAGTGGAGCCAAGTATTTTCCTAATTTGATTTGGCGATAGGGTTCCATCAATTAAGTAGAAGAGGACAATATTCATTTGACGATATTTGAAACAAGATATGGTACGTATGAGGGGTTACCAATGCCATTCGAGTTGACTAATGCGCCTGGTTTCTTTGTGGATTTGATGAGCCGTATCTTTCGAGAGCATTTGGTTAGATTTCTGTTGGTGTTTATAAATGACATTCTGATATATTTTAGGAAAGAGCGAGATCATGAGACTCACCTTAGAATAGTACTGGAGACGTTGAGACAACATCAACTAAAGGTGAAGATTTTGAAGTGTCAGTTTTGGAAGAATGAAGTAAAGTTCCTTGGTCTCATAGTCTCAAAAAAAGTGTTGTCAGTTGATCCAAGCAAGATAGAAGCTATACATATTTGAGAGAGATCCGAGACATTGACTGAGATAAAGAGTTTCTTGTATTAGCTAGCTACTACCGGAGATTCATCAAAGATTTATTTCTTATAGCAGCACCGATGACTAGATTTACAAGGAAGGACATGAAATTTTTTTTGATCGATAAATGTGAGAAGGCATTCCAAAAGATGAAACATTTTTTGATCAATGTGTTTTTTTTAGTAGTTCCAGATGAAAATCAAAATTTAGTGGTGTATGCTAATGCATATGGAACAAGTCTAGGAACTATGTTAATGCAGAGGGGTAAAGTAATTTCCTACGCTTCATGACAACTCAAACCGTAATAAGTTAGATATCATACTTATGATTTAGATCTGGCTGCTGTAATATTTTCTTTGAAGGTATGGAGAAATTACCTTTTGAGAGAACGATTCGGTTTATTTATAGATTATAAGTCTTTAAAGTATTTATTATCTCAGAAGGAGTTGAATATGAGACAGTAAAGATATTTAGTGTTTTTAGTCGCTTATGATTTTGGAATTGAGCATATACCATGGAAAGGAAACAAAGTTGCAAATGCACTAGGAAGGAAACATAAGAATGTGGTGTTGGCTATGTATGGCGAATGGAAGGATTTGGAAGCTTTAACTACTTATAGAGTGCAATTAAGATTGACTAACATTTCTAGTTTGAATACTGTAATGTTATCTTGTTTAGATGTTTGATTAGTATAGATCGACAGAATTGCTTCTAAGCAAAGAGATGATTCGTTGCTAGCTGGAAGAATTAAAAGATTGGAAGGTGGAACTAGGATTGATGACTTGAAGGATTTTTATCTTGACCAGAATGGATGGTTAAGAAATATGGGATGATTTGTGTTCCGGAGGTTGGTGACCGAATGAAAGAAGTTCTTAGGAAGTGACATCGATCAAAGTTTATTATTCATCCTGGAAGAATGAAGATGTATTAGGATATGAAGAAAATCCTCTTATGAGAGGGTATGAAAAGAGATGTAGGCTTATGGGTAAAACAGTGTCTGAATTGCCAACGAGTAAAAGCCAAGCATCAGAAGCCAAGTGGATTGCTTCAACCTATAGATATACCAGCATGGAAATAGGATTCTATATCCATTGATTTCATAAACGAGAGGCCAAGATCGAAATGAGGAAATGAAAGTATCTGGGTTATAGTGGATAGACTGACTAAAATTATACGCTTTATACGTGTTAAATTAACAAGAACGACACATGTTTTGGCTAAGTTATCTATGAAGAATATTGTTAGAGTATATGGAGTTCCTAGAATATAGTCATTAGCAGAGATACCTTATTTATTAGTGAGTTCTGAAAGATTCTACAAGAGCTTTTATGTACCAAGCTCAAGATGAATACCGCTTACCATCCATAGACTGATGGACAAACAGAAAGAGTTAACAAATTTTTGGAAGATTTGATAAGAGTTTGTGCGCTAGATTTTGGATGATCATGGGAAGACCATCTACACTTAATTAGGTTTTCTTATAACAATAACTATCAGACTAGTATAGGGATCACACCTTTTAAAGCTTTATACGAAATACCAAGCAAATCACCAATTTGTTGATTGAAGACTAGAGACAGACTAGTTCTTAGTCTAGATAAGGTGGGAGAAGCCACATAGAAGATTGAGTTAATCTGACAAGGATGAAGGAAGCTCAATCTAGGCCGAAAAGTTATGTAGGTAAGAGATGATAGACTTATAATTCTCAGTTGGAGATCAGGTTTTCGTCAAACACCAATGAAAGGTGAGTGAAATTCAAGAAATCAAGGAAGTTGGCACCGATGTTTGTTGGACCACTTCCTATTATAGAAAGGATTAGGAAACTCACTTATAAGATAGGGTTACCGAATAGTTTGGCAATTGTCCATAATGTTTTCCATACTTCTCATCTAAGGAAGTGCGTTTGAGATCTAAAGACTAACATCACTCCAACCGCATTGGAAGGCTTAGTAGTGGAACCGGACATGACCATAGTTAGACTTCCAACTCGTATTGTAGCTAAGGTTGAAAAAAGCTAAGGAATAAGACAGTCAGACTAGTAAAAGTCCAATGGAGTGACAATAACATAGCATGCACTTAGGAAACAGAGAGAGGATTATGGACACTTATCCTGACTTGTTTGATGGTATGTTTTACATCTATGCTTTTATGTTTGATGCGTGTACCTTATTGTAATTTCAAGGATGAAATACTTTAAGGAGGAGAGGTTGACAACCCTAATTTTGTCTAATAATATTTAGGGCATTTAATTGGATAAATAAAATAAAATAATGTTAAAAGATAAGGGGATTGAGATTTAGTAATTAATGAGGGTCGAGCCTAGCTAATGAATCAATAGAATCAATAAGAATATTAATAAGTAGAAGGGTACATGAGGAGGAAAAAATAGGAAAAGAGTACATTTTCTCATCATAAACCCATATTCTCATTTCCTTCCTCACTTCACTCATTCACAAACGAAAATAAAATGAGGCTTCAGGCCTCAAAATGAGGAATGTTACATTGAAAGAGTTACAAAGGAAGGTATGACGCCACACATCTATACTCACACTAACCAAGGACACTACTGGGTAATGTCGTCAATTAGTATGAAGAATAAGGCTGTTGAGGAGCGACCAACTATATAATTGATTTGAGCGAGAACCGATATGTCAGATAGTATGTCATGCATTTCATTTCAAGAGGAAATCTGACATATCCAATCCTAACTCAAATCTACTACACAGTGGCTAAGTGACCTTCGAAAACAAATATAAAATAAGCATAACATAAATCAGTCACAGATGTACATATTGTTTGCACAAAAATGGGAAAACACCTCCAAGTCGTATGATTTAGTCGATTTTATGTTGTTCTTAGTGATTTGGGTGATTTATGCAAATATGTAAAAAGCAGGGACTAAACTGTAAAAGACACACAGATTTATAGTTGTTCGGCCAGAATGTGCCTACGTCCACTTCTTATGCTATTTTCCTTCACTATCCGGATTACAAGTACAAAGCTTTGATTACAAGTGTATGAAAGTCGTTTAAAAGTTCTGACCGTGCTTGCCCTCCCCCCATTGCTGTACCCCTACCCCTCTATTTATAGAGTGAGGCTGGGGGTAGGGGTCTTGGATGTATATAGTTGCTGGTGGGCCTGGGCTGACGTGATCTGGCCTAGCAATGTTGGTTCGATAATGTCTTGGTCCGGTGGTGAGTGGGGCGTGGATTGGTCCAGTAGTGAGTGGAGCATGATTGGTCCGGTAGTGAGTGGGGCGTGGATTGGTCCGGTAGTGAGTGGAGCGTGATTGGTCCGGTAGTGAGTGGGGCGTGGATTGGTCCGGTAGTGAGTGGAGCGTGATTGATCCGGTGGTGAGTGGGGTGTGGATTGCTCCGGTAGAGTGGAGCGTGATTGGTCCGGTAGTGAGTGGGGCGTAATCTGGTCCGGTAGTGGATGATCTGGTTCAGTAGTGCCTTGGTTTGGTCGTGCCTTGGTTCAGTCGTGCCTTGGTCCGGTCATGCCTTGGTCCGGTCGTGAGAATACGCCCAACATTTGCCCGCCAAAGTGGGGCATATGCCTACATATGTCGCGCTTTGTTTTAGATCATTCAATTTGTGCACTTTCATTCGCCCCAAGTGCCGAACCAGTTGGTCCGGTCATCCTACGCTCGCCTATAAGTATGGGCTTCACGCCTCTGTTATTCTTTACCATTTGAAATAGCCGAACCAAACTTTTGTCTGCCGAATCAATCATATCACTAAACCAGATTTTATTGCCGGACTAGATGAGGCTTTCTTTTGCCGAATAAACTTTATGCTTGAACTACCGAATGAACTTTAGGGAGTATGAGTGCCGAACGGACTCTTAGTCTCGAACTACCGAATGAAACTTAGGGAGTACAAGTGCCGACTGGGCTTTTAGCCTCGAACTACCGAATGAAACTTATGGAGAATGAGTGCCGAATGGGTTTTTAGACTTGAACTACCGAATGAAACTTATGGAGAATGAGTGCCGAATGGGTTTTTAGATTTGAACTACGGAATGAAAATTTTGTGCTTTGAATTATGAATGAGATTCCAGATTGTATGTACTTGTTTGTTTTATATCTCTATATCCCTGGCTCTAACGACATGCTTTCTCGTGTTCTAGATAATGTCTCATAAAGTAGAAACTCGCTCTGATAAGAAGAAATCCAAGGACAAAGGAGAGTCCTCCATAGTGTCCCCTGTTCAGTCAGAGCCTGAACGACATGGACCGTCTCCGAGATCATTAGTAGATGGGTACGGCCCTCAGGAGCTCTTGGACTCACCACCTGACTGCTTTCCCAGCTCCCTCAAAGATGAACAACTTGACGTTATATCTAGATCCTTTGGTATTGACAGAGGCGCATATGATGTTGCCAGGGAAAGGCGTGATGCCGTATAACCCCCCTGAAGAATATTTTGTTTATAGTAGATATCACTGCATGTGCGGAGCCATTCCTCCGATCAATGCTTGGATAGTCAGCTTCATCATATACTTGAAGCTGGCCTCTTTCCAGCTTCATCCCAACTCCTATGCCATCTTGGTGAGTCTGTTCATTATTTTCCAGAGAAAATACGTGCGTCCCCCTTCCAACCGGGAGATCCGGTACCTGTACAACTTGAGAGGCTACAAGAAGGGGTCTTCATATATTAGCTTAGAATCGGCCATGTCTTTCAAGCCAGTCCTGGACTTATATTCAAATTTTAGCATGTTCAAGAAGGAATGGTTCTTTGTCAAGGATGACTCTGTTTCTTTCCACCACTTCACCTCTGGCTGTAAGTTGAATCTCATTTATAATTTCCGTTCTTTATAATGCTCCTCCTTATATGCTTTGTTTCTTGCTAGCGACAGGTGGCTTTGCGGTTATAGAGAAC
Source organism: Allium cepa (assembly GCA_030765085.1). Taxonomy (NCBI): domain Eukaryota; kingdom Viridiplantae; phylum Streptophyta; class Magnoliopsida; order Asparagales; family Amaryllidaceae; genus Allium; species Allium cepa. Next base: position 604,287,279 of record CM060932.1, on the reverse strand, counting down.
GATCGTCTGGTTCAGATGGCTGCGGAAATAGAAGCCATTCCGGAAAAAGAGGGGGCAGCTTCTTATTTGATCAGGAATGCTACTCTTTTGGGGCTTAACTTGATTCTGCCACACCAGTCTATGGTCAAGCAAAGAGACACAGCTGAGGAGAGGGTCGCCAAAGCTAAAGGAGGGGCTACAGCGAAGAGCGGAAAAAGGAAACCCTTTTCGAAACATCCAATTGCCGGGGGGAAGAAACTTAAGAAGTCCGATGGACCCTCCCCTAGCACATGTCCAGACATCCCGAAGGAGGAAGATGTAGAGGAGGAAAGAGGCGAGGATGAAGGAGGTGAGGTGGAGAGTGGAAGTGGTAGAGAAGGTGATGGTGATGGTCATAGCGATGATGGTGGCGACGGACAGAGTGGCGATGGCACTGGGGCTTTGTCTTCTAAGCAAGCAGGTGTGATCCACGAGTGGACAGATGATGCTTTCCGCTTAGCTTTTGAAGGGTTGGAGGAAGGATCGGCTTTAGCGGAGAAGTCTAAGAAAGCTGACAAGGCCGAGACTGGTGCCGATTCATCTTCCAAGAGCGCTTCGGCTGAGGCAATTCCTGCGATTCAAGGTGAATTTTTGACTCCTGTAGACTCCCTTTATGATAAGGATTTAGGAATATTTTATGGTCAGCTCCCGTCCTGGAATGAGATCCAGGACTTATTGCAGTATCCTACTCCTCCCCGGGGTTTGTATGGCAAAAACGTCTCTTTACTCTTCTTATCTTGATATATTTCTTGAATTATAGTTCAATGTCTGCTTGTAACGCTTGGTTTTTATCCCAGAAGCGGGTAAGGCGGCCAACATATCAGATGTCCGGCACCGTCTTGAACAATACAAACTTCTCAAGGCTTCTACTTAACCAAAGCCTCCGACTGACCGCCCTGGAGACGTAGTCGGCTACTGCCCTCTTCTTGGAGTTATCGAGGAGGATATCCAAAGGAAGAAGAGAAGTCGTTCCTTGTTTGAATCCTCACCTGGTCCTCAGTCCCCAACTCAGCCTCTTCGGGATACCACGAAGAAGAATACTGAATTTATACCTTCTCCCACCCATCTGAAAATCCTACCGTTACCCGGATAGGCCATCCCGGCTTGGCTCATAATCCGTTTGCAGGTCATCCGAATCTGGATCCGGGTTCATGTGATATTACCTTTGATGAGGCTACCAGTGAGCACCTTCTTCTCCGTAATCCCATGGTAAGAGTATTGGATGAAGCTAAGTCTTTGAACCTTGATTTGCTTACCACTCGGGTTGTAACTTTGGGGGACGAAGCTAAGGTAAGTATTGACCGGGTTGCTGAGGAAACCAGAAAGCTAATGGGGCATCATGCACGACTGGTCAAGATTGGAGAAGAAATTGGGAGTGCTAACATTCGACTGCGGCTAATGGTTTCCGACCAGGCCAAACAACTTGCTGATCAGGCATCCAGATCTCTCAACATGAGGCCGCCTCAAGACAACTAAAGGAAACCCTAGAAAAGGCCAGTCGAGCAGAGTTACGGAAAATGGAGGCTGATTGTAAGGGACGGATTGATATGGCTATCGTGACGGTGGATGAGGTCTGGAAAGCGGATCTCGAGCCGGTACAGGAGTTATCCAGGAAACTTGAAGCCGTAGAGCTTACTCAAACCAAGCTGAAGGAGGAGATAGAGGCAATGAGGAAATCCTTTTAGGCTGACTGCTCACGATACCAATCGGAGAGGGATGCTGCTATTGTAAAGTTGTTGGCTTCTGAGGACCGAATAAGGAAGTTCAAGGAGAATGAGGGGATAATGGATGAGATGCTTCAGGACATATACTTTCGCACCTGGAAACATGGTAACTTATCTTGGATGGATGATTATCCCCGAGTCATGGCCAGGATTTATCTCAGGGCCTTGGAGGAGGCTAAGGCCAATGCAGATAGGGAGGATGGCGTGGCCTTTAGAATGGATGTGGTCACGGCTCAATTCACCAAGGAGGAGAGAGCAGCGGTGAAAGAGGGTATGCGGCTGCTTACTGTTGAGGAGGCTGGTGTGTACTTAGAGGATGATGATCAACGAGCAGATGCTGGTAAGTCTACCCTTTCAGCTTCTATTAACTTGATTGCTTATTGTTTTATGACTATTAATGGATTCTTCCCTAAATTGGATAGGCGGGACCCCTGAAGCACCAACCACCTCTGGTTAAAATGTTGAGAGTTCCAATCCCGCGGTCAAGGAGTTCTCCGAGGGCCAGTAGGATAGAGGTAAAGCTCCGACGCAGCGGATTCCTTGACTTGATCTGGATATCTTTTGGTTTGTTTGACATTGCTGCCTATGTCAGTCCCAAAACATTCGTGTAACCTTTAAGCTGTAATTGTGTTATTGGTAACAAATGACTTTATTATGTAATTTCAAACTTAGGATGATTCTGTCGTATTTGAATGCTTTTGTCATTTTGGTATGTTGCACAAGAAATACAGCTGTGCACATGCCCGTGATTTTATTGTGTTTGATGTCAAGTTCTTGCTTAAAACATAATTTCATATCTTGCAATATTAGTGTGATGTGCGAATAAATTATAGCTACGTATTCATATACAAAAGAAGAAAGTACCGCCCTTCATGATTTAGTTGTAGATGGTTGCTTCGAATGCTTTTTCTGACTGAGTATGGAATGCAGCTGAGTGACTTGTCATCCAATTGTGAGTTCCTGTCCCCATTAGTGAGCGTCTCCTATTTCGTGTCCTGTACTTTAGGGATCGTCATAGAGGATAGGAGGAAGGTTTTTAAATAAAATAGAAATATAAGAAACAGTAAAAATTCCAATCACAGAAGGCCTGCGATGTGCTTAAGTTCGTGGCAAACGGGTTTTGTAGTCACTTTCCCTAGCTGTGGGTCTTGGAGACATTTGTCACCCATCTTACGCCTCCGCGGGGAGTTTCTTTTTTTTTTACCACAGCCGTACTTAAGACACTCGAAGCCGAGATCGCGCACAGCAACTACCCGGGCCATTATGGCCCGTAATCGTGGGTATTATTCGATTTATCGTGGCCGGCTAGCGTGGGTGTCGATCGTCAACTGTGAGCTACCCCTGCCTGGCCATACCTTATGTTGGGGTTTAACGTAGGTTCACGGTTGCCGGCGAGCCGAACGCCGTAATGAGCTGCCTAGACTATAGTCGGCCTACTCGGTGGCTTATAATCGGCTCATTACAATTGGCTTTAAGGGACGATCGCGAGCAATGAGTTAACCCGCAGCAGAGGGATGCTGGAGCAAAACTGTCCCATTGGCGAGGGCATAGATTCGTATAGTACCTGTTAGGTCTTGTCCAGGTGAAGTTGCGCTGTGATGTGTCTTGAATGGAGATGTCATTACACAGAATTTTGTTCAACAGAAAAGGATAAAGTTAACAAGCAGCCAAGACATAAAGGAACAAGTTAAAAAAAGAGACAAGTTTTTAAAGTGGTTCGGCACGAAAATGCCTACGTCCACTGATTCTCTTTGTTAATTCACTTCATATGGGCAGTACAAGTTAAGAAAAGTATCGAGGAAGGTGTTGGATATTCCATGCCCTCTGAAACACTTCTCCGTCCACTGTTGACAAAATATAAGCTCCGTTGTGGAGATCTTTATGAATTACATATGGTCCGTCCCAGATTGAATCTAGTGCTCCGGGGCATGGGAAGACTCGCTTGAGGACAAGATCTCCTTCTTGTAAGCTACGATGCTTGACTTTGGAGTTGTATTGTGCTGCCACTTTTTGCTTGTGAGCTGCTGCTTTGAGTGTTGCATCGTTTCTTCTCTCTTCAATTAGATCCAAAGACATGTGAAGGAGTTCTTCGTTCTCTTCTGGGTTATAGTGGATCCTACGGTGGTAAGGCACTATAGTTTCGACTGGGAGCATGGCCTCCGATCCGTATGCCAAAGAGAAAGGAGTATTCCCCGTTGATGTTCTGAAAGATGTGCGGTAGGCCCAAAGTGCCATAGGAAGTTCATCCACCCAAGCGCCTTTCGACTTTTCAAGTCTCTTCTTGATTAGAGTTTTGAGAATTTTGTTGACAGCTTCGACTTGTCCGTTTGCCTGGAGGTAAGCTACAGATGAGAAGCTTTTGTGAATTCCGTGCTTTTGGCACCAGTCGGCGAACTCTTCGCTGTCAAACTGAAGTCCATTGTCCGATATGATTTTGAGTGGAACCCCGTACCTGCATAGAACATTTTTGATCAAGAAGTTAATAAATTTTGCCGAGGATATTTTATTTAGAGGTTCCGCTTCCGCCCATTTGGTGAAATAGTCGACTGCCACTATAGCATATTTGGCTTCGCATCGGCCCACCGGCAATTCGCCAATCAAGTCAACTCCCCATACTGCAAAGGGCCAAGGGCTGGTCATTTAAATGGTCTCATTTGTTGGTAGTCGAGGAATCTTAGCGAACTTCTGACATCTGTCACATTTTTTGACGAAGTCTAAAGTGTCCTTGTTTAAGGTGGGCCAGAAATACCCATATCGGAGTATCTTCTTTGCCAGAGTCTGCCCTCCAGTGTGATCTCCGCAGCTTCCTTGATGGATGTTTGATAAAATTTCCTTGGCTTCCCTTCCAGCGACACACCTTAATAAGGGGTTAGAGAAGCCGCGCCGATAGAGGATGCCTCCCTGTATTGTGTAGCGGGAAGCTCTCCTCAAGATTTTCTTGACTTCGTTACGCCCATCGGGCAGTGTTCCATCTTATAAGAATTTTCGGATGGGAGTCATCCAAGTTTCCTCTTCGATTGCAGCTATCAGATTCACTTGCTCGAAACTCGGGGTTAGCTGCTTTGAGATGGCTACTGTTCTGGAAATGGTGTCGCCTCTCATGCTAGCTTGCTTTGCCAATTCATCGGCCTCTTGGTTCTCTTCTTGAGGAATGTGTTTGATCAAATAGTTATCCAATTGATCGAGTAGCAGCTTGGTCTTCTTCAGATATGCTGTGAGTCGTTCTCCTCGAGCCTGAAATTCTCCTAGTATTTGATTTACAATAAACTGCGAATCACTATGAAGACCTAGAGAACTGACTCCAATCTCTAGGGCCAGTTCTAATCCAACTATTACTGCTTCATACTCTGCATCGTTGTTGATGGCAGCGAATTCCAACCTTAGAGCATAATGTAGCTTCCGTCCCCTGGGAGTGATTATTACAACCCCTGCCCCCGAGCCTTGTTCGTTTGATGCTCCATCCACAAAGAGATTCCACTTGATGTCATCTGCTATTTCAGATTGCTCTTTACCTTCGTTGGTAGTGAATTCGGCAATGAAATCGGCCATGGCTTGTCCCTTGATGGCGGTGCGAGGATGGTAGGTGATATCATATTGACTCAGTTCAATGCACCACTTAATTAGTTACCCAGAAGTGTCGGGACGATGGAGTACCTACGTTAGCGGTTGATCGGTTAGAACTCTGATGGAATGGGATTGGAAATAGTGTCGCAGTTTCCGTGATGTGATTAGTAAACAGTATGCTAGCTTCTCAAGTTTAGGATATCTGGCTTCTGCCCCCGTAAACCTCTTGCTCACAAAGTATACTGGCCACTGTGTGCGGTTGTCTTCTCTCACCAAATCGGCGCTCAGAGCATGAGATGACACGGCAAGGTATAGGTATAGCTCTTGGCCTTCGTTTGGAGTTGAGAGTACTGGTCGTCTCTGGAGGTGTTCGATTAGGTTGAGGAAGACTGTTAAGCATTCGTTAGACCATTCGAACTTTCCTTTGTCTTTCTTTAGAGCTTCGAAGAAAGGGATGCACTTGTCAGTCGCTTTAGAGATGAATCTGCTTAGGTCGGTCACTTTCCCATTTAGGCTTTGCATTTCTCTTCGAGTGGAAGGTATCCTGATATCTCTCAGAGCTCGGACTTGTTCGGGGTTTGCTTCAATCCCCCTGCATGGACGATGAATCCCAAGAACTTTCCTGATGATACTCCGAACGAGCACTTTAGAGGATTCGGCTTCATTCCATAATGGCGAAGTACTTGAAACATCTCGGCCAGGTGGCTTACATGATCGTTGGCTTTCCTCGATTTTACTAGCATGTTATCCATATAAACCTCCAGAGTTCGTCCTATCAATTCCGCAAACATCTTGTTGACGAGGGGCTGATAGGTAGCTACGACGTTTTTAAGTCCAAAAGGCATTACTCTATAGCAGTACAATCCCCGGTCAGTGATGAAACTAGTGTGGTCTTGATTGGGGGCGTGCATAGGAATTTGGTTATATCCTGAGTATGCGTCCATAAAAGATAAGAGTTCGTGCCCGGCTGTGTTGTCCACCGGCTGATCGATTCGGAGGAGTGGGAAGTAATCTTTCGGGCAAGCGTCATTTAAGTTGGAGAAGTCAATTCATGTTCACCACTTCCCATTAGCCTCCTTTACTAGTACCGGGTTAGCGATCCACTCTGGGTAGATGGCTTCCCGTATGAAGTTATTGGCAAGCAAGTCCTTTACTTCTTCATCGAGGGCTGCTGATCGTTCTGCCCTCATACTTCTCTTTTTCTGCTTTACTGGCACCTTGGTAGGATCGATGTTTAGTACGTGGAATGCCACGTCTAGGGAGATTCCAGTCATGTCAGCGTGCGTCCATGCTAATACATCCAATTTGTGGCGAAGTAAATCAAAGAGTTGATCCCTCAATTCTGCTCTTAGCTGAGATCCGATTTTCAACAGTCTACTTGAGTCGTGTTTGTCTACAGATAAAAACTCCACAGCCTCTGCAGGATCGGCGGTGGCCTCCTCCTCTTTGTCTCTGGGGTCTAATTCATTGACAGGATCACTGGTATATCGAAGAGGAGGGGCTTTCTTTAGTTGCTATGCTTCCAAGTTTTTCATGCAGAGAGTAGTCTCTGTATTCTTCCCTCTATCCTTCTTGCGATTATTGAGAAGTTCAGTTACATAGCAATCTCGAGTGGCGTCTTGATCTCCCTTTACTTCCCCTATTCCATTGTCTGTTGGAAATTTCATCTTCAGGCACCACGTGGCCAAGACAATTTGGAAGTCAGACAAGACTGGTCTTCCTAAAAAGGCGTTGTAGGCCGGGTGGTTATCTATTAGCACAAATGTTTGTTTCCGCACAATGGAGCGGGGGTGACTTCCTATTTCAACAAAGAGGTCTAATCGCCCGAGGGGCATCTTCGCGTCTCCAGTGAAACCGTGTAGTGGTTTGTTGCTGGGAGACACATCCTTCATTGACAGCTTCATTCTGTCGAAAGCATGCTTGAATAGGATATTTACTGAGCTTCCAATGTCTACTAGAATTCGAAAAACTTCGGCTGGGCCGAACCGGGCAGAGATGACCATAGAATCCATGTGAGGGTACTGCCTTCCTTCTAGGTCATGCCTATTGAATGTAATGTCATCATTCTCTTTTCGCTTCGGGTGGCGTTCTTCCATAATAGAATTAACGTAGCCTTCGTTGTTTCTAAGTGGCTTTCCGTATCTTTCCATCTCTGTCCAGTTCCTGTCGGCGATGTGTGGTCCTTCCGATATGGTATGGACAACTATCTTCTCTTGACTGGGGCCATTGGTGTTGCGATTTCCCCCTCCTGTTTCTGGGAGGGGTAGCCTTGGGTTCTCATTGGCAGGAGTTGAGGTCCTGTTCTGACCTTTTACATAGCGTTCCAGTCTCTTATTTCTTATGTGTTCTTTAATTAAGTCCTGGAGATGATGGCATTCATTGGTATCATGCCCATGAGATTCGTGGAAGCGGCAGAACTTTCCAGACTTAATTGTGTTATCTAATTCCTTCTTGTACGGGGGGCGTCTGTATTTAACTTCGTCTTGGGTGGCCAGGAAGATGTTTTCGATTGTTTCATTCAAAGGAGTGTAAGTGTCAAATCTCGATCCTGGCCGATATAGACGTTTTCTCCCTTCTTGCCCCCAGCATTGTCTCTAGAGTCATTTCTTCGGATGTCCTTTTTTACGGCAGGTGTGTTGCAATGAGCTGCTTTAGTTTGTTGCCCCGTATGCCTTTCATTGGCAGCGTCTTCAAGTCTCATATACTTCCCGGCTTCATGGAAGAAATCAGGTAAGGTAGCTGGTTTTTCTTTCGTTAATCTTCTAGCAAATTTAGTATCCGGATGCACACCACTACAGAGGGTTATTAAGATAAGTTTCTCATTGGCATCTTGGACTGCGGTCGCTGCGACATTGAATCGGGTTAGATATTGTTGTACTGTCTCTCCAGGCCTCTGTTTGATATTGGATAAGGAATAAGCGTCCTTGGGTCGTTCCATATGAATGCGGAACTGGCTGATGAACTTCTCTTTCAACATTTCCCATGAGCTGATGGATCCTTGTGGTGGATGGAAGAAACAGGAGGTAGCTAGATCTGCCAAGAATAGTGAAAAGCATTTGCACAATACTCCTTCTATGGCTCCGCTCATGTGCATATGCTGTGTGTATCTCTGCAAGTGTACAACGGGGTCAGAGATTCCCTTGTAAGGTTCCATTGTAGGCATTTTCCATTCTCGGGGGGTGATGGAAATTTCGATATTGCGGGTGAAAGGGATGGTTACCCTAGCGCCTATCCCTCGATCTCTTTGATCCCGTTGGACGCACTTCCTGAACAATTGTGCCATCATTTCATCAGAATTTGAAGCAGATAGAAATGAGTTTGGTTCTTCTCTGCGAGATTGATTCCGTCCAGATGACCTGTAGGGATGGTATCGTCTATCAATCCTAATATTTTCCAGTGGATGTCTCTGGTCTTCTGGGAGCATGCTAGGGTCAGCTACAGTTGGCCCTTGCCTTGATCTTCCTCTGCTGGGTTCTGTTCCGAGCAATTCCTCGGGTCCAACATTGGGATCGACCCTAGCTCGGCCCCGTTCATTGGTGTTTCCATGGCTAGGTAGCATGACAGGCTCAGCTACAGCCGACCCTCGCCTGGTACCTCCCCCGCTGGGTTCGGTTCCAAGCGTTTCCTCGGGTCGAAATTCAGGCTGAGTTCGGGCTCGGCTCCTACCATTGCTGTTTCTGTTGTTAGCTTCTTCGAAGAAGAAAGATCTTTATCGCCTCCGAGATCCTCCAGACTGGGACTCATCCCATGATTCAGTGTTGCGGTTGGATTCTTCAGCATCCCTTAAGCGTGACATGAGTCGGTTTACCAAGGCTTCTTGTTGGGATGTGAAGCGGTCAGTCACTTCAACCACAACCCTCTCTAGATCTGCCCTAGTAATTGCTGCCGGCTGTTCCGTGGCAGGGGCTGTTGGATTTGCATGATTTTCATTTGGTACTGCTATTGGAACGGGACGTTCTCTTGATCTGGGATCACTGGATCTGGAATACTGCTAGTTGTGACGTTCTTTCCTTTGTTAACATCTTTCTTCTACCTGGGAGGCATGTTTTCTGAGCAATGAGTGATGTTGTTAGGTAGAAGGTTAAGTGGAAGAAGCTGAAGCTTCGAGCTCCCGTTCTTAGTGAAAGCACCAAAAATGTTTGCACAAAAATGGGCAAACACCTCCAAGTCATATGATTTAGTCTATTTTATGTTGTTCTTAGTGATTTGGGTGATTTGTGCAAATATGTAAAAAGCAGGGACTAAACTGTAAAAGACACAGATTTATAGTGGTTCGGCCAGAATGCGCCTACATCCACTTCATATGTTATTCTCCTTCACTATCCGGATTACAAGTACAAAGCTTTGATTACAAGTGTATGAAAGTCGTTTAAAAGTTCTGTCCGTGCTTGCCATCCCCCCATTGCTGTACCCCTACCCCTCTATTTATAGAGTGAGGCTGGAGGTAGGGGTCTTGGATGTATATAGTTGTTGGTGGGCCTGGGCTGACGTGATATGTCCTGCCAATGTTGGTTCGGTAATGTCTTGGTCCGGTGGTGAGTGAGGCGTGGATTGGTCCGGTAGTGAGTGGAGCGTGATTGGTCCGGTAGTGAGTGGGGCGTGGATTGGTCCGGTAGTGAGTGGAGCGTGATTGGTCCGGGGGTGAGTGGGGCGTGGATTGGTCCGGTAGTGAGTGGAGCGTGATTGGTCCGGTGGTGAGTGGGGCGTGGATTGGTCCGGTAGTGAGTGGAGCGTGATTGGTCCAGTAGTGAGTGGGGCGTAATCTGGTCCGATAGTGGGAGTAGGTGATCTGGTTCGGTAGTGCCTTGGTTCGGTCGTGCCTTGGTCCGGTCGTGCCTTGGTCCGGTCGTGCCTTGGTCCGGTCGTGCCTTGGTCCGGTGGTGAGAATACGCCCAACACATATCACTAAGGCGGAATCATATATCAATATAACACATAGAAGTGTACATCAAAGTATTGGTCATACAAGATCCACAACATCACAAAAGAATAAGTATACATCACAGAGTCTCTATCTTGAATGTATAAAAGCAAAAACTACTAAGCTAAAGTAGTTAGCCAAAAGTCAGAAGCTAGTCCCTGCTAAAAAGTTAAGTGGAAGCATATGAAACACCTTGGTCTGACCCGAGTATTATTTAAGAAGGAAAATAATAAACGGATCAGCCTAGCTATAATTATCATGTAAGATGAGATAGGATAAGAGATATGACAAATATACATGATAACAACAAAAATCATACAATATCTCAAATTTTATCAAACACCATAAAGAATGTCATATTCTTTATTTTTATTCACTAAACCATAAATATTGATAGAGCTTATCAATGCAAATCACAAAAAATTGGTGAAACAAAAATTCTAAAAATCAATAATTGAAATCCAAAAAACAAAAAGAAGGGGGAGGCCTATAACAAACGGAAGCATGAAAACTCACCAGCATGTGTATCACAAACATGACGCTATCCAATGGTCGCTAACCCATAAAATTTGAACTGAAGCTCCACCGAAAGGGCCCGACCATGGGTTGCTACCTCACCAAATTGAGCTGAAGCTCCATCGAAATGGGGCTTAATCCCCCATGAAGATAAAGAGACATCGCACATCGCTAGTCTAAATCACAAAATTATCATCATTGATCGATAAGTGTAAATAACACTTAGCTAGTAAATAAATGAATTTAGCTTCATGTCCCATAACCACTAGCTTAACTTAAATATTTACGAACAGATTGTAGATTTCCAATGGAAAATTGTCACGAGAGCTCAATCGAACAATTCCAAGAATTAACCGACGAAGTAAATGCAAGCATTTCGTACCACTTGTTTTGCAAATTCGTTAATTTGGATTTCTCATACAAATGAAGTAAAATTTTGTATATACTAATAGATTGAAAAATAGTTTTAAAAATGAGCTTTGTATTAAAAGAAATATTGAAATCATTTTTGTGAAAGAGTTTAAGTATTTACTACTGGTATAGAAACCTTTGTATTTTAAAGTGACAAATCATAGAAACGAATGTAAAAACAATCTATCATCAAAATCCACATTTGACGATGTGAATTAAAACCATAAAAATCGATATCAAATCTATAAAATAGATATTCCAGAAAATCTAGAAAAGAAGTCATCAAAGTTGATAATAAACGACGACAACTAACCGGATGAACAAAAATCGATAGAAATTGAAAATCAAGTAAAAGATGGGAAAAATAGGCAAAACTCAACAGGACCAGACGTCTTGTTGGTTTGACCAGACGTTTGACCCTAGGATCTGCCATTTTATTTTATTTTTTTCGTTTTTATTATTTTTCCAAAAGCCCCGACCAAACATTTGGAATTTTCAACCAGACATCTGGTTGCCTGGGCATGGGCAGAATTTGCCTAGGCCAATGATGGCCAAATCGATTCGGAAGTGATCGAACGAGCGATGGAGGCTAGGGATTTATACCAAGCGACAACCCAGTCTTATATGCTCTTCTATATACCCCAAATAACATGTTAAAGCATCCATAGTAGGATTTTCATAAATTTTGACTTGCAAACCAAATTTGGAAAATTCACAAAACCAATTCAAATCAAAAGCAATTGAACATGAAATGGATGTTAAGAATTCATACCTAACAACAATAAAAGCTATAGACATAGATATGAGTTCAAGAACTCACCTTTAAATTCAAAAACAATGAATGAGAAGTTCTAAAACAAAACAAGACCAATTCCTCTTTACTACATCTCTAGAATCTTCAGTCCATTATCAAATGCAAAGTTTTCCCTAAGTTAGATTATAGAAAAAATCAAGAGTTAAAGAGGGATTGAGATGGAGAAGATGAAGGGAATGCTTACGTAAGCATCTCCTCGATTTTGGAACTTGAATTTTGATTTTCTAAGAGAACTAGGGCTTACAAATTTAATTTCCACTTCCCACCATTTTTCCTATGGCTTGAGTGTATTAGGAAATTAGAAATGGAACGAATGAAGAGGAGTGGAGTGAGAAGTATTTGGTAGAAGGTTTGGATTCTCTTGTTGCGCTAGAGGGCTAGAACCCAACCCAATGCCCAAATGAAAATACCAAAATCCTAATCAACTCCAAACATATTGATATTTATATTTAAAAAAGTTGTAATCGTCATTTTAAACTCAACGGAAGTGGTCTTGAGTCCGAATTCGACTGTGTACAAAATTTCACATTTCGGACTTTAAATGCATCTAATGACGTTATGTTTAAATAAAACATTTAAATATATAATCATAGAATATGCGAATTGTTATAGACTTCCCTCCTTAAAGAAATTGCATCCTCGCAATACTTAAGAAGAAAATAAAGAGTAACAACCAATCTAAGGCATAATAACACAAAAGAAAATTTTAAAGTGAGAAGTTCACCTTAAATAGCACAAGAGAGTAAGTCCGGATATGTTTGCTCGATAAATTCTCTGGATTTTCAAGAATAATCCTTAGGATTTGCAAACCATTGAACTTTCACAGGCCGAACATCTTTATTTCGAAGGCGTTTAACCTCCGTAGAAATGATACGAATAGGATGTTGCTTATATGTAAAATTAGGTGATACTTCAATTTCTTCAATAATACTAGGCTCAAGAATAAAGTCGGAATCTCTAACGCATTTCCATAGCTGAGAAACGTGGAATACGTCATGAATAGCAGAAAATTGAGCCGGTAATATAAGGCGATAAGCCACGAAACCAATGCATTCGGTGATGGGGAATGGACCAATATATCAAGGTGCTAATTTTCCCGCATGACTGAAACGCACAACACCCTTCATAGATGAAACACGAATGACCACCAAATATCCCACATGAAATTCTAATTTCCTTCTTTGGTTAACGGCATAGGATTTTTGTCTACTTTGAGCTCCTCTCATCCTATGACGAATAAGGCCAATCTGTTCTGTAGAATCACGAATAATATCTAGACCTAAAACCAGCTTTTCACCGGCTTCAAGCCAACATGAAGGAGATCGGCATGGCCTTCCGTAAAGTGCCATACCAATGCTAGATTGGAAGCTATTATTATAAGAAAACTCAAGAAGAGAAATATGATCTTTCCAGCTTCCACTGAAATCAAGAACACATGCATGAAGAAGATCTTCAAGAGTTTGATTCACACGCTCTGTTTGTCCATCGGATTGAGGAAGATAAGCGATGCTAAAATTACGCTTCGTTCCCAAAGCTTTTTGAAGATCCTTCCAAAATCCACTGGTAAATTATGGATCACGATCACTAATAATAGAAGTAGGAATTCCATGCAATTTAATAATTTCTTTAACATAGAGTATGGCCAAAAGAGGTACGGTTGGACCGAACAGGAAGAAAATGAGAGGATTTTGTAAGTCTATCTTCTATCACACATAGACTGTCATGACCTGAACGAGAACGGGGAAGACCGTCAATAAAGTCCATGAAGACTTGATCCCACTTCCCAAGTGGAATGTCCAAAGATTGCAGTAACCCACCGGGCCTTTGATGTTCGGCCTTTACGAGTTGGCAAGTCATCCAATGCTTAATAAAGTTAGCAATATCAAATTTCATTCCATCTTAATAATAAATTCGCTTTATGTCCGCGTACATTTTACTACTACCAGGATGAATGGTAAATTTAGAACGATGAGAATCTTCTAAAATGTCCTTATGAAGATCACTTATATTATGCACAATAAGTCTACCAAATTTTCGAACGCCTCCCCGAGCATCGATTTCAAGTCTTTTAGACCATCAACATCACTTTTATCCCTACAACTTTAGCTAAGAAGATCCAATTCAGGATCTTGCTTTGGAGCTTCAACGATGAAGTCTAAAAGAGAAGGATGAGCCACAAGGCTACATAAAACAAGAGATGAATATGAATCGGATTCACGATCTCAAATCTCACAAGTGGACAAAGTCTCGAGATCATTCCATTCGGATATCATCATGGAAACAACCACCTGTTGCTTAAGACTAAGGTCATTGGTAACATGATTTCCCTTTTCGGGAGTATGGAGAAGATCAAGATCATAAGATGCAAGGAATTCGAGCCAAAGTTGTTGATGCAAATTAAGTTCCTTTTGAGAGAACAAATACTTCAAAGATTTTCGACCAATGTAGAGAATAAATTTCTCTTCCAAAAGATAATGACGCCAAATTCTAAGGGCGAAAACAACGGCCGCGAGATCTAAATCATGAGTGGCCTATCTAGTCGCGGCAGGCTTTAGCTGCCTAGAAGCATAAACGACAATATGTTCCCTTTGCATGAGAACGGCTCCCAAACCAACACGACTAGTATCGGTATAAAAAATCAAGTCTTGGTTCCATTCGGGAATCAGAAGAATAGGAGCATCGAAAAGGTGTTCTTTTAACTTCTGAAAAACAGCTTCACATTTGTTTTATCAAATGTACCTAACTCCCTTCTTTATCAAACTAGTAAAAGGTATGAAAATTTCATAAAAGTATTTTATGAACCGGTGGTAATAGCCTGCTAATCCAAGAAAGCTACGAATTTCCATCACACTCTCCGATCTCTTCCAATTTTGAATCGCCTCAATATTTGAAGGATCTATGTAAATTCCAGATTTAGAAATAATGTATCCTAAAAACTTCACATGGGATTGCTAAAAGTGGAAATTAGAAAGTTTTGCTTTCAATTGATTGCTCCTAAGGGTTTCCAACATAATTCGAAGATGTTTTTCATGCTCTTCATCAATTTTAGAATAAAGAAGAATATCATCTATAAAGATGAGAACAAATCGATCGAGGAAGTCTTTGAAAATTCGGTTCATAAGGTCAACTAAATAAGCTCGAGCATTCGTTAAACCAAATGTCATAACAAGGCATTCATAAGATCCATAACGAGTATGGAACGATGTCAAAGGAATACTATCCTCTGTAATTCGAAGTTGATGAAAACCGGTTGCTAAGTCTAACTGTGAAAAGACTCTAGAACCGCAAAGTTGGTCGAATAGATCATCAATCCGAGGTAAGGGATATTTATTCTTGATGGTGAGATCATTAAGCTTGTGGTAGCCAACACAAAGCCTTAGTGTGCTATCGGATTTCTTCACAAAAATAGCCGAAGCTCCCCAAGGAGAGGAACTAGATCGAATAAACTATTTTGCTTCCAATTCGGATAATTGTTTACGCATCTTCTCATTTTTCTTATCGGACATACGATAAGGAGGACGAGTGATAAGTATAGCTTCAGACATTAGATTAATTCTGAACTTAATTGCTCGTTTAGGTGGTAATCCTAAATTAGACTCAAATACATCGAGAAATTCACGAACAGCATGAATGAGGGAAATGATATCTTCCTTATCATCATTATCGCCATCATATGGATTTAGAGAATATAGGGATGCCATCGAATTGGAATCTGAATCTTTAAGAACAATAGAAATCTGCTTAACAGATTGGGGATGACGAAGATGGATAGTCCTCTCGGGACATAGGATGTGGGCTTCATAACGATTAAGCCAATCCATTCCTAAAATCAGTCTGAAACCTATGTAATGCATACATGCGAATCGGCATGGAAAGCATAATCACATAAAATAATTTCAATATCCTTAAAAATAAACTGAGTGTTGCGGATCCACCAACCGAATTCGTAATTCTTAATGAGGTCATCAAGCCCATAACATTCAAAGAAAAGATATCAACAAGTTCTTTTGATATAAAAGAGTGAGATGCACCAGAATAAAAAAGAACTCGAATAGGATCATCACGAAACATAATAATACCATCAAGGATATAATGAGAAATACCTTGAATAAGAGAAGTGTTACTAGGGGCTTGCACAACATTCATCTTTCCCTCTTTCTGGCTTTTAAGTTTGGGGCATGAAGATAGATAATGACCCAAAATTTTGCAATAGCGGTAAATAAGGGGCTTAGGACACTTATTTGCATAGTGGTCCTTAGATCCACAATTGTAGCAATCTCCACGATTAGAGATAAGAGTCTTTGCTACTGAAGTTGCTTGCTTTCCTTTCTTAGTGGGATTAGGGCCTTTGAACTTAATGTCGAGTTGCCTCTTCTTGTTATTATGGAAGTTCTATTTGGCACCCCCAACATCACCATCACTTTCTTTATCGGCCTCTTCAGGTCGAAGAGCAATATCTACAAGCTGATCGCAAGGAACTTCTAGTTTCAAAAGTAAAGCCTTTTTGAGGTTCTTATTCAACTCATAGATAAACCTTTGAATTTTCTTCAATGGGGTATTATTATACTCGATTCCATATTTAGAGTGGGATTAAAAAGATGCGACATAATTTGTCACAGAAGATTCATCTTGAACAAGGCCAATAAAGCATCGAGCTAAAGTTACTTTTTCAGCTTCCGGCGCAAACTTCAACTCGAACCTTTCCCGGAATTGCTCCCAAGTAAGATCTGCTTCAACAATTTTCGAAACCAAAAGCTCATACCAATCTAATGCTCTCTCCTGGAGCATGCTAGAAGCCACTTGGACGCGATGTAAATCCACATGATTCATGCGAGAGAAAATGTGATCGCAAGTTCTAAGCCAAGCTTAGACTTCATAACGCTTTCGGAACTCTTGAATAGTCATCCATACAAATTGGTATAATCATTGCACAAGCGTGCGAGCCTGGATTTAGGATGAATAGGCTCTAGAATGGGTCCAGCGGCTTGGACATTCTTTACAAGATCTAAAAGTTGTTGAGAAGACATAAATATGCCATCCTGAGGAGTAGCACTGGACTGATCGACTCTAGGACGGCCAGATCTAACCATTTCTCTTCTTTAAGAAAGAAAGAAAGAAGGGGAAAAAGGTTATTCTCAAAATAAATTCAAATAAACTAGATTGATAAACAAGGCATCAAAAAAGAAAATGGGATAGAACGGGTCCTAAGACTCGAATTAAATCCTAAGGCACGGTTCCTAAGAGAGACTTAGGACAATGATCCTTATTATATATTGTTCTGATGTTCAACTCTGACAGCAAGCCGTGATGCCCCACCTCTATACTCACAATAATCAAGGACAATACTGGGTAATTCCGCCAATTAGTACGAAGAATAAGACTGTTGAGGAGCGACCAACTGTATAATTGATTTGAGCGAGAACCGATATGTCAGATAGTATGTCATGCATTTCATTTCAAGAGGAAATCTGACATATCCAATCCAAACTCAAATCTACTACACAGTGGCTAAGTGGCCTTCAAAATCAAATATAATTAAGCATAATATAAATCAGTCACAGATATACATATCACTAAGACGGAATCAGATATGAATATAACACATAGAAATGTACATCAAAGTATTGGTCATACAAGATCCACAACATCACAGAAGAATAAGTATACATCAAGGAGTCTCTATATCGAATGTATAAAAGCAAAAACTACCAAGCTAAAGTAGTTAGCCAAAAGTCAGAAGCTAGTCCCTGCTAAAAAGTCAAGTGGAAGCACCTGAAACACCTCGGTCTGACCCGAGTATTATTTAAAAAGAAAAATAATAAACGGATCAGTCTAGCTATAATTATCATGTAAGATGAGATAGGATAAGAGATATGACAAATATACATGATAACAACAAAAATCATACAATATCTCAAATTTTCTCAAACACCAAAAAGAATGTCATATTCTTTACTTCTATTCATCAAACTACAAATATTAATAGAACTTATCAATGCAAATCAAAAAAAATTGGTGAAACACAAATTCTATTAGAAATCCAGAAAACACAAAAGAAAGGGGAGGCCTATCACAAATGGGAGCATGAAAACTCACCAACATGCGTATCATCAACGAGAAGCTACCTCATGGTCGCTAACCCATAAAATTTGAGCCAAAGCTCCGTCGAAATAGCCTAAAGGCCATGGGTCGCTACCTTACCAAATTAAGCCGAAGCTCCACCGAAACGGGGTATGGTCCCCCACGTAGACAAAGAGACATCGCACATCGCTAGTCTAAATCAAAAAATGATTATCAGTGATTGATAAGTGTAAATTACACTAAGCGTCCCATAACCACAGCTTAAAAATATTTAAGAACAGATTGCAGATTTTCACTCGAAAATTATCACGAGAGTTCAATCGAACAAGTCCAAGAATTTACCGACGAAGTAAACGCAAGCGTTTCACACCACTTGTTTTGCTAAGTTATTTAATTGGATTTCTCACACGAATGAGGTAAAGGTTTGTATATACTAATAGATTGAAAAACAGATTTAAAACGAGCTTTGGATTAAAAGAAACGTTGAAATCATTTTTGTGAAAGAGTTTGAGTATTTACTACAAGTATAGAAACCTTTGTATTTTAAGATGACAAATCATAGAAACAATTGTAAAAACATTCTATCACCACAATCCACATTCGACCACGTGAATTAAAACCATAAAAATCTATATCAAATCCATCAAATGGATATTCCTAAAAATTCAGAAAAGAATTCATCAAAGTCGATAATAAATGACAACAACTAACTAGATCAACAAAAATCGATAGAAATTGAAAATCCACTCAAAAACGGGTAAAATAAGTAAAATAGGCAAAATTCAACAGGACCAGACGTCTGGTTGGTTTGACCAGACATCTAAATCTAGGCTCTGCCATTTCATTTTATTTTTTTTCTTTTATTATTTTTCCAGAATCCTCTTCCAGACGTTTGGAAATTTCAATCGAACATCTGGTTAGGCATGGGCAAAATTTGCCTAGGCCAATGATGGCCAACTCGATTCGGAAGCGACCGAACGAGCGATGAAGGCTAGGGATTTATGCCAGGTGACAACCCAATCCTATAGGCTCTTCGATACACCCCAAGTAACATGTCCAAACATCCATAGTAGGATTTTCATAAGTTTTGACTTCAAAACCAAAATTGAAAAATTCACCAAACCAATTCAATCAAAAGCAATTGAACATGAAATAGATGTTAGAAATTCATACCTAACAATAATGAAAGCTATAGACATAGATTTGAGTTCAAGAACTCACCTTTAAATTTAAAAACAACGAATGAGATGCTCTAAAACAAAGAAAGACCTATTCCTCTCAGTACACCTCTAGAATCTTCAATCTATTGTCAAATGCAAAGTTTTTACTAAGTTAGGTTATAGAAAAAATCAAGAATTGAAGAAGGATTGAGATGGAGAAGATGAAGGGGATGCTTACCTAAGCTTCTCCTCGATTTTGAAACTTGAATTTTTTAAGAGAACTAGCGCTTAGGAATTTAGTTTCCTCTTCCTTATTTTTCCTAGGGCTTGAGTGTATTAGGAAATTAGAAATGGAATGAATGAAGAGGAGTGGAGTCGGAGGTATTTGGTAGAAGGTTTGGGTTCTCTTATTGGGTTAGTGGGCTAGAACCCAACCCAAAGCCTAAATGAAATTACTAAAATCCTAATCAACTTCAAACACATCGATGTTTATACTTAAACAAGTTGTAAACGTCGTTTTAAACTCAATGGAAGTGGTCTCGAGTCCAGATTAGACTATTTACAAAAAGTCACATTTAATATTTTAAATTCAACTAACGATGCTATATTTAAATAAAAATTTAAATATATAATCTTAGAATATGCAGATTTTTACAGAATGTTTCTTCGAACTTTATGTAAAAGCAGCATTTCCAACATGTAACACAAAGATTATAGTACTCTTTCTATCATCAGTATATCCTTCGTAATCACTATCACAATAACCACCAAACCAAAATTTAAAAAAGTGTAAAGCAATCCATAATCTAAAGTTCCTTTAACATGTCTCAACATCCTTTTAGCAACCTTCATGTGTGTATTGGTTGGCGCCTCCATATAGTGACTGATTATCCATGAAGGATATCATGTCTAAAACATGCTAGGTACCTTAAATTTCCAACAATCTTTCTATAAAAAGCAAGATTCACTTTTTTGCCATCATCAAATCTTAATAACTTGGTTTCACACTCTATAGGTGTAATGACATATTGACAATTCTCAATGTTGATTCTCTCAAGAATTTCTTTGCATAGCCATTTTGAGAAATAAAAATGCCTTCATCCACTTGCTTTACTTCAATTTTAAGATAATAGGGCATGAGACCAATATCTTTCATTTCATATTCTTTAACCATCTTCTTCTTGAATTATTCAAACATTGTTGAATAATTTTCAGTAAAAATCAAATCCACAATAAGCAAGCAAACAATCATTATATGACCATTCTCTTTCTCTTTAACATAAAGGCCATTTTCATAAGGACACTTTGTGAATTCTTTCTTTCTAAAGTAATCATCAATCCAACTATACCATGACCTTTGTGCTTGCCTTAAGCCGTACATAGCTTTCTCTAGCTTTATGACTTTATCTTCTTCCCCCTTAACAACATAACCCATCGGATTTTCTATATACACATCTTCTTTCAAATAGCTATTCAAAAATGCTGATTTTACAAATATTTGAAATTTTTTTACATTTCTTTTGAGAAGTTAGTGAAATGGCCAATCGAATTATCTCCAAACGAACCACCGGTGCAATAACTTCATCATATTCAATTTCATGTTGTTGTTCAAATCCTTTTTTGACAAATCAAGCTTTGGATTTGTCTACCTCGCCATCTGCATTCCTTTTTATTTTGTAACTCCAATTGACTCCTATAATTTCTTTCCTTGTGGAAGATTTGAAAATTCCTATTTATCATTCTTTTGAATTGCTTTCATCTCTTCATCCATAGTTGATCTCCACCTTTTGTCTTGTATTGCATCTTCAAAGTCTATGAACTCTAATCCTACTAAAAGACAATTGAGAGCAGAATCATTGATCTCACCAGTGTATGCATAATGTCATCGAGACTTCTCGTTTTGAAGTTCTTTCATAAGAACTTGGTGTATATGATCATCGTGAATTGGTATTGGAAATGGTGTTGGAGTGTTTGGAGGAGAATGTAGATGCTAATAACCTTTTTTTACCAAGCCAAGGAAATAAAATTTACTCTTTATTTTGATCTTCCCAGTTCCAAGGGTCATTTTCATCAAACTCGACATCTTGGCTAATAACAGTTTTCTTGTTATTTGGATTATATAGCTTATAGCCTTTGGATTTTGCATCATTTCCAATAAACACAAGCTTCTCACTTTTATCATCCAATTTAATTCTTGTTTCATCTAGAATATGTACATAAGCAATATAGCCAAAAAATCTTAGATGAGAAAGAATTGGCTTCTTTCCACTCCATTTCTCTTAGCGTGTATGTTTTTGCAAACTTCTTATAAGAAACCTATTGGATAGATAGTCTAAACATGCTATAGCTTCAGCCTAAACTTCATTAGGCATGTATTAGATCTTTAACGTACTTTTGCCATGTCAAGAATGGTTCAATTTTTTTGCTCCACTACACCATTCTGTTGAGGTGATTCTAGAATAGTTAAGAATCTTCGAATGCCATGAGATTCACAAAAAACAGCAAATTGCTCTGAAGAAAATTCTCCACCACGATCAGTTCTCAAATCATTAACTGAACATTCACTTTCTTTTTCTGCCATCTCCTTGAATTTCTTGAACACATCAAGAGATTCCAACCCTTGTTTCAAAAAATGCAACCAAGTCTTCCGACTATAGTCATCAATGAATAATAAGAAGCGCATGTTTTTACCAAAAGTAGGCGGATTTATAGGACCACAAATATCACCATAAACTAATTCAAGAGGCTTTATGGCTCTTGAAAATGACTCCTTCAAAAAGTTATTTCTGAATTGTTTGTTGTACAGACGCCTTTCACATAATTATTATGGATGATCAATGAAATGCAAACCAAATACTATTTTCCCTTTCATCAATTTATTCAAGCTATCAAAATTTAAATGACACATTTGGTGCAAAGGTCAAGAAGGATCAGACATGCTTTTAAACATTTGACAGAATTAGTTTGGTTTTCGAAAGAAAACATTCTGTTCTTAGATACTTCTACTATGGCAATCAGATCACCTTTAGAATCTCTCAACATCAAAACTCCATTCTTGAGGAATATTATATCCATTCTCCAAAATATAACTCAAATTTAATATGTTTGATTTAAGCGCATGCACATAATAGACTTGAGTAATGAAATGATATGATTTATTTTTGGCTTGAATAAGAATATTACCTCTTCCTTTGATCTCAACTTTTCTGCCATCTCCAAAAAAAAAAAAAAATTCCTTTGAATGTTTCATCAATAGATATAAGGAGAATCTTCTTGTTTATCATATTATTACTTGCACTGGTAGACTAATATCATGCCACTACAATACACACAAGGTTTAGCGACGACAATATGCTGTCGACGGCCGTCGTTGGTCGACGCAAATAGCCGACACTTTTTAAGCCGTCGATCAAAGAAAAGGCGATGGCTTTAGTAATGGCCTTGTCGTTAACTTTTCGACGGTTAGAGATGGCCTAGCCATCGCTAGCCGGCGATCATCAATGTACATGTTACATGAATCTATGCATCATGTATGTGCTAATTGGAGGTTGTTAGTTATCGCTACCCTATGACCAATAAGCCATCACTAGTTGCCGCTAACCTGAAAACTCTATTTTTCCTATCAGTTGTTGTTCCAACCATCAAGCCATATCAATATATTCATATGATTATCCGCATCATAGACAAACGTATAATCCAATTTCATAAGTACATTCATCGCATAATATCATAAATATTACACATGACCAAGTATATACACAAAAATCAATATTTACCTTAATATTCTATCAAACAGCACAACTATACCTACAAATTTCTACCCATCAAATAAAACAACCATCAACAGCCACAAATCCATTAAACATTCACAATAACACAACCATCATACCGATATCAAATCAATCAACTCTTGTCAAATAAGTACAAAACAAATCAATCAAATATCCATATAAAACACTATCATACCTATTCATCATCATCATTATCATTTCCCTACCACTGGGAAGGAAATGTCCCATGTTTTGCCATGTACGCCACAATCCGATCATCTAGCCAGCACAGTCAATCCACTCTTCCGCTAATCATTGAATTATACTATTTGAACTCTTAACTGTACTATCTCCTCCTCTACCTGTGATTTCTTATAATCAGCTCGGGAACTACTAGACTGTAAATTAGTTAATTGATGGTTATAATTTATGTATGATATTAAATAAAATTTATAAATCGGTTAATGAAGCTAGTTAACCTCCTGATTGCCGTAACCATATCATCTATTCCATGTCGGCTTGTTGATCACAGCATAAAAAAATCCTTTCCCCTCCTTAACGGTCAACTCCTATCCACCGGTCGCCTCGTGTACTCGAGCTTGCTCTATTCCAAACCTTTCTTGTAATTAGGAATATAATTTTGCCATAATGGATATTCAATTCACAATCTATGTAATGTGAAATAAAAGAAAAAATTAAAGTATGTTTACCATTATAGCTTGTGAGTTAGGGCCTATCCAAGTAAATGCAATTGAGCCATCTTCAATAGCGTACTCAATGGAATGAGTCCAAGTGAAGTCCTCTACATATGCGGCTCACGACCCTTTCCTTCTTTTGAAATCATATATGAATAAAAAATGTATATGTATTATTAAATAATGTTATAAGTGTATTATAATCGTAGTTTATCAATTTATCATTTCCTTCCGATGTTGTTGGTGTTTGCCAAGTTCCATTTGGCAATTTCTTATAAATTTAAATATATGACTGACTAAATTAATGCAATTATTATACCAATATAAAACTAGAAAACAAACTTTTGTGGTGGGAGCTTCCCAGTGTTGTTGAAAATCCACCTAAATATTAGCACTCATCCAATCAGGTTTTTTATTTTTTTCGATTTACGCCTGAGAAGGTGTCCTTGTAATTTTATTCTCAGCTTCTTATTCTAGTGATTCCTAAACAGACCTTGGTCTTCCTCTTCTACAACTGCCACAGCCTACACGTTGAAATTAAATGAATTATACGGTAATTTTCAAAGATCAAATATGTCATTTTCAAATGAATTCTAAATTAATATTTATCATCAAGTCAGCCCATATAACATTCCTAGTATAGCGGGATATCATCCTATGTCGGCCAACAACCAAACATACGACTCATATATGCCATCCTAGAGATAGCCACAATAAAATCGGAAGGCTCCAGCTCAATTCCCCTATATTGATTTTGATGTAGACAAAATAATATACATTGCAATAAATTTGACATTTATCCTCCAATCTTCAAAATCATAGTCTCCCTTGGGGCATAAATCAGCTGAGCGATTGGCAACCTGGTCAGAAGCAGGAGAAGTAGAAGCATGAGATCTGGAAGATCTCCTATAAGACATAATATATGCCACAAACATATCATTTCATATAATGAAAAAACATATCATTTTATCATTAGAAAACATGTTTTCTTAATAATCACATAAAACTTCCACTAAAACTAAAAAATAGAACAAGATCTCCTAAATACATAAAATTAATAAAACAGAGTAATGCATAGCTCATGACATAGTTATTACATTAATAACAGCGGAAAGTCAAAATATAAATTATATAATAAGCGATACAAATATCCATCATATATATATTACATCATTAATAATTAATAATCAATCTTCGTCATTTTCTGATTCAGACTCGATCTTGTACCTTATATCGTTTATCTCTATACACTCAAATGCTTCTATTAGAACATTAATTCATCGTTCAGGCCCTATATCAGTATGATAGTTAGTTATTATTATTTCACTATTTGGATTAAAATCTACTTGATAAGCCGCTTCATATAAAATATTATTTTACTCAAACGTAAATCTTGCGTTTGATTTGAAAATAAGCGACTAATCTGTTTTACCTCTTTTAGGGATAGATATGGAGCAAAATAAACTTGCAATGCTCGTTTGGCTAGCACGAAAGGATCATACTTATAGTAATATGAGTTATGCTTTATTTCAATAAGCTTATAATCTTTGTGCACGTTGATTCCAAAATTAGAAACATTGCCAAACAAATTACACATGAACAAAAAAAATTCCACAGGTCGTATAAAATATGTGAATCCTAAAACCTATGTTAAGATGCCTTAAAAATCTTTTATACGATCATCAGGTCATTACTACCTTTGACAAATACATGGCTATTATAGGTTAATTTTTCAGCACCATGTTTATTGGTGTTGAATTTAAATTCATATCGATGAAGAATGTTGGATAAGCCTTGTTTTGGTCCTAGCATAAGATGTTTCAATTCTTCGTCACCAACTTAATTTCTTAGATCATAAATATAGTTCGAAAACCAATTAACAAATTCTTTACTGAGATCGCCACGTGGATGTTATAATTTGTAAATATTGCAAATATATATAATATATTGCATTACAATAAGTAAGTATAACCAAAATAAATATGAATTTGGAAATTCATATATTGAGAATTATTATTTAATATTACTTAACAAATGGTGCAACTTCAGCACAATTAAGAAGAACATATGTGTGTCCTACATGGTAATCTCTATCGTCTAACCATAGTTTCATAGATTTTCCAATAGGTCGGCATGTTGTCTAAAAATAGATAATATTATTTGGAAAGAATCTTATTTAATGGCTTTATCATTACGAGGGACACCTACAAATGATAAGTTCACACTAAAATAATGAGAGAAAATGAATGAGGTTTCTTTTTCAAGACATGATTTGCAAATCGAACCTTTAACTCGTGCTTTTTGTCTAACTTTTTTCTTCAAATGATTCAAGTACCTATAATAGATTTAATTCAATTTTAATTTACTTCTGTAAATATGAATTTTAAATTAAAATTATAATTATGGATATTCAATATTACCTCTCAAATGGATACATCCATCCATACTGCACAGGATCTCGAAGAAGTGATTTAGATGGAAGATGAATAGGTAAATGCTATATTACACTAAAGAATCCTGAAGGAAATATTTTTTCAAGTTTCCAGAGCAGTATAAGGATATCCTCTTCAAGTTTACGTATACACTCGAATTTTAATGTAATCGAACAATGTTCTTTATAAAACAAACTTAATTCCGTTATAACATTCCATACTTTTACGGGTAACAACTATTTAATAACCACAAGTAACAAATTTTCCATCATAATATGACAATCGTGACTTTTCATCCCACTCCGTTTATTGTTTTTAAAGTCAGCTCATTTATGGAGATTAGACGAAATCAGGACATCTTAGTCCTTCCACCCACTTTAACACAAGTTTTCTTGCTTACTGTCTAGCTCATTGTATGCTTTGAGTTTTTTATTGTCATTCGACTTTATATGAAGTTTGGGATGTTTACATAATTCTGCTATATCACGTCTTGAATTCAGATCGTCTAGTTTTCCTCTTAACATTCAAAATTATACTCAACACATTATCAAATATATATTTTTTCGTTGTGCATTACATCAACATTATGTCGAAGTAAGAGATCTTTCTAATGAGGTGACCCTTAAATATATTTTGTTTGCGCCAATTATGAATTATCGATTTACCTGGAATTTCAGTTTATGCTTCGGTTTAATATCTTTGGATATTTCTTTACAAGATCATATATTTCTGTGCTTGACCAAATCGTTGGTGGTTGTCTACTCTCTGGTCTATTAGCTAAAAGTTTTTTTTCTCTTCTACAAGTATATTATAGAACTCTCGGCAAAATGACCTATTTCGAGCTTAAATTTTCTTCCGATCCTTTTTCTACGAATCCAACTGTATGGATTGGATTAACATATTATCAAGCATCAATGGTTCGAGTTTGGTCTTATTCCAAGGTCTTCTGGCCTTCAAACGAAGGGGTTTATAGTCCAAATATCGATGAACGGTTATAAATTTAAATTCAAGATTGATATTCTATAATCGTTTATTTTTTTATCATCTTCTGGAAATGGTTCAAATATACTTTAGATCGACATAAAATCCAATAAATTTAATTTTATGTCGAATTTATTTTATATAATTTTATCACGCTAAATACAGTTAAAAATTAATATTATTTACCTAACGGTTTAAACAAATATTTTGATTCATAAAAATGTTACGCATAATCAACTTTATCGAATTGCTTAATGGACCGACAAAAGGTTTTATAAATTAATCATGCGAGTTAAATTTTTAGCAATGTTAAATATTCGAATTATGCGAAGACGAATCATCGAACAGTCGTTAGATTGAATATTTTTGCTAAATTTTCATTTTTTTACGAATTAAATTAATATTTTTAAATATATTTTAAAACGTAATGAGAATTATATAAATTAATTATTTAATTGGGTAATTAATACAATGGCGAGCCGTCACTAGCCATCGAAAAAAATCGATGGGTCATCGACGGTCGTCGCCACCTATTTCCGCCATTTCCTTTGTATTCTGTATCGTGCCATTGGATCCTTTTCTACGCCTCCATCACGGGTAACAAAGTGGCTCTTTCATTCTCTTTAGCTATAACACAATAAGTCTTTTCTTCTTTGACTCTTGTATTTCCGCATTCAGATGCATAATGACTGTATTTTTCACAATTATAACATTGTATGTTAGCTTTACATTCTGACTCAAAATGACCATACTTTTCACAACTGTAGCATTGCACATCAGCCTTGGATCTCCTCTTTTGAACCAATTTCCTTTAACGCATCTTCTTGATGGTTGGATTTTATTTGATCTCTCATTATTGCTGTAGTTTTAATCGGATCTTCTTCTTCCTCTTCCATTGTAATTACCACGCCAGCGGACACCACTTCTACCTTAGCCTCTTCTTCTTTCAGAATTTTCATTCCCTTCATCCTTTTCCTTTAGACTCAACTTTGAAAGATGTACTTGAGCCCGTGGTTGATTCTCAGTCATCCTTTCTTCACAATCTTGCAACGATCCCAACAATTCTTCAACCGTCGTGGAGTCTAGATCTTTTGACTTTTCGATGGCCACCACAATATAATCAAAATTTGAGTCTAGTGATCTTAGATTTTTTCACCTACTCGATCATCATTTAATTTTTCACCACATCGTTGATTGACAACCGTCGATGCTTGGGTGAAGTAGTCTGAAACTGATTCAGAACTGTTCATCTTGAGATTTTCAAACTCGTCTCTCAAGTTTTGCAAATGCACTTTAATCACTTTGTCTATTCCTTTAAATGAATTTTAAAGAATCTCTCATACCTCCTTTGCACTGAACATATTAGAAATTTTCTCATACTCTGTCCAAACACGCTTGGATAAGAGGAAGTGCTTGGTAGTCTTCCATCGTTGCCTTTTGCAAAGCATGTCTTTGTGTAGTTGTCAATGCTGCCTCATTTTCCGGTTGATCAAATTCGTTCTCAACAATGTCTCATGCATCCTGTGATCACAGCAAAGTTTTAATTCTGATGCACTAATTATCGTAAATCTCTTTGGTTAACTTTGAATAATGAAAAGGAAACATGTCGCCGTTCGTCATATTTCTTTCTACTACTCATTTTTTCCCCTCTCTTGTAGGCTCTGATACTACTTTGTTGAAAGAGGAGAGCTCTTCAATTTTAGAGGAGAGGTAGATACATAACATTTCGACCGATCGAACCCTCGAAACCTCGAATCTTGAGTCCTTACGGTTTGATTCATGGTCCGGTTATGAAATCATTGCTTCTTATATATATTTATATTTATATTTATAGCGCATCAGCTAACACTTAGAAAAAGTCGGACATGACTTTCTAGATTTTTTTTTTTTTTTGAAAACCCAGGAGAACCCGACGGGCCGGTAAACTCCTGAGGAGGGTATAGTAAAGCCGTCCGCTGATCCATGCCCCGGTACCCCCGGTAAACTTTCTAGATATATGTTACTTCATGAATAGACGTAGACCTTTCACATAACAAAACTACTTTTAAAATAACAATTGGCACTAATAAATTTGGGTAAAAATTTCCAACAATAATGAAGCAAACAAAAAGTAGTTGTTGATGATATTTTGAACATCTAGCATATTTGTATCGCATAAATGCATGAAATATACCATTTTATAAATGCTAGTACCATTGCACAGCAGCGTCTGGAACTTAATGTTAATTTATAAAATATCTATTAAAAAGTCATCACAATTTTCCATAATTCCGAATTAAAAGAATAATGATAGTATATGTATATTGGACAAATTTTTTTTTTTGCATTATTAGAAACCTGAAATAAAAATATCAGAAAAAGTACCTGAGAAGAATTAACAATCTGGAAATGGCAAATTAAAGGGTTTAGTCAAGGCGTTGTAATGGCGCAACAAATGGTTTGCGTAAATTAATTTGAATCAAAGGATATTTGAATGTATATGTCGGATAGACAATGAACCCAAACTGGCATAGATACGGTGCAGTTTTACTATAGATACATGACATGAACTTAGAGTTTGACTATTTTAAATTGTTGAATAAAAAAGCCTAAGGAAATATATTTGGTTTGCATGACCTTTTTAATAGCAAATATGACTTCATCGTGTATATAAGAAATTAGAATATAGCCGTATTATTCTTTCGTGTAATGTTATATTTGTTAAATCTGATCACAAAATCTCACATTGATATCTCTACCACAAGGAATAACTAATTATGTCTGAAATAAAATAAAAACTCAGTAGAAAAAGTGCATCAAACTCCTCAAATGCATTGAATCATTGCCCATCAATTAAATTAGGATAAGGTGGATCTTCTCGATGACCAAGTAGAGCCCGGAAAAG
The DNA here is from genome assembly GCA_030765085.1 of Allium cepa. Classification (NCBI taxonomy): domain Eukaryota; kingdom Viridiplantae; phylum Streptophyta; class Magnoliopsida; order Asparagales; family Amaryllidaceae; genus Allium; species Allium cepa. The sequence goes on along the minus strand of CM060932.1, from coordinate 604,257,308 downwards.
CACTGGAAAAAATATTTAAGAATAATAAACACCTTCTACGTAACCATAGAGCTAAAATATACGAAAATGTAAATTTATGTCTATCGTATAAACTGCACTTGCAAATACTTGCTAACAATATAGTCAATGTGCAGATTCAATATTAATGGCATCAATGATTTTGTTAGGTTGTGTGGTATCTGCACCAGGAAAAAACCAAAACAGTATATAATCAGCACCGTAGCCAGAAAATAATTATGCTGGGGCATATGTTAAAAAATTAAGGATTCAAATGCGGCAATTTCAGAACTTTTTTTTTTGCTAAATAGTCAAATATGTGCATAATAACTCGTAACAAATCATTAAATAGCCATCTAATAATATTTCATATCAGAATCCATCAATTATTTACCTTTTAGACTAAATCAGCCATACAAGATGCTATAATTTCTAAATTGTCCCTGATTTTCATATCTATGCTTAAACTATATGCATTTTAACGTGCAAATTTCAGAAAACATATACAAACAATTGTTCTGATTATAATTAGGTTTTTTATTGTCAAATTTGAACCTAACATTTAGCTAAAATTATTTAAGCAAATTATAACAGAAAGGGCTATAATCCATCTAGAAAAAACGAATGGAAATCTTCTATGTTAATGCTTATGTACGATCAGGGTGTGTCAATTACCATCCAAATTATTTACACCAACAAACAAAATCAATTTTGCAAACTTACAGTACAAAATTAGGCTAATTTTACAATAATAGAAAAAATGGAGTAACAATGATTTCATATCTGAATCATAGAAGAGGGGCGCGAGCCTGCGGAGGAAAACGTGATGGAGCACCGTGGAGGAGGTGCGCGAGCCTGCGGAGGAGAACCGTAGAGGAGGGCTTCCGGTTGCGCTTGAGGTTTTCGATGAGTTGATGGTGCTCGTGGTTTGTTCAAGATTGCAATAGATTTAAGGTTTGATTTTGAAACAGTCAATTTTTGAATATTTTTTTTTCTAGTTTTTTAGTTAAATCCTGGGAGGGGCACGTGCCCACCCCAGCTACAACGTGCCTCTGCCCTTGTATATAATCATTATACATTTTTTGATGAAATCAAACTATGAATGAAAAAAGGAGATATAATCCTCTAGCCCGACATAAAAAATGGGACTAGATGATTTGTACCCATGATCATATACATTTTGGCAAAACAAAATTGATGCTGAGTAATGTACTACATAGAAATAAACAGAATAATCACTAATCAGTCGTATCCCTTGTTTAAAAATGAACAGATTGTTCCATCTTCTACAATCAGCTACATAGCAACATGACTATGCAGCCTCCGATGAGTGTTAAACGAAGCCCAATTCCAGGCATGTGATTGACAGTTGATAGGTAGATAATAACATCCATAATAACTCATCCTATATATACATGCTAAATATTCTCATAACTATCATGGTTACGAATATGATACAGAAAATAAACAACTTCAGGCCAAAAGAACTTTACCCTGTCGATTAGGTGCAAGATATTTTGTAGGAAGAATTCGGTGCTAGTTCAAACCTTTAACCAGTAGTAGATGGAAGACTGTAATATGTCCCACATCAATTGTTTAAGCATACAAGTAACCTGTAATAATTGAAGTAATATCAACATCACACTTGTGGGCATGTCTCCTCTGTACTTAACATACTAATCCATTTTCTTAATTGCCAACTAATTGTATGTGTATATAAAAGGTTCGATTGACTAATGATAAGATGATATTATGTCCGCTAAGAGCATGTTTTATGTCAGCCTTATTCATGATGAAGTACTTAATGCAGTAGGCTTGTCCTAGACCTTGCTTTCTGGCCACTCATGTACTTATGGATGAATTGAGGAGTGATGTTTTCCCCATCTTACCAGATTGTGCGTCCTTTATGATGTTAATCCCCAAAGTCCAAGCTCCAAAAAAATCTGTGTACAGATGAATTTTCAAGATTACCTGAAACACAGGACAAATCACCTTCAACGAGTTGATGAGGTCTTTGACAGATATGCTTGAGCAATAAATTCATGACTTCTTTGGCTGCTTTCATCTATTCAATACAAAAGAGTATATATGCCGTAAAACGTTAAAATGAACACTACTCATCTTTCAATGTAGTTTGCTAAAGTCGGTTAGTTTCTGATTTTTCTCGTTAGAAATTAAAATGGCTAGTTAAGGCTTACTTATGTCTCATATGATTTCTTTCTCCATGGTACTATTCTTCGTTATTCTAGCCTAAACCGTTGGAAATAAACTTGACTTTGGTCTAACTAATCATTGTGAAAAATATTACATGATTTAGGCAATAGTAATTTTAGTATTTATGAAGATAATTAAGTTATATTGAAGGGGCTAAAATTTAGCCTAGAGAACAATTTAAAGTTTGATGTACTAATTGAAAGTCTCTATAATCATTTTGCTTGGAAATTTAAGTCCAGAGAATAAATTTTTCAGAAAATGAAAGAATATTCTAGAGAATGATTGTGAACCATATGATTAAACACATCATCACCATTTAATTGAGATGTGTACTATCATAAATAGATGTGCGGTGACTTATTTTGCATTCAAGCAAGAAAAGTAATAAAACAAGAAAGTTTTTAATCAAGCAAAAAATTGCAACCAAAGTTTGTAATAAAATTTTCTTCTTCTTTTTAAAAGGTCAACTTCTCTTATTTATAGTTATTATCAAATTCAATTCTTTTTCTCCTTATCAAACTTCCCAACAGTGGTATCAAAGTTTGAAAATCTTCTAAAATTTTCAACAATGGTATCAGAGCTAGGATGATAGCAAGAAAAATGACAAGTGGATTGAGTTTTGTAAAAGTTCCCTTACACAAAAAAGGGTATTATGATAACTGGAGAATTCGCATGAATGTGGTGTTTGAATCACAAGGTGGGTGTGATGTCGTAGAAAATAGGTATGAAAAACACATCGTTATCACCACTTTATCCTAAACTAAAAGGTATATTTAAAAGAGTTTGAAGAAGAAGGATTTATAAGCCCTAGTTATCATTCATCAAGGCTTAGATGAAGATACGTTCGAGAGACAACAAATGCGTCTACTACTAGTAAGGGAGCATGAGAGATTTTGGATAATGCATTCATGAGGATTGATGAAGTGAAGATAATTCAGTTACAAACTATGCGACGTAAATTTGAATCTTTATTAATGAAATCATTGAAAAATATATGCAACGACTCGCCTTCTTGACCATCGATAGCGGACCCTGAATACTAGCACTATGTTCAAATGTCAAACATTCAATCGACAACAGATAATATAAAAAGGACGGTAAAATCTGTCCTAAAAAAACGTAGCATACCAAAGTTAAAGAAAACCTTATTAGCTGGACAGATATAAAATGTCGACTTTACAATTGCCGATATGAATACCATATGTAACAACCCAAAAATTTGAGCTATAATAATTAATCAACAAATTGATTAGATAATAAAATAAGTTGGTGAAATTATCATAATCGAGCTACAGAAGTTGGACCATTGGGTCCGTGTTGATTTTCTGATCAATTTCCATATATAACTTGTCAAAATCCGAGCTAGTATGGAGAAGTTATGAGTGAAACAAAAAATCTGAATTTTATAAGAAAAAACGAATATATATATATAAGGGCCTAGGTCGACCCAAGCATGGGTCAGGTCGACCTAGGGGTCGACCCCCATAGAAGCTAGGTCGACCCGCCTATATTATTGGACGTAGATTCATCCAGATACGATGCAAACACGTAACAATCCTATTTTCGCCAAATCCCGTGTGTTTGTGCTTCTAGCCGAGGGTCCCTAATGAGCCTATAACGTGGCTGCACCAGATTTAATCTTCAAATCCAATGATCTGAGATCCCTAAGTCACATTGTAAATAGAACCTTAGGCCTAGCTATTTTTCTCATTTAGTTTTTCTCCCATTTGCGTTCATTGCCTGATGCTGAGCCCTAAATAGAAATTTTTTCTAGGGAGAAGATCTTTTTAATAAAAATATTCTACGCCCTAGAAGTGGATCGGGAAGACCAAGGAATAGAGCTAAGGACTACATGCGAGTGTTTTGTAATTATTTTAGATTTTTAAGAAATTTAAAATAATAGGGTTTTCAATAGTTGTAGTTTTTCTATAATTTTGAGATAATTTTTATATAAGTTATTTACAGTTGATTTTTAACTAAATTTCAAACGTTCTTTTTAGTCTATTTTATTCAGCTATTTTTGTTCAGTTATTTTATTCAATTATTTAAAGTTATTTATATCTGTTTTAAGTTGGAATTTAATCTGTAAATGTTTGTTTCTTTTTATTCCATTTTACGTGAATAAAATATTAAAAAGAGAAGAATTCGCTAATATGCATTAAAATAGAATAACATAAATTTATAGAAATCAGATATAAAATAAGAAAAACTGAAATAAAAATAGAGATGGACCGAAATAGGCAAATTTAAGATATTTGCAAGCATAATTATAAAAAGTGGTTATAACTAAAAAGAGAAAATATAGGAATAGCATCTGCAAGAACAATTATAACACAGGTTATAATTAGAAAGAAAGAAATAACAAAAGAGGCTTATTTTAAAACTTAGATTTTTATTAGAAAGCAAATATAGCAGAGATAACAGAAGAGGCTTATTCTAAAACTTAGATCTTGTTAATAAGCAATATAGCAGAAATAACATAAGAGGATTATTTTAAAACTTAGATCTTGTTAATAAGCAAAGATAGCAGTGATAACAGAAGAGGCTTATTTTAAAACTTAGATCTTGAATTAAATTAATAAGAAAACATAGAAATAGTGGTCCGCACCGGCAGCATTCCCTTTCAGATTTATGACCAATGGTCTCACAACGGATAGGTGAGACTGGGACACGCTAATGCTAATTAGAGTAAATAAGTGGCCAATAGATAGATGCTCAAATCTGGGGATTTGAGCAAGGGGCGCAACACTAGATGATTGTTTTTTAGGATCAGTACTGGCAGCATTCCCTTTCAGGAGTAGGACTGATGTCTCACAACAGTTAGGTGAGGTTGGGAGCATTCCCTTTCAATTCTAGAGCTGATGGTCTCACAATAGTGGGGTGAGGTTGGGCACGCTTATGCTGATTAGGGTAAATCAGAGGTCATATAAGGGGCGATAGTTAATGTGTACCGATGATGACTGAGCGTGCAACATCGATTAGGTTAAATAATTCGCTACTGCGTCCTACGCGCTAAAGATGTGTCTTATGCTGTGACCAATAGGATTGGTTCACAGTGGCACAATATAGATAGAAGGCCGATCAACAGGTAGCATTAGGATTTCAGCCTAATCAAATTAGCAACTGAAATATGGTTAAGGTTTTAGCCTAATCACAGCAGTTAAAGACAAGTGCAAACAATCACAATCAAATAATCAAGGCAAACAGTCAAACAGAATCAGAAATAGTATTTTATCCAAGTTTTATCTTTTTTGTATTTTCCTTTCAAGCTAGAATTATTGCTTAGTCTATTATCTTTACCATGATTGAAAATGATAGTAATTACTTTCACTTGCCAGACTTATAGTCTGACCCACTCCTCTGTTTCCCCCTTTTCCCTCCATAGACCAGCAAAATTGAGTTGATTTAGGTTTGTTGAAGACCCATTCCTGGAGTTTTCTCATTTCAGATGTATTCTTCTGCTTTTCATCTTTCTCATTTGGCTTATGATGGATTTGGCACTTGTGAGAGGGATCATCATCATCATCATCATCTTTTTACTCTGATTTTTGTGAGATTGAGATGTATTTTCATGAGATACGAGATATTTTGAGTTACTGAGACATGTTATTTTTTGACTTATTTTGGAATGAAGATACATTTTAAATGTCAAGTTATTATTTAAATGTTTTCATCATTTTTACTTATTTGTCTTGTGAATCTTAGTTACTGTGATACTTTAGCTATACTTATAATGCACAATATTCTTTGGTGTGCACTTTTTGGATATATTAAAGGGTGTGGGTGTTTTATTTGGTATCAGAGCTTAACGTTACAGGATTCCTAAAAACTTGTTTTAAAAGTGAAGTATTCTTCAAAGATAACATAACTTCAAACTAAAAGTGTTTTTAGAAAGAAACTCTTATTATAGAAATAGTGTTCAAGTATAAAGGAGTTTTTAAATAAATCCCCTCAAAGTCCAGTTCAACCTTTTTTCGATTCTTTCGACCCTAATTTTTTTGCATAGTATGGCGGATGCCCCAAATCTTCCAAAGGGTGTCCAAGTCCCTGGATGGTTCCATAGATATCTTCAAGCTTTGAAACCATAGGTGCAATGGCAAATGCCCAATGCAGCAGTGGTGAGTAGAGATCCCATTAATCCTCCTGCATCAGCCAATTTTTCTAAGCCATGCAAGGACTTTGCTAGCCTAGAAGGCAAGACATTTTCTGGCACAGAGGATTTCATAGAGACACGAACTTGATTGTGAATACGGAGCGAGTATTTGGGCTGTTAGGATTGGGGGACTGATAGAGAGTTCAGCTTGCATCTTGGAAGCTGAAAGGAGAGTCTTCTTACTAGTAGGATATTATAGAAATGAAGGGTAGAGACATTGGTTGGTTTGGATTTCGAGAAAGGTTTCATAGAAAGTTCTTATCACAAGTTGAGGAAAGCATGCAGTTGGAGTAGTTCATTAGTCTGAAGCAAGGGAGTCCTTCGGTAAAGGAGCATGTAAATCAGTTTAATGAGTTATCAAGGTTCGGGATGAAGCTTGTTAATACACCTCATAAGAAAACCATCAAGTTTGCTAAGACTTTAAACCAGCCCCTCCAAGGATTGGCATGGACACATGTACCCATGGGAGTGACATATGAGTCACCTGTGGAAATGAATCTCATGTCAGAGGTAGCTAAGGAAGAAGAGGTTAAGGAGGTTCCTAAATCAAAAAACTCTAAGAAGCAGTGGTGGAAGAACAAGAAGGATAAGGTCAAGAAGATAGGAGGAGGACCTTAAAAGGGACAGATCAAGGAAGGTGAGAAATGTCTTAGTTGTGGATTGGTTGGGCATTTCAAAAAGGACTGTAAGAAGGACATAATGAAGGGGAGGTATTACAACCGTGGGCAGCCTAGACACCATAGTAGAGCTTGTCCTCAGAGGATGGGGCAGAGAGCAGGCGCACCTACGGCATAAGTACAAACTTTAGATACAATACCTTCTAGTAGTGGACCGGATCGAGGTGGGAAAGTCTCTGTAGAATGTTTGATCTCTATTTTGGATTTTCCTATTCGTACTCTTTTTAACTTTGGAGCATCGCATTCTTTTATTTCTAGTTCCTTAGTTGATTGTTTGCACTTAGATATTTATCTAGTTATAGACCCTATAGTTGTTTCAAACCCTACATGAGGATTGACACATTTATCCATGATTTGTAGGGATTTGAAATTATTTATACTAGACGTAGAGTTTGATTGTGACGCCTACGTATTAGGATTTTTGGGATATGGGATGATTTTGGAGATGAACTGGTTATCCACTTATGGTGTGATATTGGACTGAGAAAGAAGAGTCGTCAGACTAGAGGCATGTAGCGGACGGACTCTCGAGGTTTCTTGCGACCTAGAGGGGTTAGTCATGTTGAGCTTCCTTTATTCCCTTGATTCATCACTAAGAGAGTTAGATTCAGTTCCAGTCGTTAGAAATTTCCTAAACGTTTTTGAGGAGGTTAGGGGACTATCCCCTAAGAGAGAGATCCACTTTAGGATCTATCTGAGTGACAATGCTAACCCAGTGGCATTGTCGTGAGACATATGGCTCATAGGGAGAGGAAGGAGTTAAGTAAGCAGATCGATGAGCTATTTAGGAAAGGCTTCATCGGATGGAGCATATCTGAGTGGGAAGCGCCAGTCATCTTTGCTACAAAAATGGGTGGTTTCCTTTGACTTTGCATAGACTATAGAGAGTTGAATAAGCTCATAAAGAAAAACCGTTAGCCACTTCCTAGGATAGATGATCTTTTCGATCAGTTAGTTGACTCTTCAGTATTTTCTCATCTTAACTTAGCCATTGGATTTCATCAGCTTAGGGTTGCGGACGATAGCATCGATAAGACAACATCTAAGACACTCGATGAACCCCTTGAGTGGTTGCTTATGCCATTTGGACTGCCCAACGCGCCAGCCTATTTTGTAGATCTGATGAACCATTTTTTTGACATGTCCTAAATAAATTCGTTGTAGTATTTGCGGATGACATTCTGGTGTTTTCCAAGAGTATGGAAGAGCATGCTATTCATCTTGAGAAGGTTCTTCGCACACTTCGGGTTCATCGGTTGAAAATAAAGCTCTTGAAGTGTCACTTTTTGACCTAAGGAGGTGCGTTTTCTAGGGCATGTAGTCTCGAGAGAGAGTTTAACTGTGGATCCCGCTAAGATAGTAGAAGCACAGGATTGGAAGGCCCCCACGAACGCTACCAAAGTTAGAATCTTCCAAGGTTTGGTTGGTTATTATTGGAAGTTGATCATAGATTTCAGCTTTGAGGTTAAGCCTATCCTCATAGATCATATTAGCTCAAGGCAGCGAGAGGATTTAGAGCTTATGGATATTCTAGATAAGATTAGTAAAGGAGAGGTCTCTAGACACCTTCAACACTATTCTATCGACAATAAAGAGTGACTAAGGAGAGATGGAAGACTTTGTATCCTACACACTAGTGATTTGATGAGAGCAGTTCTAGCAGAGGCACAACATTCTCGAATGACTATTCATTTGGGCGGTGATAAGATGTATAGGGACATGAAGAGAGTGTTTTATTGAAGTGGCATGAAGAAGGATGTAGTGGAGTTTGAGGTTAAGTGTCTTGTATGCCAAAAGGTTAAGGCGTAGCAGTATAGGCCCGGCTGATTACTTCAACCATTGGATGTACCCGAATGGAAGTGGGATGGTGTTTCGATGAACTTCATATATGGTTTACTCAGATCTAGGAAGGACAATACCAGTATTTGGGCGATTGTAGATCGTTTAACTGAGAGCACCCACTTCATTTCGGTCAAGAGTAAGAGGATAACATCTTATTTGGCATCCTTATATGTTCGTGAGATAGTCCGATGTCATGGAGTTCCCTCTAGCATAGTGTCGACAGAGACATTATCTTTACTGGTGAGTTTTGGAGGAGCTTGCAAGAGGCTTTAGGGACACAACTTAGATTGAGTACAATCCATCACCCTCAAACGGATGGACAAATGGAGAGAGTTAATACAGTTCTTGAGGATTTGTTGAGGATGTGCATTCCTGATTTTGGAGGAACTTAGGAGGAGCACCTTCCTTTAGTGGAATTCGCTTATAAAAATAGTTCTCAGGAAAGCACTGGGATGGCTCCTTTTGAAGCCCTTTATGGAAGATCTTGCAAGTCGCCCTCGTGCTGGTTGGAGTCTACGGAAAGATTGCTACTTGGTCCCGACATGGTTAGACAGACTTCGGAAAAGATTGATTTAATTAGAAGAAGAATGAAGATGGCATAAGATAGACATAAATCCTATATAGATAAGTGGAGGTGGGATATTGAGTTCAAGGTAGGAGATTTGGTTTTCATTAAGGTGTCTCCGCTAAGAAAGGCAGTGAGGTTTGGATCAAGTGGGAAACTTGGTGCCAGCTTCGTTGGACCGTTCTCCATTGTGGAAGGGGTATGGAAGATGGCGTACCGAATAAAGCTACTGTAGAGGCTTAGGGAGTTCATGATGTTTTTCATGTTTTGCACTTGAGAAAGTGCTTACTTGATTCAGCAGAGGTAGTGGAACCTAGCCTACTCGAGGAAGTTGAAGTGGAGAGAGAAGCATCGATTCGTCGCATTCATTCCAAGATCGTTGGACATGATATCATGAAGCTTAGGAATAAGGAAGTCCCTTTGGTTAAGGTGTAGTGGGGAGATAGTATTGAGGATGCTATGTGAGAGGCTGAGGAGAAAATACGTACCTCTTATCCGCATCTTTTCGATAATACATCTTGAATTTTCTATTTACGTCTTTAGTTTTAAATAGGTTCTTTTCTTTATTATCCTTTGGAAGGGTAGATCTTAGGATTCAACAGATGGATGGTAGGACTGAATGTAAACATGTTACTAGAATATGTAATGCATGTTGGACGCTAGTAGTTGCAAGTATTTGCTAGTGGACGCTAATGGACGCATATACACACACTAGGCACTATTATCTCTTAGGGATCGACCTAACTAGATCACTAAAGCATATGCATATGGATGTATGCACTTGCATTTTCATTTTATTTCTATAGTTGCTATAATGAGTGATTAACATATGATTATTACAGTTGGATGATGATGGTAGCACCATATAAAACTATCATTTTTCATTGGAAAATTTGCATTCATTTGGATAAATGGCACGTACATAAAACACATAAAAAAGGAGGTCGACTAAATCAGTTGACCGCCTAATCATTTGCATTAGTTAGGGACACTGACAACATACTATTGCATATAACATAAATTGCATTAGAAAGCTTAAGTAAAATGTATGTAATGGATGATGAGTGTATATATGGTTTTTGAATTTGGATGAAAATATTTACTTCATTCTTCTGTTCTTAGAGATTTCGGGGACGAAATCCTTTAAGGAGGAGGCTATAATAATTAATTAACGAGTTAATTAAATTATAAAGTAAGTTTTTGAAATTGTTAGAATCAAGCTACAGGAGTCGCCCCATTGGGTCCATGGTGATTTTTTGATCAATTTCCATATATAACTTGTCAAAATCCGATCTAGTATGGAGAAGTTACGAGTGAAATAAGAAATCAGAATTTTATAAGCAAAAATGAAAAATATATATATATATATGCATATATTTAAAGGGGCCTAGGTTGACCCAAGCTTGGGTCAGGTCGACCTAGGGGTCGATCCCCAAAGAAGCTAGGTCGACCCACCTATATTATTGGATGTAGATTCGTCCAGATACGAAGCAAACACGTCACAATCCCACCATTTTCGTTTAATCTTGTGCGTTCATGCTTCCATCCGAGGGTCCCTAGTGAGCCTATGGCATGACTACACCAGATTTAATCTTCAAATCCAACGTCTGAGATCCCTAAGTCACACTATAAATAGAACCCTGGGCCTAACTATTTTTCTCCTTCAGATTTTCTCCCGTTATGGTACATTGCCTGAGCATGAGCACTAAATAGAAAATTTTTCTAAGGAGAAGATCTTTCCAATAAAAATATTCTACACCCTAGAAGTGGATCCAGGAAGGCCAAGGAATAGTGGATTCAGTTATTTATAGTTATTTAAAGTTATTTACATTTATCTACATTTTTTTTAAGTTGGAATTTAGCCTGTAGATGTTTGTTTCTTTTTTATTCCTTTTTATGCGAATAAAATATTAAAAAAAGACTTCGCTAATATGGCTTAAAATATAATAACACTAAATTTACTGAAATCAGATGTAAAATAAGAAAAATTGAAATAAAAAAGATGGAATGAAATAGACAACTTTAATATATTTGCAACCATAATTATAACAAGTGGTTATAACTAAAAAGAGAAAATAGAAGAATAACAGCTGCAAGAACAATTATAACACAGGTTATAATTAGAAAGAAATAAAATAACAGAAGATACTTATTTTAAAACTTAGATCTTTTTAATAAGTAAATATAGTAGAGTTAACAAAAGAGGCTTATTTTGAAACTTAGTTCTTGTATTAAGAAAATACAACAGAAATAACAGAAGAGGCTAATTTTAAAACTTAGATCTTTTTAATAAGCAAATATAGCAGAAATAACAGAAGTGACTTATTTTAAAACTTAGATCTTGTTAATAAAAAAATATAGCAGAGATCATAGAAGAGGCTTATTTTAAAACTTAGATCTTGAGTTTAGTTAATAAGCAAACATAGAAGTAGTTGTTCGTACTGGCAGTATTCCCTTTCAGATCTGGGACCGATGGGATCACAACAGATAGGTAAGGCTGGGGCATGCTTATGCTGATTAGGGTAAATAAGTGGCCAATAGATAGAGGCTCAAATCTAGGGATTTGGGAAAGGGGCGCAAAACTAGAAGATTTTTAGGACCAGTACCAGCAACATTCCCTTTCAGGACTAGGACTGATGGTCTCACAACAGTTAGGTAAGCCTGGCCAGCATTCCCATTCAGGTCTAGAACATATGGTCTCATAATAGTAAGGTGAGGCTAGGCATGCTTATGCTAATTAGGGTAAATAATAGGTCAAATAGGGGGCGACAGTTAGTGTGTACCGACGATGACCGAGCGTGCGTCATCAATTATGGTAAATAATTCGCTACTATTTCCTACGTGCTAAAGAGGTCTCTTTTGGTATGATCAACATGATTGGTTCACGGTGGCACAATAGAAATAGAAGGCCGATCAACGGGTAGAATTAGGATTTCCGCCTAATTAAATTAGCAACTGAAACAGGATTAGGGTTACATCCAAATCATAGTGGTTAAAGACAAATGCAGACAATCATAATCAAACAATCAAAGCAAATAGTCAAATAGAATTAGAAACGGTATTTTATCCAAGTTTTATCTTTTTTATATTTTCCTTTTAAGCTAGAACTATTGCTTAGTCCATTATTTTTACCTTGCTTAGGAATTCTAGTAATTACTTTCACTCACCAGACATATAGTCCGACCTACTCCTCTATTTCCCCCTTTTCCCCCACGGGCCAGTAGAGTTGAGTTGATTCAAGTTGCTTGGAGACCCATTCCCAGAGCATTCTCGTTTCATATGCATTTCGTTTTCTTTTCATCTTTCTCATTTGGTTTATGATGGATTTGGCGCTTGCGAGAGAGATATTATTGTTATTATGATTATTATTATTATTGTTACCTCTTTATTCTGATTTTTGTGAGACTGAGATTTATTTTCATGAGACACAAGATATTTTGAGTTTTTGAGACATGTTATGTTTTTATGACTTATTTTGGAATGAAGTTACATTCTGAATGTCGAGTTATTATTTAAATGTTTCTGCTATTTTTTCTTATCTGTCTTGTGAATCTTAGTCAATGTGATGATTTAGCTATACCTATAACGTACCATATCCTTTGGTGTGCCCTTTTTAGGTATATTAAGGGGTGTGGGGATGTTTCACTATATAATACAATGGAAAATAAAACACTACAATAGGTGAACCTCCAGCTCCTCTCCAAAATCTCCATAAAAACAAGGCCAACTGGGAAAATACTCGGTCTGACTCGAGCATTATAACAAAATAACATCTGGATCAGTCTGGAAATACCAGCCTGAGAAAACTCAAATAATGGGGAACATATAGAAGTTCTGTAAGACCATACCGTTAATGTGAAATGACTTTTTATCTCATAAGAATAATATCATATGGTAAAGCGTAGAGATAAAAAAGGAAACAAATCCAAATAAGAATGGGCATAATTTGTATTAAAAAGTAGACTTAAAAGAATGAAAATAATCAGAGTAAAATCCAACTAGACAGAATGGATAAAACAAGATAGTAGTCCAAACTTGATAGAATGGTCAAAGTCAATAATTAAACATCGTGAAGAGTGATTGGCTCTTTCTGTTCCAATTATAGAAAAACAATTTTAAGGTTCGAATCAAATAAGGAAGAGAAAATTTCCAACAAATGATTAGGAGAGTACATCACCCTTAAAAGAAGTATACCTCTAGAAATATACTTAAAAACCCTTGGAATTCCAGGCCGAACCCCACCAAACCTCATTGAGAATCCAAATATTTCACATCTACATCATAACCATTTTAAGGAGACGGTACATCAAAATCTAGATGGGATGTGAAATACCTTAATGGGAGCAACCCCACATAAATTTGCTACCAAAAACACGCACTTTGGTTTAGTCATTTCCAACAGAGGATAATAAAGCTCAAAAGAGCAATAAACCGTTTTTTAGGCGATGATACACTATGAAGAAAGGTGGATCGAATAGTAAATAAATCAAATATAGGAGATAATTAAAATGATCGTATATGGAAATTAAATATCATTTATCTAACACTACTCGTCGATTCCGAACAAGTGCCATCACTTGATTTCAATGAAGCCAGGCAAATCGACGTAGTGTTACTTTTAGGCATTGCCTTGACAACATTTTTAACCTTCAAGATAGAAAAAAGTCCAAGCCTCAACGTTTAGCGTTAAAAGCATGACTAAATCATTTTCATATAAGCGATATCAATTACGAAACTACGTTTCCATAACCGAAATCGTACTTTACTTTTAAAACTGAACTTATGCTTGATTTCCATATTACAGTATTGGTAAAACACTTTCAGAAATACCTTTTAAAATTTTCTTTTAAAAGACAAATTCTATAAATACTAAGTGTATTAAAACAAAGGTAAAAAATAAACGTCATTGAAACATTATTTACTATAACTCAAACAATTTATACTTAGCTTTATTTAAAATAATTCCTTTTAAAGGATGTATCATTTAAAACAATCGTTTGTAAATTTAAAACAATATTCATTATTCCAAAAAATTAAAATAATTTAAATACCCTTATAAATTTAAAATAACATTAATTATCCTAAAAGATAATTAATTACATTTATAATCGCTTTTAAATAAACAAATCCGTTATCTTTTATAAAATAGTTACTTATTTCCAAAAACTTTTTATATCATCGGTAAAGTAACTTTAAAGCCTTTATTGAATTAGTTTATTAACTTTAAAACACTTTCATCAATTTAGTTAACTCACTTTAATCACTATTATTAAATCAATCTACTTTAAATATCATTACTTAAAAGATTTATTAAATTCAAATAAGCATTAATTAAAATTAATAGTTCATCTCAAACACATTATTTAAAATGATAAATAGACTTTAATTACCATTAACTAAAAATAATTAATTAATTTCAAATAATCATAAATTAATTGGATTAATTAAATTCAAACATCATTAGTTAAAATGATAAATTAAAACATCTTTGTTAAAATGATTAATTAACTATAAAAAATCATTAATTTAAAATGATTAAATAAATTCCAAATATCCAAAATTACGAAGATTAATTAAAATCAAATATCATAATTAAATAATTAATTAAATTCAAATTCAGTACTTAAAATGATTAATTACTTTCATATATCGTTGATCAAAATGATTATTAATTTCAAATATCATTAATTAAAATGATTAATTAAACTTCGTTATCATAAATTACAACAGTTAGTTAAACTCAAATAATCATTAGTTAAAATGATTCATTAAATGCAATCTCATTTAAATCAAAAGATAAACCAATTTTAAACATCATTAATTAAATTGGTTAACTAACTTCAAAACCATTAATCAGAATGATTAATTAATTTAAAATTATCATTAATCAAAATTATTAATGAATATTAAAATTCTATTTAGTGAAAACACAAGCTTAAGTTGAAAGCACACACGATCGGGTTTTTGTGGATGAAAGTCAATAACTGACGCTATAGTGGAAATCGCTATAGCAACATTTAAACAATTTTAAATGGAATATCAAGATTTATTTCAATTAAACATCAATATTATAGCATAAGGACGTAAATAAATAATTATTGGCAAGAAATCCCTTATGGTCTCTCTAAAAAATTTCTTTGCAAAACAATGGTTGCGAATAATATATATAATCATATGGGTTCATAGCAATCAAATTAATATGTCATTCATTTTCCAAACAAAAATTAAACCAAACAATAAATCAAACAATTTAACTAACATCCAAGCAATCAATAATAGTTAAGCTCATATTGATTTCAATTTTCGCCTAAGCGTTTCAGTTTGCACTAAAACCAAACGGACGTTCGATTTTGGTTAAAAGTTCCACTAAATCCAAATCCAACCAAAACAACTCCACTGTGAATACAATGTCCATATATGCAAGGGCAACGCAATGAACGGCGTCCAAATCTGACCTTGTACGTAAAAGTTATAGATTTTACAAGTTACCGATTAATTTAAACTAATAAATAACTAATTTATTTTTATTTACAAAATTACCTCTGAAACATTCCTTCTTCCCCAACTCAAAAAAAAACATGCACATGCATCACTAAACCCACCATGGCCATGCACATCATTGGACTAATATGGAGCTACTATGCTCCGTTTGTCAATCCAACTTCACCGCTACTCCTCAATCTCCACTTGTCCGACCCCACGAAATTGAAGTCCCACTTCCCCTTAAAGTCGCGAACTGATGGCCTTCGTCCTCTGCCCTATGACCATGCACCGCCCTAAAACGCACCGCATTCCACTATTCTTTTCCCAAAGATGCTAAATGGCACTCTAAACCCGAATATATACTTCGATTTCCAAATCAATGACCACAAAATCCCAAAATGCTAACCCTAGGTCGATTGTCAAAGAATGGAGCGATCCAAATCGTTGTCGAACCCAATAACACATACAAAAAATCGATGCACACTCCACGTCGAGCTCAAATTTTGTTTTTTCATGATTTTTGGTTGCTTATTTAATTCGATTAGGATTTTTGAAATTTTGGCTTTAAAGAGGAAACTCTAATTTTTTGTTTCCAGGCATGTTTAAATAGAGAGAAGGTGTATGGATGTGTACCTGGAGTATGGTGGCTATAAAAATTGGGTATGAAATAAGATGGATGGGTATGGTTTTGAAAAGATTTGATTTCTATTATTTTATTCGATAATATTTGATAATACATACCCAAAAATCTCGAACTTCAATCGAAGCATGCTGACTGGTGTTCTATACTAAATACACCTATTTCGAACTCAATGGAACTATTTTCAAGACCTAATTCCAAAGTATACAGGAAGTTAATATTTTAAATAAAATAATTTTTAAAATTAATCGCTATGCTTTTCAAATTTACACAACCAAATGGTACATCTGATTGTTACGAAACTCGACGGTGTACAACAATTTATTATTCTAGATCTGATGGCACCGTTTTGTCCAAATCAAAGATAGTACCGCGGGATGTTATTTTCACAAATTTATATATCATTTATATTTTGATCCAATTATCGATATTTATCCGATCTATTTATATTTTATAAATAAATCTACAAACTGAATTCATCAATATTATTATTAATTAAAAGGAGTTAAATAGTATTATTAAATCCATTTAATTAATATTTAATTCAAAACTCAAATATTTAAATGATTAATCATATTAGAATTCAAATTATCAAATTTCAAAAAACCTATAATAAATATTTCAAATAAATTAAACATTTAAAAGTAAATGATCAAAATTCTTGATTGTTACAATCTCTTCCTCTTAAATGAATTTCATCCCCAAAATTCCAAAGAAAGAAAATGTTTCCAAACCCTTAAGTTTAAAGCTATTAAATAAAATGAGTTATTAAACTTATTAGTTAAACTCTAAGATTTTCAAAAAATTTCAGTAGCGTCTCCTTTTCCGTGGCTCGATCAGAACAACTACAAATTGCATCAACGGGCTCTAAACCAACCAAAGAAAACAAAAGCCATGTGGCAACCCATAATCAAGGGATTAAATCGTCAACCAATTTAAACTTCTAATTCTATTACGTACTTGTTGTTATCTATTTTTTGGCAAGTAATTTATTATCTCAATGCTAACGCAGATGCACATGAATAAGATGGCAATCTCTTTCATACATGTACTTACGAAATCCAAAAGAGAATCATGCTGACAAAAGCAATATGTAGTAACTCTATATGCAAAAACTAGCATGCTATAAATCTACACGCAACTCTGGTATAAAATAAAACTACATGCAATTAACAATAATATCACCATCGTAGGTGACAAAATACAGAGAAAATTCTGTGATAAATGCTATGCATCCAATAATTTCAAATGATAAATTCAAATCTAAATGCCTGGGATTTAATTTTGAAAATTTATTTTCAAATTTCTCAAACGGTAATTAAATCAAAGATCAAAAATCAAAATGACAAGGTGGGAATTCCTCCTAATAATGTATGGTGAAACTCTAGAATCAACACAATATGGAGCGTCCAGTGGTATTTCGGTTCCTTCAAAAACATCAACTAGAGTCAACAAATATTATTTCTTACCTAAAATATTCAAAATCTCCTTTCTCAAAATCACTGGGATTTGCGTCCTAATAACAACAATTCAAAATCCTTTGCCTATAAATTTAAACTTTATAAACAACAATATATAAAATCACATAATCAATCAATCGAATTCCAAAAGGAAAAATATACCACTTAACATTATTTCAAAATGTCAAATGGCTAACAAACAAATCTTAATTTAGGTTCAACACTTTCTTGGTTGCTCGAAAATATAGATAATTCACTAAGCATACAACTTTGCACAACAACTTTTGGTTATTGCTTAGAAGATTATCCAAACTCACTTGGACAAAACGGAAAGTTATACTTTAAATTTATTAGTTTCTTAACTTTTTTTTTCTAAACCACTCATATTTCCACTTAGTATTTTATTTAATGCCAAAATTATTTATGAATCATCTCATAAATTTTCACCTAAGTTTAAAAAATATATTTTATAAAGTTATTTCTTTATAAAACATCAAATAATAACTTATTATACTTTATTTACTTGTATATTACTCTTCAATATCCTAAGAGTACATACAAATTTTATTTTACTTTTCACAATTTATGTGAAGATCTAATCAAGATTTTGGTCTTTTAAAACTAAGTCAACCTCTCGATCTCTTCAACTTAGAGTGTAAAAATGGAAGATATTTATGGGTTGACCCAACCAACAAATAGTTTACACTACTTAGATGTTTTAAAAAATGATATGGTTTTAATAAAACAATGTTTATCAAAACCTTCCTATCCAATTTAACCCAATTTAAACCCATGTTAAATTATTCCTATTTATTTAAGGGTAAAATATCATTTATCAAAACAGTCTCTTGTCAGAAATACTTTATATTTTGAAACTAATTCCTTTTAAGAGAACTTAAAAATTAAATACTTGGTTTTTCATTTATAAAATCCATCTTTGAAATCATACTACATATATTTTTATATATAATAACTTCGAACGATTTATTTATTAAAATTCACTTTGGGTTTGTTCGGATTTGAACTCATTTAGATCGCACAACGATAAAGAGAATTGTTTACTAAGTACTCTACAATGTTAACCTAAGCAAACATCCAGTCATCACTTAGAAGTTTATTTAGATTACCATAAATCCAATGAAGATGATTTCCTTTGAGTTATCCCAATGAAAATGCATTTTATTTAAAATTCACTTCCTAAAAAATATATATTGAATACGTCCAAAAATACTACTATTTCATTTCTCAAAAACATATTTTCAAAAATTCCAGGAATTAGGTTCAAAAATCCTTTTTAAACGTATTTTGTAAACTAAATTTATATAAAATTTCCTTTATATACAAATCATTTCATATTATAATAACTCTTCTTTATTATAATAGAAACTTCTCAAATATAAATTTGTACTACTAATAAAGAAATTTCGTTGAATTTATTTGCTCGGCGTCTTTTTGAAATTTCCAAAATGCCCTTGCTTTCCATTTACAATAATATAAACAGTCCGTGTGCAAAGCACTGGCCGATTCTATTCTCATAAATGTCTTATGCTACCATTTAGATTATATTAAGAAAAATTTATATTAAAGTTTAATCTTTAACTCACCATTATTAAAAGGTGAATTTTAACTTAACATATTATCCCAACACCCTATAACCAAATTGTAAAAATTAATTCACAAAGGGGTTTATTTACAAATTCAGGCAACAAATGCTTATCAATAAGCTACACACAATTAATCAGCTATCAGCAAATGACAATCGATGCTCCTAATTTAAATGAGCATGACTGATCAAAACAATAGTGATAATAAACAAATATTATCACATTCAAAAAAAAACACGCTAAATAACTAGAAAATTATTTCTTTATATATACAAAATATAATCCTAGGAAAAATATTTCATTTGGGCAAATTTTCAAAAATCAATATCACGTCTATTAGCTTTGTTCGAGTATTTAGAAACCTCTATCAACACCGTGGCATCCCACGTCCCGACCAAAATTTATAAACAAATCAATGGAGCAATTTACATAATACGATTTTATAACATTAACAAATACGTTGTCGTATATATAATACACTCAACTCATTCTAGGGTGTCACTTACCCTATCTCTGATGAGTTATACCCTACCAAAGTCAAGGTTCTCACTTATCCTTATGCTTTGATACCAAGCTGTAATGAACCACCTTTTTGACCATCGAAATTCAAAATCGAATACTACAACTGTGTTCAAATGGTGAACATCCAATTGACAAAGGGGCATATTGTTAAGGTAAATAGAAAGAAAACAGTAGAGAATGGAGAAAACCAGAATTTCATAGCGGAGTCAACAACCTATAATATAACAAGGACAGTAAAAACCGTCCTCCAAAAAGACATAGTATATCAGAGTTAAAGACAAACCTTTAGTTGGACAGTTATAAAATCTCGACCTTACAATTGCTAATATGGATACTATATAATACAACGGAAAATAAAATACTACCATAGTTGAACCTCTAACTCCTCTCTAAGATCTCCGTAACACCAAAGCCAACTAGGAAAATACTCGGTTTTACTCAAGCATTATAATAAAATAACACCTAGATCAGTTTGGAAATACCAACATGAGAAAACTCAAATTATGAGAAACATATAAAAGTTCTGTGATACCATGGCTCTAACGCGAAATGGTTTTTTACCTAACAAGAATAATGTCCATAAAGGAAAGAGTAGTAATAAACAAAAGGAAACAAATCCAAGTAAGATTGGGCATAATTAGTATTAAAGACCAGATTTGAAAGTATGAAAATAATATGAGCAAAATCCGACTAGATAGAATGGATAAAGCAAGATAGCAGACTAAACTTGATATAATAGACAAAGCCTATAATTAAACATCGTGAAGAGTGGTTGAATCTTCCCATTGCAATTACTGAAAAACAATTTGAAAGCTTGAATAAAATAACGAATGGAAAATTTCCAACAAATGACTAGGATGGTGCATCGCCCTTAAAAGAAGTATACCTCTAGAAATATGCTTGAAAACCCTAGGGACTCTAAGATGGACCCCGGCAAACCTTACCAAGAATCCGAATATATCACATCTAAATCATAACCATTTAAAGGGGATGGTACACCAAATCTAGATGAGTTGTGAAAATACCCTAATGGGAGGAACCCCACATAACTTTGCCTCCAAAAACATGCACTTCGGTTTAGTCATTTCCAATAAAGGATAACAAAGCTCAAAAGAGAAGCAAACCATTTTTAAGGTGATGATACACGGTTAAGAAAGCTAGATCCAATAGTAAATAAATCAACTATTGAAGATAATTAAAATGGTTGTATATGGAAATTAAATATCATACATCTAACACTACTCGTTGATTCTAAAAAGTGCTATTCTTCGATTGAAAATGAAGCAAGACAAGTTGAGGCAGTGTTACCTCTAGGCATCGCCTTGATGACATTTTTAACTTTCAAGGTGGAAACGAGTCCAAAACTCAACGTTTAGCGTTAAAAGTATGACTAAATCCTTTCCGTGTAGCGATATCGATTACGGAACTGCTTTTTCCTAGCCGAAATCGAACTTTACTTTTAAAAACTGAACTTATGCTTGGTTTTCACATTACAGTATTGGTAAAACGCTTTTAGAAATACCTTTTCAAATGTTTTAGAAGACAAAATCAAGTGTATTAAAACAAGGGCTAAAAACAAATATCATTAAAACATTGACTTTATTTATAAATAATTCCCTTTAAAGGATTTTCTCGTTTAAAACCATCATTTGTAAATTTAAAACAATATTTATTGTCTCAAAAGAAAATAAAATGATTTAAATACACTTATAATTTAAAACAATATTAATTATCCCGAAAGTTAATTAATCACATTTATAATCTCTTTTAAAAAAACAAATTTGTTATCTTTAATAAAATAGTTACTTATTTCCAAACACTTTTATATCATCAGTAAACATACTTTAAAACCTTCATTGAATTAGTTTATTAATTTTAAAACACTTTCATCAAATTAGTTAATTCACTTTAATCACTTTTATTAAATTAATCTAATTTAAATATCATTAATTAAAAGATGTATTAAATTCAAATAATAATTAATTAAAATTAATAGTTAATTTCAAACATCATTAAATAAAATGTCAAATAAATTTTATATAACATTAATTAAAAATAATTAATTAATTTTTATAATCATAAATTAATTGGATTAATTAGATTCAAACATCATTAGTTAAAATGATAAATTAAAACATCATTTCTTAAAATGATTAATTAACTATGAAACATCATTAATTTAAAATGATTAAATAAAATTAAAATATCCAAAATTATGATGATTAACTAAAATCAAATATCAATAATTAAAATAATTAATTAAATTCAAATATCATTACTTAAAATTATTAATTAGTTTTAAATATCATTAATTAAAATGATTATTAATTTCAAACATCGTTAATTAAAATGATTAATTAAAATCCATTATCATAAATTAAAATTATTAATTAAACACAAATATTCATTAGTTAAAATGTTTAATTTTATCCAATCTCATTTAAATCAAAAGTTAAACCAATTTTAAACATCATTAATTAAATTGGTTAATTAATTTCAAAATCACTTGTTAAAATGATTAATTAATTTATAATTATCGTTAATAAAAATAATGAATTTTAAAATTCTATTTAGTGAAAACACATGCTCAAGTTCAAAACACACACAATAGGGTTTTTGGGTATGAATGTCAATAAACGACGGTATTATGGAAATCGCTATAATGGCATTTAAACAATTTTAAATGGAACATCAAGATTTATTTTTATTAAACATCAATATAACAACATGAGGATGTAAATAAATAATTATTGGAGAGAAACCCCTTATAGTCTTCCTACAAATTTTTCCTACAAAATAATGGTTACGGATAATATATATGATCATATGGGTCCATAGCAATCAAATTAATATATCATCCATTTTCCAAATAGAAATTTTACCAAATAATAAATCAAACAATTTAACTAATATCCAAGCAATCCATAATAGTTTATAGCATCATAGATTTGATATGGTGAAATTTAATGTGAGTTAAAGTCACATTGATTTCAATTTTCTCGAAGCTTTACGGTTTGTAGTAGAAAATTCCACTAGTTCCAAATCCAACCAAACCAACTCCATTGCGAATGTAATGTCCATACAAGGGCAAGGCAACGAACAACGTCCGAATCCGACCTTGTACGCAAAAGTTATAAATTTGACAAGTAATTGATTAATTTATGTTAATAAATAACTAATTTACTTTTATTTGCAAAATCACCCCTAAAACTCTATTTCTTCCCCAACTCAAAAAAAAAAACATTTGCATCACTAAACCCACCATGGCTATGCACGCTATTGCACTGATACAGAGTTACGATGCTCCGATTGTTGGTTCGACTTTGCCACTACTCCTCTCTCCTCAATGTTTATTCGTCTGACCCCACGAACTCGAAGCCGCACTTCCCTCTAAACTTGCGACCTGATGGGTCTTCGTCCTCTTCCCCATGATGATGGGACACCCTTAAACATGTTGCACTCCATCATTCTTTGCCCAACGATGCTAAACGATACTCTAAACCCGAATATACACTTCAATTTCCAAATCAATGACCACAAAATCCCAAAATGCTAACCTTAAGTCGACTGTCAAAGAATGGAGCGACCCAAATCATTGTCGAACCCAACAATATGTATACAAAATCAATGTACACTCCACTTGAGCTCAAATATTTTTTTTAAGGATTTTAGTTGCTTATTAAATTCGATTATGATTTTTGAAAATTCGTCTTTAAAGAGGAAACTCTAATTTTTTGTTTCCAAGCATATTTAAATCGAGAGAAGGTGTATGGAAGTGCACCTTGGGTATAGTGGCTGTAAAGATTGGGTATGAGCTGAGATAGATGGGCTTGATTTTGAAAAGATTCGATTTCTATTATTTTATCGATAATATTTGAAAATACATACCTATAAATCTCGAACTCCAATCGAAGCATGCTAACTGATGTTCATGCTAAATACCCCTATTCCAAACTCAATGGAACTATTTTCAAGACCTAATTCCAGAGTATATGGAAGTTAGATTTTAAATCAAATTATTTAATCGCTATGCACTTCGAGTTCGCATGACCAAATGGTACGTCTGATCGTTACGAAACTCAATGGCATACACAAGATGACTAGCATCCCAAAGAGAGCAAGAAAATCCACAGCGGAAGCAGCAGCGGTAATCTACAGTATGTGACTAACCTCGTTCCGACCCGAGTATAAATACATGGATCAGTCTAGCTTAAATATAGTAGTTAGGGTATGATAAGGAAAAGATAAAATCCCACAAGGGCCCAATATCTCGAAAGAGAAGCGACGACAAGAATTCTAAATGTCATAGATTACATGAGCAAGGTTCAACTAATCAACATAAGTATAAGGGTTTCCATCGATAATAAATTGCTAAGCATAAAGGCCAAACTTATGTAATTTAGAACACATGGATACAAGATGGAAACTATCACAACAAAAACATGTAGAACCCATTCAAGAGTTCGAATCAACAGGAATGAAATCACCATAAATAATTAACATGATAGCGCTCAGGTAATATAAATAAACCAATATCGACAACCATGGTGAAAACATTCAGAAATCATCGAAATTCTAGAAATCAACGTAAAGAAATCTAGAAAAGCAATAATGTAAAGAATAGGACCTAACAGTCCAAATATTAGCCCAACAGCTATATATTTAGAAAGGACCAAATAGTCCAATAAGTGGCCCAAAAGCCCGTCAAGTACTATTTATAGATGACCCAACAGTCTCAAATAGGACCAAATAGTCCGTGATTAGCCCAATAGCTATATATATTTATATATGGGACCCAACAGTCCAAGTACTGGAAAACAACCTGAAGGTCCATGAAATGTGTATAGCTTTAAACGAACAATTCCGGAATTAAGCGAATAAGTAAACGTATGTGTCCCATCCACATGCTTTACTAAATCATTTAAATCTCTTCCTCATTCACTCGAAGAGTGCGAAAACGTGTATTTTTATATAGAAAATACTTTTCTTCGAGAAAACTAGTTTTTAAAACAATTTTTGAAATCGTTTAGAAATCATGGCTTTGAAATTCTCTTTATTATAGAGAATATATATTTTTAATAGCTTTAAAAATAATTATAAATGTTGTAAAAATGTGTATTTTGAAATCTATTTTATTAAAATCATTTCAAAATCAGTTTAGAAAACCTGCGCTCGAAAACAACAAAAATCACTGAAAACGCCATAAAATTGGCATATGAAATCTGCTCAAAAACACGTCAATCCAAAGTATGTATCAACAATTTTGTTAGCTTACCTATTGATTGGTTTAATCTCTTCAAAACAATTCAAAATATTGCAAGAATTGTTCATAACGATCACTGGAATAAGTAGAATAAGCAAAACAGTGCATGGGAGAAACAACAGAACAACCTGGGCAAAGTAAAAAGGCATGTGTCGACCTTTATAAGGCTCAGGTCAACCTTCATAAGGCATGGTTCAACCCATATTTTGCTTAGGTCGACCCTAAGTTCAATCTCCCGCGTTCCTGGGTCGACCCGATGCCAGCGAATTCTACAAGCAATTCTCCCAGTTCTAATCCCAAATTTGAGCACTAATTTCAAGCACTTCGAAGGTAAATCAAGCAATGAAATTTGACACGCATATACAAAAAGACATGGTCTATGATCCGGAAAAGGTTTCGCTCAATTCCGATATGAAACCAAAGAGATACAGGGTAACAAAGTTGAACCCAGACAAGATTTTTACTGTAAACTAGAAATTTCACGTTAAAGTTTACAGTAAATCAAAAACAAAAACTGAATTTTTTTTCTTACAAACAGTTTGATTTGGCTAGAAATGTGAGTAACTACTCACCTTGATAAGATTTAAGTGATTTTGAAGCTGAGGTCTTTTTGGCCTTGAGAAGCTTCAATTACCTGTAGCTGAAGAAGAAACAAACATGCGAACAAAAAAAGAAAGTTACAGACACTGTTTTTTTTTAATCAAAATCAGAAAATAAATGAAATATTTGTGGTTTTAATATTGATTACCTGCTAGGAATTTGATTTACTTAACTTTCCTTGAATTTTCCTTTTGATTTTTGTTTAATTTGGAGTTAGATTTGAATTTCTTAAGAGAAGGCAGTCATTCTTTTCTGTTTTTTTACAAGAAGAAGATGAGGAAGGAGTATTGTATGTACTCTCATCTTGAAACTAGAAAAGGTTTAATTGGGTTATTAGGTTTTGGTGTGGACCCAAAACCACACCATAAGGCTATGTGTTAATACTTAATTAAGATTTAACTAAGTTAATTTATGTTAACATTTTATTTCACCATTTTACACATATCTTACTAAATAAATTTATACAACTTATTTCTTTATCTACAAAAATGTTTTACGATATACAAAAACTAGTTTAGCCATTTAAAAACTATTTTCCACTATTAACATTCCATTTTTACTTAAAAGCTTTAATTTTTACCATTATTTACATAAAACAATATTTTCAACACCAAAATTTCCACAAAAATCTTTTTTTTTCTCCATTCAAACATAGCAAACCATATTAACATTTTTTTACATTCAAATTTTATTTTTGAACATTACTCCACCTTTTTATTTACAATATTTACCATATTAAATTCTAATATAGATCAACATTTGGCAATAATTTTCAAAATTATTGCATTTTATCAAATTAAAACCATATAATGCTCATTTTTATCACAGATTCCCATAACTCCATTTTATTTTACCAAAATCCATTGTTTATTTAAAACAAACAATTTTAACAAATTTTGCATCCCCAATTTATTTCATTTATCAATCATTAAATTATAACCACCATTATAATTTAATTTCATAGGTAGTCACCAAAACCACGGTTGTTATAGACCCCCCTTATGAAAAATTGCATCCTTGCAATTTCCTAGAGAAGGGCTATAAAAAACACAATTTATTTCATTAAGTAAAGGAAAAAATATAGCTTGAGTTTAAAATTGTCACCCTTAATTCAAGAAGATATAAAACTAGGATGAGATCACTCGATAAGTTCTCTGGTTTCCCATGTACAGTCAATGGGATTGGCGGACCATTGAATCTTCACGAGCGGTACGCTCTTATTTTGAAGGCGTTTCACCTTCGAAGCAAGAACACGGATAGAATGTTGCATAATAGACAAATCAGTTGAGATCTCAAGCTCTTGCAGATAAGGATAATCAATAAAAGAATCCAAATCACGAAGGCACTTTCGAAGATGAGAGACGTGAAACACATCATGAATACCAGATAAAGTAGTTGGAAGCGATACTCTATAAGCAACTGGGCCAATACGCTCAGTAATAGGAAATAGTCCTATGAATCAAGGAGCCAATTTCCCGGTCCTACTGAAACGCGCTACCCCTTTTCAAAGGAGATACCCGAATATAAACAAGTTCACCAATAGGCAATTCAAGAGGCTTCCTACGGTCGTCTGCGTAGGATTTTTGATGACTCTATGCCTCTTTCATTCACTTACGAATAAGATCGATCTTCTCTGAAGCTTTACGAATAGAATCGGGGCCTGAAACCAACTTCTCCCCAGATTCCAAGCAACAAGAAGGTGATCAACATGGCCTTCCGTATAGGGCTTCGAAAGGAGCTATACCGATACTGGACTGGAAACTGTTGTTATAAGAGAACTCAATAAGCAGTAGG
Organism: Allium cepa; assembly: GCA_030765085.1. Classification (NCBI taxonomy): domain Eukaryota; kingdom Viridiplantae; phylum Streptophyta; class Magnoliopsida; order Asparagales; family Amaryllidaceae; genus Allium; species Allium cepa. The sequence goes on along the minus strand of CM060932.1, from coordinate 604,229,494 downwards.
TGGTCTTCCCAACTACCACCAAAATCAGGAATGCATGTACGAAGTAGATCCTCAAGAATAAGATTCATCCATTCAGTCTGTCCATCAAACTACGGATGATAAGTTGTGATGAAGTTAAGCTTTGTACCCAAAGATTTCTGAAGACTCTGCTAGAAATTACTGGTGAAAAGTGGATCAATATCACAAACGATCGAACTAGGAACACCGTGAAGTCCTATGATTTCCTTAATATATAGATTGGATAGATGAGAAGCTGTCATATTAGATTTAATAATAATAAAATAAGCGGATTTAGTCAAGCGATCCACAATAACCAAAGCACTGATATGGCCCGATCTCGAACGAGGTAGACCATCAATAAAGTTCATTGAGATTTGATCCCATTTCCATAATGGGACCTTAAGAGGATGAAGAAGACCATTGGGACATTGATGTTCGACTGTATTGAGTTAACAAGTCATGCAATTCCTCACATAACTTGCAAGATCATGCTTCATGCCTTCTCAATGATACAAGCGTCTCATATTAACATACATCTTGCTATTTCCGGGATAAATAGTGTACTTAGAATGGTGATAACCATCAAGAATGCCCCGCCTAAGATCAGAAACATCAGGCACGGTGAATCGATTCTTCTTATGAAGACAACCATGAATAGTAATGTTGAATTCCTTCAACTCTTCATTACGAGATTCAAATTTACAAAGCGAAATAGGGTGCACAAGATCTGGATCTTTCCGTCGAGCTTCGGCAATGCGATCTAATAAACTAGGACAAAGATTCCAAACTAAATAATAAGATAGGAGAATCTAAAGCTGAAGCATGATCATGAATACACAAAGAGGCAGAGTCTCCAATATATCCCACTCAGTTAACATCAAAGAAACAACAACTGAGTGCTTGCGACTTAGCACATTTGCAACTTGGTTCCCTTTTCTAGGAGTGTACTGGATATCAAAATCATAAGAGGCTAGGGACTCAAGCCAACGCTGTTGCTGCATATTAAGCTCTTTTTGGGTGAACAAATACTTCGATGATTTATGATAGGTATAAAGAATAAAGCTCTAAACCAAAAGATGATGATGCCAAATCTTCATGTCAAAGACTATGGCGGCCTACTCTAAGTCGTGGGTGGCATAGCGAACCTCATTTGGGCGTAATTGCCTAGAAGCATAAGAAACTACCCAATCTCTCTGCATAAGTACAAAATCGCGACCATATCCACTAGCATCAATGTAGACAACAAGATCTGTTTCCCTTTGGGAACCACAAGGATATAAGCATTAGTGAGAAGTTCTTTCAGTTTCTAAAAAGAAGCTTCACATTTATCGGACCAAGTAAATCGATCAACTTTTCTAGCAAGTCTAGTGAAAGGAAGAACAATGCAGGAAAAATCCTTGGTGAATCGATGGTAATAACCCCCCAATCCAAGGAAACTGCGAATCTCAAAAATGTTCTCCGGCCTTTTCGAACTCTGAATGGCTTTTATCTTTGATGGATCGATAGAAATGCCATCAAAAGGCATGGCCAAGGAACTTCACCTTATTCTCCCAAAAGTGGCACTTTGATAATTTGGCTTTAAGTTGATGCTGATGAAGAGTATTCAAAACAATCCTCAAATGATGAGCATGATCGGCTTTGGATTTAGAATAGATAAGAATATCATCAATGAATACAAGGATGAACTTATCGAGATATTCCTGGATTACTCGATTCATAAGATCGAGGAAATAAGCTGGAGCATTCATCAAACCGAATGGCATAATGAGCCATTCATAAGAACCATAACAAGTGAGGAATGCAGTAAGAGGAATGCTATCCTCCACAACTCGTAGCTGGTGAAAATCGGTGGCAAGGTCAAGCTAAGAAAAGACCTTAGCACCACTCAACCGAACGAACATGTCATCGATCCTGGGCAATGGATACTTGTTCTTAATGGTCAACTCGTTAAGCTTGTGGTAATCGATGCAAATCCTTAGAACGTGATCGGATTTCTTAACAAAGATGACCGTGGCACCTCCCGGTGAAGAACTAGACTGAATAAATTGCTTGGCTTAAAGCTCCAATAATTGATTTTTGAGTTCCTCTTTTTCCTTGGTGGACATCCTCATAGGATGATAACTAATAGGCTGAGCACTAGGAATGAGGTCAATACGGAAATCAATTACCCGCTTGGGTGGAAAACCAAAAACAAGCTCAAATACATCAGCAAAATCACAAACGACTGGAATTCGAGATACATCATCATCATCATCTTAAGACTTAAGAGCAAATAAGGATGCTTTGGAATCACCATCAACATTTCGAAGGACAAGAGACAACTGATTAACTGAATTAGGATGGTTAAGATATAGGATCCTTTCAGAACATAGGATTGGGGCTTGATAACATGCAGGCCAATCCATCCCCAAAATCATATCAAATCCAAGATAGTGAATAATGTGCATATTCACATGGAAAGATAAACCATAATGATTAATCTTAACAACACTACAAAGCATGCTAAGGTTGCTGATCCCCCAATAAGATTGGCAATCCTCAAAGACATAACAAGGCAAGAAACATCCAACAGTATAATATCAACAAGCTCCTTTGATACGAATGAGTATGAATCACCCATATCGAAGAGCACTTGAATAGAATGATCATGGAATAATATGGAACCCTCAAGAATAGAAGGAGATGTACCTCGAAGTTGTGAAAGTCCACTAGATGCATCCGCTACATTAAGCTTTCTAAAACTAGGACCTTTAGAAGAATTAGGGCACTTAGAAGACCAATGTCCCTCTAGTTTGCAATTACGGCAAACGATAGGCTTAGGACACTCCCGAATGAAATGATCACGCGAACCACAGTTGAAATATGACTTATGAGTAGAGGGGCTGCACCAGAATGTGAGCTGGAGAAAAGTGGCTTCATCTTTTGGGGAAAAGACTTGGACTTCTGAAAAGGAAACTTCTTCTTGTTGGGATTCTTATGAACCTCGGTCTCATCACTACTATCTCTCTCCTTCTCGATTGCTTCAAGGTGAAACGCCGAGTCAACCAACTCCTTAAACGAAAGCTTAAGATGAAGCATCAAAGATTTCTTCAACATTTCTTGAGGCCAGAAACAAAATTGATATTTTTCTTATAAGAAGTGCTAATATACTCAAGACCATACTTGAACAAGGCCTCAAATGAAGAAACATACTCGGAAACTGAAGACTTCCCTTTCTTCAACTCAAGAAAGCGACTAGCTAAGAGGGCTTTCTTGGACTCAGGAAGGACCTTAAGTTCGAATCGCTCCCTAAATTTGATCCAAGTAAGGGTAGACTCATCAAGCTCAGAAATAAGAAGCTTATACCAATTAAGCGCATGCTCTTGCAACATACTCGATGCTACAAGAAATCGTTGGTGGTTGGAAAGATCCACGCGTGTATAGATACACTCGCATGTACGAAGCCATGCCTAGACCTCAAGAACAGACTCTGAAACTTTGAAAGGCTTGCCTCCAAAATGAGAGAAATCACTACACATACGCGCAAAAGTAGACTTGTGCAGAGGGGATGAAGGAGTAGGAGCTGAAGGCCGAATGCTCCTGAATAACTCAATGAACTGATCAACAGATATGTAAACACCATTGGACGGCCCAGCATCAAAATGACGACCTCTGCCTCTTCCAGCCATAGGTTGAAAGTATAAGATAAGGCAAGGATTATTGATAGGGTAAGATATCATTATTTCAATTATAGAACACTATGGAATCAAAATGTATTCCTAGGAGTATTCCCAACTTATATTTATCCTAAGGACACGATGATTAGGGAATATGTGACACTCATACTGTACTCAGATGTACTGTAATATATGTTATATTCTATGTTTATCATATTTTGTTCTAAACTCAGCTCTGATATCAAGCTGTGAATCCCCACTCCAAGACCCACATTAACAAAGAGCATTGCGGAGGAATACTGTCTGTTAATCCAAAGAATGGGGCTGGTTAGGAGTGACCATCCGTAAGCTTTGTCTTAAACAATTATTGAATACGTCGTTTGGGTGTTCTAAATTTTTTTTCTTTTACCTTTCTCAAGTGGTTCGACATACTCAATAAATGTTTAACACAACACAACGGTGGCTAACAGATCTATCAGAATAAAATATAACAACAACAAATATAACAGATCATAGAATAGCAGTTACACATATATAAGTACATATATACAGATACATCGTAGTACACTACATAGTTATACACCCGTGGTGGTACATAGACCACAATATATACATTGAGTTAAAAGAATATGTACATATCAGAGTTCACAAAAAAACTATAAGGCTACACAATAGATGACTAGCATCCAAAAGAGAGCAAGAAAATCCATAGCGGAAGCAGCAACGGTAGTCTACAACAGCTGACTAACCTGAAGCAACTCGGTCTAATGCGAGTATAAATACACGGACCAGTCTAGCTGAAAAAGAGTAGTTAGGGTATGGTTAGGAAAAGATAATATCCCACAAGGGCCCAACATCTCGAAAGAGAAGCCACGACACGAATTCTCAATGTCGTAGATTACATGAGCAAGGTTCAACTAATCAACACAAGATATAAGGGTTTCATCGATAATAAATTGCTAAGCACAAAGGCTAAGCTAATGGTATGTAATTATATAACACATGGAAACAAGATGGAAATTATCACAACAACAACATGTAGAACCCGTTCAAGAGTTCGAATCAACAGGAATGAAATCACCATAAATAAATAACATGATAGCGCTCAGGCTAAATAAATAAACCAACATCGGCAACCATGGTGAAAACATTCATAAATCATCTAAATTCTAGAAATCAACGTAAAGAAATTTAGAAAAGAAACAATGTAAACAATAGGACCCAACAGTCCAAAACTTAATCCAATAGCTATATATGTAGAAAGGACTCAACAGTCCAATAAGTGGCCCAACAGCCCGCCAAGTACTATTTATAGGTGACCCAACAGTCTCAAATAGGACCCAATAGTCCGTGATTATCCCAATAGCTATATATATATTTATATATAGGACCCAACAGTCCAAGTATTGGAAAGCAACCCTAAGGTCTATGAAATGTGTATAGCTTCAATCAAACAAGTTCGGAATTAACCGAAAAAGTAAATGCGTGTGTCACATACCACATGTTTGACAAAATCATTTAAATCTCTTCCTCATTCATTCGAAGAGTGCAAAAACGTATAAAAATATAGAAGTACTTTGCTTCGAGAAAACTAGTTTAAAATAATTTTTGAAATCATTTGGAAATCATGGCTTTGAAATTCTCTTTGTTATAGAGAATGTATATATTTTTAATAGCTTTAAAAATAATTATAAATGTTGCAAAAATATTTATTTCGAAAGCTATTTTATAAAAATCATTTCAGAAAACCTGTGCTCGAAAACAAAAAAATCACCGAAAATGCCATAAAATCGACATATGATATCCACTCAAAAACACGTTAATCTAAAACACAGATCAACGATTTTGTTGGCTTACCTTTTGGTAGGTTCAAGACCTTCAAAACACTTCAAAATTTTGCAAGAATTGGTCATAACAATCACTAGAATAAGCAAAATAAGCAAAACAGTGCACATGAGAAACAGCAAAACAACTTAGGCAAAGTAAAAGGGAATAGGTGAACCTTCATAAGGCTCAGGTCGACCTTCAAAAGGCATGGGTCGACCCATATTTTGCTCAGGTCGACCCCCGGTGTTCTTAGGTCGACCTGATGGTCGCAAATTCTACAGGAAATTCTGCTTGTTCCAATCCCAACTTTGAGCACTGATTTCAGGCACTTCCATGATGAATCAAGCTATGAAATTTGACGTGCTTATACTACTAAACATAGTTTATGATTCGGAAAAGGTTTAACTCAATTCCGGTATGAAACTAAAGAGATATGGGGTCACAAAGTTGAACCCATACAAGATTTTTACTGTAAACTAGAAATTTCATGTTCACAGTTTACAGTAAACAAAAAACACAACAAAAACTGAAACAAATTTCTTATAATAAGTTTGATTTGGCTATAAATGTGAGCTACTGCTCAACTTGATAGGATTTTAGCGATTTTGAATAGCAAGCTAAGGTCTTTTGGCATTGAGAAGCTTCAATTACTTGTAGCTGAAGAAGAAATAGACATGCAAACACAAAAAGAAAGTTACAGGCATTGATTTTTGTCAAAATCGAAAAATAGATGAAATAATTTGTGGTTTTGATATTGATTACCTGCTAGGAATTCGATTTACTACACTTTCCTTGAATTTTCCTTTTGATTTTTGTTTAATTAGGAGTTAGATTCGAATTTCTTAGGAGAAGGCAGCCATTCTTTTCTCTTTTTTTACAGGAAGGAGTACTATACATACTCTCCTCTTGCAACCAAAAAAGGTTTAATTGGGTTATTGGGTTTTGGTTTGGACCTAAACCAACCCAATAAGGATTTGCGTTAATACTTAGTTAAGATTTAACTAAGTTAATTTATGTTAGCATTTTATTTCACCATTTTACACATATCTTACTAAATAAATTTAGAAAACTTATTTCTATGTTTACAAAAATGTTTTACAACATCCAAAAATTAGTTTAGCCACTTAAAAACTATTTTACATTATGAAAATTCTATTTTTACTTAAATGCTTTAATTTTCACCATTATTTACGTAAAACAATATTTTTAAGACCAAAATTTCCACAAAAATCATTTACTTATCCAATCAAGCAAAACAAACCATATTAATATTATTTATACATCCAAATTTTATTTTTGAACAATACTCCACCTTTTTGTTTACGATATTCACCATATTAAATTCTAATTTTGCATTCAAATTAACAAAATCAACATTTGGCAATAGTTTCCAAAATTATTGCATTTTATCAGATTAAAACCATATAATGCTCATTTTTATCAGAACTCGATTTTATTTTACCAAAATCCATCGTTTAATTAAAATAAACAATTTTAACAAATTTTACATCCCCAATTTATTTTATTTCTCCATTATTTAATTACAACCACCATTATAATTTAATTTCACAGGTAATCACCAAAACCAGGTTGTTACATAAATGTTTTGGTTATCATAAGGTAAAAATTCATCCATGCTTATGTGCAACGTGCTCCTACGAAATACCATTAAGTTGTTGGTTTTTATAAAATTAAACTTATGCTTTACTCATACTGGACTCAGGTTTGACCCAGAGATTTATTTCTTTTCCTTAAGCTCTTGGGTACTCTAATTTTTATGAATAGCTAAGTAGTCGTGTTTTTTTTTTGATATATTTTGGGAAGCAGTATGGAGTAGGAGCTTTCATCATCATCTTGTAGTTGTCTATATTTCCGCTGCGACTGTATATTATGTATTGGGTAGGCTACTGTAGCCGACCTGGTTGGGAATAATACCTGTTGTAAAATTGATGTAACATCCAAGAGTAACCATATGTACTATTCAATGATGATGTATATGTAACTCGGTTGTTGTAAAAAAAAATTCTGTGTTTGTTTTCATGCCTTATTTTTCTTTACCCACCGGCGTGTCTTTCGAACACTTAGATGATCGGCACATGAATACTGAGAATGTAATAAGTGTCATCTTTGGGGTGTAAGTAAGGCAGTTCGTTACACATGGTGTCATAGCTTAGGTTGAGCAAACACCTTAGCCTTAGTTAGGGTCAACTCATTAGAGATAGGGTTAGTAATGCCCTAGATGAGTTCAGTCTTTGAGAGTGCGTTTCCATGTAGTTCTTATCAGTAATTCTATGCTTGGTTTTATGCTCTTTTTCGTAAGATAATCTCGTCCTTGTATACTAAATATATCTTACTTAATTCGGGTAGTAAGAATGAGTACGAAAAGGGAAAGAGAAAGGGGAAATAGTAGCATAGCAACTCCAAATGTAAGAACGCCAATAGAGGGGTGAAGTAGCTGTTGAAGTAGTAGCTCTAGTGCAACCTCAAGTTAACTTCACAACTCAATGCAAGGACTACACAAACCTAGGAGGAAAACCTTTCAAGGGTACTGAAACCATAATTGAAGTACAAGCTCGGTTGTGGTGCTTGGTTGTGGTCATGTGAGAAGATTTCCAAATGTTTGGACATTTCTGATGATCAGAAACGGTTCTTGGCATCATAGTGGTTGCAAGAGAGTGCAGCTGCACGGTGGGATTCTATCACAATAAATGTTCCATATGATGAGTTCTCATGGGCTAGATTCAAAGAAATATTCGAAGACCAATTCATGCCAGCTGCAAGCAAAACTAGAATATACAGAAGTTTTATGGATCTCAAGTACGAAAACCTATCAGTGGCTAAATATGAGACAAAGTTTAATGAGTTATCTCATTTTGGTCTAGGACTTATTGACACCCACTAAAGAAGAATGAGATGTGCATATTGAGTATAAGGGAAGAGTTTCATGAAAAGATGACTAGTCATATAAAGGAATCATTTGTGGATCTAGTAGACATGACCTTAAGGTATGAATGCTTTTGAAGAAGTGGCCATCAACAGAAGCAACAGCACCTAGTGGCAATACCATTGATCCAAATAAAAGGAAGTTTAACCTAAACTGGAAAATGAAGTAGGGTAAGGTAAAATCGGTAGGAGGAGATCAGTGAAACAAGTATAAAGATGTTGTTTGTTTCAGTTGTAATAAAAAGGACCACATTTCACCACATGCGAAGACTATCTCTCCGATGGTCCAGAAGATGCTTTGCTATAATTGCCACTGGCCTGGATACATGGTTAAGGATTGCCCACTGTTGAAAAAGGGATAGTGGATTAAAGTTTATGCTCTTAAGAACAAGCTCTCAACCTCTGAAGATATTAGAAGGAAGTGAGTCTTGGAAGGTACTTGCTTATAAATGGTATTTTAGTTCATGTTTTGTTTGATACTGGAGCTTCTCATAGTTTTGTCACTAAAGAATTGGTGGATAGGTTACAACTTATCCCAGAATTTGTAGAAACCCCTATATGTTTGTCCAACCCCAAAGGAGGTATAACTAATTACTAATTTATGCTTGGTTTGTGAAAGGGTACAAATTGATTTCTAAAAACATCATTTCTTTTGTGACCTATTTATCTTGAATTTTAAGGCGTTTGATGTGACACTTAGTATGGATTGGTTGTCGAGAAATGGTGCTATACTGATTGTGTTAAGAGGGAAATAGTGTCAAAAACCAAATTTTTTGGTTGGGGGGGTATTGGAAAAGATGGTATTTGCTAAGCCTAACAAGCATATGAGTAGTTTCTTGTATGCCTTAGAATCATCCCGAGAAGAGCTTGAGTCTACATTAATAGTTAAAGGTTCTTTGAGTATTTTTGAGCCAATTAGCAGTTTGCATCCCCATCGGGAAATTAGATTTTGGATTGAGTTAGTTCCTGGCGTGATACCTAGGTAAAATGGCACGAAGAGAGAAGCAGGAGCTAGTAAGTCAAACTAATGATCTGTTAAAAAGAGGGCTGATTAGACTAATTCAATCTTGTTAGGGGTCAGTAGTTGTTTTAGTATTTCCAATGGTTCTTTAAGATTCTGTGTGGATTATATGAAGTTGAAAAAGATAGACCATTTGAAATAAGTATTCATTACCCCAAATAGATAATATGTTTGACCAACTTCGTGGAGCAAGAGTATACTCCCAATTAGATCTTGCTATGAATTTCCATAAGTTAAGGTCACCAGAGGATAGTATACACTTAACTGCTTTTAAAGGGCTCGATTTTTATTATGAGTGGTTGGTTATGCCTTTTGGGCTGGCCAATGCATAAATAGTTTTCACTTATGTGACGACCGCCCATGACTCCTTCACCCAACAAGGAAATAATGCGCTGAAAAGTGTGCCAGGCCGCCATGGACGATCATCAGGGTAAGGTAAACATAGAATAGTCTATCGTATTACTCACAGCGCATGGATAAAATACAATAGAAAGTATACATAATGAAGCTCTATTGAACAGAATTCCCATCATATAAGCTCATAGCAATTTGATACAAACATCTGAATAGTCAATACATCAAGCCTCACTACACAACACTCAGAGAATCATACAAACAATTGAACATCCAGTACATATAGTAAGAAAACAATATGCAAAAGCCTCCAGCTCGTCTTCGTCATCAATAGCGTTGGTCACTAAGAACAACACCTGTCACCTGCTACCTTGTCTGCCCATCCCAACATGGATGAACAACCCAAGGTAATAAGAGTTGAACATAAAACCTTGAGTCAGACAAAAGTCTTAGTGAGCAGTAAATCAACTATCAAACATACCAAAAGAGCATAAAGGGTAAAAGGAATAGGAACTCAACCATTCCACTCCACCTCTTTCTACAGTGATAGCCCCCAGACACACTAAGCAAATACAAGCATAGCAAAGTAGACAATTAAAGTAAAGCAATTATCACTCGAGTCAAGGTCGATGTTTTCCAAGTACAAACCCCCAAGGCCTAAACCAAGATCAGATAAGCACCCAGAAAGCATCGCTCTTGAGACCGAATGATGGTTCAACCAACATCCAAACATCCATGACTCTGGCTATCACTGTTATCCTTGCCTTGATTTCACCGTTAATTGGATGACCGGCCCATTATTTCATCCGTCCGCCAAGGGTTAATGGTAACCCCAGTTCTAGACATAACTCTGCACGTCGTCGTGACCCGTACCTAGGACTATCGAATCTGCCCAGAGTACTAACACGTCATCGTGACCTGTGCCTGGGACGTCGTCGTGACCCGTCCCAACGTACTCTTGCTTTGAGCATGCAAGAACCTCCAACAACGATGAAATCTCAGCCGTCTAGTCATCCTCCTCGACGACTATTCACATACTAGCTCAAGCGCCTCTCGAGCCAACCATTATCAACAAACTCGAACCACATCACCGAGTTATCAACATGCTTGGAATGATCCCGTCAGGATTAAACCAAGGCTTTCTCATATCATGCTTTGCCTCATCGCATCATAGCAAAGTCCCATCTCAACATCATGATCAAATCTATCCATATGAGCTTTATCATCCGCTTCATATGCCACGGGCAGCTTTCCTTATTCAAGAGCCTTTCCACTTAGCTTTTGAATCATCTTTGACCAACTTGTCCAAATTCAATCACTAATCAACTAATCAATCAAATCAATCATTCATCCATGTAATCAATCATTCAAATAAGATCTAAATAAACAGTTATAACAATAATGGCAATTTCGTAATTAAAAGGTCCAAATCTAACAAGCATGAATTCTAAGTAATATCTTGATGAATGAACTAGCATAGGTTAACATATAGTAAAATGGATATCAAAACTTTATGAACAATGGATCTACATGCAGACTTAAGGAAAATGCATGAAATCACTATCTTTAACACACAAACAAACCACCGATCCAATATACTCCTTTGGGTCCGTGTGAGAGATAACCACCACTCACCGAATCACCTAAACACCCCAAAAGCTACCAACTTCAGATCTGGACAGCAAAGGATCTAACTTGATCCGACAAGATTTCAATTCAAACGACGAAATCTCCCTTCAATGGGTGGAGATCTTCAACTTTGGCTCTTGGATCTTCGATTAGATCTTCAATCTTGGATGGAAGGAAGCACTAGATAAGAGTAGAGAAAAGAAGTGAAGAAGTGTTGTAGTCGAGCTCTCAAAAAAGCAGCACTTTGTCGCTTCAAAAATCCGGATCCCAAAAATGAAGATAGGCACTTCTATTTATAGGCAGATTTTCTCTTAGGTCGGTCGCTCCTAGGTCGGTCACGACCTAACGACTCAACACACTCTGCCGACCCAACGACCTAACCAGACGCCGACCTAACGACTCAACACCACATGGCTTTACCGACTCAACTACATAGCCGACCCAACTGGTATGCGGCTTAGCGACTTAAGTCTCCCTACGTCCTAACAATATACACGCCTTACCGACTTAACCAAACACAGGGCCACCCGACTTAACCACCACGCGACCTAACACATAGCCGACTTAACACTTACCTATACTGCCGACCCAACGATGTATCCGACCTAACACTATACTCATGGGCTCAACGACCTAACTGTACTCACCCTATCACCATAAGTCGCTTACTTCTTAGGTCGGCCCATCTCCTTAACCCGCTAACCATCTTAAGTCGTTAGTTCCCTTAGGTCGGTCAATACCTTAAGTTGGCAACTACCACTAACTCGCTTATCCCGTTAGGCCAATAACTACCTTAAGTCAGCCACTCTCTTAACTCGCTCCACCGACCCAAACCACAACACGACCTAAGCTCCCACACGAGCTAACTCTGGTTGACTCAAACAATGCAAACGACCAAATGGCAACTATTTTACGATTTGTCGACACGTAAAATACGGGTCATTACATTCTCTCCCCCTTAGGAAATTTCGCCCCCCCAAATTCCAAATAATCAAGAACAACCAAAACTATTCTGCATGCCTACCATCCATAGCACTCAACAAACCATGCATCCAATTACTAGCCTAGCATGCAGAATTCTAAGACTAGAACAAGTTACAAATTCATGAGATGCCACGACACCTTAGGGCCATACCTCGAAGAGTTCAGGATGAGCTGCCTTCATCCTCTCTTCCTCCTCCCATGTACAGTCGTTAACATCATCACTCCATTGTACCTTGAGCAACTTGACTACCTTCCTCCTAAGCTGTTTCGTGTCAGTTTCCACAACACGAAGCGGTTTACGAGGTCTCTTAACTACTGGATCAACCTCCAAATCTTCACAGCTATCAGCAGAAACCACCGTACTTGGGTCGTGCACATACCTCCGTAGATACGATATATGAAAAACATTGTGCACACCCGACATCTTTTCTGGTAACTCCAATTTATAGGCGAGCTTTCCAATTCGCTCGATGATCGGAAATGGTCCAACAAATCTCGGAGTCAACTTTCCTTTCTTCCCGAATCGAATAACATTCTTCAGTGGAAAAATCTTCACAAAAACCATATCTCCTACTTCGAATTCCAAATCCTTACGACGCTTATAGGCATAACTTTTCTGACGGTCTTGGGCTGCCGTCATTCGTCGCCGAATGATCGCTATACAATCCGAAGTCTGTCGAATCATTTCTGGCCCAAGTATCAACTTTTCTCCAGTTTCCAACCAACATGTTGGAGAGTTACACGGTCTTCCATACAATGCCCCATATGGTGCCATACCGATACTTGACTGGTAACTGTTATTATATTTGAAATTCCACCAAATGAAGATAATCTTCCCATGATCCTCCGAAGTCCAAAACACATGCCCTGAGAAGATCTTCCAAAACTCGGTTGACTCTCTCGGTCTGACCATCTGTTTGAGGATGATAAGCTGTACTCAAACACAACTAGTTCCCCAAAACTTCCTGGAAGCTCTTCCAAAATCCACTGGTAAACAATGGGTTTCGATCGCTCACTATGCTCTTCGGAATACCATGGAATCGAACTATCCACTTAACATATAACTTAGCCAATTTCGATGCAGTCCTAGTTGATTGAACAGGAATGAATCTTGCACTCTTAGTCAAACAATCTACGATGACCCAAATCCCTTCATTCCCTGCTCTGGTTCTAGGTAACCCATCGATAAAATCCATCGATATTTGCTCCCACTTCCATGTAGGAACTTCTAAGGCTGAAGCAATCCACTTGGCTTCTTCTGTTCGGCTTTTACCAACTGGCAGTTCATGCATTTGGAAATAAAATTTCCAACATCTTTTTCATACCTTCCCAGTAATAGGTTCTCTTCATATCCCGGTACATCTTATTTCCTGGATGAATTGTCAATTTCGAGTGATGACTTTCCTTCAGAACTTCATCCCTCAATCCATCTCTATCGGGAACAACTAGTCGTCCTTGTTTCCGAAGCCAACCCTCTCGATCGATTTCGAATCCTTTATCCTTTTCTGGGTCCAATCCAGATTTCAAATCACGGATAATCTTGACAAGCTTATCGTCTCGCTTTTGGCTCTCGCCAATTCTTTCCACCAGAGTAGGTCTTATTGATAAGTTTGCCAATATCTCAGGTTCCAATTCACATCTAGGCCTGAAGTCAAATCTAGCCAAAAACTCGAGACTCTTCCATTCTGAAAACATGGTTCCCAATCCTGCATGTCTTCGACTTAACGCATCTGCCACCGCGTTACCTTTTCCCGGGGTATAGGCTATACCAAAATCATATGATGCTAAAAACTCTATCCATCGCTGCTGTCGGAGATTCAAATCCTTTTGCGAGAAAAGATACTTCAATGACTTATGATCCGTAAACAACTCGAATCGAACCCCCAGTAGGTAATGTCTCCATATCTTCAAAGCAAACACAATCGCTGCCACCTCCAAATCATGAGTCGGATAATTCCTTTCATGCGGCTTCAGTTGTCGACTTACATATGCAACAACTTTATCTTTCTGCATTAGCACTGCTCCAAGTCCAGTACCACATGCATCGGTGTAAACCACCATCTCATCATTTCCACTTGGAATAGTCAAAACAGGAGCACTTGTCAGTCGCTCTTTCAAGATTCCGAAAGCTTGCTCACACTTAGCATCCCATCTGAACACTTGGTTCTTTTTCGTCAATCCTGTTAATGGTGCAGCTATCTTGGAAAAGTCTTTGATAAACCGATGATAATATCCTGCTAATCCAAGAAAACTTCTCACATCAGATGCATTCTTAGGTCTAACCCAATCCTGGATTGCTGCCACCTTGGTGGGATCAACCGCTATTCCACTTCCAGAGATAACATGACCTAAGAACCTCACTTCACTCTTCCAGAAGTGATACTTCGAAAACTTAGCCTTCAGCTGATGTTTCCGCAAGATCTCTAAAACGATCCGCAAATGCGTCTTGTGCTCTTCTTTAGTTCTGGAATAAATCAGAATATCATCCACCAACACAAGTACGAACTTGTTCAACTGATCCCTGAACACTCTATTCATAAGGTCCACAAAATATGCTGGTGCATTAGTCAATCCAAATGGCTTTACCAGCCACTCATAGAAACCGGATGGTGTCCTGAAAGCAGTATTCGGCACACTATCCTTTGCCACTCTTAACTGGTGAAATCCCGTTGCCAAATCCATCTGAGAAAACACCTTAGCTTCGTGAAGCTGATCAAACAAGTCATCTATTCTCGGCAATGGATACTTGTTCTTCTTAGTCACTTTATTCAGCTCACGATAATCCACACACAACCTCAACGATCCATCTGCTTTGGTTGCAAACACAACTGGTGCACCCCATTCGGACACACTACGCCGAATGAATCCTTTCTGTAAAAGGTCATCAACTTGCACCTTCAACTCTTGCTGTTCCCTAGGCGCCATCCGCCTAATAGGCATCACAACAGGTCTGGCTCCTTCAACTAGATCGATACGAAACTCGATCTCCCTATGCGGCGGTAACCCTTTGACCTCGTCAAAGACATCCTCAAATCCATTCACAATAGGCACCGATGACAGTCCATCTCGTGGAACAACCAGCGAATACATGAAGCTCATGAGGACGCCTTCCTCATGCTTACATCGTACCACAACCTTTCGCCCTTCCACATTCTCGACTGTCACCTCTAGCCTCTTAAAATCAACCCTTGCCACATACTTCCTAAGCCAGTCCATACCCAAAATAATTCCGAACCCCGTAAAGTTCAGAAAAAAATAATCACAAACAAAAGAGTAATCATGACTCGATACAACTAGACCACGGCATACCATACACAAACAAGACGAACCCCCAACTGGATTAGTCACAACTAATGGTCTATCAATAATATCCGGTTCCAAACCCAACCGGCCTACAAGTTCACTACAAACAAAGGAATGCGACGCCCCAGTATCAAACAACACTCTAACTGGAACACCACAAATGGAAAGAGTACCTTGAACCACCGCACTCTTTCCTTTCTCATCAGCAGTAGGAGCTTTCAAAGATGATGGAACAGCCCCCAAAGCATAAGCTTGCACAATCTGCTTGTCCTTCCTCGGTTCTGGACAATTCCTCTTGATATGCCCCGGTTTGTCACAGTTGTGGCACTTCACCGGCACTCTTGGATTCTTGCAATCTATGGAGAGATGACCCTTCTGCCGACAGTTGTAGCAGGTCACTTCACCCTTCGGCTTCTTCTGACTATCCTTACCCTTCTGCTGCTGCTGCTTTCTCTTCTTGTTTCCACTTTGCTCCTTAGTCACAACAACAACAGATCCTTCTTTAGGAAACAAATTCTCATGCCTGAGAGCTTTCTCCACAAGCTTCTCAAATGGGTCATCCAAATGATCCACCAACTGCCTCCCAAGATGACTGTCCAAACCTGTCACAAACTTCTCATTCTTCTGATAAGGGGAGTCAATATATGACCGAGCATACTTGGACAAAGCTTCAAACTCCGAAATATACTCAAGAACTAGTCTTCCACCTTGCTTGAGTTCCACAAATTTCTTGAACAGAACAGATTTCTGAGCTGTAGAAATGAACTTAGCCTCAAATCTAGCTTGGAATTGCTCTCAAGTGATCTCTTCCTCTGGAGTATCAATGGTGACAGAGTTCCACCAATCAGAAACTCTTCCTTGAAGCTGTCTTGATGCAAGCTTCCTCTTAGTTGCATCCTCAATTCCCAAATCACCAAAGATCCTTCTATAAGCATCAATCCATCTCTGAACTTCAACGGTTGATTCTATCCCCAAGAAAACATTTCCTCCAAGAGCAGTATAGTCCTTACACAACTTAGCAAAATCCACTGGTCTTGGGGCTTGAACTTGGACTCCAACATCTACTGATGGCCCCGGAGCTGGCATCCTTCTCATGATCGAAGTCATCATAGCCTAGAACATAGAAACATAATCAGCAGCCCCCTCAATAGCACGGCCTCCTCTAGCAGCTGGTCTCCCTCTTCGACTCATTCCTAATTTCTAAAAGAAATGATTAATATACCCTGAGAAACAACTGCATAATAAGTTCAAATCCTTCTAAGCTACTATATTATATATATATATAGTAATCATCCATCAAAATTACAATTACGTCTCTCATACATAGTTACATCAGCGAGCGTTGGCTAAAATCGATTAACCAAAGCTCTGGTACCAAATGTGATGACCGCCCATGACTCCTGCACCCAACAAGGAAATAATGCGCTGAAAAGTGTGTCAGGCCGCCATGGACGATCATCAGGGTAAGGTAAACACAGAATAGTCTATCGTATTACTCACAGCGCATGGATAAAATATAATAGAAAGTATACATAGTGAAGCTCTATTGAACAGAATTCCCATCATATAAGCTCATAGCAATTTGATACAAACATTTGAATAGTCAATACATCAAGCCTCACTACATAACACTCAGAGAATCATACAAACAGTGGAACATCCAGTACATATAGTAAGAAAACAATATGCAAAAGCCTCCAGCTCGTCTTCGTCATCAATAGCGTTGGTCACTAAGAACAGCACTGTCACCTGCTACCTAGTCTGCCCATCCCAACATGGATGAACAGCCCAAGGTAATAAGAGTTGAACATAAAACCTTGAGTCAGACAAAAGTCTTAGTGAGCAGTAAATCAACTATCAAACATACCAAAAGAGCATAAAGGGTAAAAGGAATAGGAACTCAACCATCCCACTCCACCTCTTTCTACAGTGATAGCCCCCAGACACACTAAGCAAATACAAGCATAGCAAAGCAGACAATTAAAGTAAAGAAATTATCACTCGAGTCAAGGTCGATGTTTTCCAAGTACAAACCCCCAAGGCCTAAACCAAGATCAGATAAGCACCCAGAAAGCATCGCTCTTGAGACCGAATGATGGTTCAACCAACATCCAAACATCCACGACTCTGGCTATCACTGTTATCCTTGCCTCGATTTCACCGTTAATTGGATGACCGACCCATTATTTCATCCGTCCGCCAAAGGTTAATGGTAACCCCGGTTCTAGACATAACTCCATACGTCGTCGTGACCCGTGCCTAGGACTATCGAATCTGCCCAGAGTACTAACACGTCATCGTGATCCGTGCCTGGGACGTCGTCGTGACCCGTCCCAACGTACTCTTGCTTTGAGCATGCTAGAACCTCCAACAACGATGAAATCTCAACCGTCTAGTCATCCTCCTCGACGACTATTCACATACTAGCTCAAGCGCCTCTCGAGCCAACCATTATCAACAAACTCGAACCACATCACCGAGTTATCAACATGCTTGGAATGATCCTGTCTGGATTAAACCAAGGCTTTCTCATATCGTGCTTTGCCTCATCGCATCATAGCAAAGTCCCATCTCAACATCATGACCAAATCTATCCATATGAGCTTTATCATCCGCTTCATATGCCATGGGCAGCTTTCCTTATTCAAGAGCCTTTCCACTTAGCTTTTGAATCATCTTCGACCAACTTGTCCAAATTCAATCACTAATCAACTAATCAATCAAATCAATCATTCATCCATGTAATCAATCATTCAAATAAGATCTAAATAAACAGTTATAACAATAATGGCAATTTCGTAATTAAAAGGTCCAAATCTAACAAGCATGAATTCTAAGTAATATCTTGATGAATGAACTAGCATAGGTTAACATATAGTAAAATGGATATCAAAACTTTATGAACAATGGATCTACATGCAGACTTAGGAAAATGCATGAAATCACTATCTTTAACACACAAACAAACCACCGATCCAATATACTCCTTTGGGCCCGTGTGAGAGATAACCACCACTCACCGAATCACCTAAACACCCCAAAAGCTACCAACTTCAGATCTGGACAGCAAAGGATCTAACTTGATCCGACAAGATTTCAATTCAAACGACGAAATCTCCCTTCAATGGGTGGAGATCTTCAACTTTGGCTCTTGGATCTTCGATTAGATCTTCAATCTTGGATGGAAGGAAGCACTAGATTAGAGTAGAGAAAAGAAGTGAAGAAGTGTTGTAGACGAGCTCTCAAAATAGAAGCACTTTGTCGCTTCAAAAATCCGGATCCCAAAAATGAAGATAGGCACTTCTATTTATAGGCAGATTTCCTCTTAGGTCGTTCGCTCCTAGGTCGGTCACGACCTAACGACTCAACACACTCTGCCGACCCAACGACCTAACCAGACGCCGACCTAATGACTCCACCACACGGCTTTACCGACTCAACTACATAGCCGACCCAACTGGTATGCGGCTTAGCGACTTAAGTCTCCCTACGACCTAACAATATACACGACTTACAGACCTAACCAAACACAGGGCCACCCGACTTAACCACCACGCGACCTAACACATAGCCGACTTAACACTTACCTATACTGCCGACCCAACGATGTATCTGACCTAACACTATACTCATGGGCTCAACGACCTAACTGTTATCACCTTATCACCATAAGTCGCTTACTTCTTAGGTCGGCCCATCTCCTTAACCCGCTAACCATCTTAAGTCGTTAGTTCCCTTAGGTCGGTTAATACCTTAAGTCGGCAACTACCACTAACTCGCTTATCCCGTTAGGACGATAACTACCTTAAGTCGGTCACTCTCTTAACTCGCTCCACCGACCCAAACCGCAACACGACCTAAGTTCCCACACGAGCTAACTCTGGTTGACTCAAACAATGCAAACGACCAAATGGCAACTATTTTACGATTTGTCGACATGTAAAATACGGGTCGTTACAACTGATCTTGTGAATCTAGTATTTAGGGATGTTGAATAAGTTCATGTTTGTTTTCATTGATGACATCCTTATCTACTCCAAAACCGAGGAAGAACATAGATACCATTTAGAAGTAGTGTTGGAAACATTAAGGAAAAACATTTTTAAGGCAAAGTTTTTTAAGTTCCACTTTTGGCAATCAAAAGAAAGATACCTAGGACATATTGTATTGGGTGATGGCATCTTAGTTGATCCGTCTAAGGTAACTGTTGTGCAAGATTTCAAGAGACCCCAAACTCCTACATAAGTGAGAAGCTTTTGAGGGAAGGAGGGTTACTATAAGTAGTTGATCAAGGATTACTCCAAGATCGTTGCTCATCTAACCAAGCCGACAAAGAAGGATGTTAAGTTTGAGTGGACTTCAAAGTCTGAGGATGCATTCATCGAGTTAAAATAAAGATTGACCGATGCCCCTTTTTGGCTATTATTGATGGAGGAGAAGGGTTAACTGTTTATACCGATGCGAGTTGGCATAGGCATAGTGTTGATGTAGCATGGGAAGGATATAGCCTATTCAAGTAGATAGTTAAAGCCTCATGAAAAGAATTATGCAACGCATGACTTGGAGCTGTTAGCCATAGTATTTGTGTTAACGATGCAGAGGCAATACTTGCTAGGTAAAAATTCTTCTTTCCTTCTTTTGTTTATTTACAATCTTTAGGGATCCTAGTTAGTAAATTCCTTCTTTAAATAAGTGAAAAGTTCAAACTTTTCATGGATACAAGTCCCTAAAGTAACTTTTAATTCAAAAGGATTTGAACCTAAGGCAGCAACGATGGTTGGAGTTCCTGGTAGCCTACGACTTGGATATTCTCTATACACTAGTAATAGCAAATTTGGTGGTAGACGCTTTTAGGAGGAATGCCATGTTGACTCTCTTTGATGTTAAACCAACTCTTTTGGAAAGGATTGCTAGTAAGCAAAGGAAGGACGAGCATTTAAGGAAGATCACCCAAGATGTTGAGGGTGGGAAGTGTTCAAGTTTTGAGTTAGATAACCATGGTGTTTTCCATTTGAATGGGAGAATCTGCACCACTAATGTCAATGGCCTTAGACAAGAAGTTTTATCGAAATATCATCAATCCAAATTAAGTATCCACCTGGGTGATTCTAAGATGCATAGATGTATGAAATGAGTATTTTCATGGCTCAAATTGAAAAGGGATGTCCAAATCTTCATCAGCAGATGTTTGAACTATCAATAGATAAAATGTGATCACCAGTAAATGACTGGTTTACTTCAACCCTTGGAAATCCCGAATCAAAAATAAGAGATGATATCAAATAGTTCTATCGATGGTTTACCCAGAACTAGAAGAGTAAACGAGGGCGTACGGGTTATCGAGGTTTGGCTAACGAAGAGTGTTCATTTTATCTCAATAAAGCTGACAAGTAGCTTCTTTGGCGGAAGTTTATATGAGGAAAATTGTTCGATTGCATGGGGTACCAGTGAGTGTTGTAAGTGATCGAGATCCTACTTCACTAGTCAGTTTTGGGAGGCATTGCTAGTAGGTTTAGGGACAAAGATAAGCCTAAGCACAACATATCATCCCCAAATGGATGGACAAACGAAAGGGTGAATCGAATTCTAGAAGATGTTTTAAGGGCATGTATTTTGGATTTTGGAGGATCATGGGACGCTCGTCTTCGTATGGTGGAATTCTCCTACAACAATAGCTATCAAGCGAGCATTGGCATGACACCCTATGAAGCTCTCAATGGACGTCCTTGTAAGTTGCCAGCGTGTTGGGTTGAGACTCGAGATCACCTAGTAATTTAAGCGATCATGATTCGAGAGGCTACTAAAATGGTTGCAGTGATCAAGAGAAGGATGAAGGAAGCCTAGGATCACCAAAGAGTTATGTCGATAAAAGGAGAATAGATTTGGAATTTAAAGTTAGAGACTTTGTATTTATGAAGATTGCCGCATCAGAGAAGTTGTTCGATTCGGAAGGGCTGGAAAGTTGACACCCAAGTATATTGATCATTTTATGATTATTGAAAGGACTGGACCACTCGCCTGCAAGGTTGAATTACCAGAATGATTTTCGGGGTTCCATAATTTTTTCCACGTGTCTCATATGAGAAAGTATGTTCATGACCTATCATTGACTGTGGAGTTGACTGTTCAAGAGGATTTGGAGATAGAACTGAACTTCATAGTGGTCAAGCATTTAGTTCTTATCATAGAACAAGATGAAAAGAGGTTGCGAAATAAGGTGGTGAAGTTATTAAAGATTTAGTGGGGTGAGAATCCTTAAGATTGTACTTAGGAGATGGTGGATTATATGAGGGAAGCCTACCCAGAATTGATGTTAGGATAGTTATTATTTCTATGTATGGTGCATGCATTACCGTGTTATGGATGTTTAGTGTATGTCATTTGTATGGATTTCATGATATATAATATATGACTTTGAGTTATCATGATTTATCCTTTTGTATTCTAATTTCGGGACAAAATTCTTTTGAAGGGAGGGGGAGAGGGTAACAACCTAGAATTTAGTCACTTTGAATATAGATATTTAAGTATATTTTTTATAGTAAATTTATAGATTTTATAACTCAAATACACTCCTTTTAAATAATAACTAATGATGGTTAAATATCTTTTAATTTTTTTCCAAAAACAATTAGTTTCAAAAAAAATAGGAAATGTGACCAAAAATCATTTTTCAACTTTTTGACGTTTGAAAGTTGTCGAAAAACGTTATGCACATTTGTGTAACATATATACACATTTATATATAATTTAGAATACATTTTAATATATGTATGTGTTTATTTAAGTTATTTAAATATGATATGACATCTTATGAAAGTTAAATAAGCTTAAAAATTATGTAAAAAGAAGTCACAAAATATCATCCTTTCATACACACAAAGTAAACTGGTGATTAAAACATGCTGGCATTGAATTGAAAGGGGAAGATATGTCTTTCATGTGATTAGGAGGGAGGGGGATAAGAGAAATGAAGTGTCAAAAATCTAGTGTTGATTAGGTACTTTAGGGTAATATGGTAATTTGGTTTATGCAATTCATATAAAACTAGTTTACTAATACTGTCCTCATTCATTTTCATTCATACATTGTAAAATTTTCTTCATGTCCTCATGCTCTTTTTCATGGTCTTAGAAAAAAATTCCTAAGTTCTTAAGTTAAGAAATATAGTTTAAAATTTTCAAAAACCTTGTCAAAACTCAACTCTTTTCATTTCTACACTTCGCTTCCCCAAAACAAGTCCATACGCCCCATCCATCTTGTTGGCCGAACACTTATACCACCAAGGCCAAATTATTTGCATCCATAACCCACCAAAGAATCCATTTTTTAGAGCTAGAAGCAAAGACCTTGGTCGTGTTCGAGTTATAAATTTGTTTAGCATAGTTTCGTGAAATTCGGTATGTAAAGTTTCAATCTTTAACAAAGTTTTCTAAAAGAGTGTATACACACACACACATACATACATACATACATACACACACACACACACACACACACACACACATAACACTAACTTGTTGTAAAAAAGATATTGTGTTTGGATAAAATAATGTTAGGTTGTATGTATGTATTGTGCTTGATTATAATGATGCTTGGATGTGATCATATGTGCTTGGTTATGTGGATGTATAGTTTGGAGTATTGTAGTCTAAATAGTCAAGTTAGTTTAAATATTATAATCAGGCTTGTATATGTTGATTATGGAAATTTTTACATGTCATGATGTTGTGGTTATGTAGTTTGGTATGTTGTGACCATGAATTCATGATGTTATGCTAAGAAAGTTAGCATCTTAGTAGTTTAAAGCGACATGTCATCCCTTGCATAAACTGCAAAATCTTTGGTTTTAAAATGTGCTAAATGTTTACAAGTTTTAAATACTTGTTAGTCTTCCAGAATATTCTTTTATGTTTTATTAGAATTTCTTCCTAAGAGTTAAATTTTTAAAGAAGACGTAGAAAACAAATTTCAAGTTTGGAAAGTTACGAGTCGGATAGCGATAGTCGCTATAAGTGCAGTTCGAGGAATTGAATCCTTTTGGAATCTAAATTTGTTTTTAACTAAATATTTTTTGAAAGAGTTTTCAAGCATATACTAAGTAATAAAAATTAAATATTTATTTATTTATTGTTTAATAAATTAAGCAAGGTAATTAATACTTAATCATTAGTAAACAAACGTAATTAGTACTTAAGTATTAATCAAGTAAGTTAATTATGATTAGTAAAAGGTTAATAATTAATTATTAATTTAAGGTTAATTATTATTAATTATTAATTAATGGTTACTTATTATTTAATTATTTATTTAAAAATTAATTATTAATTAATTGTTTAGTTACAAAAGGTTTGATTACTAAATTATTAAAAATTCGGTTAGGACTCAATTAAGATTTAAATTAGGAATTAATTAAGATTTGATTATTATTTAATAAAGGTTTATAAATTTTAAAATTGCTTTATTTCTAAATGGTTGTTTTGTTAAAATTATTTTCTTTTGCAAAGGTGTTTAAAATCAAGAGATTTCTTTATCGATTACCCTTATGTAACCTCAGACAAATATGAAACCAAAGTTAATGTGGTAGCACATTTATGGAAAGTAAATCATCCCACAGTTAGCACTAAAAGTCGATGAGTAGGGTGATCCTCTATTTATAAGATCTATTATTTATTTCTAGTTGGAGGATAGAGAAAAGTCGAAATGTCAAAAATGTGATAACTATGGAGGGTTAATTCCTATCAATGGGTCATGTTAAATTAAGTATGTGTTTATTCATATGCGAATTCTATATAATCACCCAAAGTAGCAGATTGTCCGCTATTTATAACTTGGACTATTTTAACTCATGAAATATGTTGTGCATATTAGAGGTTTTTTAATGAAGACTCAAATACTGGTTACATACTTCCAAAAGAACCGGAATTGAGTTAGCAGTAAATTATTACTTAGTTTGGAGATACCGATTTTAGATTAGTATAATTTATCGGAACCACTCTAGACTAATAATGTTCGCGATGGATTGTTATGAAGTATGTTATGGAGCTGTACTATTCTTCCTGAGGGTGGTTCCAAAATGGAAGATAGTAAATGTTAAAGGTTTGTTCAATCCTGGAACAACTTGTATGGATGAATGTTATCTTTGCATTAGATGTATGGTGGGATGTGTTAGCATTCCAAGATGGTCTATTAGGAGGAAAGGTAAAAGCATAACCTCAAGCCTCACAACGAGTAAATGACTAAAGTGGGGACGTGCCGCAGGGCTATGTGGGTCGCTTCCATTAGGGTATGATCATGCCTAATCGGGAGTGATATCTACGGTTTATGTATGCTTTAGGATCCATTTTATAGTTGTTTATCACAACCAAGTGGTGATCATATTTGGAACTACCCAGTAAGGGGTAGGGCTGGTCCTGAGTAAAAGAGGTGTAATGCATTGTGGCCTCCCGTACATTTAATCTAGAGGTGTACGGATTCAGTGGGTAGACCTTTACCCTTTCATAGTTGGAATCTATTTTCTAATACGAGCCTTTGGACTCGATTGTATACCTATTATGCTAGAATTTAATAATGTAATAATTTCGGCTATGATTCCATATTTATTTTAAACCTAAACATCATGATAGTATCAGAGGATTTTATATAGAAATGTTTTGGTTATTGTAAGATAAAAAACCCGTCCGTGTTTATGTGCAGTGCGGTCTTGTAGGATCCTTTAATTTGAAGGTTTTTATAAAGTTAAACTTAAGCTTTACTCACACCAGACCTATGTCTGAATCGTAGTTTTATTTTTTTTCCTTAAACTCTTGGGTAATCAAAATTTTTACGAGTAGCCAAGTAGTAAGATTTTCTTTGGAGCATTTTGGGAAGCAGTATAGAGTAAGAACTTTCATCATCACCTTGTAGTTGTCTATATTTCCACTGTAACTATATACTATGTATTAGAAGTTTAGGCAAGCTGCTATAGCTAAAATGGTTGGGAATAGTACTTGTTGTAACCTCAATGTAACAAACCATATGTACTATTCTGTGATGACGTATGTGTAACTCTGTTGTTATGAGAAAAATCTATGTTTGTTTCCTTGCCTTCTATTTTCTTTACCCTACGACCTATCTTTTAGACACTTAAGATGATTGGCACATGAATACTGAGAATGTATTAAGTGTCTTCTTTGGATGTAAGAAAGACATATCATTACATAATTATATGGTGTTGATATGTGTGCTGTCGTTATAACTATAACTAAACTGTTTTGGATATGAATTAAGTTAACGTAGAGCTTTCCTTATTAGAAAATATTTTTCTACTGGATTCAATATCATGGTTACTGTGCTAGGACATCATCCTTCATTAATATTCGTAGATGTAGATTTAAGGGTATGATGTTATTTAGGATATTGAGTATTACGTTTATTCGATTGATATGGCAAAACGCCATCTCCTATTGAGTTGTCTCATTTATAGTCTTTGAGGAGTGAGAAGATTATAAAAGATGAGTGGGAAGAGGCATCATTAGTGCTGTTAGAGCTAGAGGTATGCCTTAGGGGCAATTATATAATTGTTACATATATCTTAAACTAATCTTGTTTGAAATAAAAGGTATTTTCTTTCTATTATGTAATTGATATAATGTGTTATATCAATTAAGTAACTAGACAAAGTATATTTAATGAAAATTCCATAAATGGCATGTTTTGTAATAATAGTTACAAAATGTTGTAACCATGAGTAATTTATCGTAATGAAATTCAACATGCTATTTTAAATGTACCTAATTAAGATGTATGGAGATTGGATATCGATATATCCTTTAAAACTAGAGTATACAATGCTCTCCAAATGTTGAACAGTGTATTGCTCATAAGTGCCGGGAGTACCAAGGGGTTACATATTGATCAGTATTAGATAACTATGGAATGACTCTGTTAATAGCTTTCCGTTGGTTAATATAACTAAGGTCAAACGAAAAATATCAATGTGACAAAATTACACAATTCTCTTGACTTGAGAATGTCATCGACCTTCAATATGGAAGCTCCATCTTGATTATATTTAAATCATGGCATGATGTCCATCGAACGACTATAATTAGGTCGAGTCGATGCATTAGAAGTGAAACACTATTTAAGAAAGGATTCGTCTCCTCGGTTATATAAGGTTAGTATCACAGTCAACCAAAGTGAACTCAAAGTCAATGTTTCCCGCCAGAGGAGTTAGATTAACAATAATTATTATTATTGAACTAAGGATTTTGTGTTTGGACTATAGAGTTGAATATAAACGATATTGGAATTTGTATTTTGACCGTTATCAAATTCCATAAGTCTAAAATGACATAGTATTAACGAAGAGAATTAGTGTAAATAATTACCACTATCGGGTAACACTTATTAAAGTAAAATTTGATTTTATCGATGCAAAATAAGCGATAAGCTTGACTATAGTGTCACACCATTTGCTAAGTATATATGATCATTAATATTTGAATTGTTCGATACTAATCTCTGACCAAATTTACACCTAAGAGTCACAGAATCGAAATATTGAATTCTCCTTAATACCATTGGATTTAATCGACTTATACTTGTTATAAATTAATTATATTAAATAATGTTTATGAAATATTAATCATAAATTTTTATTTGATGTGCATTGAACAATATTAAAGAGTGTGCATATAATAGTTATATAAACACTAACCGATATACGATATTGATACGCGTTGGATTTAAATACAAAAATATTGTCCAAAGTTGAAATGGTTTTGGGGCTTATTAAGGGCTTGATTAGGACGATTATAGGGCAAAAAATAGAATGTGACCATTGATGGCTTAATGGAAGGATTTTGAATAGTTAAATGGAGAGATTAGGTAAGAGAAAAACTAGGATATGGATCCTACTTTTTCTCTTTTATGTTTCCCTTATATAAACCGTTGTATACTTACTTAAAAAGGTGATTTTTTCTCTCCCATGTGCTACTATTTTTGGCCAGCTACCTCACATTCAAAGGCCCAAAAATCCAAACATCAAACTAATAGCTTGATTCAACGGTGGTAAAGGTGTTCCGGAGCTAGCAACTTCTGAACTTGGGATTTGATTCAAGGAGATAATTTCCACATTTCAAGGTGTGAATTCTTGGCATTAGTGAAAGGTGTGTTTATTATTTATCAACATTAAATTTGATAAGTCATGTTCCAGCAAGTTAGCAATTATGACGAATCCACATATCGATGTGATGTCACATTCAAGATGATTGTATATAAGTGTATGTACATTAATCTAAAAAAAAATGTACATGTATTATATCATATTGTTCACGAATATTTTGGTAAAAAAATATTATTTTTTTAAAAATAAAATATATTTGTTATCAATTTTCTTTTAGTTAAAGCTAATACATTAAAAATAATAGTTTATAAAATATGTCTTATATTTTATAAAATTCTATATATATATGTGAGTGTATATATACATACAAACCTTTCCTTTCAATATATATATATATATAAATGCATGCACTCTCAGAATTAATTTTTTATATATTTCAATCCGCATGCATTATATATATTTATAAGAATTTTATCTAATTTAAAATTAGTTTATAAAATTGATATGTGTGTGTATATATATGTATAATAGTTTAAATTAATATAAAATATTACTATAAAATTTTATACAAACGCATTACTAACTCGAAAATTAAAAAATTAATTTTTTAAATACATCTCTTACGGATAACATAATAAAAAATTATTATATAAATGTTTAAAATTTGAAATAAAAAATTAAATTCTGGGCCGACAGCAATCATGATGTATATTTGTAATTTTAATTATTAAACATATAATATTATATTTATTTTAAAAATGTATAATATTATATATTATATGTATTAGTATATATATATAAAATAAATATACATATATAGTTTTAAATCATACTTAGAAAAAATTATTATTTTGCCAAGTATATGTAAATATAATTTTATATATTTATTCAAACATATTTCATATGTTAATATCCAAAACAATTTGAAATTTAATTATATGCTATACATCTATATATATTTAGTAAGTGCAATATTAAAATCTTATTTTATAGTATTACATTGTAATATTTACAATTATATATACAGAATATTATTACATTGTAATATTTACAGCTACATATATGCAATTTTATTTATATTATATATTATATACGTATACACGCACGCACATTTAGACAACACGTTTGTATATGAGAGAGGCTAACATATCCATTGTGGTCTAAATCTCAACATCTATATGCATGCTTGGCAAACCATGTACACTTTATTATGTAGCACGTGCATGTAACATATATGTGTATATGTTATATATATATATATCAAACTATATAATAATGGCCTTTTCAGGATTGCAACTAATGAACAATAACATGTCTTACCTTGGGCTTCCTCTCTGCTCCTTAAGAATTACAACTGTGAAATGCCTGCCTTTGTACTCTAGAATTTGTAACTTGATGAACTGTTAGGCCAATAGATTTCTTTAACAAGTTGGAAGCCTTGTTTTAATCAAATCTAGTATATCATCAATGATGGTGTATTAGTCTAGAGCTTTTGTACTGCCCAATAAATTGTTGATAATTATTAAAAGTGCTATGTTGAGATTCTTTTGGACTGGCTCAATCCACTCAAAAAAATTAGTCCCATGCTCCTTTGCAAAATTAGAGTTGCCAAAAAATAAAGGAGGGCTTGAAATTTTTAACTTACAATTATGGAACAAAGCACCCTTTGGTTTTCATTTTAATGCCTTGCTTAGTGGTGCTAACAGCTTATGGATTGAATGGACAAAAAAGTACAATCTAGGTAGTAGGAAATTCTAGACTACGGAAGTCCCCCAGAATAGTAGTTGGGCATGGAGGAAGTTGCTGGAATTAAGAAAAACCTTGTCCCCTTTCATTAAATTTACACTCGCCCATTCCAGTGCATTATGCTTCTGGGATAAACCATGGATAGACTATGGCCTCATTCTAGGGAAATTTTTTACTTCCCACCAAATAACCCAGTCTGGAGTTAGTAAAGCTGCTCTATTTATTGATCATTTGGCTGATGGCAAGCTTCTTTTGCCATATGCCGGTAATCAAGATATCAAGGTAGTTTGGAATAGGGCTCTTGGAAATTCATACCCTTTTGCTCCTGTTGACACACTACTATGGAATGAAAAGCCACAATAAATCTCTGTTGTATATGGTCTTCTAACAAATATAAGCAGCAGTCCTAGTTCTAAATGGCATAAACTTATGTGGTTCATATGTTCTCCAGCCAGAGATAAATTTCCGACGTGGAAATTCATAATGAATGCCCTAATTACTAAGAGTAAGATGGTATATTATGGTATGTTTGTTGATCCCCTATGTGTATTCTATAAACTGCAAGAAGAAACTATTGACCACTTATTTTTTGAGTGCTTTGACTCAATGAGCATATGGATCAGTTTAGTGGAAAGTATCAGTAGTAACCATGTGCATGGAGTGCTTGTAGTTGAATGGATATGATAGGCAAGGCTAAAAGGTGGTGGAAGCATGCTAGAACTGGTTATTTCTTCACTTTAAAGAAATACATGAAATTAGTTTAGGAGGAAAGGAATTTGCAACGCATTGAAAACAAAATCAGGAGTAAGGAACAACTACGTGCAACTCTCAAGCATGAAATCATCTTTGGAATGAATGATAGCCATTTTGATTTCTGTAATCAACTTACTGGAATTGGGGTGTAGGTTAAGTCCATTTTTGTCTTTCAATGTTTTTTTATTTCTTCTTGCTTTCTCGTTTTCCTATGGTGTGTTTTCTAAGTCATTTCCTATGTGTGGTTTTTTTGGTTTGTTTCTATAGTTATGAGCATGTTCATAATCAATTTTTCTTTTTATTATCTATAGCAAACTAGTAGGGGACTAGCCAACCCCGTTTGCCTTGCAAAAAAATAAATGAAAAATAAAAAATTATTTGTGAATAAAATAAAATATTGATTTTATTTAAAGCAAAATTTAGAAATTTTTTAATTAAATTTAGACTACATGGACCTAATAAAGATCTAAAGTTGTAAAAAAATTGAAATTTACCCAATTCGTCAATTGTGCGCTAGCCCAGTTCTGGCAAGTGTGCGTATATGAAGAAAAGTATTGGAGTTCGATATATGGGTGTGTAGAAGACACTTTGGCACAAGCTGGTGTAGAGATTATATGAGTACAATTTGGCTTTATTATGGAATGAAGTAATTCAAGTTGTATGGGTAAACATAGTTTGGAGAATCAAAGAATGATTGAAATTGAACTTTAATTGGTAAATGATTAAGTTGGTGCTGAGATTATGTAATAAAGCACTGCCAGCTTATATAGAATGGAGTATTTTAAGTTATTTGGACAAACTAGATTTGAATGGAAGATGAAAAGATAATATTATGCATGAATTAAGATTGCAGAGGTTATTCTAATGGAAAATGTGATTTGGAAATTCAGATATAGTTTAGAGAGAGGATTGGATAGGCTCTTTTCAAATATCCCTCGGATTAAAGAGAGATTATCTGTTCAAAGAAGCTAGTTTGAAGCAACCACTTAAAGGTACATAGTTTATATTACATACCAGGTGGACATGAACGATATACTACATATTCGATCACTTAAACACTATCACCTGCCTTATGTTAGGATTTCACCGATTTTGGATTTCATTTAAATTTAGGATTTTGGTTGCTATGATTGAATGTTTATATAAAATATGATTACTTTTGTTTGAACCTATAGCACCCTGAAAATTTAATGAGAAATTTAATAAAAAAATCAAATTAAAATAAAATAATGACTAAAAAGAAAATTTTACATAGACATCTGAAATTGGCTACAAAACTTGAACTATTGCATTCGTGGTGATTTTCTGGATGATTTTCGTATATAACACTTCAAAATTAGAGTTAATACAGAGAAGTTACGGGCATTAGAAGAATTAAAAATAGACTAAGAAATTAAAAATAAAAATTTCATACAATAATAAGGCGACCGATCGACCTAGAGGTGTCAAAGGTCGACCGTGCCTGTGAAAAATAAGGCGATTTCTGATGTGTTGTGACATGTTTGAGCCGTCGAGATGCTATGCTTTAGAGCTAAGTTTTGATGAGCGTATAAGATGATAATATAGATTCTCCAACCTAAATCAAACAGTCTAAACATATTGCTAAAACCTATAAATACTAGCGCAGTCTGACCCTAATTCCCATAAAACTCTTTATAGTAACAAAAACTATACCTAAATTTTCTCTCCTCCCTTACTCTAAATGTTTCTGTGATGAACCTGAAATTCTGAATATTTGAAATTTAATTATTTAATTGATTTTAAATATTTGGAAGTTATTTTAACTTGAATTTCAATTTTTAACTATAAATTTGGCAAATAGATTATTGAATTTAATTATAGAAATTTGGGTAAAATTTTGAATCTTCAATTCTAAGCTTGATTAAAATAATTTGATGGCTTAGAAAATTTATATTGATAACACTAAAGATAATGGAAGCTTCAGAATTGGATTTGAAAATGTTTTATTCGGTTTTGAATTTATATTGTTTAAGTGGATATTTAAAAATAGCCTTCCGAGGCACAGTCTTGAATTTTGACGAAACCAGTTCCATTGGATGCGTAATATTATATTATTATCGTATTTCAATTTGCGTAAAGTTTGGAGTGATCATTTGGCCGTACATTAGGAAAACGCGCTAGAATTTCTATTGAAATTCAATTTAATAACTGGTTCAAAAAGCTATCTTCTCCATACGATCGAATTTGGACTCGGAACCTTTTCCATTGCATTCGGAATAGGCATATAACATTATAAACGACTAGCGGCACGCTTCGATTGGAGATCAAGATTTTGCATTGCGGAATCGAAACGATTTAAATTTAAAATTTAAATTTAAAATACAATATGAATGCTTTTCCCTTAAATTACCGTGGATATTTCTAGCACATGTCTTCCTAGTGGACACGTTTCATACATCCTAACACGCATCCTCTTTTATTTTTCTTTGCCGTTTAATTTATCAAAACTTTTATACGAAAAAAAAGAAGAAAAAATATTCTCTGCTTCGTTTCCAAACAGACATGGCGACTTCTTTTTTTTCTTCT
This sequence comes from Allium cepa, assembly GCA_030765085.1. Classification (NCBI taxonomy): domain Eukaryota; kingdom Viridiplantae; phylum Streptophyta; class Magnoliopsida; order Asparagales; family Amaryllidaceae; genus Allium; species Allium cepa. The sequence continues at coordinate 604,196,622 of CM060932.1, read as the reverse complement.
TCAATTTAAATTCACAAATCGAAATCGAAAAACAGAAAACTTCAAAAGAAAAATAGCCGAAATCGTTTCTTCTTGTCTCGCTTTCAAATCATTTGCCACATTTCGGCTTCAAAGAAAAAAAATTTAGAATGGCCGCCTCCTATTTTGTAATAAATCAATTCGAACTAGTACCAATCGCAGTCGATTCCTAATCAAATCGAAGCTCGCGGAAACTCTTGAGGCGCAGGCAATGTTCGCACGGGCGTAAGAAAAGCTCGACGATTCGTGGGTCAGGAGCCTAGTGCGGTGAGGGGCGAACGAAGTTGAGGTGATGTTCGATTGGGATGTGATGTTTGGTGATGGTGCAGTTGGTCGTGGTAGGATTTTGGATCACGATTTAGGATGTGGGATGGTCGTGGTTGTCGATCAATGTAAGGTACAATGAAGTTCGAGTTAAGGCAGGGGTCGCGAGGCTATGAGCACGGTCGGAGTCGTTGGTGAAGCCAGACATGTTTGGCGATGTCTGAAGTTTGGCTCGACGTTTATTAGGGCTCAGCAGTAAGTATAATTTCTTTTGATTTGGAAATTAATGAATAGGTATTTGGTTTAATTTAATTTAATTTAACAAATAAATATATTTAGGTGGGATTTTAATTTACAGTAAAACAAATTCTTATTTTGTTATTCACTGGAAAATACATACAGTAGCATATATATGCAGATTTTCAATTTATATATATATATATATATATATATATATATATATATATATAAACAGAAAATTATATATATACCTATTTTTTTACATGAGTTATGGTGATTAACAAATTCAAGTAACTTGTTTAATTATTTTAATTATTAGGAATTTATTTATCATAAGAGATTGATTCAAAATTGAATTATTTGTCACTAGGAGTTTATTTAAAGAAATTGTAAATATTGAAGGATTTATACAAAATTTGATTTTTGAATCTATATAGATATTTTAAAGATAATTATATATACACACATATGTAGTTTTAAATGTAATAATAAATTTTAGTGGTTAATTTATTTAGTTAACCTATTTAATTTTTGTTATTAAAGAATGTTATTTAAAAAGGAAAATTTGTTTAAAAGATTAAATCATTAGTTTGAGATTTAATTTTTAGTTAAATGAATTTATTAAAAGAAATTGGTTTAAAATAAAATCAATGGATGATTAAAATTACCAAACGAAAATTGGTTATTTGATTGTTTGAATATTAATAAATTGTAAAATTGTTTATACAAGGTCTAATTCTATGAAGAAAATAAATCGGGGGTAGAAATTATTTGAAAATTGGTGATTGTTGTGAATTATTGATTGATAGTTAAATAACCGACTATCAATATTGGCCTTTAATTGGCATTCAAATTTCGATGCGACCGGGGGTCGGATTCCAAATGGATATTTGAAAACCACATCGAACCTTTGTGATTGTAATGGATCTTTTGTTTAAAAGATCAAAGTGGAAATTGTTGTGATTTGTTTGAATACTGAATGAACACTTATTTTTAAAAATAAGCGCTCGTTATTTGAATTTGTCGGGAGAGGACCTTGTGTCTTAAAATCCATTCCGAACAATGATACGACGAAATGGGATCGCATTTGAAGATGGTGTTGAAGACCGGGTATTTTCGAAAGCGAAAGGGTTACCCGTCGAATGTCTCTGCACTGGTTTGCTCCGGTATAGAGATTTTATCACCCTTTGTGATGGGGATTCCGGACGTGATTAGTGAATATCCAAATTGCAAGGGATTCTTTGAAGTGTCTTCGGTTCCGTTCGAACCCGGAACGGACTTGTATGGATGTGTGTCTGACGCTACACTTTGAGATGTAAAGCTGGTTTCTATCAAATACATTTCTTTTGGTCGTGGAGAATTTATTCTCTTAGTTTAACACCATTCTCTAAGATGCACGAGCTAAGAGGTTATGTAGTTTATGGTTACTAGTGATACATTCCCAAATTGGTAATGTGGCATACAAAATGCAGCTGATCATTTGTTGATCGAAGCATTGCTTTGTGAAAAGCGTAGCTTTGTGGACGAGACTTCGTTGGACCTCACAACCCGGAATGGTCAAAACGGGAAGGATGCATCAAGGTTATTTGGGGATAGCGCCCCCTAAGGGTATGTCATTTCCTTATGGAAAATGGTAGTATCACGGTATGGAGCCCATATTTTTTACCTATGTTGATGCTGTAAATTTATTATACTTTGTGGTTGTTGCTTTATGGTTGAGGATCCTCAGATGAAGGTCGCAAACGACCGGGGAATGGCATACTCATGTAGTAATTACTTAGTTAAAGAGGTAACCCGGCCTTGTGTTGGCACAGATCCGGTTAGGTTCTCGGGGCGTTCCTCCAAAGGCATACCCATGTGGCCCGGGAAGTTCCTTAGCCTGACCATTTGCTGGAAATCCAATCACCAATCCGCGCCTTGTACGGTTTTAGTTGTACAACCTGCCATTTAACATGGTAGCTATAGTAGGCATACTATAATGGTACGTATGCTGGCTAAGATTAATATTATACTTGCAAATGTTTTCCACTATGCATTAATGATAATATTAAAAAGAATTTTGCGTATCAAGCATGTTTGACTATCATAAGGAGAAATCTCCTCCAATTGTGAGCCTGCATTGTGTGTGTGCAGGGAGGCCTTATGGTAGTTTCATTTTCCAAAAGCATAGCGGATTTCTTTTCCTTTTCTTTGTGAAAATAACTGTTTTAAGATCTCACACCAGTCGCATGACTGACTTGGAGTTTATTGCTCCCTTTCTAAACTATGGGTGTCCAAAATTTTCCACACGGGCAGCCTAGAGTCAGGTCATCAGTTATTCGGGAGTGAAGTCAAGAAGTTGTTGTGGAAATCAGGAGTTAAAGCTAGATGGCGAGACGTATCACTTATACTATATAGTGTCCGCTGCATTGGGATTGCTGCAAGTTCAGTTTTTATATGGATTGGATTTTGTAAATGCCTAGTGTTGAATGGTGTCATTGTAAACTCTTATGGTGAATTGTATAAACCAATATAGTACTTTTGTTTTAAAGATATTCATTTATCTATTATATGTTGTTCCGCTGCGAAATGTGAGATTCTATTATTGTTTCTGTTTCTTCTTCTATCTTCTTCTTCTTTTACCCTAACGTTTCGTTTTCCGGCATTCAATTGTGCAGCATTTGATACAGTGGACGTATTGATGTCGACTTTCGAAAGTCGAAAAACTGGGTCGTTATAATTTCTTAAAAATAAAATTAAATCAACTTAGAAGAACACAAGCATTTTGAATCAACGCGGAGCAAGCAAAGAAAACACATAGAGGGCGATTCTCAAGTAAACGGATAGAAAGAGCTTAGGGTTGGGGTAAGTGGAAACAATTTTAATTAGGTGATTACTTACAGTCAACATTGATCTATTCTCCATGATCTAATATGATGTTAAAAACCTAAAATTAAATTTTGTAACCCAGATAGAAATTTGAACTACTACAAACTACTAAACCTAATTTGATGTTAGCATACTTTTCTTATGATTAGATTACAAAACCGTAAATTGATAAACCTCGAATCAGTAAGTCCTGAATTGAATTGCAAATTGAAACATGGACTGATCATCTATTAATTAGCATTCATCGATAACCACCAATGACATAGATTAAACAGCAGTAAAATCGATAGCTAAGAAAATGTGAAAACTCTAAATTTTATACGTGAATGGTCGACCCTGCACCCCCAATGGTCGTATGGTAGCGGTCGACTTGTTGGATCTAGCGGTCGACCATTTAGAACAAAAATTATAGAATTGGACCTCGAGTAAGGCCCAAATTTATTAAAAAGTATATATACATCAACGTTAATTGTTGGGGGCCTATTTTAGAGAAATTGGATGTATGTTAAGACTTGTAGGGAAGCTAGTTCCCCAGGAGCGGATGATAGCTTGTTGTGGTGTTAGGTTGATATTATTTATCCAATTTAGGATCGAGTAATCGATTGGAGTGATGTATTTTCGTAAATGGAACTTATGGGAGGTTCCACAGTGGGCATACAACACTAACAAGGATGCCACATGGAGTGGGTTAGGCACTATAGGTGTCTTAGTATGCACGATTATTGACGCAATGATATATTTTAGATGGAGGATATAGGGATACAGGTTTAAGGTTTAAGTGGTTTTAATTAGCAAGCTTTAGGTTTTAAAATATAATTTTTCATTTCATTTCATTTTCCTCTACCCATATAAAAGAGCAGTACATACTTTGTTTATGAACTAACTGCGTTTTCTTCTTCTTATTCTTTCCGTCATTTTCAAAAATCAATCACCACCTTTGATCAATCATAACTTTCACTATACTTAACCGAATTCTGCAAATATGGTAACTAAACGAAAGGCTTGAGGAACACTATAGATCTACATAAATTAAGGTGGAAAATTTCAAAGTTTTTTGGGAGATATATTGTAGGACAACGAGGGCGGTGTTTGATTTACTCCATTGTGGAGGCTTTGATCGAAATAAAGAGACTGAATCTTGAATAATTTACTATATAATTTTTTGATATTATTATGATGTTGATCTGGAGTCTATTAAGGGTTGATTTCGAATGTACTATGATTTAATTACTGATTAAAATGATATAAATCTAATAATTTGAAACTAGGTTCATGCAAGAAATTTTTTTTACAAGTTAGTTCAGTCTATCTTAAATTATATAACGACCACAATAAAATGTAATACTAAAGTATAAACTTAAGAATAAATTCCATTTAACTAAAACATTGAATTAATACATTAGAAATTAACAAAACCTAAAAATCTGGGTGGAATAAAGCATTCAACTAGTGTACAACATGTTACCGGTTGTACCTTTGCAATCAACTACTTGTATTTGTAGGGGCGCTACTTGAACCTGGACCCAACAGGGCTATATCAATTAGGAGATTGGGTTCGGGTGAGATTTATTTAATTTCCTAGATAATTTTTGAGATGTTTAACCTAATGCGACTATGAGGCGGCAAAGCGAGCATAGACTATTGGCATTGAGGTTCGATAATTGGAAATGTGATATGTATCATAGGTATGCGATCATGTACTATGGTCAGTGGAAAGTGAAACGTGCTCCTATAGCACAGTTATGGCAATTCCAGAAGGAGTGATCATGTAGTCTCACAGATGGTGGATCCAGGATGAGTTCAGTGAATGTAAAGTGATCCTGTGAACATAGGCGGTAGGTCTAGGAAGTGTTTACTTATGAAACAGATGGTCAGTTATAGACGATCATATGCTACACATGGTGGAACGAGAAATGTTAGTTGAATGTATCATGAACTGTAGCGCATGAGATGGGTTTAGGAAGTGTTACATGTGTGTTAGGCACTAATTATTCTATATCAGCATACTGTGTTATATGCAGAGTGGACATGTTTCACTCTTCTGGTTTATGTCTAACCCTCTCCATTTTTCCTCTATATCTGCATTGTTTAGGTTAATGGAGTATGAAGAGTGGAGTACCATATGTGGAAGAATTTGTTATGTAATATTGTACATATTGTAAATATGTTATATAACCTATATATACAGTGTCGTATGTACTTTGTATTGGTATTACACTGACATTTGTGAGGTTTGAAACATATGACTATGTTAATGATATTATAATTTATTTCTTTCGCTATGAGTAAAGAAATGTATAGTCAAAAATATTGTTTTGTTTCTTGTTATCATCTTTTAACAACTCGTTATTTTTGTCTTTCATGGTTTGAATGTTGGTTATGGAATTAAGCCAAAGAGTGGAATAAAGGTTGTTACATTTGATATCATATAAAAATCCTCCTTAAATTAATTCTAAGATGTATTAAGAGAGAAAATTTGTATTTTCACAATGTAAATGTGTGCATGTCATATGAGTCGAGAACATACGTAACACTATTTACTATTCCAGATGAGTTAGTTATCGGTTAGGGAGTTTCTAAAGAATCCTAATTACGGATGGCCTAGGATGAGTAAATTAACGATCATTGAAACTAGAATAGAGATACATACTAGTAATGTTGACACCAAAACTGGAATTGGTAGTACAGTCGATTCTATGGACATTTCGATGTGGACATTCCCATTTGGTTCCACTGATATCTGTACATGGTAAGCCTGACCAGTGCAAATCTCATAGTACCTACACCAACGATATGAGGGGTGGTTTCTATCCAACCACCTCTGGTTGTTGATTTCCTGAAGATGTGAAGAGATTCTCCAGTTTGGGTAAGGAAAACCTTATGTTGCAACCGAACATCGTTTAGTGGCACGGACATGCTTAAGCACTTGTGAGAAAATGTTAATTTTTTTAGGTTTGATGGATGCATCAGATAAGGAGGTGATGAAGTCCGACCACTTGTACCTATTGGGAAGAGGGTTGAACCTTGACCTAACTGGGCCTTATCGAATAAGAGAATGAATTTGCGCGAGATTTATTGGACAACCTAGACTAATTTTGAGATGTTTAATCTAATAGGACTACGAGGTGGTTTGATGATTGAGAATGTGATATGCATCTTAAGTATGTCATCTTGTACCAAATATAGTGGAATGGGAAATGTGCTCATGTAGTACAGAAGGTAAGTCTACGAGAAGTGATCATGTAGACTCGCATACGATAGGTCCATGGTGAGTTTATTGATATAAAGCGACCGTGTGAATAGAGACGGAAAGTTTAGGTCATGTTTACATACAAAATTGATAGTCAATTATATATGGTACTATATCATATATGGTAGAATGGGAGATGTTTAGTTAAATGTATTATGACCTATAGCACATGGGATAGGCCAATAAGTGTTATATGAGTGTTAGGCACCTATTATATTATATCAGCATCTTTGTATTTTATGTGGAGTAGACATGTTTCACTCACTTAAACTTATATCCGACCCTCTCTATTTTTCCTCTATATATGTACTTTTTAGTTTTATGGAGCACGAAGACATGGATTACCCTGGTGATGAAGACTTGTTATGCAAATATTGTACATATGATATATGGTCTGTATATGAAGTGTGGCATGGGTTTGTACTCATATTATAGTCTTATGGAATGATATAGTCAACTTTTGCGTGATTTTAAATATATGACTCAGTTAGTGATACCCATTGTGAGTTTAGAAAGATATAGCTCTAAACATTGTTTAGGTTTTTGTTATCATCACTTAAAGACTCATTATTTTCAATTTTGTAACGACCCATAATTTCAGTCATTCGAAATTTGGGATATTTAATTGAATTTAAATATTCACAAGTTGATTTTATAAGGTGTAAAACTTATATTTCAAAAACATACTTTATTTGGATAATTAAATTGTTAATTTAATATTTGAAATTACTGAAATAATTTGATTTTGAACTTAATGTGAATAAAAATAAATTATAATGTTAAATTAAATTCTATTTGAATTAGAACGATGTTAGTAAACCTTTAAAATTGAATTAAAATTTAATTTATAGAAATTGAAAATTTTAATATTTAACTAACGCGTAAAAATAGTCATTTTTGACATGGTCTCGGATTTTGATGAAACTAGTTTCATTGGATCCGTAATGTTATATTATTGTAGGATTTCAAATGTCGTGTCAATCGGATTTATGGTTTAGTCGTGGGTAGTTGAAATGCGTAGAAATTTATTTAAATAAATTTTATTAAAATAAGTCAATTCGAAAACATAGCTTCCAAATATGATGGAATTGGCTCCTGATATATATTCCAATATATTTGGAGTAGGGATAAAACCTTATAAATGCCAGGCGGCACACATCTTTTGGAGTTCGAAAAATATTCGGATCAATAATATCGCGAAATTTTCTATAAAAGGACTTTATCATTTTCTTATTTCACAAACCCTCCCCATCCTTAAACCCTAGCCGCCACCTTATCATGAATGGCCAGAAATTTCACATCTTTCCCCCTCTACATCTCTCGATCCATCAAACGATTCGAGAAACTCTCTAAAGGAAGACTGTAGAGTGCGTTGAGTTCTAGGAGATCAACAGTGGATATATGGAATGGAGGCTCGATGTGGTGGTAATTCTTGTTTGAACGTACATCGTTCGTACACGTTTTTCTAGGCTGTGGAAGGGCCGAGTTCATCCTTGCTCAGGGCAGTTGTGCAATAGCCCCAGGCCATCGAAATGGCTGTGCCAGATCAACTTCTGGATGATCGTATGAGGAGCGGCAAGGAGATGATCGATTTTGTGAGTTGGGTTCTTGCGTGCGTTTAAACCTAGGAACGAATGCATGAGAGAAGAAGATGGTAGATGCGGCCGTGATCCTGTAGGAATTGAAATGAACAGCCTCGATTTGTACAATGTTAAAATACAAAAAAAGTTATAAATTAATTTATATAAATTATATTCAAATGTTATCATAGCATAATCTTTTCATACGAGGACGAAATTGGACGAAACAAGTTGTGTTGGGTTCGTATTCATGAACATTACGCGATGGAGTTGGATTGGAGTTGATTGGAGTTGGTAGGAATTTTAGGTAAAATTAAATGCTCGTTTAATTTTATTTGGAATAAAACACTGCAACGTCTATTGAAATTAAAGTGAGTACAACTCACTCTTTTTAACTCGCTTATATTTTTATATAAGCGAGAATAAATTTATTTTGTGTTGATTGATGATTGTTTGGGTGATATATGATATATATATATATATTGATTGTTTTGAATATATTCCTGCCTACTGGAGCAAATGTGACCTTAAACGTTCCATGTATGAGCGGATGACCTTTTATATGCGCGTCTGCCTCGAAGCGGACATTGTACATATTTTTTCATATGTATATTTGTTGCAGGTGATAGGTTGGAGGGATCCAACTAGATTCCTTACCAGTATTGATTTATATATATATATATATATATATATATATATGTTGTTATCATTTGATATATGATGTTTTGGATGCCTGGATTGATATGATCGATGTGAATCACCTTATTTAGTGCTATTGCAGCATTGGGCCATATTTTGATTTTAAAAATATTAAAATGATGTTTTCAAAATAAAAAGGATTTCAAAGTGATTTTGAAAATAGATATTTTATTAATTTATGAATTGTTAAAGGTTATTTTAAATAAATAAAATTTATAATTTTTATGTTACAAAAATTATGATTTTTTTTGAAATATACGTAAATATGATTAGTGAAATATACTTAAGTACGATTTTTGAAGTTATATAAGTTTTAATAATAAGTTATAAATTATTAAAAGAAGAAGTTTATTTAAATAGAATCAAAATGTGATTTTTGAAATATGGAGTAAACTATGTTGTAAAATAATTTAAATTGAGAATTTTGGATTTATGATAAATGGTTTATGTATATTTATTAAATTGATTTGTTATAAATCAAAATAATGGGATTATAAACGAGTTTTATATGTGTTAAAATGAAGTTGTAAGTGAATCTTATAAGTAAATAAGATGATTTATAAACTTATGAAGTTATAAAAAGAATGAATTTGTAAATAAGAGATATATTAGTGAATTAACTTATAAACGGATTTTGGCATGTAAATGAGAGATAAATGGAATTGGTTGATAATGGAATTTGATAAATTGAAGTTTTTATAAAATATAAATGGAATTTATAAACATTGTTTTATAAATCCGAGATCAACTTTTTTTGGTAAGTTAAATATGAAAGTTTAGTAAATGAATTTTATTCACGATTTTGGACAATGGATAATCCTTTTAATTATATATGTAGAAGTAATGAATTTGGTTAGAGGATTATATTAACGATTTTAGACAGTGAATAATCCTTTAAATTAAATAAATGTTTTGAAAAGTGATCTTTTAGAAGGATTTAAATGGTTTGAAGATATTTTAAAAGGCGTGAGCATTGAATACATATATTTCAACATTAATTGTTGAGATAAACGTTTTCGAGAAGCAAGGAAAGCATGGACTATAACATTGTTGTTATAGTAAATGATTTTCTAAAGGAAATATTTTGTATAGTATATGGGATTTGCATATCTACCTAATTGTCGAATCCCTATACTGATGATTTTGGGTTGTCGCAACGATGTTTTACACAACATTCGTTTTGACCCAATAAAGCGTGCATTGAAAAATATTGAGCTTTCCTAAAGAGAATTGTGAATATGCTTATACTATTGATATGAGTATATGGAAATGTTTTCCAATATAAAAGGTTGAAATGGTTTTAAGAATATATCTTTTTCAGAAAAAAGATAATTTGAAGTGAATATTTAGAAAGTGATTTAATTAATAAAAGATTAATTAAAAGGGTCAAGTGATTCCTTATGCTGCTAGATATTTGTTTGTTGCTTTTATTGTTAAACAACCGATTATCAAATTTGGCCATTTTAGTTTCTCGACTTGATGTAAGAAGTATTTAGTCATACACTTAGTACGTAACTGACTGTGTAGGCTTGATTATCGTTTATGTTGAGGATGTTGATTCGTGTAGTGCGGAATATTACTCCAATCTATCGAGCTTCCTTCTTGGCCGAAGGATAACAAGTTGAAAGTTGGAGACATGATAAGTCTATAAGACTTAGTTTCTGTGTGAGGATGAAAAATGCTTTTGCATTGTTGGTTCGAAGAGACCGGGATCGGTTTATCCGAAAACAACTTCAGACCAATGTATATGCGTTTGATTGTGCATGTTGTGATGATATTGATATTTAGGATTTTCATAGTGGAGGACTGCTTGCTGATCATTTGGGATTAAAATCCTAATATATATCCATTAGGAGTAGTCTCTTCATTGTGAAATATCCGATGCAGGGGCTGTCACTACTAATCCTAGGGTTTTTTCGAAAGGATGTCATTGGAAATTACCTTCGGTTTGTCTTGTTCCTGGACCGCTTGTATGGACGAGTGTCTGACATTACATATCTAGGATTATGTACATTGGTTTCTACAAACGTACATCAGTGGTGGCGGAGAAGATAGCTTCTCTTAGCTTAACACTCTCCTTGATACGTACGAGCTCAAGGGTTGTATTTTTGTGGAAGGAAATTAGTAGTCAACGGAAATGGCAGCGTGACATTCAAAGTGATGTGAAATGTGATATGTGAAAGGTAATCGTTACCTCAAGCCTCATCAACCAAAAATGAGCGAAACAAGGTTGGAGTAGCAAGGCTAAGTGGGTCATTCCTAATTAGGATATGATCATCCTCTTCTAGATATATTTCTTCCCACTATGACGTTTGGGATGTAAATTAATGTGGTTTTTATGCGATGAGGGCCCTCGGAAAGGTCGGTAACGACCGAGGGTGATATATTCGATACTATTTAGTTACAGAGATATGTCGATCTTGTGTTGGTAGAGGATCCTTTATGATGGTCTTCTATACTTTCCTCTAGAGATGTACTGCAAGAAGCTAGTTCCTTCATGTGGTCATTTGTATGGAAATCCAAACTCCACTACAAGCTTGTGGCTTTTTTTGTGTCGGCGCAATGAATAGCCCCGAAATGCTATATGAGTAACCATTTCGGCTAGATTAATATTATTTGTGCAATAGACACTACTATAATATAATATGGTTTGATATGAAATGTTTTGGTTATCGTAAGGTAAAAACATGTCCGTGTTTATGTGTGGTCGTGTCTTACGAGATACTTTTGTTTTGAAAGGAAAAGTTTGGTAATCTAATAAATTCAATTGACTGTGTTTCTCACGCTGGTTTACCAGACTGATCTGGGCGTTCTTCCCTTCCAATGCTTGGGTCAGACCGAGTATATTTATAGGTTTGGATTTGGTGCTTTTAGTGCTTTAGCAAGCGAGCTAGAGATCTTCATTTTCGTATACATGTATCTGTTTATTGTCCGCTGCATTGTTGTTTTATATTATCGGCAATTGTAAGGACATGATTGAAGGTGTGTTAACTAAATATGGTTTATCTATTCCCACTTTTTTTGAGATGGGGGCATCACACTCTTTTATCTTGAGTATACTTGTGAATGAGTTACACTTAAACAGTACGATAGTTACAGACCTTGTAGTTGTGTTAAATCCTGCAAGAGGATCGGCTTACTTGTCTATAATATGTAGGGGCTTGAAATTATCTATATTCAGGGTCAAGTTCGCTTGTGATGCTTTTTTCTTAGGATTTTTGTGTGTTTTGGTTGATATTGAGCATGAATTGGATGACCATGTATGAGGATATCCTAAATTGTGAAAGGAAGGTTGTAAGGTTGAGTACGTGTAGTGGACATAGCTTGGAAGTTTATTGCGATCCCCAAGGATCGGTAATGTGTAGCTACCTATATTCATTAGACCTATCACATAATGAGTTAGATTCAGTGCTAGTTAGAGATTGCCCAAATATCTTTTTCAAGGTTATCTTTCTCCCACCCAATAAGAGATCGAGTTCCAAGTTTATCTTGTAGAGAACATCAGATATGTTTCCTTACCCTTAAGACATATGGCTCCAAAGAAGAGATACGAGTTGAACAAGTAGGTAAGCGAGCTGCTGGAGAAGTGCATTATAGGTGGAGCATTTCAGATTAGGGAGCACCAACCATCTTTGCTACCAAGGCAGATGGTTCTTTGAGACTTTGTATTAACTATATGGAGTTGAATAAACTGACAAATATGAATCGACATTCACTGCCTCGTATAGACGATCTCTTTGATCAGTTGGTTGGAGAGAAGGTGTTCTTGCAGCTTGATTTAGATATCGGATTCCACCAATTGCATGTAGCTTAGGATAGTATTTAGAAGACTTCCTTCCGTAGACCCGACATACTATATGATTGGTTAGTCATTCCCCTCGGATTGACCAATGCACCCGCATACTTCATAGAGTTAACGAGCTAAGTTGTCAAAGGGTTGTTGAACAAGTTCATCATGATATTTGTGGATGACATTTTGGTCTATTCGAAGAGTTAAGAGGAGCATGAGTTGCATTTAGAAGAAATGCTCAGTACACACTGTGAGCATAAGTTGAAGGTGAAGTTTCATAATGCCACTTTTGGTGAGATGAGGAACATTTTTTAGAATATGTTGTCTTGGAAAGTTGGCTACCAGTCGATCCCACTAAATTTGCTACAGTCCAGGACTAGTATGTGCCAAAGAATGCCATGGTAGTAAGGAGTTTCCTTGGTCTGATGGGATACTATCAAAATGCAATAAGGACCTCATGAATATCTCTGCCCTCTGACCCTCCTCACCAAAAAGAATTTAGTTTTCTTAGGGGAAGCGAAGTGTGAGGATACTTTTATTAAGCTAAAGGAAACATTAACTAGTGCACATATTTTGGTATTCCCTAATGATATGAAGATATTCACAGTATATATCGATGCTTGTAGTACGTGGTTGGGCACGGTGTTGATTCTAGAAGGAAGGATGGTGAGCTATGCTAGTCAACAATTGATGGTCCACAAGAGAAAATACCCTACCTGTGATCTTGAATTAGTGGTTGTTTTCTTTACGCTCAAGTCATAGAGCCATTATTTTTTAGGAGAGCGGTTTGAGCTGTATATGAATCACAGGTCTCTATTTGTTCTCTCAGAAGAATTTTAACTTAAGATAAGAAAGGTGGATGGAATTCATCACCTCATACGATTTTGATATCTCATATATTCTGGGCAAGGGCAAGGTAACGGCCGATGCCTTAAGTAGACAGCATGTAGTATTGAGTCCTTTGTTCTTGGAGTGGAAGAATTTGGAGTTCATTTCTACATTTGATTTTCAACCTTCATCGGACATTACCTGGGATTATTAGCTGCTTTGGGTATGCAACCTACAATTATGGAACATATTGGAACAAGTGAGAGGCAAGATAAGAAGCTAGTAGATATTTTTGACATGCTTGGTAAAGGAGAGCAATAAAGTCATTTGACGAGTTATGCCATTAACATGAAGTGGTGGTTACAGAGGGATGAATTGAGCACTTGAGAGTTTAAGGGGAAAACAAAAACTTCGGGTCAGACAAAAAGCCTGGTATGCAAAATAATTTACCATCTCAAATCATTTGGATATCTAGTTAGACCATGTCGCTTAGCGAAACTGGTTTTTCCCTTACTAGTATCCTAAAACATTTATAAAACCATATACTATGCTCCTACATCCACAATTGTTAAAACATAGTATTTCAAAACATTATGATGATATGCAAAACAAATACATCAATTCTGGATTACCCACGCCCATTTATTGGACTATCTGTCTCAATTATAATTTCTAGGGTTACTATTAACCTGTTAAAATGTTAAGGACTATCTATTTAATTACTTAGTTTTCATGGGATCACTAAGAACTTATTGGTAACTCCAACATCCTATTTGTTATCCTAATTTTTATGGGATAACTAGGAACCTATTTGTTGACTACAATAGCTTAATTCGGATATAGTTTTCGAGGGGTAACTACAAACCTACTGGCCCCTGCCAGTATCAAATCATAGTTTTCATGGGTTGATTATGAACCTATCAGCCCATGTCGATATCATACAGTTTTCGTGGGCTTACTATAAACCTGTTGGCCCCTTCTAATATCTTTAATTAAAATTTTAACATATGTTAAGTTATATTCACTACTGGGTCAACCTAACTGGTTATTCAGCCCATTTTCGAAAATACAGTTATGGGTTAATAACAATGTGAATAATATTTCCAAAGTCTTTACTTATGCCATGGTTATTACTTTAAATTGAGATTGGGTTTATGTTTTGAAACTATAAAAACATCTCTTTTGAAACCTATAGATAGCCTCCTTTGATAGCAAAGACTTCTTTCCAGAAAATTATACATACCTTTCGAAGCTCTTAGGAAATACTCTCTTTCAAAACCTATTATACCTTTCGATGGTATCAAATCACCTTTATAATATATAGAGCTTCGAAACCAATAAAAGTACCACTTTAGAAAGCATTGGTTTACTGTTTAAAAACATCATTTGGGTCAAAATTGTTATGTATGAAAATATCTCTTTTGAAGCCAATAAAAATTAGTTTGGGGAAAAATTGATGGTGTCGGAACCATCTTAGTCGAAAACAAAAGACATTAAAAATCAAAATTTCGAAGGACAAAGTCGAAATCCCCTTTTGAATCCATCACCTTCAAAACTTTCAACCCCTTCAAAAGCATTCGGGAAAAAGCTTAGGTTAAAACAGAAGTAACCCCTTCGACAACATAGATGACTTTAGTGCAGCCGAAAGGGGAATTAGCGGCTTGGTTTCGACTGGGAACGAAACCTACCCTTTCGAAAGCAATTATTTAAAGGAAAAGGTCCTCATACGAAAGAAAATACTTTAACACAACATGACAACCTTCTTCGAAAGCTAATTATAAAACCTTTTTGAAAGCATTGCTTTCAACTATGTCGAAAATTTTAGGTAAAACTAAGCAAGTCTTTAGCTTTCGAAAACAAAGTATGGTTTCGACCCCACCGGAAGATACCCTTTCAACACCATGGCTTCCGCCTTCCTTCCAATCCACTGCATACCATCTAATTGATATATACTATGGCGATTTCGATAGGGATGAGGCGGAATCAAAGGTGTCAAAATATCCTTAGTAATAGGGATGGGATACCTTTTTCTAGTTTAAAGGCTGAATTGTAGCAACCTTTAATAATTACTTTCTAACAACTTACATGTTTGTAAACTTGATTGGTTTGTCATAAAGTTTTTTCAAATACTTTACCTTTAAAACCATCACATTAATTTGGATCCAAATTAAAGGAATTTAACATTAAAACCTTTCCATATAACAAAAGCATATATTTTGCAGAAAATCCCTTCTTTTAAAATAATTTATTTCCCCAAATAAATCAAATGGGAAAAATCCCCAAAAATCATAGAAAATCGATTTCAACATGTAATCAAACATTTTAATATTTTCGAACCAATTTCTTCCTGAAATTCTCAAAATAAATTTTAAACCCAATTATATCATATATTTCATCAAAAATTCATAATAAAATTTCCATAGCTTGGAAAATTCTGAAAATTAAAACCATCTTCGAAATCATGTTTTACTTAACATAAAAATTTTCCATGGAAATTTGAAATCATATATTCTCGGTTTTATACTAAAACCGTACAAATTCATGTTCTTATGAGTTAAAACAATTCGTCATAATATAACTCAAGCGTATCATCTTCCATTTCATCGAAAAAATGAATTTAAATCATGAATTCGAAACAATACAGTCATAGAATAAAAATAGAGATGGTAGAAGATTATTATTCACCTTAGAGTTGATAAGGATACTGATATCTGTTGTAGGTTAATCCTTCCTAGCTTTTGATGTTTAGTTTTTGATTAAAATTCCTATTCTCCTTTGTTAATGCCTGGCTTTATAGGGCTCTTGCATTTATTTTGATTTGAGAAATAAAATGAATGTGAATGAAGAAAATGAGAAGTTATAGCCGTGTATAATTAGTTGGCAAATTTACTAATATGCCTATATGTAGTTTAATTAACCTTTAAACCAATTTTAAGCCAATTTACTTCGTTAATAAGCACAACCCTATAAACATTTTAATCAAATCACAATCTCCTTATCATCATTATTCTACTTAATTTATCTATTATCGAAAATTTGGGATGTTACAGGCTCCCCCCTCAAAAATTTCTTCCTCGAAATTCAGTAAGGACTAAATACTAAACATAACCATCATCTGTAATAACTCCTAATGACCGTACTTGTCTAACAAACTAGCAACTATCTATATAAATCTAATATAGACATACACACTTTGAGCATGAAAAGTATCCTAATCATGTCCTTTGTCTCTCAAGTACAGTCCTTCTCGTTCTCGCTCCACTGAACTTTCACTGACATGACCGTCTTGTTCCTTGATCTTTTCTCATCTCTAGCTACAACCCGAACTGTTTGTCTAACAAAAGTCAAATTAGGCTCTACCACTAAGTCATCTAACCCTATTAAAGGAATAGTAGTCTCTAGATCATGCATATAATTATGAAGATGATATACATGAAATACATTATGGACACCTGCTAAACTACTCAACAAATCTATTTTTTATGTGAGCTTTCCAATCCTCTCTATAATCTGGAATGGACCTACATATCTTGGGGCTAACTGCCCTGACTTTTCGAATTGTATCACTCCCTTTATCAGTGATACCTTGATGAAAACCTTATCTCTAACTAAGAATTCTAGGTCCTTACGCCTTTTATCTACGTAACTCTTCTGTCTAGACTGAGCTTCCTTCATCCTTCCTCGGATTAAATTCAATCCTTTCTGATGCCTCTCTAACCAAATCTGGACCTAAGACCAATCTATCTCCAGTCTCCAACCAACATGCCGATGATTTGCATGGTCTCCCATACAAAGTTTCAAATGGCACCATTCCTATACTAGTCTGATAACTATTATTATAGGAAAACTCAACCACATGTAGGTGGTCCTTCAGAAATCCACCAAAGTCCTATACGTAAGCTCTCAATAAATTTTCGAGTACCTTATTGACTCTTTCTATCTGCCCATCCGTCCGTGGGTGATACGATGTACTCATACTAAGCTTGGTACCCATCACTTCCTGTAGACTCTTCCAGAATTCACTAGTGAACAATGCATCTCTGTCACTGACTATACTACTAGGAACTCTATGCAGCATATCTATGTTCTTCAAGAACAACATAGCTAAAACAGGTGTCGTTATGGTTGACTTAACGTGAATGAAATGGGCTCTCTTGGTCAATCTGTCCACCATAACCTATATACTTCCATTACCTCTATTTAAACTTGGCAACTCGTCTATAAAATCAAAGGATATCAAATCCCATTTTCAAACTGGTATCTCTAAAGGCTATAGTAACCCACTTGATTTTTGATGTTCAGCTTTCACTTGTTGATAGTTTGCACACTGTCTAACCCACAAGCCAACATCCCTCTTCATGTCTTCCTAATAGAAGCTCCTCTTCATGTCCTGATACATCTTGACTCCTCCAGGATGAATCGTAAACTTGGATCGATGACATTCTCCAAGAACTTCTTTCCTTAAGTCCTCAACATTCAGAACACACAACCGTCCCTTCTTTCTTAGCGATCCTTTCTGGTCAAGCCTAAAATATTTTAAATCATCGACCTCCATTCCAACCTCAAGTCTTATGACCCTCTTAGCTAATACTGAATCCTTAGAAGCAATCTTCTCAATCAATACCGGTCAAACTTCTAAACAAGACACCTGGCGGCACTCTAACTAGAACCAGCAGTCGATCTTAATTGCACATCACAACTGACTAAAGCTTATAAATATTTCCACTCCGCCAACATAGCTAACACCACATTCCGATGTTTCCTCCTAAGGGCATCTACTACTTTATTACCTTTTCCTGTTGTGTATTCTATACCAAAATCTTAAGCGTCCAAAACTACAGCCACCTCTGATATCTCATATTTAACTCCTTCTGAGAGAATAAATATCGCAAAGACTATGATTAGTATATAACTCAAATCTATCCCCTAAGATATAATGTCTCCAAATCTTCAATGCGAAGATTACAACTGCTAACTCCAAATCATGAGTAGGATATCTAACTTCATGAACTTTCCTAGATGCATAGGCAATGACTTTACCGCTTTGCATCAACACCATTCCTAACCCAGTTCCACATGCATCAGTATACACTACCAATCCTTGGTTTCCGTCAAGAACAAACAATACTGGTGCATTGGTAAAAAAATTCTTTAACTTAAGGAATGCCTCCTCACATTTGTCGAACCAAAAAAATCTCGCTTCCTTCCTAGTTAGCTTAGTTAAGGGTGCTGCTATCCATGAGAAATCCTTAATGCATCTCCGATAGTAGCCAGCATGTCCATGAAAACTCCTCATATTAGTCACTGTCTATGGTCTCTTCCAATTGTTCATAGATTCGATCTTATCTGGATTAACTGACAACCCTTTCTCTAAAACCATGTGACCGAGAAATTTTACCTTTTTCTTCCAGAAATGATAAACTTTGCCTTTAGCTGATTCTGCCTCAGCTTCTCCGGCACCACTCTAATATGACCTTCATGCTCTCTCTCATCCTTAGAATATACTAGAATGTCATCTATATATACTATTACAAACCTATCCAAGTACTCTCGGAAATCTCGGTTCATCAAACCTATAAAGAAAGTGGGTGCATTTGTCAATCCAAATGGCATTACCAACTACTTATGTGAACCATATCTAGTTTGATATGCTATCAAAGGAATACTATAATCGGCCACCCTTAACTGATGGAAACCTATCGCCAAATCCAACTGGGAAAACACTCTGGATCCACTCAACTTATCAAATAGATCATCTATTCTTGGAAAGGGTACTCATTCTTAATTGTCCTTTTGTTTAACTTACAATAGTCAATACACATCCTTAACGACCCATCTTGTTTCTTCACGAACACCATTGTCGCTTCCAAAGGTGAACTACTTGGTCTAATAAAATACCTTCCTCCTAGATCCACTAGTTGCACCTTCAATTCCTTTATCTCAGTTGGCGTCATCCTACTAGGTGGTCTACTTACAGGTTCAGCCCCTGGCACAAGATCTATTCTAAACTCAACAGCTCTTTTTGAGTGTAGTCCAATGACTGGCTTAAAAACATCTGTAAAATTCTCTTACTACTTGAACCTGTCTTAACTCATTTCCTACCTCCATAGCATTAAGCATAGCATTAATACTCGGCCAGTATTCTCTACTGAAAATATCACTCTGGTTATGACTATCAGGGTGTCTAGGTGATATTTCCCTATCCTGGAAAAATGTTCTAGCTTTATACCTACCTAAACATACATACCCAAATGATCCCGAAATATGCAAAATCAATAAAATACAAACTATGTGCAAACTTATGACCTGACAAGTCAAGTTCTACCTGGTCACATCTTAACCCAAGAGTTGCATACCCTCCTATTTGATTTTCAACCCTTAATGAAGTAACAAGGTTGGTAGGTTTTAGCCATAAGCTATCAACCAAACACTGAGATATAAATGAATGTGGTGCACCAGTGTCAAAAAAGTACTCTAACTGAAATACTCTAAATTAAAAGCATATCTTCCATCATAGTCCTTTCTTTATCTCCTGTAGTAGGTTTAGTTGGTCCTATAGCAAAAAAAATTCATTTTTCCTCCCTAATTGGCTCTACAAACTGATTCTTATGATGCCCAACTTGATTACAGTTGAAGCATTTCCACTCTAACGACCCTGACCCGACCTTCATAAATCGTCACCGAATACGACACTCGTATTCAAATGCCGCAGATCCAAACGTCGAATCTGGTTCGCCGGAGCTTATAACACATTAAGTACAACACATCGGAAGAAATGAGTAATACATTTGATATACAACATTCGATACAATATTCAGGTACAATGATGATATAATGAAATCAATATACATCAGAGATATGATACAAGACAATAGCAGCGGAAAGAAAAGATAACACCAGCAGCAGTTGGTCTTCAAGAGAGAACTCCAGTATTGGTAATCTCCATCTCCAAGGCACCAATCCAGAAATAGCTTGAACTCCCAATAACGATAAAGTGAAGCAACTCGATCCAAATGTGATTGCCAAATCCTAAGACTACAAGCTATCGAACCTAAACCTACTATTCGATTTCTGAAAAATCCAACTCTAGACTGCCCGTGTGGGAAAATTATGGGCATCCAGAGTTTAGAAAAGGAACAATAAACTCCAGATCAGTCATGGGACTGTTGTGAGCAAACAAAAACAGTTTTTCTTTAAAACGAACAACCAAGGATTTTAAAATTTAAATCTTCAATGCTTTTTAGAAAAATAAAACTACCATAAGTCCTCCCGCCATACGCACAATGCAAACGCAGAATTGGAGGAGATTTCTCCTTATGATAGTCAAATATGCTTGATACGAGAAAAATTTCTTTGATATTATTACTTGTGCATAGTGCAGAAAACCTTTCGAAAGTATAATATTAATCCTAGCCAGCTTACAACCATTATTGTATACCTACTATAGCTACCATCTAAACAGTGGGGCGCCACCATAAGTAAATGGCAGGTTATACAACTAAAACCGTACAAGGCGCATATTGAAGATTGGATTTCCAACAAATGGTCAGGCTAAGGAACTTCCTACTGCCACAGGGTACGCCTCTGGAGGGATGTCCCGAGAACCTAACCGGATCTCTGCCAACACAAGGCCGGATTACCTCTGTAACTAGGTAACTACTACTCGAGCATGCCATCCCCCGGTCCTTTGGGAGATTTATCCAAGGTACCTCTAATCCAACAACCACAAAGCAATCTTAAAGTAATAGGTTTGTAGTGACCACATGAGTTAAGCATCCGAGCTCCATACCATGATACCACCCTTTTCTAGAAGGGAATGACACACCCTAAAGAGAGCGACCCTCACAACCTTGCCGCATCTTTCCTGTTTCGACCCTTTCCGGGGTGTGAGGTCCTAATGCAGTCTCGTCCATAAAGCTACGCTTTATAAAAAAGCCATGCTTTGATCAACAAATGATACACATCAGCACTTAACATGCCACACTACCAAATTGGGAGTATATCACTGATAACTATCAACTACATAACCTCTGAGTTCGTACGTCTTAGAGAAGGGTGTTAAGCTAAGAGAATAAATTCTCCGCCACCAAGCAGAAATGCATTTGATAGAGATCAGTTTTATATCTCAAAGTGTAATGTCAGACACACAACCATACAAGTCTGTTTCGGGTTCGAACAGAACCGAAGGCACTTCTGAAGAAGCCCTTGCAATTCGGGCATCCACAATTTCGATTGGACTTCCCATCACATATGGAGAACTCTATACTGGAGCAACTCAGTGCAGAGTTAAACGACAGGTTATCCTATCGTTCTCGAAGACACCCGGTCTTCACCAAGGGTCTTCAAATGCAATCCATAACGTCGTATCACTATTCGGAATGGGTTATATGACACAAGGTCCTCTTCCGGCTAAACCGAATAGTGAGCGTAATATTTAAAACATATGGA
Source organism: Allium cepa (assembly GCA_030765085.1). Lineage (NCBI taxonomy): Eukaryota > Viridiplantae > Streptophyta > Magnoliopsida > Asparagales > Amaryllidaceae > Allium > Allium cepa. The sequence goes on along the minus strand of CM060932.1, from coordinate 604,174,637 downwards.
TATTGGATTTCAGTTAAGTCACAACTTCGAAAAACCTGAAACCTTTCTTCAAATAGTTTAAACAAATTACCATTTCAAACCTTTAAACAAAAAGATTCGTTTCACAAAGTTCACCTAGTTTCACAAAGATCTATTTATAGATTTTCAAAACAATTCCCGTTTCAATTTGGATTAACTAATCTAATCTTTAAATTAAAGATTTAACTTATAGCTTTCAGCCCGTTTCTAAAGATTTATTCATAACTTGGAAAACCATTTTCATTTTAGACTTGAAATCCTTTTAACACAAATTAGAAGTTCATTTCTTATGTGAAAGCTTTTATTATTTGAAAACAAATAGTTTTTTTTATTTTGGAAAAATCCAATTCCATTTATACAAGTTAAAATCTTTGGGTTAAATTCAAATTCCCAAAACAACACTTTAAAAATGGTTTAAAACCCATATAAACGTATATAACCCTTTTCTTTTTTCTTTTAATCATAAATAGAATTTAATTTCAAAATTTTAATTCAAATTTAAATCAAATTTGAAAACTAAATCAAGTTATTCGAAAATAAATTTTATCTTTGAAGTTCCTTTTCAAAAGCTTTTTACTTTAAACCCAATCTATTTCCAAAACCATTTGGATTCAAAAATTCAATTTTAGAGCCATTTCAAAAATCTATAACTTAACCAATTTCCTCGTGCAATCCATATTCGTGCGTGTATAAGTGTGGTCCAGGGGTTTTGCACAATAGAAGCGCAACATCATTAATTAACACAGATTCAAATACAACAATATATTTGATAAGCGATATAAACTATAACGCTTATATTTGATAAGCGATATAAACTATAACGCTCATCTTTTATTCACAGATCACAGATATATAACATAGACAATAAATTACATTAAACATAGCTCAAATCAAAACAGAACATATCTGGGGTATCAAACAATTCAATCGTCCAATAGAATTCAAACATTCATAAGTAAGATCAGTTAATTGTCTGATTAATTCAAATCAGATTAATTACTTATGAATTACTAATCCTGGTTAATTAACATTAATTGACTACAAATTAATTTAATTAGTTATTCTTTAATCATTTATTAATTATCCATTAATAATAAACTAATTAACCTTTAGTTTTAAATTCATCAGCCTTTAATTATTAGAAAATTAACCTTTAATCGTTTAATTAATCATCTTTAATTAATTAATTAACCCTTAACTAATTATCCATAATTAATTTCACTAAGAAATTAGCTTTTATTTAATTACACAAAGTAATTATCTTTTATTTAATTACACAAAGTAATTAGTTTTTTATTTAGTTACACAAAGTAATTTTATTTAATTCACTTTCATAAATAAATTTATCTTTTAATTAATTACCTCTTATTAATCTTAAATTAATTGCATTAAGTAATTTACCCTTAATTGTTAATTAATTAAATCTTAATTACTTTAATTAATTAATTATTCCTCAATTAATTAATAATTAACAACAAATTAATTTCCCCTTAATTTTAATTAACTTTTAAATTATTACTTAATTATCCTTTAATCAATTAATTATTTCTTAATAAATTAATTATTTATTACAAATCAATTAACCTTAATTTTTTACTTATTTAATCTTTAATATTTAGTGATTGATTTAATAGTTATTCTTTTAAATAATTTATCAATAAATCATTAATTACTTAATAAGTCTAAAAGATAAATCTTTTACCTTTGTTCACCATTTTGATTTTTTTTTGTAAACCTTATTTAATAAATCATCCTTTTAACTTAACGAATTCAGATTTAGTTTAAATAACATTTTGTCTTACTTATCTCCCTTAACTACATTATTCAATTAATATAAATAATCTTATAAAATGATGTAACAAAATTTGAATTAAATTTAATTACTTTAAAATATATTATTTAAACCTTAATTATTTTAGACTTAAATTAAAACCATCATTTGAAAAGAGGCATTTAAAATTGTTTAAAAATTTGAATTTTTTAATTTTAAGGTAAAACTGTTTTGTGAATCATCTCTGAGGCTACTTCGAGTCTTCCCCGCATCCTTTGGCTACTTGCTTCGAGTCATTTACCAACTTCACCCATATGCCCCAAATTTTTTAAACTAATTTTTTTTGTTAAGTATAAAACCGTGTATTCTACGACTTCGAGACAAGCACCGATCTCCTTCGAGTCCAACACGAACAATTACAAACTAAACCCGAGAAAACCCATGATCTTCCCCTTATTCCTTCACTTAGCACTGATACAATGGCCACTGGTGCACGTACACACTTGGTCGGGGTCTCTCCGACCATCACCACTAGTGCTAATAGGTCGACGATGACCTCGGCCTTCAACTCGACAACCCAGATCGAAGGTATCACCTTCAAATCAAAGTTCAACCGATTCGACCAATGCATGTAGCCGTCCCCATCGGAAAACCATCCTTCGCCAGTGATCTCGACGGCGAGAACCCCTGCTACTACTCCCAGAGACGCATCACATCCCTACACATTCATCCCCTCTGGTGCGGTGGAACTCGATCCATCCACGACCACGTAGCAATCACGAGAACCCAACTATTACTATCCTGACCTTAAACCCTACATTAACCATTCATGGCCGCCACGACGAATAATAGATTCACCCATGATTTTTCTGACAACCACCAACCCATCAGCCACCTAACACATCAATTTTGAGACCTTGATCACCGTGATCGCCAGAATTCCTCGAATAAACGAAAATCGTTCATCTCGAGATATTTCAATATTCACAATATTAAAAATTATGATTTCCACGTCTAAATTCATATCTTTGCAACACCAATCAAATTGTAAAATCAAAACACACAATTTTAAACATCTAATTTTCCATTCACTTTGATTTTATATTGGCATTTATCATTTTATAAGCAAATACTTAATGAACACAGTTGAGTTTATTTTAAAATGTGATATTGTTTTTATGTAAACATTTTTCATTTTGAGATTTATATTTAGTATTGATTGGTTTAAGAGGCATAGATTTTTTTTATAAAACAAGTTTAAAACCGTGTAACATAAGAACAGAGGGATAATTTTTTGCCTGTGCTCACAATCTATTCAGGCATGCAAACATAATTCATATGTGGATCTATACATGCAGGCACTTATCAATAACAACAAGCCATCTCATCAAGACAATTCACAGATTCACAGGAAGAGGATTCAAAGAAACTGGTTTTAAAAATTAAAGTTGCTCACCTGTATATTTGCAAATAGAGAAGCAAAGATAATTTGAGCCTGGAACTTGAAATCTTGATCCTGGCTTGCTTTTTAAATTTTTTTTTGATCTAAACTTGTTGTTGCTCTATTGTGGTTCAAGTCAGGTTGAAGATTGTTGCAACTGTTTGATTTTGAAGACTTTAGATTGGTTTATCATTTCCAGGTTGAAGCTTGAAGTTGCTTAAGTTGTTTTGAATTCTTGTTTGAGTTGAATCTGTTTGATATTTGCTTTAATTTGCATCTTTGTACCCTCAGGTTTTGACTTCCATTTGATTTTCCAGATTCTAAATTGCTAGCTTGGAACACATTTTGAATTTGTTTTTGTTTCCGATTTGAGAAGAGAAGACAATGGCAATTTTCTGATTTTTTTCTATTTTTCTTTTCTTTGGGTGTTGAAATTTGTGATACTCAATCTTTCTACTATTCTTTTTCAGATTTGCTGAGAGGTAATATGATTAAATATGGGGAGATGAAAAGTTTTTGTAATTTTTAAATCTTATTATTTTATTCAATCAATCATAATGAATGCCATTTGTAAAAAAATAGTCATGAGGCCTCAATATATGTTGATTTCTTTACTCCATCTCTTTGATGTATATTTAGCATTTGTGATTTTACAAGACAAAAGGATTTTTTTTTCTATAAATTTTGTATTTAAACCCTTTCATTTAAAATTTCACTTAAGTCTTATATGTACATAAGTTTGTAATTTACATTTTCATGTATATACTATTATTGGTTAGGCCTTTTTGTACTTATACTTTCAAAATATACATTCATCTCAAAGTCTTGTGTTAACTTATGTATATATATAGATAAAATATAGTTTAAAAAGTGACTTGCGAGAATTAATCTGTTCCTTCCAATGGCGTCTGCGACATGCGTTTCGCGATTTGGGGTTTTTTAATTTTCGATCCATTGCTTCTCTCTCTTCGGCCTATCTCGCGTCCGTTCCTCTTATGTCGTTGAAGGAGCCTTTTTCGCCTCCAGCTCTCTTGTGTGGTGCTGGTGTTGATCCCTCAGCTGTTGTTCCTCGTGTTTCTCCTTTGTCTGTTAGTTGCGATGCAATCGTGACTTCAGCGAGTTTTAACCCTTTGGCCGACCTGTTTGTGGATTTAGCTTCGTCGCAGCCTCCTGCTAGTATTGAAGCTCCTGTCAGTTCTCTCATTTCAACCCTGCTATCGCCATTGCTATTGAACAGAGGTTCATCTTCTTCGTCTAATACTGTTGTTAGGCCGATTATTTGTGTTGAACAGTCTTGTTTTTCTCTTGTGTCTGGTAGTGAAGTGGTTGCAGCGCCTTGTGCTTGCATGTCTGATGATTGTGTTCTCTGTAAAGCTTGTAATGGTGATTCGTTCGGTTGCACCCTAGGTGTTTGTAATAATGCTTTAAACAGAATACCACTGTCTTCTGATACGAATGCTAATTTGGTGGTTCCTCCTCCGCTTCGGCCTGTCCCAAAGTGGTCATGCTTGTTTTCAAAACTGCCTAGTAATGCTGGTTTCCATACGCCATGTCTTTTCGATATAGTTAAGAATGAGGGTGTGATGATTCCGCCTTCGGAAGTAATCAAGGCCGGTGTGGATTTTTTGAAAGACCACTTGGTTGGTTTCTTTCTTGACTCCAATCCTCCCTATCATCTTGTTAAGGTGAGGTGCAACTCCGTGTGGAAGCCTAGGGGTGGTCTCAGTGTTCACTTTGACAACGAAATGTTTTATTTTAAGTTTTCGCGTAGTGATGCAAGGTAACGCATTCTAGAGGCCGACCCCATTCTTATTGATGGCAAGCCATTCATTATTACTACTTGGAGTCCTTATGTGGATCGTGCGAAGGAGCAAGTGCTATCTATTCCTGTCTGCGTCCACTTCTCGTATATTCCATCTGTTCTCCAACCTCTTATCGAGATCGATTGGCTTGCTGGTCTTGTAGGTAAGGTAATATGTTATGATGCAAATACTGTGGCCAGAAAGAAGCTAGTCTATGCCAAAGCTCTAATTGAGATTACACCTAATAAACCTCTGCCTAGCATTTTGAAGGTCAGATTAGATGTGAGCCACGATGCGGAGGTCAGAGTTTGCTACAGTTGGAAACCGGAGATTTGCACATCTTGTTAGTCCTTTGGCCATCTTGCTGATTCTTGCTCCTCTTCGATTGTTCCCCTTGTTGACCGGTCTCCTCTTCCCCGTCCTCCTCTCCGGAAGTGGGTTCCGAAGGTAGCTCCTGTTGTTCCCTTAGTTGATGCTTCGGTAGCTCCCGTTGCTATTGCTCCCTTTGTGGTTCATCCTGTTGTTGCTCCGGGTTGTGTTGCTCCCGTTGTCTCTTCGCCAGTTATAGCTCCATCTATTATTTCTCCTTCTTCGACCCTGGAGGAGATTCCGTCTGCTGCCTCTTCTGATATCATTTCCTGGAATTCTGAGCAACGTGCTTGGATTCATGCTCCTTCTGATATGAGATAATCTCCAGAGAGAGACACCTTTTATGCTTTTATCAGTGATATTGGGAGCGCGAGTCAGTTTCTTATCTACGATATAGTGGGCGATGGCTCGTGCCTCACTAGGGATGGTGCGATTGGCGAGGAGAACAAAAGTAAGTTTTATGATGTCACTTGGGATAGGAAATATATTTACCCCCTTGACTCTATTGGTTATGATCCTCATCTGGCTGCTCTTTTCTCGGGATTTTCTCATGTAATTGGTCCTTCTTCGAATGATGGTCGTGATTGTTCTCCCTCTTCTGAGGAAGCTTAGTCGTGCTGTGTTTGGTAGTCTAGGCATCTTTGTCTAGCTCATGTTCTTTCTTTTTCTTTTTTTTGCGCCTCCTGCCCGTTTAGTTGTTCTGTGCAGGTGCAGAGCACCTATTTGATCATTTATATACAGTGGCACGGCCCACTTTAAAGCCGGCTAGCTTTGCTAAAAAAAAAATTTAGTTTAAACAAATTCTAAAAGGAGTATATAAATTCTTTATTCAATTCTTATTTAAACTTGTTCTTAAGTTAAAATATTTTTATGCATAAGTACACATTTTATTTAAATTTTAAACTCAATTTACTATTATATTTTTTAAATAAATAATTATCTATATATGTATTTTTTAAATTTTTATTTCTTGTTTTATAAACATTTCGTTTATTATTTCTACTTATACCAATTTAAAGAAAGAAATGATTTTAAACTAATTATGCTTTTAATAAATAAACACATATATAATAGTATTTAGTTTTAAACAATTGTTTTGAAAATCATTTATATCTAATTCAAAATATAACTCACAAAATAAATATTACATATGTCTCTTAAAATTAGAAAACAAATTTCTACCAGTATAAAATTATATAGTTTTCAAATCCAAATTTTATTTATTTATAAGATATTAAATATAGAATTTCAAATCCACAATTAAATTTTAAAATCAATGTCCAAATAAACAAATATCCTATCAAATGTGAAAAATTCAAACTAATTTACAATTTTATTCAAAAATTTATTTTAATTATCAATTTAAATTTAAATTAAAAATGGGGATCTTTACATCTACATTCTTCTTAACTGTAGCTTTCTTCCCATTTCTTGACTAGCATTCATTAGAAAAGTGACCCTTCTTGTCACATTTATAGCAAACTACCTCAGCTATGGACTTCTTAGCAGTGTCTCACTTTTGGGCTCCCTTCTTTTTAAAGAACTTCCTCTTCTTCCTTTTTGAACCTTGAGTCTTCACTGACTTTTGTTTAGCTAAATCAGCAAGCAACTCCTCATCGTGAATGGCCATCTCCCCCACCATATTGCAAGAATCACGGACATATGTCATAGTCATCCTAGCAAGCTCGAGCCTCAGTCCCCGTATAAACTTCTCATTCCTTTTGATGTCAGTACCTATAATAGCATATCCATATGCAGACAGCTCTTCAAAGTTAGTAGCATACTCCACTACTGACATCTCTCCTTGTACTAAATCCACAAATTTCCTCATCAATTCAGACTTAGCAAACTCAGATACAAACTTCTACTCAAACCTCATCTTAAAATCAGCCCAAGCTAACAACTCTTCCAGCACTTTAGCAGTAACATAATTCCACCAATGTAGTGTTGACCGCTACGACTGCCTACATGCCAACCTCCTCTTTTGTCCATCATTCATACCTAAATCATAAAATATACGCTCACAGTGCAACAGGCAATTCTCAACTTCTACGACACTCTCCGTTCCCAAGAATTACTTACCAACCAAACTTGTGTAATCGCAACACAGTAAAGAAATATTTCAAAATGGGGCCACAGGATTAGCTCCTCCTCCATTTCCAACAAATGCAGCGGTAGCTTCAGCTTGCATCAAACCGGCCAAGAACTGATACATCACCCTCATATCTATTGGTGGATATCTAGCACCCACATTGGCTTCAACATTATGGTTACTAGCATTAGCCGGTCGACTCGGGTTTCTCCTAGTAGTAGGTCAGGCATTTTAGTTTAGTTGTGTTGCTTCCTCCATCGAGATTTCTTCTTCCGTTTCCTGCTTCCATATCTTCTTTCTTGTAAATCTGCATATGAGCCTTAGTAAGATACAGAAGAACGGTCTAAGAGAGTGGGGCATACATACTTATATATAAAACTATATATATATATATATATATATGGAAAATACAAGTACGTTACTAAAGCGTTAACCGAACCCCAATCCTATTATCCGATTTATTGGATTATATTTGGAAAAACCTTTTAGGTTTAAGTTTCTTTCAAAGTTTCATAAACCTATGCTCTGATACCAACTTGTAACATCCCCCTATTTGGAGGCCCAAAACTAACGGTTATAGATTATGTAGTCATCCATAGTTAGTAATCCTTGGTGACCAAACACGACGATATTATACACATTGATATACAGAAACACAAGAATATGGAAAAAAATTAAACAGCAAAACGAATTCCATATTCCATTTCAAAATATTTCAAATTGAATACATAATCCCAATTCATGGACCACTTCAGATAACATATAGTCATTACAAATTACGCCAATTGCGGCATGTAAAGGCGCCACTTTTGTAGATCAGAGTATATATATAGGCAAGAAGCAATTTACCTTTACAAATAAAAGACATGGCAGAAATAAAAGAACTTTAAGAATAAGTTTGCCTCCTGCACGTCCTTAGAAGCCTTATTCGTCTAAAAGAACATTTGGAAACATTAACTCTCAACCTACTTAAAACCAATTGGGTATTCGAGAGTTTAAGGGGAAAACAAAAACTTTGAGTTAGACAAAAAGCCCGGTATCAATAATAATTTACCATCTCAAATCATTTGGATATTTAGTGAGACCAAGCCGCTTAGTGGAACGGGTTCCCCTCACTAATATCCTAAAACATTTATAAAACCATATATTGTGCTCCTACATTTACAATGGTTAAAACATAGCATTTCAAAACATTATATGCAAAACAAATACATTAATTCTACATTTCCCACCCACATTCGTTCTGAATTTCTGTCACAATTATAGTTTCTAGGGTCACTATTAACCTGTTAAAATGTTAAGGACTATCTGCCCATTACTTAGTTTTCACTGGATCACTAAGAACCTATTGGTAGCTCCAATATCTTATTTCTTATCCTAGTTTAATGGGCTAACTAGGAACCTATTGGCTAACTGCCAATATCTTCATCCGGATATAGTTTTCATAGGCTAACTACAAACCTACTGGCCTACCAGTGTCAAATCGTAGTTTTCATGGGATGATTATAAACCTATTGGCCTCTGCCAAAATCATACAGTTTTCATGGGCGTACTGTAAACCTATCGGCCCCTACTAATATATTTTTTTAAAATTTTAACATCTATTAATTTATATTCACTACCGGTCAACCTAACTAGTTATTTTGCTCTTTTCCCAAAATACAGTTATAGGTTAATGACAATGTGAATTATATTTCCAAAATCTTTATTTATGCCATGGTTATTACTTCAAATTGAGATTGGGTTTATGTTTTGAAAACATAAAAACATCTCTTTCAAAACCTCTAAATAGACTCCTTCGAAAGCAAAGACTTCTCTTCAAAACATTGTGTACATACCTTTCCAAGCTCTTGGTAAATACTCTCTTTCGAAACCTATTATACCTTTTGATGGTATCAAATCACCTTTATAAAATATAGAGCTTCGAAACAAATGAAAGTACCCCTTCCGAAAGCATTGGGTTTACTCTTTAAAAACATCATTTGCATCAAAATGGTTATGTGCAAAAGTATCTCTTTCGAAACCAATAAAAATTAGTTTGGGGATAATTTGATGATGCCGAAAACAAAAGACTTTAAAAATAAAAAGTTCGAAGGACAGAGTCAAAACCCCCTTTTGACTCCATCACCTTCGAAACCCTCGGCCCTTCGAAAGCATTCTGGAAAAAGCTTAGGTTAAAACAGAAGTAACCCCTTGGACAACATAGATGACTTCGATGCAGTCTAAAGTGGAATTAGCAGCTTGGTTTCGATTGGGAGGAAACCTACCCTTTTAAAAGCAATTATTTAATGGAAAAAGGTACTCCTTCAAAAGTAAATATTTTAATACAACATGAAAACTTTCTTCGAAAGCTAATTATAAAACCTTTTTTAAAGCATAGCTTTTGACTATGTCGAAAGCATTAGGTAAAATTAGGCAAGACTTTAACTTTTGAAAGCAAAGTAGGGTTTCGATCCCAGTGGAAGCTACCCTTTTGACACCACGACTTCCGCCTTTCTTCGGTTTCATTGCATACCATTTAAGTGATATCTTGTGTATTGTTCAACTACGATGATTTTGACTGTGTGGGTTTCGACTGGGACAAGGTGGAATGAAAGGAGTCAAAAGGTCCTTACTAATGGGGCAGAACATCTTTTTCTTGTTTAAAGGCTGAATTATAGCAACTTTTAGTAATTACTTTCTAACAACTTCCCTATTTGTAAACTATTGATTGGTCGTCATAATTTTTTTCCAAATACTTTACCTTTAAAACCTCTGCATTAATTGGATCCAAATTAAAGGAATTTAATGTTAAAACCTTTCTATATAACCAAAAACGACAGTTTGTAGAAAAGCCCTTCTTTTAAAATAATTTATTTCCCAAATAAATCAATAGGGGAAAATCTCCAAAAATCATTGAAAATCAGTTTCAACATGTAATCAAATATATTAAAATTTCAAACCCAATTTCTTCCTAAAATTCTCAAAATAAATTTTAAACCCAATTATATCATATATTTCATCAATTGTTCATAACAAAATTTCCATATCTTATAAAATTCTAAAAATTAAAACCCATCTCCAAAATCATGTTTTACTTAACATAAAATTTTTCCATGGCAATCTAAAATCATATATTCTCGGTTTTATACTAAAACCATACAAATTCATGTGCTTATGAATTAAAAATAAATCGTCATAATATAACTCAAGCATATCATGTTCCATTTTACCACAAAAATGAATTTAAATCATAAATTCAAAATAATACAATCACAAAATAAAAACAGAGATGGTGGAAGATTATTATTCACCTTATAGTTGATAAGGATATTGATATTTGTTGTAGCTTAATCCTTCCTAGCTTTTCGTCTTTAGCTTTTGTTTAAAATTCCTCTTCTCCTTTGTTAATGGCCGGCTCTATTAGGGATCTTGCGTTTTTTTTATTTGAGAAAGAAAATGAATGTGGATGGAGAAAATGAGAAGTTATAGTTGTATATAGTTAGTTGGCTAATTTACTAATATGCCCATGTGTGGTGAATTAACCTTTAAACCAATTCAACTCCCATTTACTTTGTTAATAAGCATGGCCATATAAATATTTTAATCAAATCTCAATCTCCTTATCATCGTTATTCTATTTAATTTATCTTGTTAAATCTTTTCAATAATGTTATCAAAAATTAGGGATTTTACCGTATGAAAAGTGATGTAGGCATATAGCTAAAACATTATTTAAATTTCCGCCAACAAGTAAAAGCCAATCATCAAAAGCCAAGTGGATTGCTTCAGCCTTTAGATGTTTTGTTATGGAAATAGGATTCAATAACCATGGATTTTACTGATGGGTTGCTAAGGTCAAATAGGGGAAATGAATGTATCTATGTTATAGTGGATAGACTGACCAAGAGTGCACACTTCAATCTCATTAAGTTGATAAGCACAACACCTTCATTGGCCAAGTTATTAATAAAGAATATTGTCAAATTACCTGAGATTCCTTGTAGTATAGTTAGTGATAGAGATCTCTTATTCATTAGCAAATTATGGAAGTATCTACAAGAGGTTTTAGGTACAAAGCTCAAGATGAGTATCGCTTACCATCCATAGAAGATAGAAAAATTGAAAGAGTTAACAAAATATTAGAAGAATTATTAAGAGCTTATGTGTTGATTTTGGAGGATCGTGGGAAGACCAACTACACTTAATCGAATTTTCCTATAATAATAGTTATCAGACTAGTATAAGGATGACACCATTTGAAGCTTTATATGGAAGGCCATGCAAATCGCCCGCATGTTGGTTAGAGACCGGAGATAGATTAGTTCTTGGTCCAGATATGGTAAGAGAGACCATAGAAAAGGTTGCGTTGATCCAATTAAGAATAAAGGAAGCTCAATCTAGGTTGAAAAGTTAAATAGATAAGAGGCGTAAGCATTTGAAGTTCTCGGCTAGAGATCTTGTTTTTGTTTAAGTATCACTAATGAAGGGTGTGGTACAATTTGGAAAGTCAGAAAAATTAGCACCAAGATATGGTTGATTGTTTCCAGTTACATAGAGGATCGAAAAACTCGCTTAATGGATAGCGTTACTGAGTAGTTGGGTGGGAATTTACAATGTATTTCATGTTTCTTATTTTAGGAAGTGTGTTCGAGATCGAGAGACTATTTTCACCCTGACTGCATTGGAAGACTTAGTAGTGGAACCAGACATGACTATCATTAGACAACCAATCCGTATTGTGGCCAAGGATAAGAAGAAGCCAAGGAACAAGACAGTCGTTTAGCAAAGGCCCAGTAGGGGGCAACGAGAAAGATTGTACTTAGAAGACAGAGGACAGAATTGCATACGCTTATCCTGATTCATTTTGATGGTATATTTTATGTCTATAGTTATGTTTGATGTTATATACCTTATCGTAATTTCGAGGAAGAAATTCTTTAAGGAGGGGAGTCTGCAGCACTCCTAAATTTGATTAACATTATTTAGGATATTTAATTAGATAAATTAAATAAAATAATATATGGGGATAAGGATAATGAGATCTGATATTAAAATAGGTCATGCCTTAATTAATGAACTAATATGAATGTTTAAAGCATAAACAATAAGAAAAAGCGAGGGGCAAAATAGGAATAGGTCTTATTTTCTAACATAAACCCTTTTCTCCCATTATCTCCATTCATATTTCATTCAAATAAACTAAAGAAAAGACAAGGTCGGCTGTGAGGACCCACAAATCTGTACCCTTTGAGTCGACAATAATCCATACATGTTCGACCCAAAAAGCACAGACTGACGGAAAGTCAAGCGAAAGAAAAGAAGAGAGAAGAAGAGAAGATAGAACCAAGCAGAACAATGCAGAATCTCACATCTCAGCCGAAAATATATAATATCATATCAATGATATTTACAAACCAGAAACTGTATATATACATACATAAATCAGAGTTCAACAATCAATCAATAGTTATCAGCTTGAACAGTTATAATAACGTGTCCTCACAAAAGCTGATAATATACAACAACAACAAAGCACAGCGGATAATCAAAACAAGTACGTGTATAAGAAAATGAAGATCTCCAGCTCGCCTGCTGAAGCTCCAAAAGCATCAAATCTGAACTTATAAATATACTCTGTCTGACCCGAGCATTCAAAGGGAAGAATGCCCGGATCAGTCTGGTAAACTAGTGTGAGAAAAACACTCAACTGAATATATTAAATTACCAAACTTTTCCTTTTTTGTCAAAACAAAAGTATCTCGTAAGACAAGTCCACAAATAAACACGGACATATTTTTACCTTACGATAACTAAAAAATTTCCTTCATATCAAATCCTCTTATATTATACTAGTGTCTAGAATATTCAAATAATACTAATCATAGTCAAAATGGTTACCCTTGTAGCATTTCAAGGCTATTCATTACGCCTTTACAAACATAATTGCAGCTCATATTGGGTTTTGGATTTCCATACAAATGACCAGGTGAAGGGACTACCTTCCGAAGGGGTACACCTCTAGATGGATGTCCCGAGGCACAGAACATCTGCCCTCTACCAACACAAGACCGGCCCACCTCAATAACTAGATGGTACCGAATATGTCATCCTCCGGTCGTTACCGACCTTTACCGAGGGCCGTCTAGCATAAAAACCACAATAATCAGATACACGACGTCATAGCGTGTAATGATATATCTAGAAGAGGATGATCATATCCTTCTTGGGAATGACCCACTAAGCCTTACTGCATCTAACCCTATTTTGGTCATTTCCGGTTGATGAGGCCTGACGAGGTAACGATTACCTTTCACAAATCACAATCACATCACTTTGAATGGCACATGGCCATTTCCGTTGACTACTGATTGCCTTCCACAAAAATACAACCCTTAAGCTCATACGTCTCAAAGAGGGTGTTAAGCTAAGAGAAGTTGCCTTCTCCGCCGCCACTGATGTACGTTCGTAAAAACCAATGTACGTAATCAATAGAAATGCAATATCAACCAAACATCCATACAAGTTGTCCAGGAACAGGACAAGCCGAAGGTACTTTCCTACCACATCCTGTCGGAAAATCCCTAGGATTAGTAGCGAATAATCCTCGCATTGTATATTTCATAATGAAGAGGCCACTGCTACTAGATGTATATTGGGATTTTAACCCCAAATGATCAACAAGCAGTCCCCCACTATGAAACTCCGAAATATCAATATCATCATAGGCAACCTGCACAATCATCGCATATACGTTGGTCTGAAGTGGTTTTCAGATAAACCGATCCCGTCTCTGCGCACCAACAACGTAAAAGCGTTTCAACTTCACACAGAAACTAAGTCTCATAGACTTATCACGTCTCTAACTTTCAACTTGCTATTTCGGGCCAAGAAGAAAGCTCAATTGATTGGAGTAATACTCCGCACTATATGAATCAACATCCTCTACATAAATGATAATCAAGCCTACATAGAAGACTACGTACTAAGTGTATGACTAAATAGTTCCCACATCTAGTTGAGATACTAAAATTTTGACCAAGTTCGATAGTCGGTTATTTAACTATCAAAGCAAACAAACGAATATTCAACACCATAGCAATAACTGGGACCTTTTAATTAATCTTTTATTAATTAAATCATTGCCAAATATTCACTTCAATTTATCTCTAAAAGATATAATCTCAAAACATTACAGTTCATATTGGAAAACATTTCCATACTTATTTAATAATAAGTAATTCACAATTCTATTTATTTTAATCGCTTAGAAAATATCAAAAATACTTAAATTAGGATTAAGTATATATTTATTCTTTTAAGGAAAGTATTCTCTTAAACACGTTTATTTGGGTCAAAACGAATGTTGCGTAAAACATCGTTACGACAACCCAAAGTCAATAGTATTGGGATTCGAAATTAAGATAGATATATAAATCCCAATACTATACAAAAACATTTCCTTTCAGAAATCATTTACTATAACAACAGTGTTATAGTCCATCATTTCCTTATTTCTCGAAAACGTCTATTTCAAAAATGAATGTTGAAATCTATTGTTTCGATCGTTAACACATTTAAAAATAACTTCAAACCATTTAACTCCATTTTAAAATATCACTTTCCAAAACATTTCTTTAATATATTATTCACTGTCCAAAATCGTGAATATAATTCTCTAACCAAATTCAATATTTCTACACATTTATCAAAGGATAATCCACGGTCCAAAATCATGGATATATCTCCTTTAATAAACTTCTATATTTAACTTAACAAATTCAATTGTTTTCGGATTTATAAAATAATATTTATAAATTCCATTTATATTTTTACAAAAACTTCAATTTATAAATCTACTTTATTAACCAATTCCATTTATCTCATTTATACGCCAAATCCAATTTATAAGTAAATTGCTTATAAATAATTTATTTTACAAATTCATTTATTTTATAACTTCTTAAATTATAAATCTTATTCACTTATAAGATTCATTTATACTTCATTTAAACGTTTGCAAAACTCCTTTATAATTCCATCACTTTGATTTATAAAAATTCAATTTTATAAATCTTATATATAAATATAATCCATTTATAATAACTCAAAATCACCATTTAAACTATTTTACAAAATAATTATCTCTATATTTCAAAAAAAATCACATTTCAGTTATATTTCTCAAATATCATAATGTTTATAACATAAAAATTATAACATTTATTTATTCAATATAAATCAATTCCTTTACAATTCAAAAAAATCAATAAAACGTTTATTTCCAAAATCACTTTTAAAATCCTTCTACATTAGGAAATCATCACTTAAACATTTTTAAATTATCAAAATAGGCCCAATGCTGCAACAACACTAAATACATCAATCACAACATCCAAAACATCATATATCATATGATAACAGAATATATCACAATATCTGTAAATAAATCAATATGGGTGAGGAATCCAATTGGATCCCTCTAATCTATCATCTGCAACAAATATACATATTAGAATATGTGTACAATGTCTGCTTCGAGGCAGACGCGCGTACAAAGGGTCATCCGCTCATACACGGAAACGTATAGGGTCATCTGCTCCACTAGGCAGGTAAATATCCTAATACTAACCAATATATCATATATCATCAAAACAATCATCAATCATTATAAATAATATTATTCTCACTTATATAAAATATTAGTGAGTTAGAAAGAGTGAGTTGTACTCACATTGCTTGCAATAGTAGTTTCAGCGTTTTATTCCGAATAAAATTAAACAGCCGTTTAATTTTATTCAAAATTTACACTAGCTCTAATCAACTCCAAACCAGCTCCATCGCGCTGTGTTCGTCCATACGAACCCAACGCAATTCGTTTCGTATGAAACGGACCTCGTATGAAAAAGTTACAACGTTTTAAAGTTTATATGATTTTTATATAAATCAATTTACATATTTATTTTTATTTTAAAACCTTTTATCATCACAACCGTCCATTCCACAAACCCAAGATCTAGGCCACTGGTTTTCTTCTTCCTCCTTCATGTTATTTCCAGGTCTTACAAGCACAAAACAACCCGTAGAGTCGTCGTCCCTTGCCTGAATTAACACGCCACATCGTCGATTTTGACGACGATCAAAGGCCGCCAAACGAACGGCCACCACGAGAGCTACCCACAGCCAGAAGATGGGTGCACTCGGTCGGCCCTTGCCCTCAAAACGCGCACGAAACGTGGATGAACGCGGCCATTAACATATGAATTTACGCGCACTATTCATCCGAAACGTGGATGAACGTGGACGAAACGTGGATTGGAAGAGACTAAGAGGGGGAGAAGGCAAAATTCTGGCCATTAACATCAAAGTGGCGGCTAGCGTTAGCTTTTCCTAGGCTTGTTGCAAAAAGGAAAAAGTGAGGTCCTTTTATAGAAAATTAGGCACACTATTCATTCGAAAATTTCCCGAACTCCACTTGAAGCGTGCCGCCTGGCGTTTATAATGTTTTACCCCAATTCCGAATGCAATGGAATATATATCGGGAGCCAATTCGATCATATTTGAAAGATAGGTTTTCAAATCGAATATTTAAATTTAAAATTTCACTTAAATAGATTTCTACGCGTTTTAGCTTGCCCCGGACGAACCGTAAATCCGATTGACACGAAATTTGAAATCTTACAATAATATAACATTACGGATCCGATGAAACTTGTTTTGTCAAAATCCGAGACTGTATGAAAAATGACTATTTTTTCACGTCAATTAAATATTAAAATATTCAATTTCTACAAATTAACTTTCAATTCAATCTTAAAAGTTCTCTAGCATCATTCTAATTCAAATAGAATTTAATTCAACTTTATAAATCATTTTTATTCACATTAAATCCAATTTTCAATTATTTACGCAATTTCAAATATTAAATTATCGATTTAATTATCCAATTAAATCCAGATATTCGAAATATTATTTATTCAGCTTATAAACTTAACTTTTAAATATTTAATATCAATTAAATATATGAATTTCAAATGAAGGAAATTCTAGGTCATTACATTCTCCCCTATTTAAAAGAATTTCGTCCTCGAAATTACCAAGTAACAAAAAGTCACAAAATCCATTAACTTTTCAAAAAAATTCGTTCAAATTAGATTTACCAAATCTATTTAACCTTATAATTTTTCCAAAATCCATTCGTTAAACTAATAAAAACTTTTCTAAGTTTTCAAATCGATATATAGTTATCTTTTCACAACCAACTAATATCGTTTAACTTTTATAACTCAAAATCAAAATTTAGTTTTCACAAATTTTTCCAATTTTCCCAAAATTTTCTAACTCCTTAAATTTTCCAAAAAATTCGCCATAGTCTCCTGTGCGCCGTTTGATCCGAAAAAAAAATAACAATGTATATATCACAAATATACGTCTCATCTACGAGGTTGAGGCATCCCGAAGGGAAAAAAGTGTAAAAGTACGATATGTAATCCGAGATATGTACCTTATATATTATTAGCGAGCATATACAGCTAATATAGCACGAAAGCGAGCTCTAAAGCAAAGCAAGCTCCATACGCACCTACTAAACGCTCAACAAACAATGAGAAACATGTATATGTGGAAAGTAATATCAATATACAACATATATCAACAACTATATATATCAATATAGCAAATGCAATCAAAAGCAACAATTCCAACCATCAAACAACTATCATCCAACAAGGAAATATCTGTAACGACCCAGAAATTTTATTAATTAATATTTGAGTATTTAATTAATTTTAAAATATTAATAAGTGAATTTATAAGTCAATTGGATTTAATTGGATAATTAAATCGATAATTTAATAGGTTAAATTATGGAAATAATTGAAAATAGGGTTAAATATGATTGAAAATGATTTGTAAAATTTTATTTTATCATATTGAAGTTAGAATGATATTTTAGAACTTTTAAAATCGAATTAAAAGTTAATTTGTGAAAATTGAATATTTTAATATTTAAATCGACTAGTGAAAATAGTCAATTTTTGAACAGTCTCAGAATTGAACGAAACCAGTTCCATTGGATCCGTAATAGTTAGTTATTACCGGATTTCAATTTTCGTGTCAATCGGAGCTATCGTTTGATCGTGGCAGCTCGAAACGCATCGATTTATTTTTAATTTTAATTTGGCGAGTTAAAATAGTCATTTTTCAAAAAGTCTCGGATTTCGACGAAACCAGTTTCATCGGATCTGTAATGTGATATTATTGTAAGGTTTCAAATTTCAAGTCAATTGGATTTACCGTTTGTCCGGTACAAATTAAAACGCCTAGAAATCGATTTAAATCGGTTTAATTTAAATTGAGCGTTTACAGCCATAACTCGCACAGATGTCCGAATTAGCTTCCGAAACCTGTTCCATTGTGTCTGGAACGCGGGGTAAACCTTAGAAACGCTGGTTGATAAAAAAAATAACTAAAACCCTAATCTAAAACCCTAGCCGCCACCCTAACATTCAAAGGCCAGAATTCAATCTCATTTCCTCCTCAATTACTTCCAATCCGTGAAGTTTTAGCCGAAGTTGTTAACTACAACATTGTAGAGCAAGGCGAGAGCTTCAGATCCATACGGATATGATAAGGTTTGGCGTCGCGTGGAGGTGGCAAGATGGCTGCGTGCGTGGCCGTTCATCGGCGTGCGCAAGCATCAGGGAGTGGCCGAGCTTGGCATGGTGGAGGCCGTGCATAGGGGGGGGTGAAGGGCTACGTGATGGAGGTCATTGATCGTGCTATAGATCATCGTGGAGGAAGGATTAATTAACCCTAGTTTAGGTTGTGATGGGTTTGTTTGTGCGTATAGTAGTCTGTAGGCGTGCGTTTGGGAAGAGGAGATGAAGTTGAGGGCTGTGATGTGGAGTGGCAACAGTGGACGGCCAAGATTGCTTTGGATTTGATAAGTAAATTTATATTGTAAATTTGTTTATAAAATCGTGTAACTTGTAAAATCAATAACTTTTTCATACGAGGTCGAAAAAATGCAAACTCAGTTGCGTTGGAATCGTATGGACGAGCACTACGCGATGGAGTTGGTTTGGAGTCGTTTGGAGTTAGTGAGAATTTTGGGTAAAATTAAACGCGCGTTTAATTTTATTCGAAATAAATCGCTAAAACGGAAATAAAATCAAGGTGAGAACTTCTCACTCAATCGAATCAGTTTCGATTTTATTTTAAATAGTTAGATTTAAAATATTTGAATGCATGTTTGAATGATGATTGTTATCTATTGATTGTTAAAATAGACATTATACGCCGTTATTAAGCGGATGTTATTTAATAAAAACATATACCGCGAATATTTCATAAACAGTGAAATTGGTATTATAAATAATATCAATATATATATATTGGCATATGTATATATTGCAGTTGTTGATTTCCCGTATTTTTTAGCGGATGAGACCCTATTACGCCGTTATTAAGCGGATAATATTTAATAAGAACATATACCGCGATAATTTCGTACTGGAGCGAAATTGGTATTGTGCTAATGTTTGTGGATGCAGGAAAACAGGTTGGAGGGATCCAACTGGATTCCTCAACAGTTTTTATTTGATTTCAGATATTTTGATATTCGTTGATTATCATATACGATATGTGATATCGTTGTAGTCGTGATTGACTATTTGGTGTGTAGCATCATTGGACCCAGATTTTGGGATTTTAAAATGATTTTAAAGTGATTTTTGAAAATATACTTTATTTTTGGAATTGATCCATTTTAAATAAACAAACGTTATAATTTTTAATGTTATAAAAATTATGATTTTTGCGAAATATAGTTAAAAGCTGACTTTTTGAGAATACGATGCTATTGATTTTATAAAATAGTTTAATCGGTATTTTAGAAATTATTGTGAAAAGATTAAATATAGGATTTATAAAAATTTAATTATTTTATGAATCAAAATGGTGAAATAATAAAGGAGATTAAAGTCGTTTTAAAGAATAATATAAATTGATTTATATTAAGAGATTTATAAATGGATATTTATAAATTGAGATATTGAAATTATAAAACGAGTTTTATAAGTGTTTGAATGAAGTGCAAATGGATTGCATAAGTGAATGGAATTTATAAAATTATAAATGATGAAGTTATAAGTGAAATTTATAAATAGTAAGATTTATAAATTTTGTGAAGTTATTAAAGAATATATTTGGATGAATAATTGAATCTTATAAGTTATAAGATTTATAATTATGAAGTTTAAAAGAACGATTTTATAAAATAATCATTTTATAAGCATTTGACTTATAATATGAACTTTTAGTTTATAATTGAGTTATAAACTGGAATATGTTAATAAAGGAATTTATAAAAAGGAAGTTTTTATAAATAAATAGAAATGGAATTTATAAACGTTGTTTTATAAATTCGAAATGACTTATTTTGATAAGTAAATTATTATAACTTATGTATGGAGTTATATTCACGTTTTTAGACCGTGAATAATCCTTTGAAATAAAATGCATAGAATTGATGAAATTTGTTAACGTAGTATATTCACGTTTTTGAATAGTGAATAATACGTTAAAGAAATTGTTTTGAATGTGAATGTTTTAAATAGAATTAAAACGATCTAACGATGTTTTAAAATGTGTTGAGATTCGAAACCATAGATTTCAACATTTATTGTTGAAATAGATGTTTCGAGAAATAAAAGGTAATGGTGGACTATAACACTGTTGTTATAGTAAATGATTTCCGAATGGAAATGTTTTGTATAGTATTGGGATTTATATATCTATTTTAATTCCGAATCCCTATACTAGTGATTTTGGGTTGTCGTAACGATGTTTTACGCAACATTCGTTTTGGCCCAAATAAATATGTTAAAGAGAATGATTTCCTTAAAGAATGAAATATATACTTAATTCGATTTAAGTATATGGAATATTTTCCAAGGTTGAAAATAAATAAAATTTGTGAATTACTTATGAATAAATAAGTATGGAAATGTTTTTCCAATGTGAAATGAAACGTTTTGAGAATTTATCTTTTTGAAGATAAATTGAAAATGGATAATTGAAATCGTATATGCATGGATATTTTGAAATATAAATTCATTATGGAATTTATATGAGAAAGTGGAATTTGTTTGAAAATAAATATTGATTTATTTTTGAAGTGTTGAAATTATATATCTTGTAAAGATATTTTTGGAAAGTAAATAATTTGGAAAATTATTTGGAATCTGGTGATGTGTGCATATCAATTGATAGTTCAATAGCCGACTATCAATATTTCCCTTTGAATGGGTAATTGATATGATTTGATTGAATTTGAATGCCACACTTATTTTTGAATAAGCGCTCACTATTCGGGTTAACCGGGAAAGGACCATGGGGTCGTATAACCCATTCCGAATATGTGATACGTCGTTGTGAATTGCATTGAAGATCGGTGTTGAAGACCCGGTATTTGCGAGAACGATAGGATGACCTGTCGATTGACTCTGCACCGAGTTGCTCCGGTATAGAGTTCTCCATATGTGATGGTGAATCCGATCAGGATTGTGAATATCCGGATTGCAAGGACTTCTTTGTAAGTGCCTTCGGTTCTGTTCGAGCCCGGAACAGACTTGTATGGATTGTATGTCTGACATTACAAGTTGAGATATAAAGCCGATTTCTTTCAAATATATTTCTGTTGGTGGCGGAGAATTTATTCTTTTAGCTTAACACCCTTCTCTGAGACGTACGAGCTCAGAGGTTATATAGTTGAAGTTATCAGCGATATATTCCCAATTTGGTAATGTGGCATGCTGAGTGATGCTGAAATGATCATTGTGTTGATTATTTGTGATAGGATCGTTTATTTGATCGTCTATCCTTGTGATCATTGTGTTGATCATTTGTTGACCCAAAGCATGGCTTTTGTATAAAGTATGTTTTTGTGGACGTGACTTCGTCGAGCCTCACACCCCGGAATGGTCAAAACAGGAAAGATGCGGCAAGGTTATGAGAGGTAGCTCCCTTTAGGGTATGTGCATTTCCTTCTGGAAAAGGGTGGTATCATGGTATGGAGCCCAGATACTCTCATGTTGAAAACACTTTGTTATGATTGTGTGAATTGATTACGAGCGCTCGGTGAAAGGTCCCAAAGGACCGGGGGATGTCATACTCGTGTAGTAGTTACCTAGTGATAAAGGTAATCCGGCCTTGTGTTGGCAGAGAGCTGGTTAAGTTCTCGGGGACGTCCATCCAGAGGCGTTTCCATGTGGCAATGGGAAGTTCCTTGGCCTGACCATTTGTTGGAAATCCAAAGAAACAATACGACACTTGTACGGTATTAGTTGTATAACCTGCTATAGAATGTGGCGGTAACCTGCTATTGAACATAATAGCTATAGTAGGCATAAGTGCGGAATGTCTATGCTGGCTAAGATTTATATCTTTATTTTCGAAATGATTCTCCTCTACACTATGCACTAATAATAATATCAAATGTTATTTTAAATGCGTATCAAGCATCTTTGGCTATCATAAGGAGAAATCTCCTCCGATTCTGTGTTTGCATGTGTGTGTGTGCGGGAGGCCTTATGGTAGTCTCATTTTTAAAAGCATTGCGAATTGAATTTAAAATATTCTTCTATTTTGATTTTAAAGATAAATAAACTGTTTTGAGTTCTCACACCAGTCACATGACTGACTTGGAGTTTATTGTTTTCCTTTCTAAACTCTGGGTGCCCACCAATTTCCACACGGGCAGTCAAGAGTTAGGTTTATCAGGATATTCTGGATATTCAGGAGTTGCTGGAGGCAAGCTGGATGGCATGGCGTATTACTAGTTTATATAGTATTTCTTTTTTCCGCTGCACTGTTTGTTGTTGTTGTTGTACACTCTGATGATATGATGTAATGAAATGTGATGTAATGTAATAACTGATATAGTTCTTGTTTAAAGATTATTCATCTATTATTATATGTTGTTCCGCTGCGAATTGTGAGATTCTGTTGTTCTGTTGTTTTCTTTCTGTCCCGTTCTATTTTCAAATTCTCTATTTTTCTCTTCTTCTCTCTTCTTCTGCCTCTTTCTTCTCTTAAATTCTTTTTTAAAAACCCTAACTATTCGGTTTTTCGGCAACGAAAATCCGTATACATTACATTTGGTATCAGAGCTGATGGTTAAGCGACAACCTTGGTTCTGTAGGGTTGTACTCATTAGAGATGGAGTCAGCAGTACTCTAGAATGAGTTTGAGTGTAATAATAGATACGAGTGCGTATTTGCTAGTGAATATAAAATTGTTTTATATTGTGATGATTGGTTTGTTGAGTGGCATATGAACCTTCGTCGGCGCAGCCTCGAAACTGAATCGAAGGGGTTTCTAAACACTTGAATAGAACAATTCGGCACAGTATTGTTTTAAATTGGGTGAATGAAATAATTTTACCTTGATTATATTTTATATATAAAAGAATAATTTTTCAGAATTATTAAAGTGAATATAAGTTGATTGTTAGGTTGTTTGAATAATCTAAATAAAAGAATAATTGTATAAGCAAAAGAATTATAAGAATTGAATTATAATTAAAGAGATTTACAATTGTGAAATAAACTTATATATATAAGAAGTGAAAGTGAAACTATATGAATATGAGTTGTAATAAAAGTGAATTTAAAGTTAAATGGAATATAACTTAAGAGGTGTTGAATGAAGTGATAAATGTGAACTTGAGTTATATAAATGAAATTCAACTGTTGTAATTGAATTGAATGATTGGATTGAATGATTAATCAATTAAATGTAAATTTAAGTTGATATGAAATAATGAATGAAAGTGTTAATTCTTTAAAATCTAATGTTATTGGAAGTTGAATAATTGAATGAAATCAATTTAATTAAACCAATTGAAAGTGATGGTGTTAAACCAAATTGAATGAATGTAAGCAAAAGAATTTGGTTGTAATTAATATACTTTGGTTGTTATATGATTGTAGGTTGATTGTATATAATTCATTAAGAGTTAATGAAATTGAAAGCTATGAAATTAAATTCAAATAGAAAGTAAATAAATTTGAATAGAATTGAATGTGAATTGGATTTAATTAGTGAATGCAAACTAATTAAAATTGAGAATGAATGTTGATAAAATCCAATGTAAATGAATCAAATATGATTAAATTGAAAACCAATTCATTGAATATTAATGAGAATATGAATGAATATTTATTGGTTATGAATGTAGTTGGATGATAGTTGGTTGATGTTTGCATTTGTTGCTTTTGTTTCAGTTGCTATATGTTATATATTGATACTATTGCATATATACATGATTCTCATGTTGTTTGTTGAGTGTTTAGTAGGTGCGGATCGCGTTTGCTTCGCATTTGGAGCTCGCTTTCGCGCTATATTAGCCGTATATGCTTGCTAATAAAGTATAAGGTACATATCTCGGATTAAATATCGTACTTTTACACTTTTTTTTCCCTACGGGATGCCTCATTACTTGATGAGATGTATATTTGTGATATATATACTGTCATTTTTTTTTCGGATCGAGCCGCGCAAAGGAGACTATGGCGAATTTTTCCGAAAATTTAAGGCGTTAGAAATTTTTTTGAGAAAATTGGAATTTTTTTGAAAACTTTAACTTTGATTTTGGAATTGAAAGTTAAACAATAGTAATTGTTTTTGAAAAGATAACTAAGTATGATTGGAAAACTTAGTAAAGTTATTGTAAGAAATTTAATTATGAATTTGGGAAAATTAATAGATTCTGTAACTTTTCTTACTTAATAATTTCGAGGACGAAATTCTTTTAAGGGGGAAAGATTGTAACGACCCAGAAATTTTATTAATTAATATTTGAGTATTTAATTAATTTTAAAATATTAATAAGTGAATTTATAAGTCAATTGGATTTAATTGGATAATTAAATCGATAATTTAATAGGTTAAATTATGGAAATAATTGAAAATAGGGTTAAATATGATTGAAAATGATTTGTAAAATTTTATTTTATCATATTGAAGTTAGAATGATATTTTAGAACTTTTAAAATCGAATTAAAAGTTAATTTGTGAAAATTGAATATTTTAATATTTAAATCGACTAGTGAAAATAGTCAATTTTTGAACAGTCTCAGAATTGAACGAAACCAGTTCCATTGGATCCGTAATAGTTAGTTATTACCGGATTTCAATTTTCGTGTCAATCGGAGCTATCGTTTGATCGTGGCAGCTCGAAACGCATCGATTTATTTTTAATTTTAATTTGGCGAGTTAAAATAGCCATTTTTCAAAAAGTCTCGGATTTCGACGAAACCAGTTTCATCGGATCCGTAATGTGATATTATTGTAAGGTTTCAAATTTCAAGTCAATTGGATTTACCGTTTGTCCGGTACAAATTAAAACGCCTAGAAATCGATTTAAATCGGTTTAATTTAAATTGAGCGTTTACAGCCATAACTCGCACAGATGTCCGAATTAGCTTTCGAAACCTATTCCATTGTGTCCGGAACGCGGGGTAAACCTTAGAAATGCTGGTTACGGCGCCTAAATCGGAGTTCGGAATTTCCGGATGAATAGTGTCGAACGAAACTCTATAAATACACCCACCACCTTCATAAATTTGATAAAAAAAATAACTAAAACCCTAATCTAAAACCCTAGCCGCCACCCTAACATTCAAAGGCCAGAATTCAATCTCATTTCCTCCTCAATTACTTCCAATCCGTGAAGTTTTAGCCGAAGTTGTTAACTACAACATTGTAGAGCAAGGCGAGAGCTTCAGATCCATACGGATATGATAAGGTTTGGCGTCGCGTGGAGGTGGCAAGATGGCTGCGTGCGTGGCCGTTCATTGGCGTGCGCAAGCATCAGGGAGTGGACGAGCTTGGCATGGTGGAGGCCGTGCATAGGGGGGGTGAAGGGCTACGTGATGGAGGTCATTGATCGTGCTATAGATCATCGTGGAGGAAGGATTAATTAACCCTAGTTTAGGTTGTGATAGGTTTGTTTGTGCGTATAGTAGTCTGTAGGCGTGCGTTTGGGAAGAGGAGATGAAGTTGAGGGCTGTGATGTGGAGTGGCAACAGTGGACGGCCAAGATTGCTTTGGATTTGATAAGTAAATTTATATTGTAAATGTGTTTATAAAATCGTGTAACTTGTAAAATCAATAACTTTTTCATACGAGGTCGAAAAAATGCAAACTCAGTTGCGTTGGAATCGTATGGACGAGCACTACGCGATGGAGTTGGTTTGGAGTCGTTTGGAGTTAGTGAGAATTTTGGGTAAAATTAAACGCGCGTTTAATTTTATTCGAAATAAATCGCTAAAACGGAAATAAAATCAAGGTGAGAACTTCTCACTCAATCGAATCAGTTTCGATTTTATTTTAAATAGTTAGATTTAAAATATTTGAATGCATGTTTGAATGATGATTGTTATCTATTGATTGTTAAAATAGACATTATACGCCGTTATTAAGCGGATGTTATTTAATAAAAACATATACCGCGAATATTTCATAAACAGTGAAATTGGTATTATAAATAATATCAATATATATATATTGGCATATGTATATATTGCAGTTGTTGATTTCCCGTATTTTTTAGCGGATGAGACCCTATTACGCCGTTATTAAGCGGATAATATTTAATAAGAACATATACCGCGATAATTTCGTACTGGAGCGAAATTGGTATTGTGCTAATGTTTGTGGATGCAGAAAAACAGGTTGGAGGGATCCAACTGGATTCCTCAACAGTTTTTATTTGATTTCAGATATTTTGATATTCGTTGATTATCATATACGATATGTGATATCGTTGTAGTCGTGATTGACTATTTGGTGTGTAGCATCATTGGACCCAAATTTTGGGATTTTAAAATGATTTTAAAGTGATTTTTGAAAATATACTTTATTTTCGGAATTGATCCATTTTAAATAAATAAACGTTATAATTTTTAATGTTATAAAAATTATGATTTTTGTGAAATATAGTTAAAAGCTGACTTTTTGAGAATACGATGCTATTGATTTTATAAAATAGTTTAATCGGGATTTTAGAAATTATTGTGAAAAGATTAAATATAGGATTTATAAAAATTTAATTATTTTATGAATCAAAATGGTGAAATAATAAAGGAGATTAAAGTCGTTTTAAAGAATAATATAAATTGATTTATATTAAGAGATTTATAAATGGATATTTATAAATTGAGATATTGAAATTATAAAACGAGTTTTATAAGTGTTTGAATGAAGTGCAAATGGATTGCATAAGTGAATGGAATTTATAAAATTATAAATGATGAAGTTATAAGTGAAATTTATAAATAGTAAGATTTATAAATTTTGTGAAGTTATTAAAGAATATATTTGGATGAATAATTGAATCTTATAAGTTATAAGATTTATAATTATGAAGTTTAAAAGAACGATTTTATAAAATAATCGTTTTATAAGCATTTGACTTATAATATGAACTTTTAGTTTATAATTGAGTTATAAACTGGAATAGGTTAATAAAGGAATTTATAAAAAGGAAGTTTTTATAAATAAATAGAAATGGAATTTATAAACGTTGTTTTATAAATTCGAAATGACTTATTTTGATAAGTAAATTATTATAACTTATGTATGGAGTTATATTCACGTTTTTAGACCGTGAATAATCCTTTGAAATAAAATGCATAGAATTGATGAAATTTGTTAACGTAGTATATTCACGTTTTTGAATAGTGAGTAATACGTTAAAGAAATTGTTTTGAATGTGAATGTTTTAAATAGAATTAAAACGATCTAACGATGTTTTAAAATGTGTTGAGATTCGAAACCATATATTTCAACATTTATTGTTGAAATAGATGTTTCGAGATATAAAAGGAAATGGTGGACTATAACACTGTTGTTATAGTAAATGATTTCCGAATGGAAATGTTTTGTATAGTATTGGGATTTATATATCTATTTTAATTCCGAATCCCTATACTAGTGATTTTGGGTTGTCGTAACGATGTTTTACGCAACATTCGTTTTGGCCCAAATAAATATGTTAAAGAGAATGATTTCCTTAAAGAATGAAATATATACTTAATTCGATTTAAGTATATGGAATATTTTCCAAGGTTGAAAATAAATAAAATTTGTGAATTACTTATGAATAAATAAGTATGGAAATGTTTTTCCAATGTGAAATGAAACGTTTTGAGAATTTATCTTTTTGAAGATAAATTGAAAATGGATAATTGAAATCGTATATGCATGGATATTTTGAAATATAAATTCATTATGGAATTTATATGAGAAAGTGGAATTTGTTTGAAAATAAATATTGATTTATTTTTGAAGTGTTGAAATTATATATCTTGTAAAGATATTTTTGGAAAGTAAATAATTTGGAAAATTATTTGGAATCTGGTGATGTGTGCATATCAATTGATAGTTCAATAGCCGACTATCAATATTTCCCTTTGAATGGGTAATTGATATGATTTGATTGAATTTGAATGCCACACTTATTTTTGAATAAGCGCTCACTATTCGGGTTAACAGGGAAAGGACCATGGGGTCGTATAACCCATTCCGAATATGTGATACGTCGTTGTGAATTGCATTGAAGATCGGTGTTGAAGACCCGGTATTTGCGAGAACGATAGGATGACCTGTCGATTGACTCTGCACCGAGTTGCTCCGGTATAGAGTTCTCCATATGTGATGGTGAATCCGATCAGGATTGTGAATATCCGGATTGCAAGGACTTCTTTGTAAGTGCCTTCGGTTCTGTTCGAGCCCGGAACAGACTTGTATGGATTGTATGTCTGACATTACAAGTTGAGATATAAAGCCGATTTCTTTCAAATATATTTCTGTTGGTGGCGGAGAATTTATTCTTTTAGCTTAACACCCTTCTCTGAGACGTACGAGCTCAGAGGTTATATAGTTGAAGTTATCAGCGATATATTCCCAATTTGGTAATGTGGCATGCTGAGTGATGCTGAAATGATCATTGTGTTGATTATTTGTGATAGGATCGTTTATTTGATCGTCTATCCTTGTGATCATTGTGTTGATCATTTGTTGACCCAAAGCATGGCTTTTGTATAAAGTATGTTTTTGTGGACGTGACTTCGTCGAGCCTCACACCCCGGAATGGTCAAAACAGGAAAGATGCGGCAAGGTTATGAGGGGTAGCTCCCTTTAGGGTATGTGCATTTCCTTCTGGAAAAGGGTGGTATCATGGTATGGAGCCCAGATACTTACTCATGTTGAAAACACTTTGTTATGATTGTGTGAATTGATTACGAGCGCTCGGTGAAAGGTCCCAAAGGACCGGGGGATGTCATACTCGTGTAGTAGTTACCTAGTGATAAAGGTAACCCGGCCTTGTGTTGGCAGAGAGCTGGTTAAGTTCTCGGGGACGTCCATCCAGAGGCGTTTCCATGTGGCAATGGGAAGTTCCTTGGCCTGACCATTTGTTGGAAATCCAAAGAAACAATACGAAACTTGTACGGTATTAGTTGTATAACCTGCTATGGAATGTGGCGGTAACCTGCTATTGAACATAGTAGCTATAGTAGGCATAAGTGCGGAATGTCTATGCTGGCTAAGATTTATATCTTTATTTTCGAAATGATTTTCCTCTACACTATGCACTAATAATAATATCAAATGTTATTTTAAATGCGTATCAAGCATCTTTGGCTATCATAAGGAGAAATCTCCTCTGATTCTGCGTTTGCATGTGTGTGTGTGCGGGAGGCCTTATGGTAGTCTCATTTTTAAAAGCATTGCGAATTGAATTTAAAATATTCTTCTATTTTGATTTTAAAGATAAATAAACTGTTTTGAGTTCTCACACCAGTCACATGACTGACTTGGAGTTTATTGTTTTCCTTCCTAAACTCTGGGTGCCCACCAATTTCCACACGGGCAGTCAAGAGTTAGGTTTATCAGGATATTCTGGATATTCAGGAGTTGCTGGAGGCAAGCTGGATGGCATGGCGTATTACTAGTTTATATAGTATTTCTTTTTTCCGCTGCACTGTTTGTTGTTGTTGTTGTACACTCTGATGATATGATGTAATGAAATGTGATGTAATGTAATAACTGATATAGTTCTTGTTTAAAGATTATTCATCTATTATTATATGTTGTTCCGCTGCGAATTGTGAGATTCTGTTGTTCTGTTGTTTTCTTTCTGTCCCGTTCTATTTTCAAATTCTCTATTTTTCTCTGCTTCTCTCTTCTTCTGCCTCTTTCTTCTCTTAAATTCTTTTTTAAAAACCCTAACTATTCGGTTTTTCGGCAACGAAAATCCGTATACGTTACAATATCCATCCAATCAACCAATCAATAATCAAATCAATATAAACTCATTTTCTCATTAACATTCACTGAATTGGTTTTCAATTTAAATCACATTTGATTCATTAACATTGGATTTTACTAACATTCATTCATTCATATCCAATTAGTTTACATTCACTTATTCATATTCCAATTTGTTCACTTCCAAATCAAATCAATTTCATTTCTATTTAATCTTACTTCACTTTCATTTCGAATTCAATTATTTAGCTTTCCATTTCATTAGTTCAATTTCATATGGATTTTCTATACGATCAATTAACATCCATTTAACAACCAATGTATAACCAACATTACCAAATTAGTTTACTTTACATTCATTCAAATTGGTTCAACACTTTTAAATTAAAGTTGAATTTCATAATATAACTCAAGTTCATATTCATTAATGAGTTCATTTCATTAATTCACTTTATTAATTTACTTGGATACCAAAATCAACTTCATTTAACATCACTTAAGTTATGTTTCATTTCAATTTCATTTACATTTACTTTCGCTATACAACTTAAGTTCACTACTAATTTAACTCAAATTCTATTTTTATTTAACTTTTACTTAAGTCAATTTCATATCACTATTCAAATTCTGATTTTGTTTTGCTTAACAAAATTGTTCAACCATTTTAACAATTGGTTTTACTTACCTTATCTCATTTTATAAGTTATACAACTTATTTATTCATAATTCCGTGAATATTTACCTAAGTTCACTTCTATTCACTAAACTCATTCTTTATAATTTCAAATCCAAATCAAAATCCAATTCAATTTATATAACTTTACTTTAGTTAAATTTCAAATCATATATTTAATATGCTAACTCAAATTTCTTTCAACTTTACTAAAGTAAATTCTTACTTCATATTATAAGTCCAAAACTTATTTTACTTATATTTATCAATTACAACTTGGATTTTAAATTCAAATTTGTTTATCAAAACAAAACTTCAATTTCAATTTACTTTGGTAGCAAATCCATCACACAGAAACTCGAAAATGATACTAATGATGTTGCAGTCATCACCCTTATTATTTCGCAGTAATAGTAGGGAATTCACTGCTTTATATTCTTTCAAAAAAAATCCTTTTATCTATAAATCACATTTATAAATCTTTTACTTATATAATTACACTATATTATTTCACCTTACTTACATAAGATCATTCCAAATTTATCTATCTTACTTAGATTTATAACAATATAATCTCTTTAATTTTGAAAATAAAACTTTCAAAATAAACAGGATTCAAACTTTCAAATTCATAGTTTAAATTCATTTTTATTTCCAACTCGTATTTACAAATACACTCAGGTTGTTCCATTTCTTATATATAAGTTTATTTCACAATTGTAAATTATATTAATTATAATTCCATCTTACAATTCATTTGCTTATATAATTTATTCTTTTACAGTTGTTGTTTTTATTTAGATTATTCAAACATCTTTTATTAGCTTATATATATTTACATTTTTAAACAACCAAACAACTAGTTTATATACACTTTAATAATTCCTAAAAAATTAATCCTTTATATATAAATATAATCGAGGTAAAATTATTTCATTTACCCAATTTAAAATGACACTATGTCGACTTGCCTCGTTTAATTGTTTGGAAATCCCTATTAATAACATGGCGTCCCATATACCGACCATAATTCACAAACAACTCAACGGATAAGCAAACACAATATAAAACACTTTATATTCACTAACAAATACGCGCTCATATATATAAAACACTGAAACCCAATCTAGGGTGCTATTGTCCCTATCTATACTGAGTACACATCAAAGCTTAGGAATATACAAAATCTAAGCTCTGATACCACGTGCGACGACCCGCAAATCCGTACTCTTTGAATCGATATAATCCACACATGTCCGACCTAAAAAGCACAGACTGACGGAAAGTCAATAGAAAGAAAAGAAGAGAGAAGATAGAACCAAACAGAACAATACAAAATCTCACATCGCAGCGGAAAATATATAATATCATATCAATGATCTTTACAAAACAAAAACTATATATACATACATAAATCAGAGTTTAACAATCAATCAATAGTTACTAGCTTGAATGGTTATAATAATATGTCCTCACAAAAGCTGATAACATACAACAACAACCAAGCACAACGGATAATCAAAACAAGTACGTGTATACGAAAATGAAGATCTCCAGCTCGCCTGCTGAAGCTCCAAAAGCATCAAATCTGAACCTGTAAATATACTCGGTCTGACCCGAGTATTGAAAGTGAAGAACGCCCGGATCAGTCTGGTAAAGCAGCGTGAGAAATATACTCAACTGAATTTATTAAATTACCAAATTTTTCCTTAGTTTTCAAAACAAAAGTATCTCGTAAGACAAGTCCACACATAAACACGGACATATTTTTAACTTACGATAACTAAAACATTTCTTTCATGTCAAATCCTCTCATATTATACTAGTGTCCAATATATACAAATAATATTAATCATAGTCGAAATGGTTACCCGTATAGCATTTCGAGGCTATTCATTACGCCTTTACAAACAAAATCGTAGCTCGTAGTGGGTTTTGGATTTCCATACAAATGACCAGGTGAATGGATTACCTTTCGAAGTGGTACACCTCTAGATGGATGTCCCGAGGCACAGAACATCTTCCCTCTGCCAACACAAGACCGGCCCACCTCTATAACTAGATGGTATCGAATGTGTCATCCTCCGGTCATTATCGACCTTTACCGAGGGCCCTCTAACATACAAACCATAATAATCAGATACATGACGTCATAGCGTGTATAGATATATCGAGAAGAGGATGATAATGTCCTACTTGGGAATGACCCACTTAGCCTTGCTGCATCTAACCCTGTTTTGGTCATTTTCGGTTGATGAGGCCTGACAAGGTAATGATTACCTTTCACAAATCACAATCACATCACTTTGAATGCGACACGGCCATTTTCGTTGACTACTAATTACCTTCCACAAAAATACAACCCTTAAGCTCATACGTCTCAAGGAGGGTGTTAAGCTAAGAGAAGTTGCCTTTTCCTCCACCACTGATGTACGTTTGTAAAAACCAATGTACGTAATCTATTGAAATGCATTGTCAAACAAACATCCATACAAATTGTCCAGGAACATGACAAACCGATGGTACTTTCCAACCACATCCTGTCGGGAAATCCCTAGGATTAGTAGCGAATAGTCCTCGCATTAGATATTTCATAATGAAGAGACCACTGCTACTGGATGTATATTGGGATTTTAACCCCCAAACGATCAACAAGCAGTCCCCTAAAATGAAACTCTGAAATATCAATATCATCACAAGCAACCTGCACAATCGTCGCATATACGTTGGTCCGAAGTGGTTTTCGGTTAAACTGACCCTGGTTTCTTTGCACCAACAACGCAAAAGCATTTCTCAACTTCACACAAAAACTAAGTCTCATAGACTTATCACGTCTCCAACTTTCAACTTGCCATCCTTCGGCCAAGAAGGAAGCTCGATAGATTGGAGTAATACTCTGCACTATACGAATCAACATCCTCAACACAAATGATAATCAAACCTACACAAAAGGTTACGTACTAAGTGTACGACTAAATAGTTCCCACATCAAGTTGAGGAAATAAAATTTCGACCAAGTTTGATAGTCGGTTATTTAACTATCAAAGCAAACAAACAAATATTCAACACCATAACAATCAATGTGCCCTTTTAATTAATCTTTTATTAATTAAATCATTGCCAAATATTCATTTCAATTTATCTTCCAAAGATATAATCTCAAAACATTTCACTTCATATTGGAAAACATTTCCATACTTATTTAATAATAAGTAATTCACAATTCTATTTATTTTCGTCACTTAGAAAATATCAAATATACTTAAATTAGGATTAAGTATATATCTATTCTTTTAAGGAAAGTATTCTCTTAAACACGTTTATTTGGGTCAAAACGAATGTTGCGTAAAACATCGTTATGACAACCCAAAATCAATAGTATAGGGATTCGAAAATAAGATAGATATATAAATCCCAATACTATATAAAACATTTCCTTTCGGAAATCATTTATTATAACAATAGTGTTATAGTCCATCATTTCCTTATTTCTCGAAAACGTCTATTTCAACAATGAATGTTGAAATCTATGGTTTCGATCCTTAACATAGTTTAAAACAACTTCAAACAATTTAGCTCCATTTTAAAATATCACTTTCCAAAACATTTCTTTAATATATTATTCACCGTCTAAAATCGTGAATATAATTCTCTAACCAAATTCAATATTTCTACACATTTATTAAAGGATAATCCACTTTCCAAAATCATGGATATATCTCCTTTAATAAACTTCTATATTTAACTTAACAAATCCAGTTGTTTTCAAATTTATGAAACAATGTTTATAAATTCCATTTATGTTTTTAAAAAAATTGCAATTTATAAATCTATTTTATTAACCAATTCCATTTATCTCATTTATATACCAAATCCAATTTATAAGTAAATTGCTTATAAATCATTTATTTTACAAATTTATTTATTTTATAACTTCTTAAATTATAAATCTTATTCACTTATAAGATTCATTTATACTTTACTTAAACGTTTACAAAACTCCTTTATAATTCCATCACTTTGATTTATAAAATTCAATTTTATAAGTCTTATATATAAATATAATCCATTTATAATAACTCAAAATCCCCATTTAAACTATTTTACATAATAATTATCTCTATATTTCAAAAAAAATCACATTTCAACTATATTTCTCAAATATCATAATGTTTATAACATAAAAATTATAACATTTATTTATTCAAAATAAATCAATTCCTTTACAATTCATAAAAATCAATAAAACGTTTATTTCCAAAATCACTTTTAAAATCCTTTAAAATTTGGAAATCATCACTTAAACATTTTTAAATTATCAAAATAGGCCCAATGCTGCAACAACACTAAATACATCAATCACAACATCCAAAACATCATATATCATATGATAACATAATATATCACAATATCTGTAAATAAATCAATACGAGTGAGGAATCTAGTTGGATCCCTCCAACCTATCATCTGCAACAAATATACATATTAGAATATGTGTACAATGTCTGTTCGAGGCAGACGTGCGTACAAAGGATCATCCGCCCATACACGGGAACGTATAGGGTCATCTGCTCCACTAGGCAGGTAAATATCCAAATACTAACCAAAATATCATATATCGTTCAAACAATCATCAAAAATCATAAATAATATTTATTCTCACTTATATAAAAATATCAGTGAGTCAGAAAGAGTGAGTTGTACTCACATTGCTTACAATAGCAGTTTAATTTTATCCAAAATTCACACCATTTCCAATCAACTCCAAACTAGCTCCATCGCGTAGTGTTCGTCCATATGAACCCAACACAATTTGTTTCATGCGAAACGGACCTCGTATGAAAAAGTTACAACGTTTTAAAGTTTGTACGATTTTTATGTAAATCAATTTACATATTTATTTTTATTTTTAAACCTTCTATCATCACAGCTGTCCATTCCATAAACCCTAGATATAGGCCGCTGGTTTTCTTCTTCCTCCTTCACGTTATTTCCAGGTCTTACATACACAAAACAACCCATAGAGCCGCCGTCCCTTACTTGAACAAACACGCCACATCGTCGATCTTGACGACGATCAGGGGCCGCCAAACGAACGACCACCACGAGAGCTACCCACAGCCAGAAGATGGGTGCACTCAGCCGCCCCTTGCCCTCAGAATCGCGCACAAAACGTGGATGAACGCGGCCAAAATTTGTCGTCGACGTTGAACTTCAAGCGATCACAGCCGTATGGATTCGAAGTACTCACTTAGCTCTATAATGTTGTAGTTGGAAGATTCTCGAATAGATTTATGGATTGGAAGAGATTAAGAGGGGAAGAAGGCGAATTTCTAGCCATTAACATCAAAGTGGCGGCTAGGGTTAGCTTTCCCTAGGTTTGTCGCAAAAAGGAAAAAGTAAGGTCCTTTTATAGAAAATTTACGCGCACTATTCATCCGAAAATTTTCCGAACTCCAAATGAAGCATACCGCCCGGCGTTTATAATATTTTACCCCTATTCCGAACGCAATGGAATATATATCGGGAGCCAGTTCAATCATATTTGAAAGATAGTTTTCAAATCGAATATTTAAATTTAAAATTTCACTTAAACAGATTTCTACGCGTTTTAGCTTGCCCCGGATAAACCGTAAATCTGATTAACACGAAATTTGAAATTTTACAATAATATAATATAACAGATCCGATGAAATTAGTTTCGTCGAAATCCAAGACTGCATGAAAAATGGCTATTTTTACACATTAATTAAATATTAAAATATTCAATTTCTACAAATTAACTTTCATTTCAATCTTAAAAGTTCTCTAACATCATTCTAATTCAAATAGAATTTAATTCAACTTTATAAATCATTTTTATTCACATTAAATCCAATTTCCAATTATTTACACAATTTCAAATATTAAATTATCGATTTAATTATCCAATTAAATCCAGATATTCGAAATATTATTTATTCAGCTTATAAAATTAACTTTTAAATATTTAAAATCAATTAAATATATGAATTTCAAATGACGGGAATTCTGGGTCGCCACATCGGCCATTGTTAAGGGAAACCAAAAGCAGAAACCTAAGGAAATCTAAGCAAAATGCTGACGAGGAATTTAATCAACTCAAATCTCAACTCTCTTTATCAAATCAAGGTGAAATATTATTATCCATCTCAAGTATGCTAGTTTATTTTGGGTTTTAAGATTAAACTCGAATCTTATGATTGTTATTATTGCATGTTGTGAATGAATGAGGATTATATGCTTATTGATATTATTGGACTTATTATGGAATTGTTCAATGGGTATTAAGAGTGAAAACGTAGTTTATGACATCCATTTTACTTGAAATTTCGATATATTGTTGGAAATATTATTTATAAGTATTTTCTAACTTCACTATTTTCCAAGTAAGTATGAATATTTTATGAATTTTCTAATTGAGGAAAATGATTTATTTTGGGTTTTAATTATTAGAAATAATCAAATAAAGTTTTTGGTCTTGAAGTTTTTATATGCTAAAGAATTTGTTAATTCTAATTTATCATGATTTTTAGTGATTTTTACAGAGTATTTATGAATTATTATGTATTTATTAGGCCGAAAAGCTTAATTATTATATTAAATAATAATATAAAATTATTGGTTTGCAAAATTATTTTGGAGAATGTAATTTGATTTATAGCCTCTTTTGAAAAGGATTTGATAAAGAAGTTTAATATCCAATAACAATTTGACAAAGGATTAGAGTTGGTGAAAAGATATTGCCTTTACTGAAAGCCGACGTCCATCTATGCCACAGCTACCAATGCTGCATATTTTCTATTAGTTATAATATGTTGCTTTATGGCAAAAATGTAGCATATTTTATATCGGCTATAGCAGTGCTGCAAGTTTTCACCAAGGATTAGAGAATAAAGACTAGATAATATGATTGGTGTAAGATAGGGCTATATACTTCAATTATTAGCCCCTAGTTGATATTAATCCATAATTCGAGTGCACATGGCTTTGTTAAGTGCAAAATTAAAAGTTGATTTACAAACAGAATGGAATATAACCTAGGTAGGTTATTACTTGACGTGCAAAACCATTATGTTCATAGTGACCCTGGAAAAACTATAAGATTGACAGTTGATCAGGTAAAAAATTGGATGATTGTGTTTGGATGGTTTACCCCTAGTGCAAGTTCGTTAAATTTGGTAAATATGGTAGACCCGAGTCAGCCATTTAGGTTTGTAGTCACTTTGAAAAATTATAAAGTAGAGACAGACGGTCAATTAGTTGAGATGGATTAGTCAGGATTACCCATCTAGCATGCATTCGTTTAATTATCTAGTGTTCATATAACCATTATGATTGCAGGAGCAGGATTGTGATAGACATATCATTAAAGGATACTAGTGAGGGGAAAACCCATTTCGCGGTGGTCATTCTCAGTAGATACTATTATTGAGATAACACATTATTACTCACATCAAACTTTTTATCTGACCATAAGTTTTTGTTTTCCCCTTTAGCTTTCGGGTACTCATTTGAGTATATCGAGTGTAAGTGTTCTAGGTTTTAGGTTTGATGAATAATGCTTCTAAAGATGTTCAGGAGGCAGAGCTAGCTATATAAGAGTCTATTTATGTTTACTGCGTTATCATTTTGTTTGAATATATGTAATGGCAGAAGTTCTATTTGTCTAGAAGTAAACTCTAATCAATGAAGGGGGCATCTTCATATGTCACTCGGCATATTTCCAATATCTTTATTTTATCTAAACTTGGATAACATTTTGAGATTATGTAATGAATATGGAAATTAACTAATGAAATCCGTGTTTTGAATTTTTTTTCATATTTTTATGTTTCTATTGTTAATGATACTATTAACTGATCTCATTTTGTCACCAGAGAATAATCGTATTGATGACCGCAGCATCAATAGTGCTTATTTTCAAGCCTCAAAATATGGAATGTTACAGTCCATTTTAACTTGGTAAGGAGTGTTAGGGAATAACATCATTAACTCCAGTTGATGATGAAGTGTAGCTTCTAGCAATTACCTTTTAGCATTTTTAGGATGTAATCGCTAGTTATTTCCCTTCGAATTCAGGAAAAGCATACAATATAGTAAAGAGATATATTCCTCTTTTACTATTGTATTGATTTAATGAATGGGATGCGACCACTTTTTTATATACACATATAATATATGTGTGTGTATGGAAGTTTATAAAATAATTAGGAAATTAAGTTAGAAACTAGAAATTAAAAATGCTTAAATCCTAAAAACTAAGGATTTTGGAAAAAATATATTTTAGCAAGTGGAAGAAAGGGAAAGGTTGTTGTGGAATATGGCTCACTATCGCTATGCCTTAAAAGCTAAAATTTATAAATACGCTTGCAGGTAGTTGTTATTTTAGCATAAAAGAATAGAAAAGGCTCCCCAAATGTTGGATTAACTACATAATACTATGGTCAATCGTATGAATTAACTCATTAACTGAGTCTTGATTTTGTTAAGATGTGCTTTGATTTGTTTCTAATGGTAAAAAGGGCAAATATTAAAAAGAAATTGTGCTCGAAAGCTTGGGAAATTTTTGTTTAAATTCTTCTAAAAAGTTGGTTTCAAAGTATTTAAAAATAATGAAATGATGGCAGTACATTTAGAAGTGATATGAAATATTTTCAAAAAGGGATTACGGAATTTAATGGATTTTGATAAATAATTCTAGAAATGTTTGGAAGTAAGTTTAAAAGTGGTGGAATGCTTTAGAAAAAACGATGGATAAATTTTGTATAAAGGAATTTCAAGTAATTTGGAAAAGTTGGTGCAAGTTTTGAAAAGTTGAGTTTAAATGTTTTTTATGATTTTGTTCAAGTGCTTAAATGATTTTGGGAATTCAATTCTTTAAACTATTTTGCAAGTTGGAAATTCTTTTGGAAATAGTGTTTAAAAGTTTTCTTTTGAAATGATAATTTTTTTGATTTTTAAATGCTAGATACTAGCGGAAGGAGCATCAATGTGTTAGTAAGTATGAATTTTACTATCCAACAAGAGTGATAATAGACTAAATGTAGGCAATAATATGGAAAAAGACTGTTTTAGCTTTTGAATTTCTATTTCCATACCTTGTTGATAGAGAAATGAAATTTACGCTTAGGATAAATATGCTTTAACATCCAAAATAATCCTCATTATGCATATTATACTTGGAAAAGTTGAAAAAATATTATGGGCGGAAGACAAGATTCCAAAAGAAGGGTGGAAAAGTAAGATTTTCCATCCAAGTTTCTTTTCCGACATAGGACTAAAGATTTGGAAATTTAAATTTCATAATTTTTGGATGTTAAAAATTGTGTTCTAGGTTTTGGATAGTAGGGATTAGATGCAAATTTGGTCGAACCATACTCCTACTTATGGAATATGGATATTATTAAGTGAAAAATTATTTTTAAAAACTTGCAAACATATATAATTACCAGTATATCTAGGTTGTTTGCACTTCAAAATATTTATAAAAGAATGCATTCATATAGGTGGCGCCAATTCAGAATCATTCTGCATACATGTCTTATAGATTGTGATACACCAGGCACTTCACATATTTGGCAGCAAAATCGGATGTATACTAATTGGTTAGTTACCTTAAATTGGTTGTGCCCAATGTTACATGATTAAATCCTTAGGGAATTTCAGGGGCAAAATTCTTTTGGGGGGGGGGGGGGGAGAATATAACGCCATGCAAAAATTAACGACAATTAATAAAGCCCCAAAAATAGAATTTACGAAAACGTTGAAATTTGGCTATGAAACTTGCACCATTGCTTTCATGGAGATTTTTTAAGCAACTTTCATATTTTGAGTTTCGTGATCGAAGCTCAAACGAAAAATTTATTAGCATTTGAAGTTTAAAGAGAGAAAATAATTAAATATGAAAAAGGAAAATTAAATAAATATTAATTTCAATACCCCATCGGTTGACCCACCATGGGTCGGTCGATTGGCTCGAATATGATTGCTAGGGTTTGAGCTATGGCCAATAGCCTGGATTTAATTATTTTAATCTAAAAGTAACGATTGCTTCATGCGTCTATAAATAAAGACATAACCCCTCACTTATCTTCTCATATTTTTCAATCCAAGCAGCAAAGTTCTGCCATTTT
Source organism: Allium cepa (assembly GCA_030765085.1). Classification (NCBI taxonomy): domain Eukaryota; kingdom Viridiplantae; phylum Streptophyta; class Magnoliopsida; order Asparagales; family Amaryllidaceae; genus Allium; species Allium cepa. The sequence continues at coordinate 604,133,001 of CM060932.1, read as the reverse complement.
CTATTCTCCGCTACTTACAAAAATTATAAAATATTATATATATATATATATATATATATATATATATACACACACAAAAAATCAGAGAAGTGCGAAAAATTAAAAAAAACAGAAGAAATGAATAAATAATATGGAAAAAGATAATTTTAACCTATATTCCCCTTAACCTCCAATCTTTTCATAGATTTTAATTTTAATAATATGTATATACTAATATATACACCCCTTGTTATACATATTCCTTTGGATTAGAATTGAAAAAGGAGTCAAGTAAAGGATTGAATCCAGATTTGGAAAACTTAAAAAGTGGGAAATTATATAATTTATTTATAAAGAAATTTATCTCGTTGAATTCTTGTTTAATTATTATGCCTAAATAAGATAAGATAAATTAAAGCTTAAAATAAATGTACATGATTATCTTCTATGTATCCAATAAAATAGGTAATTAGAATAGAAATAATATGAACAACCTAATATGGATATTTGAATTCAGTTCCAATATTTATCGTTACATACGGTTTGTAAATTTATACTAGATCTATAATTGGGTTGTAAATTAGGTTGCAATATGAATTTCTTTGTTTTGATTTATTTAGAGGGGGTTCCATCTAATTTCCATAAATTATCCAATTCTAAAATATGTATAAATGCGCGTCGTTTGAATTGACAAGAGATATACCAAAAATGGAAAGAGATGCTGAAGATATAAATATTCTTTCCCATAGCTTATACTGTTTATTTGAATAGAAGTAAAAGGATAATTCCATGTAAATTCAGAAGAAGAAAAGATCTTACGTTTGGTTAATTTATAGAAAATTTTAATGGTTACCTTTTTAGAAGGATAGCTTTGATAAACTAAAATGTGAAAAGAAATTCTTTAGTTTAGAAATTAATAATTATAAATACACACACGCATGTATAACCATGCTTAATGTTCAAATATATATAGCGAAATTTACGATTATATACGTATTAGCTATTAACAGTGTAATAATTAATGGACTAGGATTTATAGACATTAATTACAAATTTAAACGGCAATAATATGTGATTAATAGAGAGTTAGAAGGGAACTAAATGGGGACTGATTAGGGGACTTAATATGGCATTTAGGAAGGAATTGAATAGGCATAGATTTTGAAACTAGATTAAATGTGTATTGATTAGAGATTGTCAAATTTTGATATTAATGACTAATTATTATGGGTAATAGTCATTCATTAGACATTTCAAGGAAACCGAAGCCTAAGCGTATTAATTAGGAATAATAACGTAGCGAATAAATAAGTATTAACACTATTAATTATAAGTAGAAAGCAATTTAGTTTCGATATTAAGGAATTATATAGCTTAAATTATACGTTTAGGACAAACATAAATTAGTATGTCTAACCCAACACTTAGGCTTTGGGTGGTAGGTTTGGTTTAGTGGGTTTGGATGCGAGGCTTGTAGAGTTACACAATAGAAGTCTGCCTTCCACCTAGAGGCTACCAGCAATTGTGTATACTTACTACTGATATGGGACATCTCCAACCATAGGACCCATGAGGAAGGGATACGTGTAGGATGTAGGACCTATGGGTCAGAGGTATTAAGTAACTATTGTAGGATCTACCTCCTTCCTACTTAAGAAGTGTTAAATGGTCGGGGTTAGCATTAGGCATGGTAGTGGGAAATCTGAAAGGGGTCCGCTTCGAGGTCGAGGTATTAAGTGACTATTTTAAGGTCCATCTCTCCTCATAAAGAAGTATTAAGTAGACATATGAGATTTCATGCGACATTAACTAAGGAGTACTAAAGAGGGATCTATCTTGGGTTAGATATTACATGATGGGGACTTGCCTAGGATATTGGTATTAAATGGTCAAAGTTTGCCTAATTTTGATTAAAGAGGTATTATGTGGCTTGCATACTCCTTCTCACATTGTTAGAACATGACTAACGATAGTTGCATAGGACTGGAAAGGGCTTTTAGCCTACAGTTGAGGGTACGTTGTAGAGTTCGAATGCAATCAGTAATATGGCAATTATAAAGCCTTAACTAGGTGTCAACGATCTCTATAGTTAGGATCGATTCACTAGAGATTATGTTGCGAAGGGTCCGCTTCGGGGACTGAGATATTACATGGTTGTTGGGTAAGTGTCCTCACTATTCAAGAAGTATTAGTGGTCGGTGTTTTTAGGTAGTATATGTTCATATATAAGTATGTATGTATGTATGTACGTATATGTATATATGGTCATATATAACTATACCTTAGAGAAGGTTAGGTTGGGAGTATCATACGCGAACTTTGGATTAAATAGATTAACTATAAATAATAGACATAACGTTTAAATGGAAATCAATAAGCCAAAATCAAATGTATGGATGAAACATGCAATTTTTCAGTCAGAACATTGTTCCGACCTTCCTCCTCATAATAACCCACATGTTAGGACTAAAACAATAGGCTATTGGTGCAAGACGGGAAAAACAGACGATGAAGTCTTCTTATTAATGCCCGACATGGACAAGGCGACTAAATATCCAAGGAATGATATTCCAAGATAATAGTCGTAGTCAATGCATATGTTCTATTATATTTCTATATTCCATTATGAGTTTATTTTATCACATTCCGATATTAGTGTTTATGACAGGTAAACAAAACCAACAATCCATGTCCTAATGGACTACGGTTTTGATCTAGTCAAAATTCGGACCCACTAAGGTGCGGGTTGATACCGATAATGTACTTGGAATCCTTAGATCTGTGCATCATACCATATGACTTAGTCAATACTCTTAATTGTTTTATTGACAAAAGAGGAATATTTATTCTCAACATAATAAGAAGCTTATAGTTTCTCTCTAATGCACGAGAATACTTATTAGACATTATATTCTGTTATTTTCATTTAGATTTGGTCTATTTTATTTCACTCCACCCCCACCCATAAGCAGTTTTATCTTTGGATCGTATCCAAACACATTTTACTACCAATAATTTCTAAAATAAATTCAGTTTCCATAAAGTTGGTGTTTCTTGAAAAAACAATTATTTCTCAATGCGATGGAATAGGTATTCACACTCATTTTATGAATTGCCTTACATATTATATATATATATATGATTTTAGCTTACAAAATTTATGTTGAAAACATAAATTTGTCAATTAATAGTGATGGGTCCCAATAAGAATGAGTCCCAAACTCCTTTCGAATCGTCCACACAAGATCCATTACAAGAAATTATTACGTGTAGTCACTCGACTCTCAAAATCTGCCAACTCCTTGACTTAGAATACGTTGGAGTATCTTATAAACACTTATCTTGTATGATTTTGTAAACTATTCTTTAACTGAAACTAATTTTGACCTTATGTGCTATTCTTAAGTACACAACCTTACAAAAGGAGTTAACTCAACTCCACTCCTTATCAATTGTACTTTATTCAACAAAGTTCGATTACCCCTTACTAATACATCATTATGTATCATAGGGTGGAGTGACTTTTGAGATTGAATCTTTATTCATTTTTAGAACATTTAAAACCCTTCCTATTTTACTTACCTATTTGTTCAAGTACAATTATTTTATTTCTTTTGCATATTATGTCTTTTACTTTCATTATATATTCTATAAGCTTATCATAGACATACTGCGTGTGTATCTAATACACATGTTCATGTCTATGATAATTCATTATTGAAATTAAAAAAGTATGAAGAACAATTTTTGGTAACATCTCACTTACAATTGCATACATCAGTACATATCAATCGAAGAGTTCGCCATCTCTTATGCGCTCCTACTAAATGGGAGCTTTACCCTTTATCATTTGAGCTGTAATTCACTTATACCATAAGATTCATAATCATATGATTAAGGAATTATTTCTCAAAATTACGGCCTAGTCCATAATTCAAAAATAGTTGCAAATAATTCTAATACTTCTGTATTTCCTATTGCATCGGTTTTGTTATGAAGAAAACTATTATTATAGTTTTTTTTTATAATGAATATTTAAAATATTCATATTAAAATAGAACTATGACTATTTTCAATCAATACAAAAAATAGTTATTATTTCATGTATAACATTTGGTATGTTTGTGAAAACAATGTGTCTATTAAGTAGTGTGTATGGTATGCTCTCACTATTTTTGTCTTTACTATAATAGCACACGAAATACGAAGCTCCATTCAACCACGTAATATGAGCTATTTATTGCATTCAGTGTAGCTAGATTGCAGTCGAGAGTTTTCAGATCAAATATCTTAAACTTGGATAAATAGATCTCATATAAAACAATTTTCTATATGAAAATACATTTTAGAATAAAAATCATATTTTGCATTCCATATTAAGATCTGTTGTTATTTTTCAATCTCATTTCCGATGTTTCTTTATGAAGCGGAAGTGACTATTCACTCTCTTCATCCCAACTGTGCCTTAGCTCATATAAACTCTTGTACATTCACTTTCCTTTCTAAATAGACAAACCATTCAAATGTACTACAATATCATAGCGAACTATTTACAAAAGTGCATTTGGTCATCCTTAACCTTCAACGACATCAAATAAGTTGCACTTTACGTAAGCTGATCAAACTGATATTTTAGTGATCGAATTTTTAGATCTATCTTGCAGCTTTTATTCTAGTGTTACATTTAACCGAACAAGATCATTATTGTAATTAGTCATTTTGAACACATGATCTAACATCATGGTTTACTTGTTTATTTTGAGTGAATTAATTTCATCGAGCTTTGATACATTACTCATGATTGGTCGCCATATAAAAATTATATATGATCATATATTGATCAAATATCCTATTCTTATATTTCTTTTAAAGTTTGAAACTCATGAAAGTCAATAGACAATTCCAAGCAAATAAAAGCGCAAGTGACCCAGTTTCGAACATATTTATTAGTTGTATTATTAGGTGCTTGCCAGAGACTTGAACTAACGGCATGTGAAAAATTTATTGGTATGTATATTGTATATTTCTATTTGTCAATCTTAAATCAGTTCATTTGTATATTTTAATTGACAGATATTTTACCAATTATGTTATTTGTACAAATTTATTGAAGTAGATTAGTTTAATTTATACACATTGGATGTTCTTATATTATTAGGTAGGTTAAATGTTTTCATTTCATTTATCTAATACGTTCCTACTAGACTTTCATGTTTCTCGAAAATCCTAAGGCAAAACATAAAAATCTTTCGACATCTGTGACAACACGAATTTTTCAATCGTTGATTTTGAACGTTTAATTTATTTTAAATGATCAATTTGAAATGTAAATGGGATTTTAATTTGAAGTTATCGATCAAATAAGAGGGATGAAGCTTAAATTCCAAATATAGCAATTTATTGAATAAATTAAAGTGTTGAATTAATAATTGAAAAATTATTTAAATAATTGAAATTGAATTGAATGTGAATCGAAATGATTTCTAACATGGATATAAATTCTATTTGAAATAGAACTCAATTGATAAGTTTTTAAAACTGGAATTTCAAGTGATTTCGTCAATTGTTGAAATCGTCGATTTAATCGACGCGTTAAAATAGCGATTTAGGGCACAGTCTCGAAATTTGATGAAACTAGTTCCGTTGGATCCGTAATAGTGTAATATTATCGGATTTCAAATTTCATAGCATTTGGATTTAACGTTGGATCATACAGGATAGAAACGCATTGAAATTAATACCGAAAATTTAATTAATAATTGTCGATTCAAAAAGCTATCTTCCACATACAATCAAATTAGGACACGAAACTTATTCCACTGAGTTCGGAATAGCGATATAACATTAGGAATGCTTGGCGGCATGCCTCAATAGGTGTGTAGGATTTCAGTTATGCATAGCAAAATTATTTGAAAATTTAATAATATTATATATATATATATAAGTCGAACCCTATCTCGTACTCGAGATGCTTCTCTTAGTTCAAAGTCTCGTCGTTCCTTCAACTTTAAGTCACATATCCTTCTTCTATTTTCTTTTTCAACAACCGATATCAATTCAAGTGAAATCAAATTCGAAAATAAAAAAATGTCGAGGAGTCGAATCGTGTTGGCACGAGCCTGGGAAAGCATCTCGAAGACATGAGACAAAGGCAGGCGGCTTGGAGCTAAACGACATGGTCGAGACTCGTGTTTAGGGTTGGGCTAAGTGCTAGAGCTGTTCGAAGTGGAGATGTCGAGCTTTGTGGAGGTGTCAACTAGACATGACGCGGTGGGGTTCGAGCGAATTCAAGCGGCGGCGAGAATTGGTTGAGGTTGGGGTAGTTGCAGCTGGCTAGGTTTCTCATGATGGAGGAAGAGGAGGGATTGACGGCCAGATCTGGAGTAGAGAGAATCCAGTGGCCAAACTTGATCGGAAGGTGATTACCTTAAATTATATTTTTATTTAAATCAAATTATAAGATTCAAGTGTTTATTAATCGATATGTCTCTCGCACGAAGTCGAATTTGAGTGTAGATAGTTGTGATGGATTCAAAATGTCGCAGGCTGCGAAATAAAATTTGTTGGAGATTTTTGGTGTCAGCTGGAATTTTTAAACTAAATTGAACACTTGTTCAATTTAATCTAGAATTGGAATGGGTGGCAAATTAAATCAAGGTGAGTAAATCTCACTCATTTTGGATTTCTAGATATAATTTAAAATGTTGAAAATTAATTACTGGATGATTGGTTGAATTGATTTATTATTATCAGTTGAGTGTTTTATATATATATATATATATATATATATATATATATACAGTAGTATATATTAGTAGTTGGATATACTTCCCACCTATCGGAGCGGATGAGATCCTATGCGCGCGCATAATAGCGGATGAACCTATACTACCGCTATATCCCCCTCAAAGCGGGATTGGTATTTTTGTGTTATCTAACATCTGTGGATGTAGGAAAACAGGTTGGAGGGATTCAAATGGATTCCTCAAATATGTTTATTGTTTTCATATATTGTGATATATGATATGATTGAATAAATATGTTATGGATTGTTGTATGATTTGATATATTGGATTGTAGAGTAGCACTGTCCCTAATTTTGGTGTTTTAAATACTATAAAATATTATTTTTGAATTTAATGGAATTAATAGGAGATTTTATATATAAAAAAAATATTTACATTGAAATTTGGATTATTTAAATGAAATTGATTTGGATAAAACAATAAATTTGATTTGGAATTGCACTTAATTTTTTGTTAAATGTTTTAATTAGAGATTTAAAAATAAATTATATAAATGATTTTTAACAATGGGTTTTAAGTAATATTTCTAGATTTATGGAAAAGAAGTTAAAATCAATATTTAAAATAGATTTGAAAAATAAATGGAATTTATTATGAAATGGATTTATAAAATGAGATTTTACAAATAGGATTAGTTTATAAACAAATGACATCCAAACGGGTTTATAAATTTATAAACGTTGTTTATAAATAAGGTAAAATAATATCAGTTTATAAATTGGAAATATAAATTTACAATGTGAATTTATAATAAGTTACAGAAGTCGGTTTGGGAAAAATTAGCGGAATATATTTTTGAATGTGAGAATGATTATGAAATTGAGATATGGTCGGTGTGATATGAATCAGAATGGATTTATAAATTGGAATAACTTATATTGAAATTTAAAAATAAATTTTGTCGAGAAACTAATATTGTTTTAAATTGGGATTTCTATTTAATAAGCTATATAGTAAGCTGTTAAGTGTGAAATATTTTGAGAAAATGGATTATTCAAATATTTAGTATTTATTGGAATGAATTCACATTTTTATAATAAGCTTTGTAAATCGATTGGTTTTATAATAAAAATAAATAAAAATGAATTATTAATGTTTATTCGAAATGTTTAGTATTTTAAATAATTACTTAAATACGTTTTGTAAATAAATTATTATTCTTTATAAATACTTATCATATATTTATATATAGAGTTTTGAAGTGATTGAAATTTTATTTATAAATTCTCTAGAGACTCGTAAACGGGGTTTATAAAATGGATATATTTGGATAAGTGGAAATTTCTAATGGATTTGGAGGAAATGGAATTTCAAAAATGTTGAATATGGTAACTTCGAAAATGAAATCTGAATTCATGAGAGAAGTTATAAATTATTGGTTGGATTTATAAAAGAGTATAAATCAGTTATGGAAATTGTAAGAAGGGATTTACTAATAATGTTGGAGGTGATGAGATAAGTTATGAAATGTTCTATTAAGTATTGGAAAGAGGTTTTTTCAAAAATATTTTATGTATGAAATGATTATATAGAAATATTTTTCTAAGTGTTGTAAGTTGAATCCGGAAATATTTCTAAGTGTTGAAATGGTTTAGGAATATCCTATTAGGATTTAAGTATTTGAAATCATTTTCAAATATTGAATATGTGGAAAGAGGTATGAATATATATGTATATATATCCACAAAGTTATTTTGAGACGAATGTTCTGAAAATTTATCAAATAAGGCCTAGTGACTGCATATGGATGTTATTTGATAGTTAAATAACCGACTATCAAATTTTGGCTAAATTTGTTGATCGTTTCGAAGAGACATGGATCAGATTTAATTATCCGAAAACCACTTCGATTTGGTTTATGTGTTACAAATCGTGATATCTCAACGATAATGGAGATGGTGCGATTGAAGTAGATTTGGTTTGTCCAGAACCAGGACAACTTGTATGGATGAATGCTATCGTTGCATCGTTGCCTGGAAGGAAGTGATTAGCATTCCAAGAGTGAATGCTATTCTAAAAGGTAATCGTAGTCTCAAGCCTTATCAACAGGGAATGACTACAACATGGGGGATGCTTCAGGGCTAACTGGATCGCACCCAATTAGGGTATGTTATCAACTTTCTAGATACCCTTGGAATATATTATAATTATAGATATGGTTGTGCATGGAAAGGTGTGCGCTCCATTAAGGGTGGGAACACTCGGGGTAATGACATATTCGATACAATCCAGGTTAGGGGTAGGTCGGTGTTGTGTTGGCAGGGGATCCCCATAAGGTCCTCGGTACATTTTTTTAGAGGCTTACTCTAACAGGCGGTACCACAGTAGCCCAGTCATTGTATGGAATCCAATATCTACTATGAGGCTGTATAGTTTTGATTATACCCAACTATTCTGAAACCTGAGATGCAAGCATTTCAGCTATTTTCTAATTTACTTTCTACAGACACTATTATAATATCAGATGATTTTGATATTATATGTTCTAGTTATCATAAGGTAAAATCCCGTCATGTTTATCTGCGACATGGTCTTACGAGATACCTTTGTTTCCAATGGATTTTGAAAAAAATAACAATAATTCTAATTGAGAGTGTTTTCTCACGCTGATTTTTCAGACTGACCCGGGTGTTATTTTATTATAATGCTCTGGTCAGACATAGTATTATAGATTCAGGATAGGATGCTATGGAGCTCAAGAGACGAGCAAGATGACAGAGAAGTATTGCCATACTTGATTTATATTTCCACTGAGTGAGGTCAAGTTATTATAACTATCCATATTGATTTCTGATTGATGTACTCTGATAACTATATATATATATATATATATATTAACAGTTACAGTTTCGGTGTATAAAATTAGTTTTTATATATTATATTTTGTTCTGCTGTGATTGTGAGATTCTATAATATTTTTATTTCTTCTTCACCTGTAACGTACGCGATTTTTCGTTGCCGAAAAACAGAATAGTTAGGGTTTTAAGAAAACGATAAAGGAAGAGAAGAGAGAGAAGGATAGAAAATAGAGAGAAAAGAAAATAGAACGAAACAGAAAGAAAACAGCATAACAACATCAGAATCTCACAATCGCAGCGGAACCACATATAATAGATAAATGAATAATCTTTAAACAAAGAACTATATCAGTTATTACATTTCATTACATCACATTTCATTACATCATATCATCAGAGTGTACAACAACAAACAACAACAAACAACGGAAAAGAAATACTATATACTAATAATACGCCATGCCATCCAGCTTGCCTCCAGCAACTCCAGAATATCCTGATAAACCTTAACTCTTGACTGCCCGTGTGGAAATTGGTGGGCACCTAGAGTTTAGTAAGGAAAACAATAAACTCCGAGTCAGTCATGTGACTGGTGTGAGAACTCAAAAAAGTTTATTTATCTTTAAAATCAAAATAGAGGAATATTTTTAAAGTCAATTCGCAATGCTTTTAAAAATGAGACTAACATAAGACCTCCCACCACACACACAATGCAAACGCAGACTTGGAGGAGATTTCTCCTTATGATAGTCAAAGATGCTTGATACGCATTAAAAAGAAACGTTTGATATTATTATTAGTGCATAGTGTAGGGAAAATCATTTCGAAAGTAGAATATAAATCTTAGCCAGCATAGGTACCATTATAGTATGCTTACTATAGCTACCATATTAGATGGCAGGTTGTACAACTAAAACCGTACAAGTTTCGTATTGTTTCTTTGGATTTCCAACGAATGGTCAGGCCAAGGAACTTCCCATTGCCACATGAGAACGCCTCTGGAAGGACATCCCCGAGAACCAAACCGGATCTCTGCCAACACAAGGCCGGGTTACCCCTAACTGGGTAACAACTGACACGAGTATGCCATCCCCCGGTCCTTTGGGACCTTTAACCGAGCGCTCGTCACCATCATCACACAATCATAAATAAAGTGTTTCAACATGAGTAAGCATCTGGGCTCCATACCATGATACCACCCTTTTCCAGAAGGAAATGCACATACCCTAAAGGGAGCTACCCCTCATAACCTTGCCGCATCTTTCCTGTTTTGACCATTTCGAGGTGTGAGGCTCGACGAAGTCACGTCCACAAAGCCACGCTTTATACAAAAGCTGTGCTTTGGGTCAACAAATGATCATAGAAATGATCACAAAGATAAACGATCAAACAAATGATCCTATCACAAATGATCAACACAATGATCATTTCACAGCAACACTCAGCATGTCACATTACCAAATTGGGAATATATTGCTAATAACCTTCAACTACATAACCTCTGAGCTCGTACGTCTCAGAGAAGGGTGTTAAGCTAAGAGAATAAATTCTATGCCACCAACAGAAATATATTTGAAAGAAATCTGCGTTATATCTCAATTTGTAACGTCAGACATACAATCCGTACAAGTCTGTTCCGGGCTCGAACAGAACCGAAGGCACTTACAAAGAAGTCCTTGCAATCCGGATATCCACAATCCTGATCGGATTCCCCATCACATATGAAGAACTCTATACCGGAGCAACTCGGTGCAGAGTCAATCGACAGGTCATCCTATCGCTCTCGCAAATACCCGGTCTTCAACACCGGTCTTCAATGCTATCCATTACGTCGTATCACTATTCGGAATGGGTAATCCGAATAACGAGCGCAATAATTTAAAAATAAGTGTGGCATTCAAATCCAAGCAAATCACAACAAATACCTTTCAAAGGTAAATATTTGATAGTCGGTTATTGAACTATCAATGGATATGCACGACATCACCAGATTTCAAATAATTTTCCAAATTATTTATTTCCCAAAAATATCTTTACAGGATATATAATTTTCACACTTCAAAAATAAATCAATATTTATTTTTAAACAAATTCCCCTTTTCTTTTATAAATTCCATAGTGAATTTATATTTCACAATATCTATGAATATACGACTTCAATTATTCATTTTCAATTTATCTTCGAAAAGATAAATTCTCAAAATATTCACTTATTATTGGAAAACATTTCCATACTTACTGATCAAGTAATTCTCAAATCCATTTTGTAACAACCCTATATTTTGTAATTATTTTATTGTATATTTTAATTATTTTAATGTAAAATTTTGGTTTAAAAAAAACTTTTATTTTTACTTATTTGAAATGATTAAATTTATTATTTAAATATAATCTTGATTTTTATGAGTTATAATCCCAAACTTGTGTAAGTTGAAATATTTGCCTGAAATGCTGATTTTGGTCAAAATAGTCAAACTGTGACTTTCAACTTAAAATTTTAAAAGTTTAAAAATTTAAATTTTTTCTTTTATTATGGAAGTACATAAAATTATAAGAACACCACTTTTCGTTTCGTTGAAATTGGATGTAAATTGTGAAAGTTATACCCTTTACAATATTGTGCGTATATAGGGTTATTTAACAATGACTATTTTAAATTGTATAAATTACTTCTTCTTTGTTTTATTTTATTTTAATATATGATAATATGTTATATAATGTATATTTTTACTTTTAAGTATTTTTAAAATGATAATACAATTTTTATAAAGTTCATTTGAATTTATTTCTAATTTTAAAAGCCTAGTCTACAATTTTAAGCCATTTTCTTAATTTAATTATATATAATTAAAATTTATTTATTTATTTTATGCACTCACTATTATTTTCTGTGTTTTAATTTATTTTATTCATTTTACGTATATTTAAATTAAAGTAAATTTTTCCAAAGAGTATTGAAGTTATTTCTAATTCTTAAGTCAAGTTTTCATTTTCTGTGCTATTTTTCTTATTTTAATCATATCTAATTAATATTTAATTATTAATATTTTGTTTATCTGTTATATTTTCGAAATTTAACTGAGATTTTAATTATTTTCAGTTATTTAGATGTATATGAATATATATAGGAAGTTTAAAAGGTTTGAAAGCAAAGAAACGTAAAACCGTTTTAACGTTTATTCTTCCGTTTCTTTTCCAATTAATAGATTTAATTTCCTTTTGACCGTTCCTTTCTTTATTGTAGCTGTGCATTTCTTACCTCATTTTCACATGAAAACATTCCTTTCCACTTCATAATAATTTTATAATGAAATGTATAATTTTCCAAGACTAACAGTGATTTATGCACAATTTTAGAACACTGTTTGGTATTTTTAAGGCATTTTCTTCATTATTTTATATTTTTTTCAAATTATACTATTTGTTACCTCATATTTCTAATTGATTTCGGTTTGTAAAGTATTTTCTCCTGAAATTTCGTTTATGTAAAGTTTTAAAAGGAAAAGAATATGGAAGATTGTAAATCACTTTGAAACGTAAGCCCTTTTATTTGCCCAAACCCTTCATTTCCTTAAACTCCTCAATTAAATGCCTTAGCCGTGTAAAACCCTTATGTAGCCGTCATCTCATTAGGTTTTCACGTGAAAAAAAGATCATTTTCATTTGTTTCTCACGGCTTCAAAGATCTGGTAATGGCTTCCCTTTCTTTTTCCTACTTTTCTACTTGTTTTCCCTAAATTTTAATTTTTTTTCATTTATTTAAAGACTTTGGCTTTTGTTTTCTTAAAAATCTAATTTTGGAAATTTTCTTGAAATGATTTCTGATCATTTGTCCAAATAAAACTAAACAATGTCTGAAAATTTGATTTGGATAAAAAGTGTAACTTTAATAGAAATTCTAAATTTTATAATTCTAAAGGCAAAATTTTCATCTTGAACTGTATACAATTGTGTAACATTTGTTTCACTTTTGTTTTGGTCAGATTTGTTGTATACTTTTTTTATAAAAAAAAAGGTTAGTAATAATTAGTGTGAAACGGGAAATAAACTTTACATTTCTTTTACATATGTTTACATCTGTTTCTTAACTTTATATTTAACAATCAATTGGATGAAGCTAAATCAAATGTTATTAATTATGGTACAATAGCTATTAAATTTTGGTTTAAAGTGATGGTTTATTTTCCTAATAGAAACGTTAGTATTTTAAATTTATTTAATAAGAGAAACAAAATAATTTGTACGTTATTTAATAAGAGAAACAAAATAATTTGTACGTTACTTTGGGCATATATTTAATTGTTGCTCTTGCCTTTTCGTTATCTATTTGATTTTTTTTCTTGCGTTAACAATGCAAAGTTTTCAACCGTATATTCTCTTTTGAGAATCCAAAATCTTGCTCAAATCTTGCCTTAAATCATTTCCGTGTGTGAATTATTTCTTTCCCTCTTGCCTCACATACGTTTCCACCTATTGGATAGAATTGAATGCCTTAATTGCCTCTACCTTTCAAGCATTTTTCTCTTGCCTGCCCTTTACATAAATTAGTGAGCAAATGTTAATATATATTTCACGTTCAAAAGTTCCATACTATAAATTATTCATTTTGCTTCCATCAAAATTTGCGTAAGCATCTCCTGAAGGTATGAACCGGCGCATGCTTTTCCTTTCGTTTTTTTTTCTTTTTTTTTTCTTTCTTTCTTCTTTTCACTCTTGTTTTATTTCATTTGTTCTCCTTTCATTGTTTTGCTTTGGGTTGGTGATACAAAATCATATCTTGGCTATCTTTCAACTCAAATCAAAAGTAGTGAAATTGTGCTTGTCGTGCCTTTGGAGTCGTGCTTGCATGTTGTTTTGGTCTCTAGCTTTGAAAAAGGTGAGTCTTTCTCACTCTGACATATATAATTATGAAAAGTGGATTGATGACAAGTGTTTAGTAATGTAAAATGTTTATGCAAGTTAATGATGATCATATGATATGCTATGTCGTGTTATTACCATGTTATTACCATGTTAAAACTGTTAATTTTCACCTGACATCTGATACATGACTGTATATTGTGATATTGACATTGTTTATATTATTTCTGTATATGATCACACTTCAAGTTCCCTGTTAGGATAAAAATCATTATGGGATGAATGATAAGCTTGAGTTATTTTATTTATTTATCTATACTTGGGATTGCAGGTTTGAAATGATAGAACCCGGATTTTTACCTTTTAAAACTGCGGATTGAAATGATACATATCCGTATCACTTGACCTAGGTTAGAAAACTATATACAGACCCGTGGTTATTCTATAAAGTGCTTTGAATATTTTAAGTATTTTAAAAATATAAAATTATGAAATTTGATTTAAATAGATTTCGAAAGGTTTTAAAATAAATAAATTTTGATTTTTCTATGTGTTAAAAATGTAATTTATGAATGGATTAACTGGATTTTGAAATATAACTTATGTTTGAAATTTGGAATTTTGACTAAAATTGGTATTTAAGTTACATGAATAAAATGGACTTTAATTTTATTTGGAAAATGGTAAATATGATAAATTGATTTATATTTGAATTTAAGTGATTTATTAAAGAATTATTGATTTTCTATAAATTTAAGTGGTTGAATAAATGACTGTTGAAAATGAAATTTTAAAATATAATTTGACTTGAAAATGTGAAATTTGAGTTTTAACTAAAGATGTTAAATTAATTAAATAAACTGGAAGTTTAGTTAAATTTGTGAAAAGGTAATATAAATCTGAAATGTTAAGTTTTAATTTATGAAAGAAACGTATAGGTTTTAATTTATGAAAAAAACGTAAAGGTTTTAATTTATGAAAGAAACGTACAAGTTTTAATTTATAAAAGAAACGTATAGGTTTTAATTTATGAAAGAAACGTATAGGTTTTAATTTATGAAAGGAACGTATAGGTTTTAATTAATGAAAGAACGTATGGTGTTCTAATTAATGATAGGAACATGTAAATTCCTAATTAATGAAAGAATGGTATGAGTTTTAATTAATGAAAGAAACGTATAAATTTTTAATTAATGGAAGAAACGTGTAAAGTCCTAAGTAATGAGAGAACATGAAAGTTTTAATTAATGCAAGAACATGTAAAGTTTTAATTAAGAAAGAAACATGTAAAGTTTAAGTAGTGTGGTATTGATTTAAATTAATAAATGTTCATTATTGTAATAGGAATATAAAATTTAAAACGAACATTTGACACGTAGATTTTAATCAATGTAATGGTGTATTTTAAATTGATTAAAATGATAAATGTTACTTACTGTAATAATAAAATGTAAGTTGATAACGTACATTTGATAAGCAAGGTTTAATTTATGTGAATGGCATACTTTAAATGATTAAAATAATAAAGTTTCTTTATTGTAATAGTAATGTAAGTTAATAAGGTGCTTTTAACTTAACATAAGAATTTCGGTTTAAATTGTATATTACAGTAAGAAAGTTTATTTAACTATAAGGCTATGATAAATTGACATGTTAAAATTTTAAGCTTATCAATACTTTGATTATATACAATGTAAAGTGGAAAGTAGTACATTCCAAAATTGCTATGATTCCTTAAGGTAACATTTCCAAAATGCTATGATAATTTAAAGGAATATTTCAAGTTTAATAAATTGAAAGAAATATTCAATGATTTGGAAATTTGGGTTTTAGTTGAATGATATATTTATTGAATTATTTTTTTGAAATGGAAATGATACTATTGTGATATTTTTTTGAAATGAGTATGATATTTTGGTCTTGGAAGTATAAATTATTTGAAATAAATATCCATGGGTTATAATAACGATTGGTTGTTAAAGAGACCGGGATCAGATATTGTCTTATAGCCGGCCAATACCGAAAACCACTTTAACAATTGTGTACGCGGTGGAGATTCCAGAATGAAGTAGGATGGTGGCGACGTTCTCGAGGTAAGTTACGTGGACCCAACTCCCGTGAGTTGGCATATATGACTAAAACAGGAGCTATACCGGGCTACACAAAGGGTTGCACCCTTTCATTGAGCATGCTCCATCGAAAACTATTCTATTACTGTTGTGATTCGATTCGGTGGCGCCACTTTGATTCGGGGGTATTGTTCGAGGTGGGCGGAAGCTGCTGGCTTGCCGTCACCACCGGTCCGGGAGTGCAAACGGTGTATCCACCCTGGCATTGCCTCGCGTGCCATGTCATATCCTTATATCGAGCCCACTACGATTTTGGTTTTAAAGATCCGACCGCGTTAAGGTTCACCATCCCCTTAACGCTATTTTCTATATGATTATACTTTACTGATTCGACACTACCGTATATAGCGTATATTACTATATAGTAAATAGTTTAACGGATCCTTAGAGGATGGGCGGTCCTAAGTATCCTTTAAGTTATTGATGCATTTTGTTACTGTTCACTTGAGTTGATTTATAGTTTATAAGTATTTATGTCCTGACTCGAGGGTTTTGTGTTTTGCTTTACGCTCGGGTCAGATTGATTGAGTTAGCATTCAAGATTCACCTTCGGAGTTGGAGCTTTCCTTGAAGATCCAGCCTTCTATTTTGTTTCAGTATCCAGTGTTTCAGTGATGTATCTTGTTACTCTTCTATTGTATCTCATTTAACTCTGATGTATCTTATATTTTTTTTTTAGTAGCTTCATGAACTACTATCTCTTTTACTTCCGCTGCATTATTATATACGCTGTGTCTGTGATCTGTGATTTTATTTACTATATATTCTGAGGTTTGCCAAAATTTTATTTACAACGCGGTATTTTTAGCAATTCAATTCCGGCATGAGTGTCTATCTATACACTTACAATGGATGCGAATGGTTGAAAATACCGGGTCGTTACAGTTGGTATCAGAGCTTTGGTAGCTCTAGGCAAAGCTTAGCATATAGAGTGAATATATTTACAGAATCACTTTCATTCGAGTTTGAATCTCTTCCCTTTTGACTCGATTCCTTTGAATTTTGGAACGTTCCCTGCGGTTCCAAAGTCCATTCTTATTCCCCGCTATTCATCTTCATTTGATTCTGGAGTATCCCACAACTCCACTTTAAATGATCTTTATAGTGAATTGGCGGTCCCGCCAATCTCAAAAATTTTCTTGTAAGAGGGGTGAAACTCCATTACAACAGCATCGATTCACCAAAGATTTTATATCCTCGGTTTAGATGCTAGTATCTCCTATTATCCCAAACTCTAACTCTTGAGATCAAACATAGATTTATCCCAGAAAATCCACGTCGATCTTATACTTTAAGTCACGGTTGACCCGATTAAGGTCGCCCGTGATTTATTTTAGCTTATCCACCTCCCTACTCTATATTTAATCATCTTGTCTTTTGTTTCCAACATATTTTCAAACATTTTGAATTGTATTTGTCAATCTATATTTTTTTTTATTGTGTTGTTGGAGTTGTTGATGTTGATTTGGGTCTCCGATCGATTCGTCTGATCAACGCTATCGATAGGATTTCTAAAACACTTTGACAGAACAAACTGACACGATATTATTTTAAAATTTGTTTTGGTTAATGAAATAAAATTTTGATATATATATTTGTGGAACTTAATAAAATGATTCAAATTGATAATTTGAAATGATAATACTTGATTTATCATTTATTGTTCTATAAATGAATTTATAAATAATTGTTTATAAATTTATATGGGAACTTAAATGAATTTAGAAAAAGAAATTTGAGAATTTAATTTCCGATGGTTCCAAACCTTTTGTTTAAAAGTTTTAAGGGATATAATATTTAAAATATTTTCAAATAGAAATTTGTTTCCAAAGAATTTTAAGTTTAAAATTAGTACTCTTCTCTTTGTCGCTGGAAAATAACTTCGGTGATGACTGCAGCATCATCGACGTTCATTTTCGAGTTTCGAAGTGAAGACTGTTCTGTAGTCTTGCTACAGCTTTGTTTTGGGAAATTAAATAGATTTGAATTTCTAAAATATGACTTAATTTATAATATATATAGATATATGATTGAAATTTGATTTGACATATTATATATATATTATTTCTTATCTCTAAATGGTTTGAAGAAATCGGAAATTTAATTCTTAAATTTTATTTTTAACAATAATTTCAATTATAAAAAGAAAATCAAATTTTTTTTTGGATAAATGATTAAACTTGAGATAATTAAATTGGAAAGTTTTATTTGTATGACACAATTTCATTCCAATATAACTTACCTTAATTTCAGAAGTTAACAATGTAATTGGGTAATATACAATATAAAAAGATTTTATAAATAAAATTTGAGTGGTTATAATAAATGTTATACACTTAAATTTTAATTATAAAATGATTAACAGAGGTAAATATAATAAAGGGTAATTGAATAACTTACAATAAAATGATGTTAAAAGAACTAAGAATAAAAGAAAGCAGTTATAATAAGTGTAAGTATATTGAACATGAGTGATAAATATATTGAGAGGAATAAATTTAATATTTATTAGGAATAAAGAAGAATAAAATTTATTAAATACATTGTGAGTGTAATAAATGATTATTTTTCTAACCCATGGTTTTAAAAAAAAAATTGTTAATTTAAGATGATTGGATAATAAGATAATGAAATTTGAGATAGTTAAGATTTATGTAACTTGTGTAAAAGTTTATTTTCTATTTAAGTTGAAATCTCCATGCTTTTAAATTCATTTTCTTATTCTGTTTTTCAAACTATCTTTTGGTTGTTCTTATCATCCTCATCTTGCTATAGACTGGTATATGCATCTTTCTATGATCTTTCTGTTTAGAAATCTTTCTATAATCTTTGATAATCTCCACCTCGTAAAACTTACCTATAACAACAGTTATCAGGTATAACTTCAATCTTCTTGTCATCTTATCTTAATCCTATTTCACTCTATCTTTTCTGTGCCCTTCCATACCTCATTCCTTTTCGGGGACGAAAAGTTTTGAGTGGGGGAGAGTGTAACAACCCTATATTTTGTAATTATTTTATTGTATATTTTAATTATTTTAATGTAAAATTTTGGTTTAAAAAAAAACTTTTATTTTTACTTATTTGAAATGATTAAATTTATTATTTAAATATAATCTTGATTTTTATGAGTTATAATCCCAAACTTGTGTAAGTTGAAATATTTGCCTGAAATGCTGATTTTGGTCAAAATAGTCAAACTGTGACTTTCAACTTAAAATTTTAAAAGTTTAAAAATTTAAATTTTTTCTTTTATTATGGAAGTACATAAAATTATAAGAACACCACTTTTCGTTTCGTTGAAATTGGATGTAAATTGTGAAAGTTATACCCTTTACAATATTGTGCGTATATAGGGTTATTTAACAATGACTATTTTAAATTGTATAAATTACTTCTTCTTTGTTTTATTTTATTTTAATATGTGATAATATGTTATATAATGTATATTTTGACTTTTAAGTATTTTTAAAATGATAATATAATTTTTATAAAGTTCATTTGAATTTATTTCTAATTTTAAAAGCCTAGTCTACAATTTTAAGCCATTTTCTTAATTTAATTATATATAATTAAAATTTATTTATTTATTTTATGCACTCACTGTTATTTGCTGTGTTTTACTTTATTTTATTCATTTTACATATATTTAAATTAAAGTAAATTTTTCCAAAGTGTATTGAAGTTATTTCTAATTCTTAAGTCAAGTTTTCATTTTCTGTGCTATTTTTCTTATTTTAATCATATCTAATTAATATTTAATTATTAATATTTTGTTTATCTGTTATATTTTCGAATTTTAACTGATATTTTACTTATTTTCAGTTATTTAGATGTATATGAATATATATATAGGAAGTTTAAAAGGTTTGAAAGCAAAGAAACGTAAAACCGTTTTAACGTTTCTTCTTCCGTTTCTTTTCCAATTAATAGATTTAATTTCCTTTGACCGTTCCTTTCTTTATTGTAGCTGTGCATTTCTTACCTCATTTTCACATGAAAACATTCCTTTCCACTTCATAATAATTTTATAATGAAATGTATAATTTTCCAAGACTAACAGTGATTTATGCACAATTTTAGAACACTGTTTGGTATTTTTAAGGCATTTTCTTCATTATTTTATATTTTTTTCCAAATTATACTATTCGTTACCTCATATTTCTAATTGATTTCGGTTTGTAAAGTATTTTCTCCTGAAATTTCGTTTATGTAAAGTTTTAAAAGGAAAAGAATATGGAAGATTGTAAATCACTTTGAAACGTAAGCCCTTTTATTTGCCCAAACCCTTCATTTCCTTAAACTCCTCAATTAATTGCCTTAGCCGTGTAAAACCCTAATGTAGCCGTCATCTCATTAGGTTTTCACGTGAAAAAAAAGATCATTTTCATTTGTTTCTCACGGCTTCAAAGATCTGGTAATGGCTTCCCTTTCTTTTTCTTACTTTTCTACTTGTTTTCCCTAAATTTTAATTTTTTTTCATTTATTTAAAGACTTTGGCTTTTGTTTTCTTAAAAATCTAATTTTGGAAATTTTCTTGAAATGATTTCTGATCATTTGTCAAATAAAAATAAACAATGTCTGAAAATTAGATTTGGATAAAAAGTGTAACTTTAATAGAAATTCTAAATTTTATAATTCTAAAGGCAAATTTTTCTTCTTGAACTATATACAATTGTGTAACATTTGTTTCACTTTTGTTTTGGTCAGATTTGTTGTATACTTTTTTTTATATAAAAAAAAAGGTTAGTAATAATTAGTGTGAAACGGGAAATAAACTTTACATTTCTTTTACATATGTTTACATCTGTTTCTTAACTTTATATTTAACAATCAATTGGATGAAGCTAAATCAAATGTTATTAATTATGATACAATAGCTATTAAATTTTGGTTTAAAGTGATGGTTTATTTTCCTAATAGAAACGTTAGTATTTTAAATTTATTTAATAAGAGAAACAAAAAAATTTGTACGTTATTTAATAAGAGAAACAAAATAATTTGTATGTTACTTTGGGCCTATATTTAATTGTTGCTCTTGCCTTTTCGTTATCTATTTGATTATTTTTTTCTTGCGTTAACAATGCAAAGTTTTCAGCCATATATTCTCTTTTGAGAATCCAAAATCTTGCTCAAATCTTGCCTTAAATCATTTCCGTGTGTGAATTATTTCTTTCTCTCTTGCCTCCAATACGTTTCCACCTATTGGATAGAATTGAATGCCTTAATTGCCTCTACCGTTCAAGCATTTTTCTCTTGCCCGCCCTCTACATAAATTAGTGAGCAAATGTTAATATATATTTCACGTTCAAAAGTTCCATACCATAAATTATTCATTTTGCTTCCATCAAAATTTGCGTAAGCATCTCTTGAAGGTATGAACCGGCGCATGCTTTTCCTTTCATTTTTTTTCTCTTTTTTTTTTTCTTTCTTTCTTCTTTTCACTCTTGTTTTATTTCATTTGTTCTCCTTTCATTGTTTTGCTTTGGGTTGGTGATACAAAATCATATCTTGGCTATCTTTCAACTCAAATCAAAAGTCGTGAAATTGTGCTTGTCGTGCCTTTGGAGTCGTGCTTGTATGTTGTTTTGGTCTCTAGCTTTGAAAAAGGTGAGTCTTTCTCACTCTGACATATATACTTATGAAAAGTGGATTGATGACAAGTGTTTAGTAATGTAAAATGTTTATGCAAGTTAATGATGATCATATGATATGCTATGCCGTGTTATTACCATGTTATTACCATGTTAAAACTGTTAATTTTCACCTGACATCTGATACATGACTGTATATTGTGATATTGACATTGTTTATATTATTTCTGTATATGATCACACTGCAAGTTCCCTGTTAGGATAAAAATCATTATGGGCTGAAATGATAAGCTTGAGTTATTTTATTTATTTATCTATACTTGGGATTGCGGGTTTGAAATGATAGTGCCCGGATTTTTACCTTTTAAAACTGCGGATTGAAATGATACATATCCGTATCACTTGACCTAGGTTAGAAAACTATATACAGACCCGTGGTTATTCTATAAAGTGCTTTGAATATTTTAAGTATTTTAAAAATATAAAATTATGAAATTTGATTTAAATAGATTTTGAAAGGTTTTAAAATAAATAAATTTTGATTTTTCTATGTGTTAAAAATGTAATTTATGAATGGATTAACTGGATTTTGAAATATAACTTATGTTTGAAATTTGGAATTTTGACTAAAAATGGTATTTAAGTTACATGAATAAAATGGACTTTAATTTTATTTGGAAAATGGTAAATATGATAAATTGATTTATATTTGAATTTAAGTGATTCATTAAAGAATTATTGATTTTCTATAAATTTAAGTGGTTGAATAAATGACTGTTGAAAATGAAATTTTAAAATATAACTTGACTTGAAAATGTGAAATTTGAGTTTTAACTAAAGATGTTAAATTAATTAAATAAACTGGAAGTTTAGTTAAATTTGTGAAAAGGTAATATAAATCTGAAATGTTAAGTTTTAATTTATGAAAGAAACGTATAGGTTTTAATTTATGAAAAAAACGTATAGGTTTTAATTTATGAAAGAAACGTACAGGTTTTAATTTATGAAAGAAACGTATAGGTTTTAATTATGAAAGAAACGTACAGGTTTTAATTTATGAAAGAAACGTACAGGTTTTAATTTGTGAAAGAAACGTATAGGTTTTAATTTATGAAAGGAACGTATAGGTTTTAATTAATGAAAGAACGTATGGTGTTCTAATTAATGATAGGAACATGTAAATTCCTAATTAATGAAAGAATGGTATGAGTTTTAATTAATGAAAGAAACGTATAAGTTTTTAATTAATGGAAGAAACGTGTAAAGTCCTAATTAATGAGAGAACATGAAAGTTTTAATTAATGCAAGAACATGTAAAGTTTTAATTAAGAAAGAAACATGTAAAGTTTAAGTAGTGTGGTATTGATTTAAATTAATAAATGTTCATTATTGTAATAGGAATATAAAATTTAAAACGTACATTTGACACGTAGATTTTAATCAATGTAATGGTGTATTTTAAATTGATTAAAATGATAAATGTTACTTACTGTAATAATAAAATGTAAGTTGATAACGTACATTTGATAAGCAAGTTTCAATTTATGTGAATGGCATACTTCAAATGATTAAAATAATAAAGTTTCTTTATTGTAATAGTAATGTAAGTTAATAAGGTGCTTTTAACTTAAAATAAGAATTTCGGTTTAAATTGTATATTACAGTAAGAAAGTTTATTTAACTATAAGGCTATGATAAATTGACATGTTAAAATTTTAAGCTTATCAATACTTTGATTATATACAATGTAAAGTGGAAAGTAGTACATTCCAAAAATGCTATGATTCCTTAAGGTAACATTTCCAAAATGCTATGATAATTTAAAGGAATATTTCAAGTTTAATAAATTGAAAGAAATATTCAATGATTTGGAAATTTGGGTTTTATTTGAATGATATATTTATTGAATTATTTTTTTGAAATGGAAATGATACTATTGTGATATTGTTTTGAAATGAGTATGATATTTTGGTCTTGGAAGTATAAATTATTTGAAATAAATATCCATGGGTTATAATAACGATTGGTTGTTAAAGAGACCGGGATCGGATATTGTCTTATAGCCGGCCAATACCGAAAACCACTTTAACAACTGTGTACGCGGTGGAGATTCCAGAATGAAGTAGGATGGTGGCGACGTTCTCGAGGTACGTTTTGTGGACCCAACTCCCGTGAGTTGGCATATATGACTAAAACTGGAGCTATACCGGGCTACACAAAGGGTCGCACCCTTTCATCGAGCATGCTCCATCGAAAACTATTCTATTACTGTTGTGATTCGATTCGGTGGCGCCACTTTGATTCGGGGGTATTGTTCGAGGTGGGCGGAAGCTGCTGGCTTGCCGTCACCACCGGTCCGGGATTGCAAACGGTGTATCCACCCTGGCATTGCCTCGCGTGTCGTGTCATATCTTTATATCGAGCCCACTACGATTTTGGTTTTAAAGATCCGACCGCGTTAAGGTTCACCATCCCCTTAACGCTATTTTCTATATATTATACTTTACTGATTAGACACTACCGTATATAGCGTATATTACTATATAGTAAATAGTTTAACGGATCCTTAGACGATGGGTAGTCCCAAACATCCTTTAAGTTATTGATGCATTTTGTTACTGTTCACTTGAGTTGATTTACAGTTTATAAGTATTTATGTCCTGACTCGAGGGTTTTGTGTTTTGCTTTACGCTCGGGTCAGATTGATTGAGTTAGCATTCAAGATTCACCTTCGGTGTTGGAGCTTTCCTTGAAGATCCAGCCTTCTATTTTGTTTCAGTATCCAGTGTTTCAGTGATGTATCTTGTTACTCTTCTGTTGTATCTCATTTAACTCTGATGTATCTTATATATTTTTTTTAGTAGCTTCATGAACTACTATCTCTTTTACTTCCGCTGCATTATTATATACGCTGTGTCTGTGATCTGTGATTTTATTTACTGTATATTCTGAGGTTTGCCAAAATTTTATTTACAACGCGGTATTTTGAGCAATTCAATTCCGGCATGAGTGTCTATCTATACACTTACAATGGATGCGAATGGTTGAAAATACCGGGTCGTTACACATTTATTTTCAACACTTGGAAAATATTCAACATACTTAAATCGAAATTAAGTATATATTTCTCGAAAATACCGGGTCGTTACACATTTACAGTGTTATAGTCCACCATTCCGTTCTATTTCTCGAAAACATCTATTTCAATAATGAATGTTGAAATCTATGGTTTCGAATCTCAACACGTTTTGAAAACATCGTTAGATCGTTTTAATTCTATTTAAAACATCACATTCAAAACATTTTCTTTAACATATTATTCACTTTTCAAAAAAACGTGAATATACTTTGTTAACCAACTTCATCGTTTCTATACGTTTTATTTTAAAGGATTATTCACTGTCTAAAACGTGAATATAACTCCATTAATAAGTTATAACAATTTACTTATCAAAATAAGTCGTTGCGAATTTATAAAACAACGTTTATAAATTTCTTTATTAACCTATTCAATTCATAACTCAATTTTAAACCAAAAGTCCATATTATAAGTTAAATGCTTATAAAACGATTAATTTACAACATCGTTCTTTTTAAGACTTTCCAAATTATAAATCTTATAACTTATAAGATTCATTTATTTAACCAAATCTATTCTTCAAATAACTTTACAAATTTTATAAACCTACTGCTTATAAAATTCCATTTATAACTTCAGCGTTTATAATTTTATAAATTCCATTCACTTATGCAATCCATTTTCACTTCATTCAAACACTTATAAAAACTCGTTTTATAATTTCCATATTTCAATTTATAAATATCAATTTATAAATCTCTTATATAAATCAATTTATACTATTATTCTTTTAAAACATCTTTAATCCCCTTTATAATTTCACCATTTGGATTTATAAAATAATCAAATTTATAAATCCTATATTTAAACATCTATAATAAATTCAAAAATCCCAATTTAAACTATTTCTAAAACCATTAACCCATATTTTCTCAAAAATCAACTTTTAACTATAATTCTCCAAAAATCATAATTTTATAACTTTTAAAAGTATAACGTTTATTTATTTAAAATAAATCAATTTCCAAAAATATAGTATATTGTCAAAAATCACTTTATAAATCATTTTAAAATTCCAAAATTGGTCCAATGATGCTACATACCAAATAGTCAATCACGACAACAACGATATCATATATCGATATGATAATCAACGAATATCAAAATATCCATAATCAAATAAATACTGTTGAGGAATCCAGTTGGATCCCTCCAACCTGTTTTCCTGCATCCAAAGATGTTAGCACAATACCAATTCCGTTCCAGTACGAAATTATCGCGGTATATGGGATTTAAAATATTATCCGCTTAATAGACGGCGCAATAGGGTCTCATCCGCTATACAATGCGGGAAATCAACAACTGCAATATATACATATGCCAATATATCTATATTGCTATTATATATAATACCAATTCCACTTTTTATGAAATATTCGCGGTATATGTTTTTAGTAAATAACATCCGCTTACTAACGGCGCATAATGTCTATTTTAACAATCAATAGATATCAATCATCATTCAAACATGCATTCAAATATTTTAAATCTAACTATTTAAAATAAAATCGAAACTGATTCGATTGAGTGAGAAGTTCTCACCTTGATTTCAATTTCGTTTTAGCGATTTATTTCGAATAAAATTAAACG
The DNA here is from genome assembly GCA_030765085.1 of Allium cepa. Taxonomy (NCBI): domain Eukaryota; kingdom Viridiplantae; phylum Streptophyta; class Magnoliopsida; order Asparagales; family Amaryllidaceae; genus Allium; species Allium cepa. The sequence continues at coordinate 604,106,106 of CM060932.1, read as the reverse complement.
GACGTTTAATTTTACCCAAAATTTTCACTAACTCCAAACAACTCCAATCCAATTCCATAGCGTAGTGCTCGTCCATGCGATTCCAATGCAACTGGTTTCGCGCGTTTTCGACCTCGTATGAAAAAGATATGCATTTTACAAGTTTTACGAATTTATATATATATAAATTTACAAATTAATTTTTATATTTTAACCTACACTATCCATAGCCGTAGATCCCTCCAACATGCAAATCATGACCGTAGAACGCATCATCTCCCTCATCACTCACGTACGCACCCAGTAGCAAGCCGAACCCATCAATAGAAATTAGGGTTAAATTTTTCGATTTTCACGAGCAACATGAACACGGTCAAGGAGCTCCACCACGTGCGCCTCCCCCAGCTCCACCCACAGCCAAACCCTTGTTGAACTCGGTCACCTCATTTGCACGCATCACGAGGCCGAACGCACCCCCTTTGACTGCAAATTGCCGTCAATCTACTCCACTATTCTCGATCATAACCGTTGAACTTCAAGATCTCGTCGTCCTCTACCACTTTCTAGTTGGAAGTTTGTTGTAATTGTTGATAGATTTGAAGAAAATGAGGGGAAAAGAACTGTAAATTTCGGCCATTGAATGAAGCTACTGGCGGCTAGGGTTTTAAACCCTTTTTTTTTTGTGAAGAGAGGGGGCTATTTATAGAAGTTTGAACGACACTATTCATTCCGGAATTTCCAAACTCCGATTTACGCGCGGTGACCGACATTTCTAGGGTTTACCCCGCGTTCCGGACACAATGGAACAGGTTTCGGAAGCTAATTCGGTCATCTGTGCGAGATATGGCAATAAACGTTCAATTTAAATTTAAACCGATTAAACAATTTTCTAGGCGTTTTAGCTTGCACGGGACAAACGGTAAATCCAATTGACACGAAATTTGAAACCATACAATAATATCACATTACGGATCCGATGAAACTGGTTTCGTCGAAATCCGAGACTTTTTGAAAAATGACTATTTTAACTCGCCAAATTAATATTTAAAACAATTACGATGCGTTTCGAGCTGCCACGATCAAACGATAACTCCGATTGCTACGAAAATTGAAATCAGGTAATAACAAACTATTACGGATCCAATGGAACTAGTTTCGTCCAATTCTGAGACTGTTCGAAAATTGGCTAATTTAACTAGTCGATTAAATATTAAAATATTCAATTTTCACAAATTAACTCTTAATTCGATTTTAAAAGTTCTAAAATATCGTTCTAACTTCAACATGATAAAATAAAATTTTAAAAATCATTTTCAATCATATTTAACTCAATTTTCAATTATTTCTGTATTTTAACATATTAAATTATCGATTTAATTATCCAATTAAATCCAATTATTCGAAATAAAATTTATTCGACTTATAAATTCACTTATTAATATTTAAAATTAATTAAATATTCAATTTTTAATTAATAAAAATCCTGGGTCGTTACATACTTCCCCCCTTAAAAGAATTTCGTCCTCGAAATTACCAAGTAAGAAAAGTTACAGAATCTATTAACTTTCCCAAAATCCATAGTTAAATTTCTTACAATACTTTACTAAGTTTCCAAATCATACTTAGTTATCTTTTCAAAAACAATTACTATTGTTTAACTTTCAATTCCAAATCAAAGTTTAAGTTTTCACAATTTTCCAATTTTTCTCAAAAATATTCTAACGCCTTAAATTTTCGGAAAAATTCGCCATAGTCTCCTTTGCGCGGCTCGATCCGAAAAAAATGACAGTATATATATATATCACAAATATACATCTCATCAAGTAATGGGGCATCCCGTAGGGAAAAAGTGTAAAATTACGGTATGTAATCCGAGATATGTACCTTATATTTTATTAGCGAGCATATACGGCTAATATAGCGCGAAAGCGAGCTCCAAATGCGAAGCAAACGCGATCCGCACCTACTAAACACTCAACAAACAACATGAGAACATGCATATATGAAAATAGTATCAATATACAACATATAGCAACATAATAACTACATATGCCAACATAGCAAATGTAGTAAAAGCAATATATTCAACCATCAACCAACTATCATCCAACTAACATCCATAACCAATAAATATTCATTCATATTATCATTAATATTCAATGAATTGAGTTTTCAATTTAATCATATTTGATTCATTAACAGTGGATGTTTTTACTAACATTCATTTTCAATTAGTTTATATTTACTAATTCATATTCAAGTTGGTTCACTTCCAAATCAAATTCAATTCTATTTAAGATTCACTTAACTTCCAATTGAATTTCAATTTCTTTAACTTTCAATTTCATTAATTCAATTTCATTAACACTTAATGAATTTTATACAATCAACTAACAATCATATAACAACTAATGTATATTAATTACAATCAAATTCCTTTGCTTTAAATTGATTTTCATTCAATTATTCAACTTCTAATAACATTAGATTTTAATGAATTAACACTTATATTCATTATTCCATATCAACTTAATTTACATTCAATTGATTTACATTCAATCCATTAATTCAATTCAATTACTAAAGTTGAATTTCATTTATATAACTCAAGTTTATATCCATCACTTAACTTTAATAATTTACTTTGATACCAATATCAACTTCATTCAACATTTCTTAAGTTATACTTCCATTTTACAAACATCACTTGGTTTTACATAACTTAAATTCCCACTTATAAATCATTCAGATTCCAATTCTAAAGTAAATTTCCATTTAACTTTAAATTCACTTTTATTTACAACTCATATTCATAAATATATTCATATAGTTTCACTTCTGATATATATATATATGTTTATTTCACAATTGTAAATCACTTTAATTATAATTCAATTCTTATAATTCTTTTGTTTATACAATTATTCTTAAATTTAGATTATTCAAACAACTTATTCAACAACCAAACAATCTACTTATATACACTTTAATAATTATGAAAAATTATTTCTTCATATATAAAATATACTCAAGGTAAAATTATTTCATTTACCCAATTTAAAACAACATCATGTCGAATTGTTCTATTCAAGTGTTTATAAACCCCTTCGGCATAGTTTTGCAGACTGTGCTGACGAAAGTTCATATGCCACTCAATAAATCAATCATCACAATATAAAACAATTTTTATATTCACTAACAAATACACTCTCATAGCTATTATTACACTCAAACTCATTCTAGAGTACTACCAACTCTATCTCTAATGAGTAATACCCAACAGAACCATGGTTGTCGCTTAACCATATTCTCTGATACCAAATGTAACTTACGCGATTTTTCGTTGCCGAAAAACCGAATAGTTAGGGTTTTAAGAAAAGATAAAGGAAGAGAAGAGAGAGAAGGATAGAAAATAGAGGGAAAAGAAAATAGAACGAAACAGAAAGAAAACAACATAACAACATCAGAATCTCACAATCGCAGCGGAACCACATATAATAGATAAATGAATAATCTTTAAACAAAGAACTATATCAGTTATTACATTACATTACATTTCATTACATCACATTTCATTACATCATATCATCAGAGTGTACAACAACAAACAACAACAAACAGCGGAAAAGAAATACTATATACTAATAATACGCCATGCCATCCAGCTTGCCTCCAGCAACTCTAGAATATCCTGATAAACCTTAACTCTTGACTGCCCGTGTGGAAATTGGTGGGCACCCAGAGTTTAGGAAGGAAAACAATAAACTCCGAGTCAGTCATGTGACTGGTGTGAGAACTCAAAAAAGTTTATTTATCTTTAAAATCAAAATAGAGGAATATTTTTAAAGTCAATTCGCAATGCTTTTAAAAATGTGACTACCATAAGACCTCCCACCACACACACAATGCAAACGCAGACTTGGAGGAGATTTCTCCTTATGATAGTCAAAGATGCTTGATACGCATTAAAAAGAAACATTTGATATTATTATTAGTGCATAGTGTAGGGAAAATCATTTCGAAAGTAGAATATAAATCTTAGCCAGCATAGGTACCATTATAGTATGCTTACTATAGCTACCATATTAGATGGCAGGTTGTACAACTAAAACTGTACAAGTTTCGTATTGTTTCTTTGGATTTCCAACGAATGGTCAGACCAAGGAACTTTCCATTGCCACATGAGAACGCCTCTGGAAGGATGTCCCCGAGAAACAAACCGGATCTCTGCCAACACAAGGCCGGGTTACCCCTAACTGGGTAACAACTGACACGAGTATGCCATCCCCCGGTCCTTTGGGACCTTTAACCGAGCGCTCGTCATCATCATCACACAATCATAAATAAAGTGTTTCAACATGAGTAAGCATCTGGGCTCCATACCATGATACCACCCTTTTCCAGAAGGAAATGCACATACCCTAAAGGGAGCTACCCCTCATAACCTTGCCGCATCTTTCCTGTTTTGACCATTCCGAGGTGTGAGGCTCGACGAAGTCACGTCCACAAAGCCATGCTTTATACAAAAGCTGTGCTTTGGGTCAACAAATGATCATAGAAATGATCACAAAGATAAATGATCAAACAAATGATCCTATCACAAATGATCAACACAATGATCATTTCACAGCAACACTCAGCATGTCACATTACCAAATTGGGAATATATTGCTAATAACCTTCAACTACATAACCTCTGAGCTCGTACGTCTCAGAGAAGGGTGTTAAGCTAAGAGAATAAATTCCCCGCCACCAACAGAAATATATTTGAAAGAAATCTGCTTTATATCTCAATTTGCAACGTCAGACATACAATCCATACAAGTCTGTTCCGGGCTCGAACAGAACCGAAGGCACTTACAAAGAAGTCCTTGCAATCCGGATATCCACAATCCTGATCGGATTCCCCATCACATATGAAGAACTCTATACCGGAGAAACTCGGTGCAGAGTCAATCGACAGGTCATTCTATCGCTCTCGCAAATACCCGGTCTTCAACGCTATCCATTACGTCGTATCACTATTCGGAATGGGTAATCCGAATAACGAGCGCAATAATTTAAAAATAAGTGTGGCGTTCAAATCCAAGCAAATCACAACAAATACCTTTCAAAGGTAAATATTTGATAGTCGGTTATTGAACTATCAATGGATATGCACGACATCCCCAGATTTCAAATAATTTTCCAAATTATTTATTTCCCAAAAATATCTTTACAGGATATATAATTTTCACACTTCAAAAATAAATCAATATTTATTTTTAAACAAATTCCCCTTTTCTTTTATAAATTCCATAGTGAATTTATATTTCACAATATCTATGAATATACGACTTCAATTATTCATTTTCAATTTATCTTCAAAAAGATAAATTCTCAAACTATTCACTTATTATTGGAAAACATTTCCATACTTACTTATCAAGTAATTCTCAAATCCATTTATTTTCAACACTTGGAAAATATTCAACATACTTAAATCGAAATTAAGTATATATTTCATTCTTTAAGGAAATCATTCTCTTGAACATATTTATTTGGGCCAAAAGGAATGTTGCGTAAAACATCGTTACGACAACCCAAAATCACCAGTATAGGGATTTGAAATTAAAATAGATATATAAATCCCAATACTATACAAAACATTTCCTTTCGGAAACCATTTACTATAACAACAGTGTTATAGTCCACCATTCCGTTCTATTTCTCGAAAACATCTATTTCAACAATGAATGTTGAAATCTATGGTTTCGAATCTCAACACGTTTTGAAAACATCGTTAGATCGTTTTAATTCTATTTAAAACATCACATTCAAAACATTTTCTTTAACATATTATTCACTTTTCAAAAAAACATGAATATACTTTGTTAACCAACTTCATCGTTTCTATACGTTTTATTTTAAAGGATTATTCACTGTCTAAAACGTGAATATAACTCCATTAATAAGTTATAACAATTTACTTATCAAAATAAGTCGTTGCGAATTTATAAAACAACGTTTATAAATTTCTTTATTAACCTATTCAATTCATAACTCAATTTTAAACCAAAAGTCCATATTATAAGCTATATAATTAAGTTGTTTAGTACTGAAATATTTTGGTAAAATGGATTATTCAAATATTTAATATTTATTGGAATGAATTCACATTTTTATAATAAGATTTGTAAATCAATTGGTTTTAACTAAATAAAAATGAATTATCGATGTTTACTCAAAATGTTACTTAAATATGTTTTAAAAAAAAAATTATTCTTTATAAATACATATCATATATTTATATATAGAGTTTTGAAGTGGTTGAAATTTTATTTATAAATTCTCTCGAGGCTCATAAATGGGGTTTATAAAATGGATATGTTTCAGACAAGAGGAATTTTGTAAGGGGTTTGGAGGAAATGGAATTTCAAACATGTTGAATATGGTAACTTCGAAAATGGATCTGAATTCATAAAAGAAGTTATAAATTGTTGGTTGGATTTTTAATAGAGTACAAATCGGTTTGGGAAATTGTAAGAAGGGATTTATTAATAATGCCGTTGGTGATGAGATAAATTATGAAATGTTCTCCTAAGTATTGGAAAGAGGGTTTTGGAAAAATATTTTAAGCATGAAATTATTTATGTAGGAATATTTTTCTAAGTGTTGTAAGTTGAATCCGAAAATATTTTTAAGTGTTGAAATGGTTTATGAATAAGCTGTTATGGATTTAAGTATTTGAAATCGTTTTCAAATATTGAATATACCAAAAGAGTTTTTGTGACGCCCCACCTCTATACCCACGCTAGCCAAGAACACTCCGGAGAAGTGCTGTCAACTAGCACGGAGAATAAGGCTGTTGAGGAGCGACCATCCATGTAATTGCTTATCACACGGTGGCTATAAATAATCTTCGGAAACAAACATAGAAATAATCATATCACAAATCAGTCACAGATATCCATATCACAAAGGCGGAATTAGATATGAATATATAACTAACACATGAAAGTGTACATCAGAGTAGTGGTCAATAAGATCCACGATAATACAAAAGAATAGCAACACGTGCTATACAAAAGAATACAACTATGAGTCTATATCTCAAGTGTATACAACAAAAACTGCTAATCTAAACAGTTAGCCAAAAGTCAGAGTGATGAATCCCTGGGAAGAAGTCAAGCAGAAGCACCTGTAACATCTCGGTCTGATCCGAGTATTATTTAAGAAAATAATAAACCGATCAGTCTAGCTATAAATATCAGATGACATGATATAACATAAAAGATATGGCATAAACATAAACATCCATAACGACATACCACTATAAGTATGTAAATAATGATCAACAGAAGATCAATCAATAAGAGATAATCAATATCACAAGAATCTTCTCAAAGATTCGAAGGGGGCATCATACCCTAAACTTGTACTCATAACAAGTCAATGACATAAATTCCAGAAATCAACACGAGAAATCCAGAAATCATAAAAAGGGAAAGAGGCCTATCACATGACGGTCCGAAGACCATGGGGAGCTACCCCACATGTGTGAGTGGAATCACACAGAATGAGGTCAAGACTAACCAAAAAGCAGAAAGGTATGTGTGAATGGAATCACACAAGTGGTGTCTAGTCTAACCTTGCAATGAAAGAGACATCGCGCAATTGCTAGTCTAATTCATAAAGCGATCATCAAGATCAACGAGAAGTGTCAATTACACTAAGCTAGTAAATATAGAAGTCTAGCTTCATGTCCCATAACCACTTGCTTAACTTAAATATTTACGAACAAACTATAAATCTTCACTAATAAAATTGTCACAAGAGGTTCAATCGAACAAGTCCAAGAATTAACTGACGAAGTGAACGCAAGCGTTTCATACCACTTGTTTTACTAAGTCATTTAATTAGATTTCTCATCCGAGTGAGGTAAAGGCTTGTATATACTAATAGATTGGAAAACGGTTTAAGAAAAGAGCTTTGTTATTAAAAATAGAGTTGAAATTGTTTGTTAAAAGAGTTTTGATATTTACTACTAGTATTGAAACCTTTATATTATAAAGTGACAAAACACATAAGCAAGTGTAGAAACAATCAGTCACAAAGATCGCATACGGAGATGCGAATAAAATCCAAGGAAATCAGCTCAATATTTTTCAGATAAGATCCCCTACGGAGGGGGGGTCCGGGGGGGTGGCAACCCCCCAAGGTGGGGGTGCGGGGGCAACGCCACCGCTTACAGGGTTCAACCTGCCCGGTCAGGTCGCGGGGGTCCAGGGGGCAGCGCCCCCGGCGGGGTACGGGGCAGCGCCCCGACCAAAACGGTACGACCTAGTGAAGACAAAATGAGGTCTAACGACCTAAGGGGAATAGGGTCGAGCGACCTAATGGTTGCGACCTAGGGGTCTAAGGAGTCAAGCGACCTAACTGGAGCAACTCTATGGTCATGCGACCTAACTGAAATGGCCAAGCGACCTAACAATAGCACAGGTCAAGCGACCTAACGTTTTAAGGCCGAGCGACCTAATTAAACTCACGACTTAGTGGTGTGAAAGGCGTGCGACCTAATGTGTTACGACCTAAGGGTCGAGCGACTTAGTGGAACAAGGTCATACGACCTAATACTTGTAGTAGGGTTGGGCGACCTAATGGAGTAAACGGTCGAGCGACCTAACAGGTTATAGGTCATGCGACCTAGTGGGTTAACGGCCTAACGACCTAACGACCTAAAAACCCGCGACCTAAGGGTCGAACGACCTAAATGGTCCAGCGACCTAGCACTAAACAAGGCCGAGCGACCTAATGGTACCCGCGACCTAGAGGTCAAGCGACCAAGGGATGAAATGGCCAGAGGATATAGGCGAGCGACCTACGACCCACCTACCCACGACCTACGACCTAAGCTCAAACGCGAGCTGCGAGCTACGAGCTAGCGACCTAGCGAAGTGAGAGAGACCGAGCGACCTACGACCTATGGTCCATACGACCTATGGCCTAACACCGAACAAGCATTTAGATGGCCCAGTGACCTATGGTACTAACTCGCGAGCGACCTAAGTCCTAGGTCGTGAGCGACCTAACTGCGAGTGAGCAAAAATGGCCAGAGCCAAAGCAGAGCGACCTAACGGCCATACGACCTACGACCTAAGGTCCTGAGCGACCTAACTCCGAAAACACGAAAATGGCCAGAACGACCTAGGGGTTAACTCGTACGCGACCTACGACCTAAGGTCCACACGACCTAACTCCGAGCGAGCTAAAAACGGCCAGAACGACCTAAATGCAGAAATTTCTCCCAAACACCAAAAATCGGAGTTTTTCGCCAATCCAATCCAAACCAAAAGCAAATATGCATGCTAAAGTGATAGGGAATCATTCCCAACAGTCCAATATAGTTATAGACTAGAATTGTGAGATAAAAATCTCACCTTTGCACTAAAATTTATGAAGATGAAGCTTGAAAGCAAGGAGAAGCAATCCAAAGCTTGAATCCAATATCTTCTACTTGAATTTGGAGTTGAATGATGGAGTTGCAATTGAATTTGAGCTTGGAGTTTTAATTTTCCATTCTCTTCACCATTAATGCTAAAGCTTGAGTTAGTTAGGAAATTTATGAAGAGTGAGGAGAAGAGGGTTGGAACTTGGGCTTAATAGGCTAAACTAACCCAAAGTCCAAAGCGGGAAAAGTTAGTGAAATTTCACTAACTCCAAACCTATCGATGTTTATACTTAAAAAGTTGTAAACGACATTTCGAACTCAATGGAAGTGGTCTCGAGTCCTAATTTGACCGTTTGCAAAAAAGTAGTTTTTTTTTTGGGACCAAAATCCGATTAACGATTTAATATTTAAATAAAAATATTTAAATGTAAACTCGATAAATATGCGGGTTGTTACAGTTTTTAATATATATATATATATATATATATATATATATATCTTCGCGAAGATATTTCGAGATGAATGTTCTGAAAATTTATCAAATAAGGCCTAGTGACTACTTATGGATGTTATTCGATAGTTAAATAACTGACTATGAAATTTTGCCAAATTCATTGATCGTTTCGAAGAGACCGAGATCGGATTTAATTATTCAAAAATCACTTCGATCCGATTTGTGTGCTGCGAATTGTGATATCTCAAAGATAATGGAGATTGTGAGGGATCCACAACCTCAATGAAGTAACCAAGCAAGAAACAACAAAAATCAACAAAAAATCAATGAAATTATTCATAAAACCGTCATACGAAAATCTTCTAAAAACGCACCAGTCCAAAATTTAGATAAGTGGTAATATTGGCTCTTTCACTAAGGATCAAGCCGATCAAAAACATCATCGAAAAAAAAATCCATGTAAAACAATTCAAATGTTCAGTGGAGCAAAACATGCTTGATTCAAAGTTCCAGGAAAATTTTCAACTAGTTAAAAAGGTTTAAAAGCCTTGAAATTTGAACAAGCTACGAGAAACTTATGATGTCTCAAATTTGAACCCAGGTAGTGTTTTCACTGTAAAAATTTGAATGAGTTCCGGTTTTTCCAGACCTAGAACAACTTGTATGGATGAATGCTATCATTGCATCGTTGCCTAGAAGGCAGTGATTAGCATTCCAAGAATGAATGCTATTCTAAAAGATAATCATAGCCTCAAGCCTCATTAACCGGGAATGACTAAAACATGAGAGATGCAGCAAGGCTAAGTGGGTCGCACCTAATTACGGTATGCTATCACCTTTCTAGATACCCTTGGAATATATTGTAATTATGGATATGATTGTGAATGGAAATGTGAGCACTCGATTAAAGGTGGGAACACTTGGGGTGATAACACATTCGGTACTATTCAGGTTAGGGGTAGGCCGGTGTTGTGTTGGCCGGAAATTCCGGTGAGGCCCTCAGTGCATTTTTCTAGAGATGTACTGTCACAGACGGTACTCCAATAGCCTAGTCATAGTATGGAATCCAATATCCAACTACGAGCCTGTATGGTTTTGGTTGTGCTCAAATATGTTGAAACGTGAGATGCAAGCATTTCAGCTATTTTCTAATTTACTTTCTATAGAAACCATTATAATATCAGATGATTTTCTATAAAATATTTTGGTTATCGTAAGGTAAATACCCATCGTGTTTATATAGGACGTGGTCTTAAGAGATACCTTTGTTTTCAAAGGATTTTGATAAAAATAATAATTCAAATTGAGTGTGTTTTTCTCATGCTAGTTTTTCAGACTGACTAGTGTGTCATTTTATTACAATGCTCAGGTCAGATCGAGTATTACAGATTCAGGATAGGATGCTATGGTGCTTAGGAGATGAGTTAGATGATAGAGACGTATTCCTATTCATGATTTATATTTCCGCTGAGTGAGGACAAGTTATTATAACTATCCAGATTATTATCTGATTGATGTACTCTGATAATTGTATATATATATATTAACAGTTATAGTTTCCATGTGTAAAAATTAGTTTTTATATATTATATTTTGTTCCGCTGTGATTATGAGATTCCATATTGTTGTTTCTGTTTCTTCTTCACCCTTAATGATCTGGTATTCTCGGCACTCGATTTCTCGGCATGCTATACAGTGTACGTATTGATGATGATTTTTGAGGGTCGAAAATCTCGAGTCATGGCAACTTCTCTAGAAAGTGTTAGGACTCTCTTGCCTTGGGATTATATCCTTGAGTTTGCTCAACAAATCATAAACCCACAAACAACGGATAACATTTTATCCGTTGTATCATATATAACACCTAAGCCATGATCTTTATTCTAGTCTCATTTTGACCTTGAATTTGCCTAAAAAATCGAAAAAGATTATTCACTCATGCCTATTATTTCACAACTGCTAATGTATAGTATACATACCTTGATTTTGCTCAACAATTACATATGGTTATCTTACCACGTATAGTCTATATATTAATAACACTACACATAACATCTCTAGCTTTAGTTTTCTCAATGGCCAGAGAGCATGCAGGTAATTTATTAATTACAAATAGTAGAGGACAACATTTATGTTAAAGATTTATAATCTTTAGTATATTTAATTGAGTGACATCAAGTTATAAAATAATGTATTTCTTGTGAAATATCATTGTGATCCAAGTGTTAGATGCATCTGAAATCATGATATAAGAATTATATGTATATATTTATTTTTTAGATCTAATTAAGGTTTCTTATGGTTCCACCTTTTAGTGTAGATTGATATATATAAGTTTAATTCTTGTATAACAGTTTATAATATTACTTAACTTATAATAATACTATATATTATCTTATACTAATTTTATTAATTAAATCTTATTGATTAACATTTTAATTAATTTTATTTTATCCATTTTAAACATATAAATTGAATATGTATGTTATAATATTTCTAGTTATATGCATATATCATATATACTTGTAATGTATTATCTTCTAATTAACATTTAATTGATTAATTTAATTAAAACAATTATAATTAATTTCAAAAATTATATACATACATATATATATATATATTGCCTTAACATTTTAAAGATAATGTTACATAAGTCGATGTACACGTTATTTCATTTAACTAGATTTATAAAAAATTATTTAATTAATTAATTTAACTAATTTCTAAAATGATTATTTGATTTTCAAAACAATTTAAGGAATCATTTTATAACATTTATAAAATATTTATTTGTTTTAAATTTAACCTTTTAAATTTAAAATATTATTTTTAATTTCAAAACACAATTTGAAAATTAGCCCTAAGACCAAACCAATTTTGGCTTTTATACTGCGAATAACCTTTGGACTTACTTCAGCTTTCAGGTTAGGTTAATAGCCAGGTAAGATAGAGTACGTGAATCCATACACTCTTAGAATTACTTTTATAGAAACCCTATTAAATGGGTAGGCTATCATAAGTTAGCTCTAACATTACTGATTTAGACCGCATAGGCTATTCGGCTATGACACCACTATTGAAACTGGGCCGATACGAGGCGAGTTAAATGAGTGAATTTCAAATTTTTCTACAAGTTTAGACACTATTGGGCCTATGAAATTTAAATTGATTTAGATCCAATCTAAATATACTTTCAATAAATCTTTGTTTTATTTAGTTGATTAATATGAAGATTTAATTTGTTTGTATATGTGATGTATAATGTGCATATGTGTATCGAATACGTATATACGTGTATATGAACGTGCAACATATATTTTGCAAACAAAATAAAATATTTTTATTTTGTATAGGCGATCAGATTATAGTAGCCATGCCACTTACAACAATATTACAAGTATGATGCAAAGACGCCTTAACAACTACACAATTACCTAACAAAACAGGAGCAAGTATACATTGTCTCGACTACTCAATGCCTAAACTACTAACTTACACAAAACATTACACAGGGTGCATACAACATACATGGTGCATAAAGGTATTCAATCACACTAACCTCTGACAAAAAACACATAAGTTACAAGACTAACTGACGATGCCCAGCAAAACACACAAATTCTGTGCAAAAACTATTACAACAAAGTAAACAGACCATAAAGTGGTCATAGAAGCAACATGTAATCTTGCATTGGATCTAAATTAGAAGCTAAACTTTCAAACTAACTAGCATGAATTGTAGTGACGTAACAAAGAACCCAAGACGCTAAAAAAACATTAGCCGTAACATATAATATGTAAATGGTTTAATATGCCCCGTATATAAGGGCTGAGATTTACACTGCAACAGACACATTAGCTCCTTTATATATTTATTTGTTATCTCTTATTTTATTCTAAAATTAATATAATATAAAGTACACTTAAATGTATATACACACATACATACATACATACACACACAAACTAAAACAATTATGTTTAAATTTATTTTAAATATAAATCCAACTCGAAATTCAATTTTTAAATATCTTTAAATAAATCAATTTTGGAAATAAATCTTGATCCAAAATACCTTATTTAAAATTGAAATTCAGGTTAAATATTGTACATTTAACACACACACACACACATCTGTATGTATGTATGTGTGTATGTATGTATGTATGGATATAATTTGTTTTAAATACGTAAACTGTACGTGTATATTTTAAATTTCATAAACCCTAATTTATAGATAGATATAAATAATATTATATAATTAAGGATAAAATTATAGACACACACACAGAAATAAATATATTCAACCAAAAATGATTTTGACAAATCAATTTTTTTATGATTAATTAATCCATGTGGATTGATTTTTAAATTTTCCTTTTTCAAAATTCCGTACGGATTTATAAAATGTGTTTTATTTTTTATTTTTTGAAAAGAGTTTATTATAATATATATATGTATATATACATATATTTGAAAATGGGTTCTCTGTTAATAATGTTAAAGAACAAAAAGGATTTTGCCTTCTTAAAAAGCCTTTCTAAATTAGCAAGGAAAAGGTAGGCGATAATCTTTATAATACAACATATAAGACCATATACAACACATCATAAGCCGTAACTCCTTTATACAAAAACACTCCCTACTCTCTTCAAACATACCCAGTCCAACCCAATACTACATAAACGCTTCTTCTCTACCGCACTATCCTAGATTAAGTGTGATATTCCATCTCCGTAATAATTCCACGTTCTCCATCTCCCGAACTTCCAAAAATCTTCCATGTAGCTCAAATCGAACATCCACTTCAATAAGTTTTGCCTTTAGATCACGGCTCATAGATTTTTGTTCAAATATGCGCTAATTCCTGTCTACCATAGATGATTAAACATTGTTACCGCGATCATCGACGCAAGGTCCCTGCTTCATTTTTGTGATGAAAACTCCAATCTATGCAGTACAGCTTGTCATGCATTGTTGGTATTTAGTGATGCTCTAACATTACTAAAATTTTAGGTGTTCAGCTTAAAAAAAATGAAGCAAAAGCTTACCAAGTCGGCGAAGCCTTGACAGCAAATTATTGATATTTAGTGCCATGGAGCCAAGCCTTAACCCATTGTTGGCATCTAAATTACAACGAATCCATATAACCATATAGACATGATCAAAAAGTAAATAACCATTCATATATAGGGTCTAATATAGTTTGATCCGATAGTAATTCAAAATATTTGAAACCGAGGAAAATATTCCTCTTTGAAAGAAAACAACGTTGAAAAAACATACAAAAATAATTTGTAACCAAATAAAAACCCCTTAACTTCTAATGAAATAGTGCATCACATATTCATTGTACATTAAAAATTATGATACAAGAAAGTCGCCACGTGTATAACAAAAAAATAGAGAAATAAAAGGATTTAATTTGAAAAAATATTATTAAAAATATCATGAAAGAAGAACATGGCATATAACATTAAATAACACCTGGACAATAATTAAAACTTTAGATAAAAGTTACTGATAATTTTCTACCTCAAAATTGAAAATTTACCTTTTATTACAAATGCTATACATATTGCTTGACGCAACATATAATATGAAGAATTGTAATATTTTCAAGTAAAAAAAACATATTGGTCCTTTTATTATACTTGTAGCTTAGTTCAAATATAATTAATATTTTATTACACGAAGCTTAGTTCATCAATGGCTATTGACAGTCAATCAGACCTCACCCTCCATTCATTTATGCTTCAATCATTCATGCCAAATGTGATACATCTATATATATATAAGATTAAAGGCTTAAATTTATTTGGGTTTATATTTTGAGGTTACATCCATAGCTCAATATTCGTTCAAATCTATAATTGTGATCACTCTGCGCTTCACTTTTATTTTTGAGGAAGTCAGTAGAAGTATGTTCAAGTAGTATGACTATTAATTTAATTCATTATTTAAGCAGTAATCCTTGGAATATTAATGTTATGGTTGTTTACATTATGCAATACACTTGCAATACTATCAAAATTAAAGTTCTACTAACTCAATGTAAAAAAATAGGCTTCTATGAGAAAAAATATTTCAAGATTAAAGAAATACTACTAGTTATGCATTGTAATGAAATATCTTACTGAAAATAGTTGATAAAAGAAAAGGATCTTCCCCACTGAAATAATTCTTGAAACCTAGAGATAATAAGACTAGGGGATTTTCACTCAAACGGCTTCTTTGTGTAGAGTAATAAGTTTTAAGGACAGCACTTTTAAAAAATTAGTTTTAAAGACAATTTTCAAAAAAAGATAAATGAAGTTATCATTTTCAGTTATATAGAACTAATGATAAATGAATTGATCATTTTCCCATTTAGCTTAAAAAGATAAACGAATTTATCATTTTCCTGTACATTGTCCTAAAACCTAATTATTCATAAATATTGTCCCTGAAACTTATTACCTTGGAATGAGAAGCCCTTTAATTCCACATAAGATTATATGTTAAAAAGGCTAAACCATAAGAGTGGTGATCTAAACAATGAAGGCATATTTATTTGTAGCATTTTGAGAAAATTGAAAGGAGTAGACAAAAAACAAAGATGAATCAAACGGGTGAAACGTACACATTGAAACCTTTAAGCAATTATATAATAGAATATTTATTTTCTTTGGTAATGTATGAAAGTACATTTAAACCTTTAAGCAATTATATGATAAGTAATCATATTTAAATATTTGAGCAATTATATAGTAAAAAATTATATTTAGATTTTTAAGAAATTATATAGTAAAAATTTTGAAGAATCAAATGCTCACCTTAATTACCTCTTTAAGCATTCAATTTATTTTATCTAGGTATTAAAAGTTCATGAAATTGTAACATAAAAAACCTTTTCTTAACCATGTAACCAAACTTAACAAAGAGTAAATATAGAGTTCTAATATACATTAGTTGTGTGAATGTTTGAGGTTCCAATACAACTAAACGTGAAAGTATCCTATGACAAATCAATTTAATGTTGCATCGTCGTTGATATATAATACATATGTTTTTTAGGATAAATCATTACCAATTTTTCACTTTATATGCTCTCATATCCCGGTTGCCTTCTATAATGAATTACATAAAAATGAACGAATAATATTCTCCAGATGAAGTTTCACATGTGTGTATAATAAAATGATTCAACTATAGTTTAAACGAAACTTTACCCAAAACTCTATGTTTTTCCATCCTAATATCATCTACAAAACTTACATCATTATTTTGATATAGCACATAAATATTCTCCAACTCAAATAAGATGAACCATAGTTCTGCTGATGGACCTAGAACCTCAATATCATATATTATGGTGATACCACACCCAATATTTTTACTAAAAAGATAAAGACTATCAAAATCTGACATGGTGGAATGAATCAACATAAAACCCCAATTTTAACCAACAAAAAACCCCAAGTCAAGCATACAAGATAAAACCTAATTTGAATCAGTTTTAAAATAAAAATGGCAATAATAATGGATTCACATGAAATTGAAACAATGTTTTTTTTCTAGAACGGAGTCTCGATGAAATACTAGGGGATTACCCAGCTATAAGCTTTGGACACAGTAGTCGTGACATGGAGTAGAGAGCAGAATCAGGAGAAAATGGTGATTAAACAAGAGGAATGATTAGCGTGGATGGAGTGCAGATGGAGCTTCCATTGAACGGTTTTGTTTTAAAGAATGTAATGGAACGATTACAGGGATAGAGGGAAAGTGATTAGTTTGCCGCTTTTGATTTGGGATTTTGTTTTATAGCAGGAAAAAATTAATAATTTACACGTAAGTGGCGAAATAGAGCAAGCTGGGTTACAACGCTATCTAAATTTGCAATCAGTATAGGGTTTTCCTATAGTGACTTTATATGTAAAATTAGACGAATTTGAGACATATATTTGGAAAAATCACTGTAAAAGGATAGGAAATTTGCAATAAATAAATTTATGAGATGAAATATGATATTTTAAAGACTAAAATATAAGTTTTGTGCATTTTTGTATGATTTGTATTAATTAATAAAATGATATTTCAATTATATGTACAAGCAGTCCAAATCAAATTTAATGATTTAGGAAATTTAAGTATGTGACACTGATGTGAAACTTTTTTTGAGATTGGATATGATAATTTCAGGTCTAAAAGGAATTTTTATGTAACTATTTTAATGTATATGAGTTTATATATATTTGGTTTCATAATATGTGAAAATCATCCTAGATTTATAAACAAATAATTTAATGTATATAACAATATCATAATGGAATAAAAATATTTTCTAAGTTAAAGTATATATTTGTATGAATTTAGAAAGTTTATCTCGGATTTATGGAGATATATTTTAATAGATATAATTTATTTATCGAAAATACATTTAATGGTGATAATATGTATATACGACTGCATCTATGATTTATTTATATTCATATATAATATAGTTTAAGGTTTATTGATTTTTGAAGATTTAATACATATATTCAGCAAGAAATATATTTTTATTTTGAATTTAAACTATAGACATGAATTTATACAATGTATTTTAATATATTAAAAGAAATTACAATGTAAAAACATTAAATGGTGATAAAAATTTGTGAGAATGATATAGTACGATGAATGAATGTTACTTAAGTATTGTAATGACCCATATTTTATGTATTAAAGGACTGTAAATTATTAACATTATTTTTATTCAGGATCTTATGATTCTTTAACTAGGGAATGACTACCGGAGACATTTGCGATCCTTAGAATTTTTATCGGACGATTTTGACCCTGAAAATCTTATATGGAATTTAACTTTTGATAGGAGTCGAACTAAGATCTAAAACTTCTTCGAAAAGATTGGGATGATTAGTTCTTTTTACATAGAGTGGTCATAATTGGAAAATTGTCTTATTATTTGGGAGATATGGTTGTTTGAAGTTTCACTCAATTTTGAAAAGCTTAGTCGTTAATTAAGGAGTCTAATGGTTAAGCTGAAGGCCCATTTCGAGAATAACACCTAAAGGGGGCTGATGGGATGTAACATATCAAAAATTTATCAATTTAAATTTGGTTATTGTTGAACTTTTATAATATAATTTGAAAAGTTACAAAATAAATAATAATAAGAGATAATTTAAATGAATATAAAATTTCAAATTTCTTTTGAGTATAAAAATTTGAAATGCTAAAAGTTTTAAAAAATCATTTGAATCTAAATTTTATTCATATATGTAAATATATACGTATGGGGGCATAGATGGGTAAATTTGAATTTATGTATTGAACTTGAATTTTAATTTGAATTTAATTTTTTTTTAAATAAATGTTTTAGTAAAATAATTTGCATTTGTGTATATATATATATATATATATATATATCTATGTGATTTATTTAATATGTATTTAAATTCAAACCATTCTTTTTTTATAATGTGTATTAATATAAAGCTAATGTCGTTAATAAGAAACGAAAGTTTAAATACAAATTAAATGGTGTAAAATAATACGTTAATAAAAATTAATTACAAGTGTTAAGTTTGCAAGGACTATATAGACAAGTGTAATTCATGAGGAGAAAATTTAAACAAGTGTCATTTGTATCATTTCTATTGTTCTTAGGAAAATTTATAGAAAAGGAAATAAGTCATTTATCTTCTTCCCCTTACTTTTTATTCATTTCAAAAGAAAAATTTTATGAAATCTTTACATCAGAAAAAGAAGGAAAAAAAATTCAAAAACGAGCCTAACCTCCTCAACTTTGAAAATCAAGGAAACAGATTTCTAGAAAAAGAAAATCTGTAACAAAACTTCCACTCAATATCTTATGCCAAAAGAAAGAATTCAAGGATAATACAACTGTTCAACTAATACTACAGAATCAAGCAGGGAAATTTCAAGGATAAAAAAAAATCAGGAATCAATATAAAAAAAAGAATTAGCAGACACAAGATTAGAGTGCAGGCCACAAATTTCTTTCCCCTGTTCAGACTAAAAAAGCTACTGTAAGTAAATTTAATTATAAATTTGCTGTTAAAAGGTTAAGTAGGTAATTACATCAATAGCTAAGCAACTTTAATCAATTAGTTGCAGGCAAATTGTAAACCTAGTATCAAGTTGAAATTTAAAAAAAATTGCAGTTCAAATTTCCAAAGCTTCCCTCTACTTCTACTTCTGCTACGAGTCCCAAAATATGTGAGTAAATCTTTCAAGAACTTGATTTTGATCTGTTTTCTGAATACATGATGTAAGCAAGTTGAATACAGTTTTCATGCAACCAAAATCTGTGAATAAGCTATGCATTTTGCCTGTTAGTTCAGGTTTGGATCATCTTTGTTACAGGTTATAGGGATCTAATCCCATCCAAAAATTTGATTTTTCTTCCTCCCTGTAGCTTATTAGGCTTTGAAATTTAGATCAAGCTTGCATGTATAACCATGTTTAAAGCATTTAAAATAAATTTAAGCAAAGTAAATTCAAGCTTCTCTGTAACATATGAAAATACAGTTAAAATGCAAAACATGTTAAATTTCAAATCTCGTAAATTTTAATTTCATATATACTATCTGGAAGCTTATCAAAATCTATGATTTTTGAAAGAAAAATCAAAATTTTTAAACAAGTAATTTTTGAGAAAAACGAGGATGATCTGAATTGTTTTTTTTACCAAATTTTGGTGATCTGGATCTACGATCAAGAGCGGATCACGTTCGAAGGTCAGAGATTATGTGAAAATTGCTAAATGATTTTTAAATTCATTGTGATGGGCTGATGAAATCGAAATAGGGTTTTAACCCACATTTTTGATCGCAGCGGAAAGAGGTTCACCGTGTTTTTGTCAGACCACCGGAGTTGATCGCTCCGGTGGGAATAGCAGTGTTTGGTCGAGACGAAGCTTCAGTTAAGCTTTCATGGCCTCCGATGGACAGAGGTGGAAGAACGACGTGTTTTTCTGGTGGCTTGGTTTCGTTACAGTTTGGGTCGATAGCAAGAATTTCGATTTTGTTGACGAGATGGGTTTCTGGATGCTCGTGGGGTTCAGGTGGATGGTCGTTGACTTGGGGGTGGCTGGAGATTCAACTAACGGCGGCGAACTCAATTGTGCATGTGCACGGCACCCATTGTTGTATCAGTAGTGTGTTTGGGGAAGAAGGATATGGGCTCGAAGCAAGCTTCGGGGAGTAAGGGTTCGAACTCGAGTTTTGACTCGAAGTGGTTTGGGGGTTTGTACGAGTTGTACATAGAAAAAAAATTGAAGGAAAAAGTAACAGCACGGGTTGATTTTTAAAAATCTCGAAGTAAATAGCAAAATTTTCCAGGGAAGACTCGAAGTGGCCTCGGGTTTTATACACAAAACAGTTTTGCTTTAAAATGAAAATTCAAACTTTTGAACGATTTTAAATGCCTTTTATTAAATGATGATTTTTATTTGAGTTTTAGCTAATCAAGGTTTAAACAAGACATTTTAAAGTAATTAAACTCAATTTAAATTTTGTTACATTAATTCAAGAATTTATTTATATAAATTGAATAATGAAATTAAGGAAGGTAATTAAAATAAATGTTATTTAAAACAAAACTTTGTCTTTTAACTAACTAATGTGATAGAGATGATTTATTAAACAAGCTCTAAAGAAAAATCAAAGTAATTAATTTATCTTTTTATTTACTAAATAATTGAAGATTTGATAATATAATTACTGAGAAGCAATTACTTAAATTTAAGGTTTAATTAATAAATAAAAGTAATTAGGGTTTCGTTAATGAACAATTAAGGATTTATTAATTAGGGTAATTAATTAAGGAATGACTAATT
The DNA here is from genome assembly GCA_030765085.1 of Allium cepa. Lineage (NCBI taxonomy): Eukaryota > Viridiplantae > Streptophyta > Magnoliopsida > Asparagales > Amaryllidaceae > Allium > Allium cepa. Next base: position 604,084,395 of record CM060932.1, on the reverse strand, counting down.
AATGAAGATAATTAAAGATTTAATTAATTTTAATTAAGGATAGCTAATCATTGATTAAAGATAATTGAAGAAATTAATTATGTGATTAATTAGTTTAAATCACACAATTGATTCATCTTAGTTGTAGATGATTGATAACTATTATATTATGTGTACTGATTGATATCTCTGATTGTAATAGTTATGCTATGTGATATGAATTGCTTTATGCTAAGTTGTGTTTCTGTATTTTTCTATGTCAATATGAAACCCTTTGGCCCGTAAAATGACACTTGAATTTCGATGCGACAGGGAGTCGGATTCCAGTTGGTTATCCGAAACCCACATCGAACCTATGAATCTTTTAGAATGACGTATCCACATGTTTTTAAAATTGACGCTCACTATTCGGATTAGCCAGGAGAGGACCTTTGTGTCATATAACCCATTCCGAATAGTGTTTCGACGAAATGGATGAGCTTTGAAGACGGTGGTGAAGACCGGACGTCTTCGAGAACGATAGGATAACCTGTCGAATGACTCTGCACTGAGTTGCTCCGGTATAGAGTTCTCCATATGTGATGGGGAGTCCGATCGGGATTGTAGACGCTCGGATTTACAAGGGCTTCTTCCTTTACTGGACGAAGTGCCTTCGGTTCTGTTCGAACCCGGAACAGACTTGTATGGTCATGTGTCTGACACTACACTTTGAGATATAAAGCCGATTTTTTTCAAATACATATCTATTGGTAGCGGAGAATTTATTCTTTTAGCTTAACGCCCTTCTATGTGATGTACGAGCTCAGAGGTTATGTGGTTGAAAATTATCAGCAATATATTCCCAATTTGGTAGTGTGACATGCTGAGTGCTGCTGATCGATTCTTGATCGAAGCATGGCTTTGTGAAAAAGCATAGCTTTGTGAGTGAGAGTTCGTCGACCTCACAACCCGGTTATGGTCGAAACAGGAATCGTGGCAGCAAGGTTATTTGGGGTAGCGCCCCCTGAGGGTATGTCCATTTCCTTCTGGATTATAAGTGGTATCATGGTATGGAGCCCAGATACTTACTTTGTGGTTGCTGCAAACTTATTGCTTTATGGTTGTCGGTTGAGAAGCGCTTCGGATAAAAGTTGGTAACGACCTGGAGGTGGCATACTCGTGTCAGTTGTTACCTAGTTACAGAGGTAACTCGGCCTTGTGTAGCAGAAATCCGGTTAGGTTCTCGGGGACGTCCCTCCAGAGGCGTTTCATTTTATATTGGAAGTGCCTTTTCCCGACCATTTGTTGGAAATCCAATCATCCAATACGAGCTCTTTACGGTTTTAGTTGTATAACCTGCCATTTACTTATGGTGGTAACCACTGTTTAGATGGTAGCTATAGTAGGCATCGTACGAAATGTCCATGCTGGCTAAGATTAATATTATACTTTCAAAAAATGTTTTCACACTATGCACTAATAATAATATTTAAATGTGTTTTCTTGTATTAAGCATTTGTGACTGTCATAGGGAGAAATCTCCTCCAAGTCAGCGTTTGCATTGTGTGTGTTGCAGGAGGCCTTATGGCAGTTTCATTTTCAAAAAGCATTGCGAATTTCTTTCAAATTCTTTTGTTTGCTTTTGAGAAGAATAAACTGCTTTTATTTCAAACAACTGTTTTGTTTACTCATATCAGTCCCATGACTGACCCGGAGTTTATTGTTCCTTTCCTAAACTCTGGGTGCCCATAATTTTCCACACGGGCAGCCTAGAAGCAGGTTATCCATGTTATGGAGCTAGCTTGGATTTTGAAGTCTTTTTGAAGTTTTCGAATTCTAGAAGCTTTGGAATTTGGAAATCTTTTGAAGTGTTGGAGTCTTGAAGACCTTGTTGAAGTGGAAGTATGTTGGAAACTCGTCGAAGTTTTGTTGTCCTATTTATGGTTGTATCATATTTGTATCACTCTGATATTTGGGATCGATGTTGTATTGGATATTGTACCATGTTGTACCTGTGTTGATATGATATTCATTTTGTTTCTGCTGCTATATTCATCTAATGTTGTTATAAGCTCCATCCGAGCTGGAATTCGACGCTCGAATCTCCGGCAGTCGAATACAAGTAAGGTATTTGATGTCGATTTTTGAACGCTGAATTTCGGGTCGTGACAAGTGGTATCAGAGCTAAAGGTTGAGTAAGAACTTTAGCTACGGAGTATAACACATTAGATGGCTCATTAGAGATAGGGTGAAGTATACCCTAGAATGAGTTTAAACCGAAAGACCGTAACCATAAAAATTCTTGGTCTATTCCTTTTGAACTGTTGATGTTTCCTAAGATATCTTGTCTATATGCCTAAATCAAGTTTTCTTGCTATTTACAGATAGTAAGAATGAGGGGAAGAAAAGGACAAGGTAGGGAACGGGGAAATACCACCGCAACTGGTCAATTCCCTGCAACTGCAACTGTGCCTACTCAATCTCAGCCGAATCTGGCTGATCTGTATAAAAGTTTCTCAGGACTTGGTGGAAAGCTGTTTACTGGCAAGGAATCGGTTGTTGAAGCCCAATCCTGGATCCGATCTTGTGAAAGAATTTTTAAAGGATTGAAGTTAGAAGACGATCAAATGCGACTAATAGCTTCTTGGAAACTCCAAGAGGAAGCGTCAGCTTGGTTGGAGACAGTTATTGTGGATGAGTCAAAGCATAAATTTACTTGGAGACGATTTAAAGAAGTGTTTGAGCAGCGATACGTTCCATCTGCTGGTATCTCTCGAATGTACCAGGAGTTCCTAGATTTGAAGTAAGGAAGTTTATCATTTGAAGAATAATTGAATAAATTCAATGAATTGTCTCGATTTGGTCCGGAGCTAGTGAGATCACCTTTGAAGAAAAATGAAAGATTCATTCGAGGAATGAATAAGGAGTATCACGAGAGAATGACAGCCCACATTAAAGAATCTTTTTCGGACTTTATTGATATGGGTTATCGATATGCTATTCTAGATATGCAGAAAATTCCGAAAGAGAAGCGGAGTTCAAGTAGTTCGAATTGGAAGAAAAGAAAATTCGAAGGAAAGTGGCCAGTTCAAGGCAAGGAGAAGAAGAGGAGTAATCAAGAGAATTCAGCCCGAAATGTTACTTGTTATAACTTTCAGAAGAAGGACCATTTAGTAAATGATTGTGAGAAGGCAAATAAACAAATTAAGAAAAATCAACTTGTAAAGACAAGTCGAAGATCCAAGGAATGCCATAGCTGTCACCAGCCAGGTCATGGAGTTAAGAATTGCCCGAAAAAGAAACGAGCACAAATAGTGAAAGTGTGCGCAATAAAAGACAACCCCTCAACTTCTAAGGAAAATGAAGGAAAGGGAGTTTTGGAGGGTAACCTTATTATTGGTGAAAGAGTTGTTAGAGTTTTATTCGACAAAGCTTTACATAGCTTTATCTTCCAACAGATCGTGGATGAATTAAAAATTAAACTCAAGTTTGTCGATGAGCCTATTTGTGTGAAGAATCCATTCGGTGGTCATGCAAATCTTTGTCTATATTGTAGGAGGGTGCCTATCTCTTATTCTGGCCATAAATTTCCTATTAACCTTTATGTTCTCGACTTCAACGAATTTGAAATCCTACTCGGGATGAATTGGTTATCAAAATACGAAGCCAAATTAGATTACAGCAATCCAACAATTCTAGTCAAAACTAAACGTGGAGATTCTGTTGAAATTTCTTGTAATGACCCTAGTCCGAAAAGGGATAAACTGACGTATACGTTGGGGTATCTAGAACCTAGTTTGGAGTCCAATCCTATTGTCCAGCATTTTCCCGATGTATTCAAAGAAGTAGAATCTTTACCCCCACGTAGAGAGATTGAATTCAGAATTGACTTAATTCCTAATGCTCGCCTTGTCGTTCATGCTAGTCGTAGGATGGCACCGTGGGAGAAAATTGAACTAGTCAAGCAAACCGGTGATTTGCTTAAAAAGGGATTGATTCGTCCTAGTGTTTCTGAATGTGGTTCAGCGGTAGTATTTGTTGCTAAATCGGACGGATGTTTGAGATTGTGTGTAGATTACCACGATCTCAATAAACAAACTCTCAAGAACAAATTCCATTTACCCAGAATGGACGATTTATTTGATCAACTTCATGGTGCACGATTCTTTTCTAAGATGGATCTAGCCCAGGGATTCCATCAGTTGCGAATTCCCAAAGATTTTGTTCACCTAACTGCTTTTATGGGTCCGGACATGTTCTACGAGTGGTTAGTCATGCCTTTCGGACTAACCAACGCTCCCGCGTACTTTGTAGATTTGAAGACTCGTGTGTTTCGAGAGGTGCTGAATAAATTTGTTCTTGTATTTATCGATGATATCCTAATCTACTCCAAAACTGAAGAAGAGCATGCTGAACATCTCAGAATTGTTTTGGAAATTTTGAGAAGGGACATCTTATTCGCTAAATTTTCTAAATGTCACTTTTGGGTCAAAGAAGTCAGATTTCTTGGCTATATTGTTAATGTAGAAGGGATTTCTATCGATCTGAGAAAAATTTTCGCTATTCTTGACTGGAAGCGACCCACGACTCCGAAAGAAGTTCGAAGCTTTCTGGGTTTAGCGGGCTATTACCGGAAGTTTGTTTAGGATTTTTCTAAGATTGCTAGCCCATTGACCAAGCTAACAGTGAAGAATGCCAAGTTCAATTGGACTCCAAAATGCGATGAAGCTTTTTAGGAGTTGAAAAAGAGATTAACCGCTGCCCCTGTTCTCGCTATCATTAACGGAAACCAAGGCTTATTTGTCTATACTGACGCGTATGGTGATGGGATTGGTGCAGTGATAATGTAGAATGGGAAAGTAATTGCCTACACGAGTAGACAATTACGCACGCAAGAAAGAAATTACCCAACACACGATTTGGAGCTTTTGGCTGTTGTTTTCGCCTTAAAAATCTGGCGACATTATCTTCTGGGTAAGAATCTCCTTCAGCTTTTCTAAAAAGAAAATTTTAAAATTCAACTTAACTTAATATATATTAAATAAATCTTTCTTTTTTAGGTGAAAATTTTGAATTATTCACCGACCACAAATCTTTAAAGTATCTCTTCACCCAGAAAGATTTAAATCTACGGCAACAACGATGGTTAGAATTTCTAGCGTCATATGACCTAGATATTCTGTATACACCCGGTAAAGTCAATGTAGTTGCTGATGCTTTGAGTAGGAAACACGCTATTCTTGCTCATCTTGTTATCGCTCATACTCTTCTCAAAAGGATTGCGAAACAACAGAAAGAAGATGAGGTTCTTCAGGGGATTTATAAAAGAATATGCCAAGGTGAAGATACTAGTTTCGAAATGGATAATAGGGAAGTTATAAGATTGAAAGGAACAATTTTTGTCCTTGATATTCCGGAGCTGAAATGTGAAGTTTTGGACGAATGCCATAAGTCAAAACTTTGCATCCTCTAGGAGTCAGGAAAATGCATTGTGATATTAAAAGAACATTTTGGTGGAAGACAATGAAAAGGGACATATCTATTTATGTGAGTCGTTGTGCTACTTGTCAACAAATTAAAAGCGATCAAAAGAAAGTGGCTGGTTTACTTCAACCTTTGGAAGTACCGAAGTGGAAATGGGATCAGGTATCGATGGATTTCATCGATGGATTGCCACGAACTAAGAAGGGAAATGAAGCAATATGGGTTATAGTGGACCGTCTAACTAAAACTGCTCACTTCATTCCATTGAAATCCACTCGGACCGCAGCAAGTTTAGCTGAGCTATATATCAAAGAGATTGTTCGTCTCCATGGTATACCGAGCAGTATAATGAGTGATCGTGATCCGATCTTCACTAGTAGATTTTGGGAGGCGTTTCAAGCCACATTGGGAGCAAAGCTGAACTTCAGTACTGCTTATCATCCACAATCTGATGGGCAGACAGAAAGGATAAATCGAATTTTAGAGGATCTTTTGCAAGCTTGTATCCTCGACTTTGGTGGCTCTTGGGAGGACTATACATTTGGTCGAATTTTCATATAATAACAGCTATCAAGCCAGTGTTGAAATGGCTCCTTTTGAGGCTTTATATGGTCGTTCGTGTCGATCACCGGCATGTTGGATTGAATCCGGTGATAGGATCGTTCTTGGACCAGATATGATTAAGGAAGCCACTTAAAAGGTTGATTTTATTTGAAAGAAGTTAATACCTGCTCAGAGTCACCAGAAGAATTATTACGACCGTAGAAGAAGAGCTTTGGAATTTCAAGTTGAAGATTCCATTTTCTTGAAAGTATCTCCAATGCGGGGCGTGTTAAGATTTGGGAAAACTGGAAATCTTGCACCGCATTATATTGGTCCTTTTCCTATTCTGGAAAGGATTGGTCCTCTAGCATATCGAGTACAACAACCTAACTGGTTATCCGGCGTACACGATGTATTCCACATTTCACATCTTCGAAAGTACGTGCACGATCCAGACAGTATTGTCGAAGAGGCAGCTCAGCAGGATCTAGAGATCACACCAAATTTAACAGTTAAAAGAGAACCAATTAAGATTGTGGATGGGTATGAAAAGCAATTAAGGAACAAAGTTGTAAAGTTGGTTAAAGTGCAGTGGAGCGGTGATCCAAAGGACTGTACTTGGGAGACAGAAGACAATATGCAAAAGTCTTATCCCAATTGCAGAGTGGATATCTCGGCTTGAACTAGTAAGCCATTTCTCTATTCTTTTCTGAATTCGAATATTCTTTTTTTGCTTTTCCCTCTCTTTCAAATTTCGAGGACGAAATTTTCTTAAGAGGGGGAAATCTGTAACATACCAAAAATTTATCAATTTAAATTTGGATATTGTTGAACTTTTATAATATAATTTGAAAAGTTACAAAATAAATAATAATAAGTGATAATTTAAATGAATATAAAATATAAAATTTCTTTTGAGTATAAAAATTTAAAATACTAAAAGTTTTTAAAAATCATTTGAATCTAAATTTTATTCATATATGTAAATATATATGTATGGGGGCATAGATGGGTAAATTTGAATTTATGTATTGAACTTGATTTTTAATTTGATTTTTTTTTTTTAAAAATAAACGTTTTAGCAAAATAATTTGCATTTATATATATATCTATGTGATTTATTTAATATGTATTTAAATTCAAACCATTCTTTTTTTATAATGTGTATTAATATAAAGACAATGTCTTTAATAAGTAATGAAAGTTTAAATACAAATTAAATAGTGTAAATATTATGTTAATAAAAATTAATTACAAGTGTTAAGTTTGAAAGGACTATAGATACAAGTGTAATTCATGATGAGAAAATTTAAACAAGTGTCATTAGTATCATTTCTATTTTTCTTAGGAAAATTTATAGAAAAGGAAATAAGTCATTTATCTTCTTTCCCTTACTTTTTATTCATTTCAAAAGAAAATTTTTATCCAATCTTTACATCAGAAAAAGAAGAAAAAAAATAAAAAACAAGCCTAACCTCCTCAACTTCGAAAATCACGGAAACAGATTTCCAAAAAAAGAAAATCTGTAACAAAATTTCCACTCAATATCTTATGCCAAATTAAAGAATTCAAGGGTAATACAACTATTCAACTAATACTACAGAATCAAGTAGGGAAATTTCAAGGATAAAAAAAAGAATCAGGAATCAATATAAAAAAAAGAATTAGTAGACACAAGATTAGAGTGCAGGCTACAAATTTCTTTCCCCTGTTCAAACTAAAAAAACTACTGTAAGTAAATTTAATTTTAAATTTGTTGTTAAAAGGTTAAGTAAGTAATTACATCACAAGTTAAGCAACATTAATCAATTAGTTGCAGGCAAATTGAAAACCCAGTATCAAGTTGAAATAAAAAAATTTGTAGTTCAAATTTCCAAAGCTTCCCTCTGCTTCTACTTCTGCTACCAGTCCCAAAATATGTGAGTAAATCTTTCAAGAACTTGATTTTGATCTGTTTTCTGAATACATGATGTAAGCAAGTTGAATATGGTTTGCATGCAACAAAAATCCGTGAATGAGCTATGCATTTTTTCTATTAGTTCAGGTTTGGATCATCTTTGTTACAGGTTACAGGGATCTAACCCCATCTAAAAATTTGATTTTTCTTCCTCCCTATAGCTTATTAGGCTTTGAAATTTAGATCAAGTTTGTATGTATAACCATGTTTTAAGCATTTAAAATAAATTTAAGCAAAGTAAATTCAAGCTTCTTTGTAACATATGAAAATACAGTTAAAATGCAAAACATGTTAAATTTCAAATCTCATAAATATTAATTTCAAATATACTATCTGGAAGCTTATCAAAATCTATGATTTTTGAAAGAAAAGTCAAAATTTTTAAACAAGTAATTTTTGAGAAAAACGAGGATGATCAGAATTGTTTTTTTTACCAAATTTCGATGATCGGGGCAATGATGGATCTTGCAATCAAGAGTGGAGCATGTACAAAGGTCAAACATTATGGGAAAATTGATAAATGATTATTAAATTCGTTGTGATGGGCTGATGAAATCGAAATAGGGTTTTAACCCACATTTTTTATCGCAGCGGAAATAGGTTCACCATGTTTTTGTCAGACCACCGGAGTTGATCACTCCGGTAGGAATAGCAGCGTTTGGTCGAGACGAAGCTTCAGTTAAGCTTTCATGGCCTCCGATGGCCAGAGGTGGAAGAATGACATGTCTTTCTAGTGGCTTGGTTTCGTTACAGTTTGGGTCGATAGCAAGAATTTCGATTTTGTTGACAACATGGGTTTCTGGATGCTCGTGGGGTTCAAGTGGATGGTCGTTGACTTGGGGGTGGCTGGAGATTCAACTAACGACTGCGAACTCAATTGTGCATGTGCACGACACCATTGTTGTATCAGTAGTGTGTTTGGGGAAGAAGGATATGGGCTCGAAGCAAGCTTCGGGGAGTAAGGGTTTGAACTCGAGTTTCGACTCGAAGTGGTTTGGGGGTTTGTACGAGTTTGTACTTAGAAAAAAATTGAAGGAAAAAGTAACAGCACGGGTTGATTTTTGAAAATCTCGAAGTAAATAACAAAATTTTCCGGGGAAGACTCGAAGTGGCCTCGGGTTTTATACACAAAACAGTTTTTTTTTTTTTGAAATTATACTTTATATACAACAAATCATTGGGACAACATATCCCATGTAAATAAATGTCCGAAAGCAAGTTTCGAACTTGTGACCTCTTGCACCAAAGCCGAGTCAATTAACCACTTGGACAATGGTGCTTGTCACACAAAACAGTTTTTCTTTAAAATGAAAATTCAAACTTTTGAACGATTTTAAATGCCTTTTATTAAATGATGATTCTTATTTGAGTTTTAGCTAATTAAGGTTTAAATAAGACATTTTAAAGTAATTAAACTCAATTTAAATTTTGTTACATTAATTCAAGAATTTGTTTATATAAATTGAATAATGAAATTAAGGAAGGTAATTAAAATAAATGTTATTTAAAACAAAACTTAATCTTTTAACTAACTAATGTGATAGAGATGATTTAATAAATAAGCTCTAAAGAAAAATCAAAGTAATTAATCTATCTTTTGATTTATTAAATAATTGAAGATTTGATAATATAATTACTGAGAAGTAATTACTTAAATTTAAGGTTTAATTAATAAATAAAAGTAATTAGGGTTTCGTTAATGAAAAATTAAGGATTTATTAATTAGGATAATTAATTAAGGAATGATTAATTAATGAAGATAATTAAAGATTTAATTAATTTTAATTAAGGATAGCTAGTCATAGATTAAAGATAATTAATGAAATTAATTATGTGATTAATTAGTTTAAATCACACAATTGATTCATCTTAGTTGTAGATGATTGATAACTATTATATGATGTGTATTGATTGATATCTCTGATTGTAATTGTTATGCTATGTGATATGAATTGCTTTGTGCTACGTTGTGTTTTTGTATTTTTCTACGTGAATATGAAACCCCTTTGGCCCATAAAACGGCACTTGAATTTCGATGCGACAGGGAGTCGGATTCCATTTGGTTATCCGAAACCCACATCAAACCTATGAATCTTTGTGAATGACGTATCCACATGTTTTCAAAATTGACGCTCACTATTCGGATTAGCCGGGAGAGGACCTTTGTGTCATATAACCCATTCCGAATAGTGATTCGACGAAATGGATGAGCATTGAAGACGGTGGTGAAGACCGGACGTCTTCGAGAACGATAGGATAACCTATCGAATGACTCTGCACTGAGTTGCTCCGGTATAGAGTTCTCCATATGTGATGGGGAGTCCGATCGGGATTGTAGACGCTCGGATTTACAAGGGCTTCTTCCTTTACTGGACGAAGTGCCTTCGGTTCTGTTCGAACCCGGAACAGACTTTTATGGTCATGTGTCTGACACTACACTTTGAGATATAAAGCCGATTTTTTTCAAATACATATCTATTGGTAGCGGAGAATTTATTCTTTTAGCTTAACACCCTTCTATGTGATGTACGAGCTCAGAGGTTATGTGGTTGAAAATTATCAGCAATATATTCCCAATTTAAGTAGTGTGACATGCCGAGTGCTGCTGATCATTTGTTGATCGAAGCATGGCTTTGTAAAAAAGCATAGCTTTGTGAACGAGACTTCTTCGAACCTCACAACCCGATTATGGTCGAAACAGGAATCGTGGCAGTAAGGTTATTTGGGGGTAGCGCCCCCTAAGGGTATGTCCATTTCCTTCTGGATTATAAGTGGTACCATGGCATGGAGCCCAGATACTTACTTTGTGGTTGCTGTAAACTTATTTCCTTATGGTTGTCGGTTGAGAAGCGCTACGGATAAAGGTTGGTAACAACCAGGAGGTGGCATACTCGTGTCAGTTGTTTCCTAGTTATAGAGGTAATCCGGCCTTGTGTAGCAGAGATCCGGTTACGTTCTCGGGGACGTCCCTCCAGAGGCGTTCCATTTTATATGGGAAGTTCCTTTTCCCGACCATTTGTTGGATATCCAATCATCCAATACGAGCTCTTTACGGTTTTAGTTGTATAACCTGCCATTTACTTATGGTGGTCACCACGGTTTAGATGGTAGCTATAGTAGGCATAGTACGAAATATCTATGCTGGCTAAGATTAATATTATACTTTCAGAAAATGTTTTCACACTATGCATTAATAATAATATTTAAAAGTGCCCGTATTAATCATTTTTGACTGTCATAAGGAGAAATCTCCTCCAAGTCTGCGTTTGCATTGTGTGTGTGGCGGGAGGCCTTATGGCAGTTTCATTTTCAAAAAGAATTGCGAATTTCTTTCAAATTCTTTTGTTTGCTTTTGAGAAGAATAAACTGCTTTTATTTCAAACAACTGTTTTGTTTACTCATACCAGTCACATGACTGACCCGGAGTTTATTGTTCCTTTCCTAAACTCTGGTTGGCCTTAATTTTCCACACGGGCAGCCTAGAAGCAGGTTATCCATGTTTTGAAGCTAGCTTGGATTTTGAAGTCTTTTTGAAGTTTTCGGATTCTTTAAGCTTTGGATTTGGAAATCTTTTGAAGTGTCGGAGTCTTGAAGATCTTGTCGAAGTGGAAGTATGTTGGAAACTCGTCGAAGTTCTGTTGTCCTATTTATGGTTGTATCATATTTGTATCACTCTGATATTTGGGGTCGGTGTTGTATTGGATATTGTACCATGTTGTACCTGTGTTGATATGATATTCATTTTGTCTCTGCTGCTATATTCATCTAATGTTGTTATAAGCTCCATCAGAACTGGAATTCGGCGCTCGAATCTTCGGCAGTCGAATACAAGTAAGGTATTTGATGTCGATTTTTGAATACTGAATTTCGAGTCGTGACATGGGACCTTTCCTTCTCGCTTTCACGCTTCCCAAAACAGTTAGAGAGCTACTATCAACATTATATAGCCTAAAAACCACTCTACAATTACCTTAGTTAGCCAAAATTTATCATTAAGGAGGGGACTACTAAGACTAGCATTTGGATTAGGGATTTTTTGTTGGAGACATCTTTGGATTACTGTTCATTCTTGGATTTAACTCTTTTTAATCACTTTTAGATTGCTTGGATTTTAGGTAGGTGGTTAGGACCTCTTACTTATTAATTGGTCTTTATACACCTTAAAATGATGTTTTAAAAACCATTTTTGGATCCTAAAATGTGTTTTTAAACCTTAGCTAATCATATATGTTAATTTGAAATGATTTTACAAAGTTTAATGAGTTTGTGTTCATATGGATCTATATTTTTCTTATAGTTATTCTCCAGTTTTCCCTTAGATTTAGGTTCCAATTTGATGTGTATGAATGTCTGCTTGCTCAAATATCGTTTATAGGTTGAATTTGTGAATGATTACTTCTTTGAAAATGTTGGTCGAATGAAAATTTTGAATTAGAAATGAAGCCACGGTCGGTGTTGATCCATAATGGCGACTTGATCCAAATTTGGCATGATTCATGTGGGGCGACAAGGAAGGCCTTACAAGGCTACGCTTCAAGTTTCAAATCATTTGAAGCTCGTTTGCTCGAGTTATGAGGAAAAAGAAGGTGGAATTAGGGTGGTGTTCAAGTCTTGGATTGGCGATGATCCAAGAATGTTGCTTGATCCAAATTTGATGTGAATTGTGTGGGGGATAGGCCTCGTAATGCTATACTTCAAGTTCAAGTCATTTGGAGTTCGTTTGCTCGAGTTATGGGCAAAAGAAGAGGGTCAATGGTGATGTGCAACTCTTGGATCAGTCAAGAAGTGCTTCGAGTCGTAATCGAGTTAATGAGGGCTTGCTTCGAGTTCTTGATAGGTTTACTTCAGGTCACTTTCAAGCTTGTAGTAGGCTTGAAAATTGAAATGTCTAAGTGTTGGTTCGTTATATATCCATAGGGCCTGAATTGGTAAAAGATGGGTTAGTAGTGTAGCATAGATCGGTGTAGCTTGGATCGATGAGCATGAATCGATGAATCTTGGATTGGTGGTGGCCTTGGATCGATTGTGTTATGGATGGTAGTGGCAAGACTAGAGCTGCCTGGAGTCCGCCATGAGGAAATTTACCATTTGCTTTAGGCTTAACCTGAGAATACTCTGAGGTTATTGTGCTTCGTGTCTTCCTTTGCTTGCTTAAAGCCCTACGGGGAATTTTGTACGTCCAACCTAAATTAGCTCGGTATCGACTCATAGGGTTGATTTGAAAAACTCAAGTTGAATTTTTTTTGCTCATTTTTGGATATTTCCTCTATCTTTCCTACTTAAGATGTTTTCCAAGTCCTTGGGTCATTTCTTCATCGTTTGCTTGTCTAATTTGATCGTTTAAGTTTATTTTGGAGACTGTGGAAAATTCAACCATAACTAGACGTGATCACTTCGATGATGGATGGATGTACTTCAAGATGTAGAGTAGTTGGATTATGAGTTATATAGAAGGAACTATTAGAAAAACGTTAAGGGAAAAATGATAATATACTACTAGTGATGATGATTTTCAAAAATCATCCCAAAGCACGATGATTATAGATGAAAGTTGTAAGGACAGTTGCAGGAAGCGCTTTGCTATGGATGATGTATGTAAAGGGATTGTTAATACTTGTAGGTTTCTAGTATACTCGCAACATGGGGTATGCACTTGGGGCATGATGGCTCTTGGAGCATGATGGATTTTTATCTTCGGACGGGAGATTTATTTTACCCGAACCGATGGGATAATTAATCTTGTTCTTGGCCTATTGAGTGACTTGGATTCGAGTACCGTGAAATAAGGACATTGATTATCTCAATGTGTAATCTATTCCTTGAGTGTGATGCTCGGGCGAGTGATCAAAAATCCAACACAACGAGTTAGTGATGCGAGGATGGATGATGGAAGCTATGTTTGCATTGTTTGTTTATCACTCTAGGGATGTCGCATGATGTAGATTTTGATGTTGATAACTGGACATCCTTTTGTACTTTGACATATACTACACCTACGATGACTATGATATAGAGTAGCATATGTGCTAACCTTTTCGATGTAGGGACATGTTAGGTATGATTTTCTATACCATTTGTCCTAGCATATTGACTGTATATCATTTCAGACTTTGTACCACTCATACCATACTATTGTCTAACTAGAGAGTTTATTTTTTGCATCCTATTATTCTGGGTACTCTTAAATGAGTAGATTAGGGATATTAGGTCTGGTGAGCACATAGAGCTTGACAAATATGAGAAGGAGGCTATGCTATCATATTACCATATTTAGCAATTATTGCTTGGCATTCCCATCTGCAGTACTATGAAGCATACTAGTGCTATTATCTATTTAGAGACAATCATCTATTTTGGGTTTATTATTAGTTTATAAACTCTATCACTTATGTTGTATAGCTGTATGGATCCGAGTCCTCTAATTTCTATGATTTATTCACTTATTACTATCTCATCTGTTTTATATCTGAGATAATTACTATTATACTTTACTCAATGTGTTGTAAGATACACGATAGGTTTTGTGTATTTAATTTACATTACTATAACCTTGACCATGATCCTCCATTGGTCGGGCTCCTTTGCAGTACATTATACAGGTTATATATGTTGTCGGTGATGTAGGTCGATTAACACAAGTATGAAATCAAAAAGTTAAGGAATCATAATTACAAATAGTTAGAAATGAAAACACAAATATTTGCATAAATAATTATTATCCTGGAATCACCCATGAATAGCCTCGAGCTAGTGCACTGGTGGACGGGTGGTCTACACTAGTGCATCGGTCATCGAGAAAAATTTAATAGGTTTTACCTAGACCTATTTTATTCTACAATACACACACACACACATATGGGCTTGTGCATGATTCCCTGAGTGTATTTGGCATGAGTGAAGGAGTAAATGACGTACCTTCGCATAAATGGTAATGCATGTTAGTGCACGGATATCGTATTTTGTAGAGGGGCTATGTTTAAAAGGTATGCGACTTAGTTTATAATTATTGATTTGGACTAGAGTTGGAATGGAAGGGAGTAATGACTTTAGATGTAATGGGTTGGCTAAAAGGCAACTGTTATTTGGTATAACAACATTCGTGGTTTTTCCATTTTATTCGTGATATGACTATACAACTTGCCATATGAACAATTGTGAATTAGTCACCTCACTTTAGAATGAATATAGAAACATGAGTATATGAAACTTTAAGAACATTAACCATGTATCAGATTTGATACAAGTTGAATATGAATTGATATGTATAATGATATGGTAGTTTATCATTTTTGATAATGTAATATTACGAAACAAGCATAGTAAATTTTAAATTCAGTTATATTCACTTACAAGGCTTTGTGTCTAACCCTCCTCTCCACCATGTTTCCCTTGTTTATGATATATGATCGGTTGATGGAGATGGGTTGGATTAAGATGACGCTGGAGGTTTAGGTGATGAAGGTGTGGTATGCATACAAGTGTGTGTATGTGATGATATGTATATAAATGATAGACATGATGACTAGGTTTGGATTTGTATGGTACCTATAGGCAACGTGTGAAAACTAAGTATGAATTGGTTTGGAAATCACATAGTGTTATTTGACTATTATATTTTATGTTCCTTCCACTGTGAGTTCTAAAAGAAAAATATGTAGTTTCTGGTTTCTTCTTCGTATATTAATTACCTAACGATCCATTGCTTTTGACTTTTATGGTTAAAATTATTATTTTATATTTTAAACTATCAGAGAAAAACTATAGGACTATGCATGCATGAGAGAGCTTATTTGTAATTGTATTTTACAGATATTAGAAATATATATGTATACGCCATTTTACAATTCTCGTCTATTATCTGATTTTATGGGAAAGTACTAACGGATCCCATTTTTAGATACCCAAGAATGAGTAACTCCGTAGAGGCAACTAGAGTAGAGGTTATAGTTCGATTTGAAGCCAAGCTTGACCTATTGAATATTCTCGACATGAATATCTTGATCTGGTTTTTCCGCATTGTACAAGCCTTGATTAAGGCTAATGAGACTCCAATTGTACCTACTACTGCCACAGCTGTCATTCCTCCTCGTCAAGCAATGTGAGGATTTTACCAGCCTAGGTAGGAAGGTTTCTAATGGAATTGAGTCTTATGCAGAGACTAAACCATGGTTAGGCACATGTGAGAAGCTTTTTACATTATTGGGACTAGGTGATATTAGGAAGGGGCATTTAGCCGCATTGCATCTAAAGTAAGAAGCCGGTGTGTGGTGGTAGGCTAATACACCTGAGGTGAATTTGAGGGATGTCACTTAGGATCTGTTCAAAAGGAAGTTTGAAGTGCAGTTTGTTTATATAGTGGATAAAGGATGTATGTTGGAGAAGTTTATCAACCTAAATCAGTGTGAGATTATAGTTTCTGAGTATGTAAACAAGTTTAACGAATTATCAAGGTTTGGATATAAGCTAGTTAATAACCCATTCAAAAAGTCTATAAGGTTTTCTGATGGATTAAATGCACAACTGATAGAGATGGCATTAAACCAAGTACCATATAGAGCCATTGACGGGAATTTAGTCGAGGCTGGTATACTGAACTCTATGAAGGGACACGCAGTTAAGGAGCAACCTAAAAAGGAGACAAAGTATAAATTTTTTGGGAAACATAAATGAAATAATCAACAAGGAATAAAGAATATGTAGGGAGTAAAACAATTAATTGTTGTAAGACTGAACATATCACAAAGCACTGCAAAATGGATCTCTATGGTGACAAGTGTTATTAATGCAATTAGATGGGATGTATCACGCCTAACTTGCCAACATTAAAAAGTGATGGAGAGGTGGTTAAGGCGTAGGCATTGGAGTCTATTCCCATTATCAAAATTATTCCACAAAATGCTGTAGAGAAAGGCAATCAGATCATTATGGAAGGTATTTTACTACACTTGATTCTCCTATTTGTATAATTTTTGACATTGGTGCATTGCGTTCATTTATATCAAGTGCATTAATAGAAAGTTTGGACCTAAAAGCTCACATTGTGCATGAACTTATTTCGATATCGAATCATATTATGGATCGACTATTCTTACTAAGATATGCCATAGTTTGAAATTGGAAGTTAGTGGTGTGATGTTTCGTTGTGACACGTATGTATTACGATTTTCATAATATGGATTAATTTTAGGGATGGACTGAATGATATGATATGGGGTAGTATTGGATTATGATGGAAGGGTGCTTCGATTGAAGAATAGTGGATGACATGATCTGGTTATGCGTTGTATGCTTAATAAGTCTACGATGTCGAGCTATTTATGTTCACTTAGCCTATCATAGGATGGCCTTTCATCTATCCCCGTCGTGTGAGAATTTTCCAATGTAATCGAAGAAGTTTCCGATCTTCCACCCTGATGCGATATTGAATTCAGGATAGATCTCAAAAAATATGTTAGACATGTCAGGATGCTGCCTAGGGACTGACTCCGAAAGAAAGAAGGGAATTGGATAAGTACGTTTCTGAGTTACTGTAAAAAGGCTTTATTAGGAGAAGTATTTCAAAGTGGGAGTACCTGTACTATTTTCCACAACGGCGGATGGTTCCTTAAGGCTATGTGTCGATTATCGAGTGTTGAATAAACTAACAAAGAGCGATATCCTTTGCCTCATATCGACGACTTATTTGATCATCTAGTTGGAAATTTTTTTTTCGCACAAATGGATTTAGGTATAGGATTCCACCAATTGATTGAAGCGGAGGTTAGTTTTTGGAAAAATGCATTTCTGAATGCTTGATGGTTTGTTGAATGTGTAGTTATGCCATTTTACTTGACTAATGCTCCCATGTATTTTCTTTTATTTGAAGAGTAGAGTATTTCAGGAGTAGTTGAGTAAGTTTTTGGTGGTCTTCGTGGATGACATTTTTATATTCTAAAAAAGCGAAGAGGAGAATGAGAAGCAATTGAGAGAAGTTTTGAATGTTTTAAGAAGCAACCAGGTGAAAGAGAAAATTTCTATGTGTAAATTTAAGAAGAAGAAGGTCCAATTCCTTAGGTATATGGTATCAGAGGCTGGTTTAGCTATGGATCCAAGAAAGGTAGAAGGCGTGAGAGAATGGAAGATGCCCGAAACATGATTGAAGTTAGGAGTTTTCATGTTTTAGATGGATTCTACCGAATGTCCATAAGGGACTTTGAAAAGATATCAGCACCACTTACACGCCTTACCAAGAATAATTTGGTTTTTACATGGAATGAATTTAAGGAATGGGAATTTGTCATTGAAGGATTTATTAACATCCACGCTGGTTTTCACTTACTAGATGGTACCAAACCTTTTATTGTGTATACATATGCTTATGGTACTAGGTTAGGAATTATTTTGATGCAAGAAGGAAAATTAGTAGCTTACGCTAGTAGATAGCCTAGGATTCATGAAAGGAACTACTCAACCCATGATCTTGAGTTGGAGCTATTATGTTTGCTTTGAAGTCTTAGAGGCACTATATACTTGGAGAAAGATTTGAGTTATTTATGGACCACAAGTCTTTAAAATATTTGTTCTCTCAGAAAGACTTGAACCTAGACAAAAAAGTTGGACGGAATTTTTAGCATCGTATAATTTCAAGATCACAAATACATAAGGAAAGGTTAATATTATGGTGGATGCTTTGAGTAAGAAGCATGCAGTGTTGAACTCGATGATGTTAGAAATAAGGCAGATGGAATTCATGTCTGAGTTTGATTTTCAACAAACATTAGAGTATGAACTAGGATTATTGGACGCTTTCCAAGTCAAATCAACACAAATTGATCGTATAGGCATGAATAATGGGCAGGATGCTTCTTTGGTGGAGATTATTGTTAAGTTGGAGGCAGGCGAGATATCAAGGCATTTGGACTACTATTCTAAGGATAAGAAATGCTACTTGAGACAAGATGGTAGGTTGTGTGTACCATAAGTGAAGAAGCTGTTAGACGAGGTATTGAATGAGTGTCATCACTCGAGAATGACCATTCATCAAGGAGGAGACAAAATGCATTGAGACGTGAAAGGGTTTTCTACTGGCCATCTATGAAGAGTCATGTAATCGAGTTTGTATCTAAATGTATGACATTTTAAGGGTTAAGGTAGAGGAAAAGAGACGAGGATGACTGCGATTACCTTTGAAAGTACCCCAGTGGAAATGGGAAAACATCTCTATTGATTTCCTCGATGGAATAAAAAGGAGTAGGAATGGTAATGAAAGTATTTGGGTAATAGTAGATTTCCATATGATGAGCGAACATTTCATTTCGATAAAGAGTACAAGAACTGCATCGAGTTTAGCAAGTGTAACGACCCGCAAATCTGCACCCCTTGAGTCAACTCTATTCTATCTAAATCAACTCAAGTTGTACAGAAATACGAACCATTTGGGTTAAAGAAGAAGTGGTAGAAGAAGAAAATAGAAAACAATGTCAGAATCCAACCATCGCAGCAGAATAAAATATAATAGATAATAAATAATCTTTACTCAAAAATCAAATTATCTCTGTTTATATATTACAACATCAGAGTACATCAATCACAGCCCAACGTCAATTCCATACAAATAGATACACAGCAACTCAACACAGCGGAATATATATACATAAC
The DNA here is from genome assembly GCA_030765085.1 of Allium cepa. Classification (NCBI taxonomy): domain Eukaryota; kingdom Viridiplantae; phylum Streptophyta; class Magnoliopsida; order Asparagales; family Amaryllidaceae; genus Allium; species Allium cepa. Next base: position 604,064,816 of record CM060932.1, on the reverse strand, counting down.
ATATATGAGAGTACGCGTCGTCATCCAGCTCTTCTCCTGAGCTCCACAATAGCATATCCTGTATTCTATAATACTCGGTCTAACCCGAGCATTACAGTTAAATAACACCCGAGTCAGTCTGGAATACCAGCGTGAGAAAATCACACCCAATTGATAATTAAAGTTTCAAAAATCTTTTGAAAACAAAAGCATCTCGTAAGACCACGCCACAAATAAACATATCGGGTTTTTATCTTACGATAGCTAAAACAATTTTTATAGAAATCCTCTGATATTATAATAGGGTCTATATACAAATACTTATAAAATAGCCGAAATTGTTACATTATTAAATTACAGTTACTAGCCACAAAGTGGGTAATACAAGCAAAACTCGTACAAGGATCGTAGGGAGAATGGATTTCCAACTAATGACTAGGCACTGGGGTACCACCTGTCACATTACGGGGCCTAGATCACTGTACCAAGGAGTACGCCCGCTCCCTTGCAACACAAGACCGGGACTACCCCTTACTGGATAATCCCGAGTGAGATCACCCCGTGGTTGGGATCAGCAACCGCCCACTAAGCCGAAATATAAAGGGACATCTAGACTGGAATGACCTCACCCTGCTTGGGTGCTACCCACCTAGCCTTGCTGCATAACCCCTGATTTTCAGTCATTCCCATTTGATGAGGCTTGAGGCTAAGCGTTACCTTTTTAGAATATATCCCTTAGAATGCCCATCGTCCACCTGACGATGTTTCGCAAGCATTCATCCATACAAGTTCGTCCCGGGTTCGAACGAAACCGAAGGCACTACTCCTACTACATCCATTTTGGAAATATCCTCAGGATTAGTAGCCACTAGCCCATGCACTTCACTGCTCCATCTTCGAAACCAAACTCGTTTCCACGAAACGTACAAATTGGATCGAAGTGGTTTTCGAGAAATAAATCTCGATCCCGGACTCTTCGAAATGATCAACGCATTTGTCCAATATTGATAGTCGGTTGTTTAACTATCAATTAATATGCATAAACATCCACCAACCAATAAATAATTTCCCAAATTATTTATTTATCTCAAAATATCTTTACAATATATAATTTCACTTTCAAACCCTTTTGAAAACTGTTTTCAAACTATCTCCCTTTTCTTAGAATAAATTCCGAGTATTTTTATTCCACTGGAAACACCAAGCATAACTTTAGATTTTTAAAATAATTTAAAAACACTTTATTGTAAAATATATTTAACATTTAATTTAGAAAAATTTACTTCAATTCTTAATTTATAATACTACTTTAGAAATAACTAAAATAAGGTTTCCTTATAACTATACATTAGATTTCTTATTTAATTAAAATATCAAATCATTCTTCAAAAATTATTATGGAAATAGATTAGACAAAATGCTTGTTGTGGAATTTATTTTGAAACATTTAAGTTAAAACTACTTCAACAATTGGTTAAAAATACGCACTATATAAACACTTGAAAATAAATTACTTAATAACATATAAAACTATATTTCTACTTTTAAAAACAAAATACTAGTTACTTCTTAATAATTACTGCTAAAATAGATTAAAGAAAATACTTACTTTAGACTTTAAATATTAGAAATAATAATTTTTTTACAAAACTTGCTTCCTTAAAAAAAACTTTAAAACATTTAATTTATATTTAAAAATTTACTTTTTAAAAAGCATGTACTTAGCTATCCTGAGAAAATTCCAACTTCAATCACTTAAATCAATTTTCCCAAATTGATTCCCAATTTATTTTATTTGAAATATAGTCTTTTACTTATCAGTTCATTTCCAGATTCAGTAGTTATAGACATGTTATTATTATTATTATTTTCCAATTTCTTCTTTACTCTTTCAATAATTCAAATCTTAAATTCTAAATAAATGTTTGTTCTTTTTAATTAATAATACTGCATTTTGAAATTCATTAACTTTCTGTTTATTCAAATTTTCCTTTCCATTCTCAGGATTCATTTAATAAAATTTTAAAGTCACTTTATTTCTTTTCCACGTCATTCTAAAATTTATTCTAAAATTATTTTACTTGCAATTCCACTTCTTTTATTGTCATTTCAAACAAAAAAAATCAAATTTATATTTTTGGTAATTCATTACACCCAATTATATCAACCAAGCCATAGCATTCAATACTTCCACATAATTCATCAAAGAATATCAAATAACCAGAAAAGAGAATATTAAATAATTTTAAATAAAAGTTGAAGGGTCCAGTTGGATCCCTCCAACCTGTTTTCCCTGCATCCACAGACGTTTTCATCACATAATATGCCAATTTCAAATTATGCTATACTATATCACATCAATCAATTCAACCATACAATCAATTATTTAAATTTAATCATTCAAATTTATATTTAAATTTAACATTTAAATTTAACTGAGTGAGATTAACTCACCTTTGGCCTATGATTGCCATTCACCTCAAACTCGTCTTGTTTCCGCGATTTTTAACCTTGTATAAACCAATTTATGATTTATTAATATTTGAATTTATCAAACAATTAATCACCATTTACACATTTAACATTAACTTAAAATTTGATTTAACTGATATAAATCGAATAAGTTTATTAAATACGTTAATTTAACAATTTATCCACCAAATCTACTATTTTATATATCCTTCTCATTCAACATTTAAATTTTCTACTTACATAAACCTTATATACCTTTCAGTTTAATACTATAAAAACAGTATAAAATTTCATCTAGAAATTTCTCTCTGTACAAAACTATTTCTTTTAAATATTTTTTTTCCTGTATATATTAAACAAAACTACTTTTACTGTAAACATATATATTTATTTATTCATTTTTTTCCCTACTGTAGTCATTTCTCGTCTACTACTTATATACATATATATATATACATTTAAATATATACATAAATAAGAATAAATAAATAAAACAACCAATAGATACCTCACAGCAACCGCTCGAGGCCGTCACCCCTTCCCTCCATCGCTACTGGATCGACACCGCCAAAGAAAACTCGAGCTCGCAGCATTCGACCTCGCCTTCGAAGCCGACATCGTTTCCCCTAGGCGCCGCCGCACTCACGTCCAACCCTAGCCTCGATTGTCGTCGCCGAGTACCCCACGTCCTTCGCCTCAAACTTCTCTGAAACCCTAAATCACCGCAGCTTCCCCAGACACGAGTCGACTGCGACAATTCACCAAGCCTTCGTGCTTACTTAATTCGATAACTCAGGCCACCGTCACTAAATATTTTGAACGAACTTGAATTCAAGGAGATCATTTTAAGGGTATATTTGTCGTTTTTCAAAATAAGGGCAAAATGATCATTTTTATGACATTGGAATTTGGCAACAAAACCTAGGCCGTTGCGATCATCTCATTTTTCCGATTCGCACATTATATTTGTTTGTATCGTTGGGGCTCATATAAAGGAGATATGGTCGAAAACGTCGTCAGGTTGAACCAGCGCTATGCGATTTGAATTTAGATCTAAATTTAGGAGGACTGGTTATGGTCTGACTCCTATGACTTAATAAGGAAAGACATATACCACTTTCCATTTCATAAAACTAATTTTCTATTTATTTATTCTTCTTCTTCTCCAAACGCTATGGTTGAATCTAATTCCTAAAATCAAAAATCAAATTAAGAAATTAGAAGCCCAAATCAAAGAGAGAAGCAAGGATGAATGCATAGAATTCACCCGCGTTATTAGAACAGTGAATTGAAAGGATTTTTTATCTCTGGACAACAATGGAAAGTAAAGCTTGAGGCTTGAAATTGAGAGAAATCAATTAGGTGGGTGGATTTCCTAAATTCTATATTTAATTTCTTGATTTCATAGATTGATATGAATAAATTGGTAGTTATATAATTAAATTTGAAATTAAGTTTTGTAATTTCTGGAAACTTTGTCTAACGGATTAATGAATGACTCTGAATTATTACATGGATTAGTGGAATTATATAATGTATATGTAAACATAATATGCAAAACTAAGTGAATTTAAGACATATATTTTGAAAAAATCATAGTAAAATGATGGAAAATTTATATAAATAAATTTATATATTTACGTATGAAAATATAGTTTTTGTGCATTAATATATGATTTTTATGAATTAATACAGTGATTTCATTTATATGCACAAATAGTCCAAATTCATAAATTTGATACTTTTGGACATTGAAATATGCCAAATTGATATTAAATTATTTTTTGATACGATGATTTTAGGTCAAAAATTATTTTTATTTAATGTAATTAGGTTATATGAATTTACATATATTTAGTTTAATAATATGTGAAAATCATCTCGTATTTATAAACTTATAATTTTATGTATATAATCATATCAAAAATCAGCCTGGATTTATAGGCTAATAATGTTATATATACAATCACATAAAAATGCCATAAAAATGATTTCTAAAGTTAAAGTATATGTTTATATGAATTTAGAATTAAACTTCTCGAATTTATAGAGATATATTTTAATAGATATGATTAATCTAGTGAAAATATATTAAATATTGATAATATGAGTATACAGATGTATATATGATATAAATATAATTTAAAAATTAATATTTCATTTCTAAAGATTCAGTATGTATATTTAACTAAGAAATATATTTTTATTTCAGATTTAAACTATATATGAATTTATACAGTTTATTTTAATATATGAAAGTCAAAGAAATTATAATTTAAAAATAGTAAGTTGTGATAAAATTTATGTGGAAAGTAGTATAATGTATTATGAATGTATGTTACATAAGTATGAAATCAAAACATTAAGGAATCTTAATAATAAAGAGTTGAAAGGATAATAAAAAAATTTACAAAAAAAATCAGTATCACGAAATAACCCAAGAATAGCCTCATGCTAGTGCATCGGTGGACCGGTGGTCCACACCGATGCGCCGGTCATCAAGAAAATTTTGGTAGGTTGAACCTAGACCTATATTATGCCGTAATATATATTTAAAGGCTCATATCAGATTCCCTAAGTGTATTTGGCATGAGTGAAGGGGTAAATGACATGCCCTTGCCTAAGTGGCAATGTGTGTTAGTACACGGATATTGCATTATGAAGAGTAGTGACCAACGTTTATAAGTTATGGAACTTAGTTTATAGTTATTGATTTGGAAAAAATCCGAAATGGGAGGGAGTCATGACTCTAGATGTTGTGGGTTGGCCACAACAGAATTGTTATTGGGTATCGCGGGGTTCACGTTTTGTCTAGTTCATCTGTGATACGACTATACAACTTACCACATGGACTAATGTGAATTTAGTCACCTCAATTTAGAATGAATATAGCAGCACGACTATATGAAACCTTGAGAACATGAATTGTACATTGGATTTGATACGAGTTGAATATGAATTGAAATGTATTATGATATGACAGTTTATCAATTTTGATGATGTTATATTATGAAACCAGCATAGTAAATATTGAATTTGGTTATATTCACTCATCAAATTTTGTGTCTGACCTTCCTCTTCCTCATGTTTCTCTTGTTTATGATATGTGGTATGCTGATGAAGACATGTTGGATTATGGTGATGTTGGAGGTTAGGTGATGAAGGTGTAGTATACATATTTGCGTGTGCATATGATGACATTTATGTAAATAATACATTTGATGTATTGTATGGGTTTGGATTTGTAATGTACATAGCAGCGGCATGTGAAAACTAAGTATGGATTGGTTTGGAAATGACATAATGTGATTTGATTATTATATTTTGTATTCCTTCCATTGTGAGTTCTAAAGGGTTATTGCTTTCCTTATATCAATTACCTAATGATTTATTGCTTTCGACATTTCTGGTTAAAGTGATTGTTATATGCTGTAAGTCAGAGATCCGAAAATAGCAGGTTATCACATTAACATTTGGAGAGTGTTACGTATTATAGTCTCAGTGGATGTATTGATATCTAGTCTCGATATATCTTGGCTAGGAATATTTAAAACGATATATTTATTTTTGGTAAATTTTTCATGATTACAAACATTATAACTACTATCATAAAACATATCATTTATGAATTTTCTATTGTATATATTTAAATTAAAAAAATATTTAATACAACACATTATAAAATGTATACAGTAGTTATTTCAAATAAGAATTTAGTACAAAGTTAATAATTTATAATAAATTATAGAATTACCCCTAGGAGTATACCTCCAACTTTATCAGGAAGAGAGACACACTTAAAAGAGATGTCTCTATGTTTGGATTTCCATATGAAAAATTGGCATGCTAGGTGCATGCTCGATTTATTGAAAGAAAGATAAATATCTTGCATTGTGTAAATTCTGTAAACAATCGAGATATAAGTCGATAAAACATAGTTTTAAAGGTGTACCTTTCACTAGAATGCATTTCCCGATTACATATATGCATCTGTTGCTACTATGGAATATATGCGATGAAATGCTATACAACAACAAAATGAAGGTTTTTTATGTCATTCTTTAGATGGAGAAGTTTCGAAATATTTTGATAACATATACAATGATTTTGCTAAAGAATCCTATTATGTAAGACTTGGCTTGTGTACGGATGATATGCACCATTTTCTTCATTTGGTTAACCATATTCAACATGGAAAATTATTCTGACACCTTCAATCTCCATTAGTGGATGTGTGAAGAACCCAGACATGTTTTAAACTATAATTATTCATCGACTTAAAAATAAAAAAATGGTACAGATGTGTATTTACAGCCTTTAATTGATAAGTTGAAAAATATTAAGGGTACAGGTTATTATTACCAATGGCATTTCAAAAAAACTTTAGAATGTTAGCTTCTTTGTTGTGGACAACAAGTGATTTTCTTGCATTTGGGATTCTTTAGGGATAGAGTACTAGTAGCAAATTACTTGTATTGTTTCCATGTATTCAACAAAATTATATCAACTTACAAGTGGTGGCAAATGGTGTTGGTGGAATCGAAATCATTATTTTTTGCATGTAAACATTAGTTTTAGATTTGGAAAGAAAAATTCGAATGAAAAACAACTTTTAGTTTATAATCACATAGCATTAAGGGTAGAAAAGAAGTTATGTGCTCATTTAAGAATATCCCAAAATACCGAAGATTAGAAAAGATCCAAAATTCATGATAAAGGAGAGTGTCGCAATTGGTGTATACAAATTATATTTTAGGAGTTATCCTATTGGAAAGATCAAAAACTTCTCCATAATATAGATGAAATGAATACAAGAAAAAGGTGTTCGAGAACTTCTTTAACATGATAATGAATGTGAAAGGCATAAAGGATGATTTGAAGTCAAGAAAGGTGTGATAACCCGAATTCCTGGGCATATGTTAATTGGAAATTAACAGGGTTAAAATTGTTAAAATACTTATTTGTTAATTGAAAAAAAATGAAATTATGATATATATATATATATATATATGGATATAAATAAAATTAATATTCTTCAAAAGCTAATTTAGAGACTAATTCAATTGTTTTTAAATATAAGATAAACTGTTTGTTTTTAAATATGAAAGTTTAAAGGGAATTAAATAAGTTGTGTTTTGTTTTCTTTAAAAATGTTTAATTTTAAAATGGTTATAAGTGTAAAAAAAATAAAAGTTCTAGATTTTAAATTACATATATAAGATTTATTTGTATTGTAACTAGTTTTATAATACTTTCTTTAAAGTAAATTTATATTTACACATATAAGTATTTAGTAATAAGGTAAATTAAAAATGTAAGTTTATTTTTACATTTAAAATTAAAGTGTAAATTCAATTAAAAATATTTAATAACATGTGTAACTATGTTAATCACCTTAATAACACATGTTAGTCAATTAAGAGGGGTTTGTGACAAGTGTCTTTATTTTAAATTTTTACTCTCTTTAATTTTTATAAACTTAACATATGAAGAAATTTGTTTCTTCTTCAAATTTATGGAAAAAACCAGAAAATATTTTCAAAACCTGAAATCTGCAAGCTCAAATTAAAGCCTGCAAATCAGCTGCAACCTTTCAAAACTGCAATTAAAATGAGGATCTGTTTCAACCTTTAATCAACAAATTGCAAGCATAAAGTAGGATTTCAGCAAAGTTAAAACATTTTTCCAGATTTATGTTCAAACCTGGAACAAGAATTCAAAACCTGCTGTATGCTCTGCTTGAAATTAAAGGTGAGTAACATCATTTATTTTATTTTATTTTATTTCAAAGGTTAAAGTATCTGAAATCTGTGCATGCTAATATTTGGAAAATATATATGGTTTGTGTGATTTTATATTAGTGGATGATCTGTTTATATGGGTGTTTAGGATGTGTGTGCATGTTTGTTTCTGTGGCATTCTTGTTCCTTTATTTTAACCTCCAGATTGATCTAAATTTATTATCTTTTGATTTAAACTTGGGTTAGATTTAAACAAAAACTGTTGTTAACTAAAGCTGGAAATTGGATTAAGTTAAAATGGAATCGGAAACTACTCTGGAATAACAAAGTAACAGAGCTAACTTAGGAAAACGGAAAATTTAAATTTACCAATTCAATGTTTCAAGCATATAAGATGAAAACCCCCCTAAAAATATGAATTTTAGGAGAAAAAACATAATTTTTAGTATTCGAATATAGGAGCAGTTCGAGTTTGTTCAGTTTTTGAACATTGGGTGGTTTCCGACAATCGATGGAATGGTCGGCGTTGAAATCTTGGTCGAGAAAGGCTGGAAGGTGGATGGACTCGGGAAAATTAGTGGAGAATTTTTTTTGGTGATTGTGTTGTTCTATCAGAGGTGATGTAGGGTTTAGTGGAGGTGTTGGGTAGTCGGAGTTGCCGAGGTTTTTGCGAAGCTGTGGGAAGTGTGGTGACGATCGCGAAGGAGGGAAATTGTTGTTGGGGTCATAGCGCAGTTGTAGTCAGAAGGACGATAATTCCGGTGGTCGTTTCATCGTCGGCAAGGGTTTTTTTTTCTGGTCGTAGCATTTTGGGTTTCAGGCAATCTCATAGTTCGGTTTTGATTTGTCGAGGTTTGAGCCGATCTGAGGGGTTGTGAGGCTCGATTGAGTCGTTGATGACTTGTGGGTGGTGGCGTGAGGGACTGCAGGTGATCAGGACCACCGTGCATATGCACGGTGCAAGGAAGAGAGTCTGGGGAGGAGGTTGGTGTTGCTGTATGTTGACTCGTGTTATGCACAAGTAATTCGAGTTTTTGCTCGAAAGTTTAAAAGGGTTTTCTCGGAGAATTGAAGTGGGGCTCGGGTAGAAAATGTTTACAGATTTCTTTGGGAAACCTGTTTATTTCCAATTCAAGTTTTGTTTTACAAATCTGGAACAAGTTCAAAACAAAATTTAAATCCTAGATTTAAAGTATGGATTCAAACTGAGTTTGAATCCCAGTTTTTTTAAATTTAATTTAAATTTTATAAATTAAAAATGTTTTAAAACAACTTAAATAAAAGGGAGGTTTTAAATAGTTTAATTTAAAGGCAAAGTTTTTTTTATAACTTAAATCTATATCTGTGTTCAAAGCCAAATTTGAATCATAATCTAGAAATAAAAGAAGTATTTGAAATTTAAATTGATTTAAAACAACTTTGAATGTTTAAGGTAATTGAAAATATGATTTATATTTTGAAATGAGTTTGGGTTTAAAATTCCTTTAAACTTCTTTTATAACAAATAAAATCTTTAGCATAAGTTTTAAAGGGTTTTAAATGTTTTAAACTTTGTTTAAGTTAAGTTTGACTTCACTTAAATCTTAAATTTAAAATAAAATTTGAAACAAATTTAAAGTAATTTGTTTTAAATTGCTTGTTAATGATAATTTAATCATTAATAAGTAATGCTTTTATTTTAAACAAATCAAAGAATTTAATGAATTTTGATTTATTAAATTGGTAAGGTAATTCTAAATAAGATAATTAATTAATTTAATTTAATTAGTAAGGGTTCGAAATAAATTAATTAAGGTTCAGTTAAGTAATTAAGATTAATTACTTAATATTAATTAATTTAAGTTAATTACTTAGGAAAGGTAATTAAGAATTGGTGATAAGTTAATGAAGGTCATTAACTTGGGATTATTTAATTAATTATGATAATTAATTGGATTAATTAATATAGATAATCATTTATGGTATTTGGTTATTATGATTTCTTTATGAAGGTAATTAAAGGTATTAATTACTCATTGTAATTAATTAATTAGATTAGATTAGTTTAAATTAATTAAGTTTAATTAATTTAGAATAGTCATTGAATGGGTTGATACGTAATTAATGAGGAATAATTACTTAGAGAAGTAAATAAGAAAATAAATTACTGGAGGTAATTAATTGAAGTATGGAAGAGATTGAGATTAATATTTTTGTGTAATTAATATGAGAATAATTACTTTGTGGAAGTAATTAATTACTTAGTGTAATTAATTTAAGCATTGATTGATTAAGTCATGTGAAAAATAATTAAGTAATGCAGTTAATTAAGAGTAATTAATTACGAATGAGGTCAATTAAGGATGATTAATAAATATAATTAGTTATTAAATATAATCAATTCAGGAGTAATTAATGAAGTAATTAAGAGTAGTTAAGTACTGATAATAATTAATTACTGAATGTGATTAATCAAGGTTGATTAATGAATGTGGTAACTTAAATAAAAGGCTAATTACTGAATGTAATTAGAGATGATAATTAGGGGATGATTAATTAGTGGTTAGTAATTAATTATTGTTAAGAAAGCAAGATTTAATAATGATTAAAGTAATAAATAAGATTTAATTAGTAGTGGGTGGCTAACAAATCTTGCTTATGGATGATTGGTGGATATTTCTGATATGAAATGTTTGTGATATGATATGTTTGTCTTGAATAATGATTGTGTGGTTATCTATCGATAATAAATTGTTGTATAAAAAGTAACATCTTGAATTTAAAGGTTGAATTGTATTTCACTTGAATAATTTAAGTTAAGTTGACAATGGTTTCGAAGAGACCGAAGTCGGGTATTAGTTAATACCCGAAACCACTTCGATTCTTATAGATGGATATGTGAAATAAATTGGTTGATATGGAATGATCTAAGTAAATTTAACCATTTAATCTAAGTTTGGCACTTAGAAATCGATGTGTGAAATAAGTAATGTTTATAACAGCTTGTGAAGTTGTAAATTGATAAGTTACCCCGGGTTTATATAAGATGTATGTTTTTGTTTTCCGTGTTAGATGAGTTTACTCACGTTGGTTTCCAGCCTGACCCGGGTGTTACTTTGATGTAATGCTCGGGTCAGACAGAGTATTACAGATTTTCAGGTAGGGACGTTTTGGAACTCAAGAGGCGAGCTGGATGGCTGGAACGTATAGAGTATCTACCACTGTGATATATTATTGTATTATTAGGAAATGTTGTTTAAAACTGTCCAGTGAATAGTAATGGTTGTAATTATGATGAATAAATATAAGTGTAATTGATACAGTTTTCTTTTGTAAACTGCTATTATGTGATATTATATTTTGATCCACTGCGAATGTGAAGTTTTCTGTGTCTTGTTCCTGTTTTCTTCTTCTTCTCTTTCTTTTCTTTCCTAACTATCTGGTAATTTCTGGATTGAAATTTCCGGGTCGTTACATTTGGTATCAGAGCCGAAGGTTAAGCGAGAACCTTGGCTCTAGTGGGATTACTCATTAAGGATAGGGTAAGTAGTACGCTATAATGAGTTGAGTTTATAAAGATGAGAGAGCGTACTTGTTATTTTCTTATATAAATGTTTTTAAATAATTTCAAAAGTAAATTAATCTTATATAAGAAATAGATTATCTATTATATTAAGAAAATTGGTTGTAGTATTAATTAAATTAAAAGTAATAGTAAGAATTAAGTGGTAATAGAATTACAACTAAATAGAAATTAAATTAAAGACAAGTTTGAAATGGATTCAAACTGAAATTAAATCTTGAAATTTGGAAAAGGTTTCAGGATAAGGATAATCAATTAATTTATGTAATGAATTAAACTTTATTTAATGAGATTAATTAATGATGTAATTAATTTAAAGAAATAACAAATAATATTATTTAAGGTAATTGAACGAAATGGTCCTATTTCAAGCAAGAGTTTGAAAATTTAAAAAGAAATTTGTTTTGAAAACCAAAGGTGGTTTAAAATTTTATAATATAACTTGGTAATAGAAATTAATATGTATATATGTAAATATACATAATATCAAAGGTGGGTTGAAATAAACTCTAAATATTGAGTTTTAAATTTGGAATAAGATGTAACACCCAAAGTGATAAGTTTTTGAACTTAATAAGTGGGAAGATTATTTATGAGAAGTTCAAAATTTGAAATGGAAAATTCAAATTGGATAAAGTTGACTGGATTACGTGAATTGAGTTTAACTGGGGAAAAAGTTAAATATGTTGGGATGTTCAACCTGATTTGTAAATTTTAAGATGAAATTAAGATTTAACTTGGGAAGTTAAATGGTTGATTGTAATTGGGAGTTTGAATGATCTCAAATTGGATTTGAGATCTAGAAATTTAAAATGAATGGATGTTTTAAAATAAATTAGATAATATCATCCTATTGTTGTTAAAAATCTTTAAGTTGTGAATTGGAATTGTTTAAATGAATGAGAGATGGTTTAAATTTGAAATTTGAATTAGTTCAAATTGAATTTGATTTGAATTAATTGAAGTGTGATTGAAGATGTATGAGTATAAGATTCAAATGGAAGATTTGAATTGGATTAATTTGTAACGATTTGAAATTGAAGTGGATTCAATTTGAAATTAGTCCAAATTTATTGGAATAATTTGGAATTATAATTAATGTTGAATGGTTTTAAATTCAAATGGAATTTGAATTGAAAATTGTGATTAATTCAAATGGGAGTTGAAATAAATTGAAATTGAAACTATTTAAATTGAAATTTATTTGAATTAGTAGAATTTGAGATCAAGGATGAATAAAAAGTTAAATTTGGAAAGAACTAAGGAATTCAACTTGAATTGGGTTAAATAGATTACAATGGAAATTGAAGTTATTTAAATTGGCGTTGGGTCAATTTAAATGGTAGAGGAAATTTAAATTGAATTGATAAGAATGGAGATTGGGAAGTGAGCAGTTTTGACTCTGCACTATTTTCTTAATATAAATTGTTTTAATATAAATCTATTTTTCTAAGTTATTCATTATATATACAACCTTTCTTTTAAAAGCCAAACTATCTTATACTGGTTTTACAATAATTTTTGAAACTGTTTGATTATTTTCCAACTGTTTTATAAACTAATTACTATATTTCAACTGTTTTACAAAACTAATTACTATCTTACTATTATTTTGCGATTATCCAAAATTTCTATAATTATTTTAAATATTTTCTAACTATTTTACACCTATTTTACAAACTAATAATTATTTTCCAACTACTTATCTATTTTAAAAATTTTCAAGCTATTTTCTAAATAAACAGGTCGGAGTTCAAACTGTTATTGGTTAAATACCCAATCGAGATAAGAATAGAAATGGTAATCCAAATGGATTGAAGCAATTGAGAGTAAGTGTATGAAAATCAAAGTGAATTGAATAGAAATAGAATTGATTTGGCTAATAACCAATAAAGATAAATACGTAGGGTGTACGTATGTTATTCTATTCGCATAGTGATTTGATCTAGATTCGAGCATAGAATTTCAATATAGATATATCGATCCGAGTGGGATTTTTCACTCGATTTTCGACGGCGAACCTGGATATGGATTGTTGATTGGTTCTGGATATTCTCTATCATAGTTATGACTATGCAAGGAGAATGACGGTTTCTGATCAAGAAACCAGGTCTGTGTCCACACTAGGAAGTCGGGTGGACGATACTAGTTCGGAAGTGAAATTGTGTGATCGAGTGAGCGATTAGATTGGTATGGCGTACGAATGATATGTGTACATCGTACGGATTTGAATGAAATTAATATTGAAAGGAGTAATCAAATTTGAATATCTGATTTTGAGTAAACAAAGTAAATATCTTTGTTTTATAAGATAAAACTCCCTTGTTGGATCTTTTGCCAGAAGGAAAGGGTTTTGGAAATGTTTGAAGTATAAAAAGAGTTTTATACAAATTTGAAATGATCCAAAGTTTTAAAAATTATATATATCTATATATATAAGGGATCTTATGAGGATTTTGGAAAATGGTTTTGGAACCTTTGGATTTGGAAAGGCTTTTGATTTTTGGGTAAAATCAATATCATATTTGGAAAGCCTAGTTTGAGAATTATCGATTTTGGGATAATCGATTTTGTATGAAGGAGCTTTGAATGAGATCATACTGGGTGTATGATTTAAAGATACTATATATATAGTATAAAATGTTTTGATGATGGCTTTGGGGAAAAAGGCGCTCCCTTGAAATGGACTTCTCAGGAGTGCCACCAGGTGGTGCTGCCTTGAGCCCCAAGAGGGGGTTCTAAAGTTGATCCTGTGAGGAGTCCGGACAAAATTAGTTTCTGAGGATTATTGGGTAGCGAAAGTCGAGGGCGCCGATGCCTACAGGGGCATTTGGGTTATGCTGTGACGACAGTGTAACTCGATGTCACTGCGATCTACTGTGGGGACCATAGCGAAAATCGTGTGGAGGATGAGTGTCAACGGTCTACACTTGATTTTGCCGGGAAGGCAACGCAACATCGGTAGAATGCGATCTATGGTCAAGTGGAGTGGAGAAGTTTCATTTTTTTTAGCAGCGAAATTCGAGGGCGCTGATGCCTACATTTACATGGGTTTTTGCTGTGATAGCTACGTAACCCCAGTTGTAGCTGCGATCTGTAGCGGGTTCCATGGTGTAATCGAGGGGCGGGAGGCCTACAGTTATCTATGGATTTTGTCGGGATGGCAACGTAACCATCGGGTTAACTGTGACCATGGATGGGGGTGATGATTTCCAGAGCATTATCAACAAAGATATTTCCTCTATTTTCAAAAACTGATTCCTATATTTTCAATAAAATTATTTTTCAAGCATTTTCACTGGGTGTTGAAAACGAGTCTGCTAAGTACTTATAGATTTTCAATCATACGCCTGATCAACGTATGACCGAATTTCTGTGAGAACAAAGATGGACTTGTTGAAACATCGAGTTATAAAATGATATTTTTATAGAACTATTTTGATAATACTATATAGATTTTAAAGGTGTTTTAAAAATGATCAAAGAATATTTTAACTGGTTTTAAATACTTAATGAATCCGGTTTCTTTCTTTTCGAGGACGAAAAGATTCAAAGTGGGAAGGAATGTGATAACCCGAATTCCTGGACATATGTTAGTTGGAAATTAACAGGTTTAAAATTATTAAAATACTTATTTGTTAATTGAAAAAAAATGAAATTACAATATATATATATATATATATATAGATATATGGATATAAATAAAATTAATATTCTTCAAAAGCTAATGTAGAGACTAATTCAATTGTTTTTAAATATAAGATAAACTGTTTGTTTTTAAATATGAAAGTTTAAAGGGAATTAAATAAGTTGTGTTTTGTTTTCTTTAAAAATGTTTAATTTTAAAATGGTTATAAGTGTAAAAAAAAAAAAAGTTCTAGATTTTAAATTACATATATAATATTTATTTGTATTGTAACTAGTTTTATAATACTCTCTTTAAAGTAAATTTATATTTACACATATAAGTATTTAGTAATAAAGTAAATTAAAAATGTAAGTTTATATTTACATTTAAAATTAAAGTGTAAATTCAATTAAAAATATTTAATAACACGTGTAACTATGTTAATCACCTTAATAACACATGTTAGTCAATTAAGAGGGGTTTGTGACAAGTGTCTTTATTTTAAATTTTTACTCTCTTTAATTTTTATAAACTTAACATATGAAGAAATTTGTTTCTTCTTCAAATTTATGGCAAAAACCAGAAAATATTTTCAAAACTTAAAATCTGTAAGCTCAAATTAAAGCCTGCAAATCAGCTGCAACCTTTCAAAACTGCAATTAAAATGAGGATCTGTTTCAACCTTTAATCAACAAATTGCAAGCATAAAGTAGGATTTCAGCAAAGTTAAAACATTTTTCCAGATTTATGTTCAAACCTGGAATAAGAATTCAAAACCTGCTGTATGCTCTGCTTAAAATTAAAGGTGAGTAACATCATTTATTTTATTTTATTTTATTTCAAAGGTTAAAGTATCTGAAATCTGTGCATGTTAATATTTGGAAAATATATATGGTTTGTGTGATTTTATATTAGTGGATGATCTGTTTATATGGGTGTTTAGGATGTGTGTGCATGTTTGTTTCTGTGGCATTCTTGTTCCTTTATTTTAACTTCCAGATTGATCTAAATTTATTGTCTTTTGATTTAAACTTGGGTTTAAACAAAAACTGTTGTTAACTAAAGCTGGAAATTGGATTAAGTTAAAATGGAATTGGAAACTACTCTGGAATAACAAAGTAACAGAGCTAACTTAGGAAAAAGGAAAATTTTAATTTACCAATTCAATGTTTCAAGCATATAAGATGAAAACCCCCCTAAAAATATGAATTTTAGGAGAAAATACATAATTTTTAGTATTCGAATATAGAAGCAGTTCGAGTTTGTTCAGTTTTTGAACGTTGGGTGGTTTCTGACAATCGATGGAATGGTCGGCGTTGAAATCTTGGTCGAGAAAGGCTGGAAGGTGGATGGATCGGAAAATTAGTGGAGAATTTTTTTGGTGATTGTGTTGTTCTATCAGAGGTGAAGTAGGGTTTAGTGGAGGTGTTGGGTAGCCGGAGTTGCCAAGGTTTTTGCGAAGCCGTGGGAACTGTGGTGACGATCGCGCATGGGGGAAATTGTTGTTGGGTTCATGGCGCAGTTGTAGTCAGAAGGACGATAATTCCGGTGGTCATTTCATCGTCGGCAAGGGTTATTTTTTCTGGTCGTAGCATTTTGCGTTTCAGGCACTCGCATAGTTCGATTTTGATTTGTCGTGGTTTGAGCCGACCTGAGGGGTTGTGAGGCTCGACTGAGTCGTTGATGACTTGTGGGTGGTGGCGTGAGGGACCGCAGGTGATCAGGACCACCGTGCATATGCACGGTGCAAGGAAGAGAGTCTGGGGAGGAGGTTGGTGTTGCTGTGTTTTGACTCGTGTTATGCACGAGTAATTCGAGTTTTTGCTCGAAAGTTTAAAAGGGTTTTCTCGGAGAATTGAAGTGGGGCTCGGGTAGAAAATGTTTACAGATTTCTTTGGGAAACCTGTTTATTTCCAATTCAAGTTTAGTTTTACAAATCTGGAACAAGTTCAAAACAAAATTTAAATCCTAAATTTAAAGTATGGATTCAAACAGAGTTTGAATCCCATTTTTTTTAAATTTAATTTATATTTTATAAATTAAAAATGTTTTAAAACAACTTAAATAAAAGGGAGGTTTTAAATAGTTTAATTTAAAGGCAAAGTTTTTTTTAACTTAAATCTAAATCTGTGTTCAAAGCCAAATTTGAATCATAATCTAGAAATAATGGAAGTTTTTGAAATTTAAATTGATTTAAAACAACTTTGAATATTTAAGGTAATTTAAAATATGATTTATATTTTAAAATGAGTTTGGGTTTAAAATTCCTTTAAACTTCTTTTATAACAAATAAAATCTTTAGCATAAGTTTTAAAGGGTTTTAAATGTTTTAAACTTTGTTTAAGTTAAGTTTGACTTCACTTAAATATTAAATTTAAAATAAAATTTGAAGCAAATTTAAAGTAATTTGTTTTAAATTGCTTGTTAATTATAATTTAATCACTAATAAGAAATGCTTTTATTTTAAACAAATCAAAGAATTTAATGAATTTTGATTTATTAAATTGGTAAGGTAATTTTAAATAAGATAATTAATTAATTTAATTTATTTAGTAAGGGTTCGAAATAAATTAATTAAGGTTAAGTTAAGTAATTAAGATTAATTACTTAATATTAATTAATTTAAGTTAATTACTTAGGAAAGGTAACTAAGAATTGGTGATAAGTTAATGAAGGTCATTAACTTGGGATTATTTAATTAATTTTGATAATTAATTGGATTAATTAATATAGATAATCATTTATGGTATTTGGTTATTATGATTTCTTTATGAAGGTAATTAAAGGTATTAATTACTCATTGTAATTAATTAATTAGATTAGATTAGTTTAAATTAATTAAGTTTAATTAATTTAGACTAGTCATTGAATGGGTTGATAAGTAATCAACGAGGAATAATTACTTAGAGAAGTAATTAAGAAAATAAGTTACTGTAGGTAATTAATTGATGTATGGAAGAGATGAGATTAATATTTTTGTGTAATTAATATGATAATAATTACTTTGTGGAAGTAATTAATTACTTAGTGTAATTAATTTTAGCATTGATTGATTAAGTCATGTGAAAAATAATTAAGTAATGTAATTAATTAAGAGTAATTAATTACCAATGAGGTCAATTAAGGATGATTAATAAATATAATTAGCTATTAAATATAATCAATTCAGGAGTAATTAATGAAGTAATTAAGAGTAGTTAAGTACTGATAATAATTAATTACTGAATGTGATCAATCAAGTTTGATTAATGAATGTGGTAACTTAAATTAAAGGCTAACTACTGAATGTAATTAGAGATGATAATTAGGGGATGATTAATTAGTGGTTAGTAATTAATTGTTGTTAAGAAAGCAAGATTTAATAATGATTAAAGTAATAAATAAGATTTAATTAGTAGTGGATGGCTAACAAATCTTGCTTATGGATACTTGGTGGATATTTCTGATATGAAATGATTGTGATATGATATGTTTGTCTTGAATAATGATTGTGTGGTTATCTGTCGATAATAAATTATTGTATAAAAAGTAACATCTTGAATTTAAAGGTTGAATTGTATTTCACTTGAATAATTTAAGTTAAGTTGACAATGGTTTCGAAGAGACCGAAGTCGGGTATTAGTTAATACCCGAAACCACTTCGATTCTTATAGATGGATATGTGAAATAAATTGGTTGATATGGAATGATCTAAGTAAATTTAACCATTTAATCTAAGTTTGGCACTTAGAAATCGATGTGTGAAATAAGTAATGTTTATAACAGCTTATGAAGTTGTAAATTGATAAGTTACCCCGGGTTTATATAAGATGTATGTTTTTGTTTTCCGTGTTAGATGAGTTTACTCACGCTGGTTTCCAGCCTGACCCGGGTGTTACTTTGATGTAATGCTCGGGTCAGACCGAGTATTACAGATTTTCAGGTAGGGACGTTTTGGAACTCAAGAGGCGAGCTGGATGGCTGGAACGTATGGAGTATCTACCGCTGTGATATATTATTGTATTATTAGGAAATGTTGTTCAAAACTGTCCAGTGAATAGTAATGGTTGTAACTCTGATGAATAAATATAAGTGTAATTGATACAGTTTTTCTTTTGTAAACTGTTATTATGTGATATTATATTTTGATCCGCTGCGAATGTGAGGTTTTCTGTGTCTTGTTCCTGTTTTCTTCTTCTTCTCTTTCTTTTCTTTCCTAACTATCTGGTAATTTCTGGATTGAAATTTCCGGGTCGTTACAAAAGGATATCTCGTTTTACGGCAATCATCCCGAGCTTAATATTGATAGCGAGCGACTAAACTTCAGACGTCTTTCTTGTTAAGAGTTGAAAAATAAGCATCATAAAAGCTATTTGAGTGGGTTAAAAGTTTCCATAGGAAATAACTTCTAACACGAAATATCTATTGATATGAAAGATCTTCAAACGTCGATTATGAAGGGTCATGATTGTTATGTGTTTTAAGTGACTCTTTTTCCGATAGTACTTCAGAAGCTGTTGATGCCAAAGGTGTGGATGCCTATAACTGATCTTAGTTTGTTCTATAAATAATTATGCTTGACTACAATTAATAAAATAATTTGGAGAAATTGGAAACAAACATACCAAAATTATTACGTAAATTATAGAAAATATTTTCTTTTAGAGTTTTTAATTGCATGGAGCATTTATCCGTACATCTACCAATGAAAGATTCAATGTAAGGACCAGTGCAACACATATGGATGTATCCTTTTATGAGGTATGTATAATAATAAGTAGAAATTTTATTTTCACAATCAATATAATAAATGTATAATTGGTAATCTTTCTTTTATACATTTTCATATGATAATATATGGGTCACCATAAAAAAGTGGAATAAAAAGCATGCGTTGCAAGTTCTATTTGTCAAGCACACATTTTTAATGAAGTATCCACATTGTTTAGTTACTTTTCGAAGACCATATTAAGCTAAATTCTAATAGTGGTCCTAGTAATGCTGATTCTATAGATGAGTCGCCTAATATTTCTCTTTCTGTTTCCAAAATCATGGACGTCTATTTGGTAAATGGAAGGATGGAAGTTTTCAAACACTTGAAGAGTTTGTTACAGCTAGAACAGTAATGCTGCATAATTTTGAAGAATTATCACGTATTGTTAGGTTTGTAAAGTATTGTTTTTAATTACGGTCAGTTGTGTTATATATCATAATTATATTTATCTTAACAATAGAAATTGCTTAACGGTTAGTTTGAGCAACAAAATCCAAGTGTTCAACCCAGTAAGGTTATGGGGTTTGGTTTCAAAAATACATAAGCATATATTATCGTTGAATAAATTTAATTTGAACAATACTTATTACGTATATTAATTTTCGTTGATTTAATTCAATAGTTTATTGATAATGGAATCAATGACATCTGTTATATCCATTGAAGAAATATAGAATATGCCCAATCATGTATGTACATGGCCTTAAATTTCACACAATGGAGTCTGGAGCCAATAAAACAACTTACAAAAGTGGTGTATGAGTTAAAGGTGATGAACAAGGTGCTGATTTCCAAGACTATTTTGGAGTGTTATGGGAAATAATTAAAATTGCTTATTTGGAAATACCGAAGCTTAAAACTTCCTTGTTCAAATGTGAGTGGTTTGATACTACTCCCGATGTAGGAGTAGATCGTGAACACAAAGATTATCCCTATATTGAGGCAAACTATTAAAGGCAATATAAAGGCAACGATACATTTATGCTAGCAATGCTAGCAATATAAGTTTATTGTTGTTCTTATCCTATTATGAACAATAATAAGGCGTATTATTGGTCTTTCATTAAAATAAAACAAAGATGTTCATTCAGCAGGAAGATTGTCATAACCGACGATAAGCCGTACTGAAATAATCTGATGGCTAACGAAATACTTTAAATAATAGAAGATACAGATAATATAGGACCACACAACAACAAAATGTTTTGACGGAGTTAAATTATATAAAGATGTCGAGGTTGATGAAGATAATGTCGTAGTTGATGATGATGATCATACTGATGAAGAAGGGTATTGTAACGACCCGTAAATATATCACTTTAAATAAATGATCGTTTAGCTTTATCTATATAACAATAATTTTGTAAATAATTATTTATATTAATTTATATAATTTTATAAATAAAATATGATCATTTTAAATAGTTAAGAATGATAAGAAAAATTATTTTCAAAATTGTTTACAAAAATATGCATAACAAATTAAAAGAGAAAATATGACCAAAAATTAGAATCCGGATTTGTAACGATATAACATGTGAAAGTTGTGCAACATTGTAGGAATATGTGACATGCACATACACATGTACATGTGCAAACATGAGAAGTGCACATAAATATATATGTACAAAATAATTAAGTATAAAAGTTTAATATATAATATATAATATATTTTAAGATTTCTTACTCCTTAAGCATACTATGTCATCATATGCATACATGAGATAATGGAAGTGATGGGAACATGGAGGGAGGATGTTTGTCGTGCCTAAGGAGGGAGGAAGTGTGATGGTGAAGCCATATAATGTGATGAAGATGACGATGTATGCATGGATGCTTTTACACTCTTCTTTTACTATAAATACCCTCTTTTATTCATTTTCATTCATCTTCTTATTCATATTTTCTAAGCTTTATCTTCCACATTAATGGCTTACATCCTAAGAGAAATAATATCAAAATTTATATAAAAAATAATTTAATTTATGATATATAGTTATACATACTTAAACACCTCAAAACAATCCAAAAATTCCACCTTTTCTCCTTGTTCTTCAAAACCTCCACCCCACTTCATCATTGGTCGATCCACTTCCTTGCCCCACCCTAGGTCATGTGCCCCAAGCCATCTCAAGTCTTGGTCGAGGCATCTAGGATCTAAAATTCAAAGAATAGCGAGCTTTGGAAACCAAGCAACGGAGCTATAGCGAATTTTTAATTAATTGTTAGAAACTCAAGGTGAGAACTCCTAAACTATTACTTTATATTTTGGATGATGATATGATGTTTATCAAAGGGATGTTCAATATTCTTTAATCATTAATTTTGATTGTTTAAATATGAATGTTGAATATATATGTGTGTGTCTATATATATATATATATATATATATATATATATATATATATATATATGTGTGTCACAGAAATACACGTCGATAAGTACAAAAGAAATCACTTTCCTCTATATTAATTATATTAATTAATTGGTGTATTGAAGGTTAAATCTCTCAAAATAGGTTTAAAACTGATTTTTAAATGTTTTATAAAAATTTAAAAGTGTTTTGGTGAAGTTTGAATGAGCATTCAAAATTTAGACAAAAATAGGCGCAACATGTAATGGCAGTTTGCGATTTCGCGCCATAAAAGTCAAATGAATGTAAAAGATGGAATATAGCTCAGAATTCTTCGAGATAAGAATTTTAGAAACTATTATGTGTAACGACCCTGACTCGACCTTCGAAAATCGGCACCGAATACGACACTCGTATTCAAATGCCGCAGATCCAAACGTCGAACCTGGTTCGCCGGAGCTTATAACACATTAAGTAAATAACACAGCGGAAGAAATGAATAATATACTTCATATACAGCATTTGATACAATAACTGATACACATGAATGATACAACAGAATGGTACAATAGATATCAACATTATCAGAGATACAAAGAATAGCAGCGGAAATATAAGATAACACTAGCAGCGGAACAAAATCTCCAATGTAGCTTCAAGAAAGAACTCCAGCTTCGGTAATCTCCATCTCCAAATCACCAATCCAGCGATAGCTCGGACTCCCAAATCAAGATGAAGAGAAGCAACTCGATCCAAATGCGATTGCCAAATCCTAAGGCTGAAAGCTATCGAATCTACATCTACAATAGATCATCTGAAAACCCAACTCTAGACTGCCCGTGTGGGAAAATAGTGGGCACCCAGAGTTTAGGAAAGGAACAATAAACTCCAGGTCAGTCATGGGACTGGTATGAGCAAACAAAAGCATTTGGTCTTTTAAAACAAACAACAAAATTTAAATTTGAAATCCGCAATGCTTTTTGGAAAATGAAACTACCATAAGGCCTCCCGGCACACACACAATGCAAACGCACACATGGGGGAGATTTCTCCTTATGATAGTCAAACATGCTTACTACGAGGAAAATTCTTTGATATTATTACTAGTGCATAGTGGAAAATCTTTCGAAAGTATAATATAAATCCTAGCCAGCATAGGTACCATGATACTATGCCTACTATAGCTGCCATGTTAAATGGCAGGTTCTACAACTAAAACCGTAAAAGGCGCGTATTGGATGAATGGATTTCCAACAAATGGTCAGGCTAAGGAACTTCCTACTGCCACATGGGATCGCCTCTGGCGGGACGTCCCGAGAACTAACGTTACGGTTAGATCTCTGCCAACACAAGGCCGGGTTACCTCTGTAACTAGGTAACTACTACACGAATATGTCATCCCCCGGTCCTTTGGGACCTTTATCCGAGGCGCCTCAAAGCAACAACCACACAGTAAATGAGATTGGAGCAACCACATAGGTTAAATACCAGGGCTCCATACCTGATACCACCCTTTACCAGAAGGGAATGACACACCCTAAAGGGAGCGACCCTCATAACCTTGCCGCATCTTTCCTGTTTCGACCATTTCCGGGGAGTGAGGTCCTGATGCAGTCTCGTCCACAAAGCTACGCTTTGGCACAAAGCCATGCTCTGGGTCAACAGATGACCAAAGCAATGATCACAAAGATAAATGATCAAACAAATGATCATATCACAAATGATCAACCAATGATCATCACACAGCAGCACTCAGCATGCCACATTACCAAATTGGGAATATCACTGATAAATATCAACTACATAACCTCTGAGCTCATACGTCTCAGAGAAGGGTGTTAAGCTAAGAGAATAAATTCTCCGCCACCAAGCAGAAATGTATTTGATAGAAATCAGATAACATCTCAAAGTGTAATGTCGGACATACAACCATACAAGTCTGTTCCGGGTTCGAACAGAACCGAAGGCACTTCCGAAGAAGCCCTTGCAAATCCGGGTATCCCCAATCCCGATCGGACTTCCCATCACTAAGGAGAACTCTATACCGGAGCAACTCAGTGCAGAGTCAATCGATAGGTTATCCTATCGTTCTCACAGATACCCGGTCTTCACCACCGGTCTTCAATGCTATCCATAACGACGTATCACATATTCGGAATGGGCTATATGACACAAAGGTCCTCTCCCGGCTAAACCGAATAGTGAGCGCAAAATTTAAAAACATATGGATATGGGATTTCGGTTAAGTCACAACTTAAAAATCCAAAGCTTTTCTTTCAAATGGTTAAACAAATTACCCTTTTAAATCTTTAAATAAAAAGATTAATTTCACAAAGTTTCACCAAATTTCATAAAGGTCTATCTCTAGATTCAAAACAACTTCCATTCCAATTGGATTAACTCGATAAATCTTTAAATTAAAGATTTAATTTATAGCTTTCAAAACACGTTCCAAAGATTTATTCATAACTTGGAAAACCCTTTTCATTTTAAAACTTGAATTCCTTTTAACACATATTGGAAATCCATTTCTTATATGAAAGCTTCTATTATTTGGAAACAACAGTTTTCGTTTCAGAAAAGTCCGATTTATACAAGTTGAAAATCTTGGGTTAAATTTAAATTCCAAACATCACTTTTTAAAATGGTTTAAAAACCCATATAAATCCATTTATAAGTTGGATAACTTTTTAAACCCTAGTTCCCAAATTATAGAATTCAACTTCAAATATTGAATTCAAATTTAAATCAAATTATTTAAATTTCAAAACTCAATCAAGTTATTCAAATAACTTTTATTTTTTTGAAATTCATTTTATTCAAAAGCTTCAATTCTAATTCCAAAACTATTTTGGATTCAAAAATACAATTTTAAATATATTTCAAAAATCTGTGACTTAACCCATTTCCACGTGCAATCCATATTTGTGTGTGTATACGTGTGGTCCAGGGGTTCAACACAATAGTGCACAACATCCATTATCACAGATTCAATCATATCGACAAGCGGTATAACCCATAACGCTTATCTATATTCACAGATTCATAGATAAAATAAAATATCATTCACAAAGATTAACTAATATGATTCGATGTGGGTTTCGGATAACCGACTGGAATCCGACTCCCTGTCGCATCGAAATCCAAATGGCATTCTACGGGTCAAGGGGTTTCATATTCATATGACAATATATTCATCATAAATATAGCAGATCAGCACAAATTATCACATAGCATCACATCACATATCAAATATATCAATCCATCACACAACATCTAATTACAATCAAACATCTATAAATAAGATCTGTTAATTGTTTGATTCAAATCAATTTTAATTACTTGCGAATAATTACTAATCCTTGTTGATTAATATTAATAAATTACAAATCATTGTAATAACTTTTCTTTAATCATTAATTAACCATCTATAATAAATTAATTAACCTTTAATTGTAACTTATCAACCTTTAATTATTTAGTAATTAATCGTAAATTATTTAATTCATCATTTAATAAATTATCTTTAATTTATTGATCAACCCTAAATCAATTAATTATCCTTTAATCACCTTCATAAATTAATTAGCCCTTAATTAATTACGTAATGATAATTAACAATCTAAATTAACTTAACCTTTAAGTTAAAATAAAAAAAAACATTTGATTAACTTCTTAATCACTTTGTTAAGTTTTATTTGAAATAACTCTATTTAAAATACAAGTTTAAAACATCTTTAACTTGATTTATTTAAAGACAATTTATTTCAAAACCTTTTAACTTCACATCCCACTTAACAAACAATTGTCATTTTATAAAGATCAATTTTTTCTTAGAAATCAATATGTTTTTAAACTTTAGACTGGGAAAATTATTACCCGAGCCAAAATGAGTTAAACCTGTGTCTTCCCCAATCCAAACCTCTCCTCTTTTTCCTTTGAACTTTGTTTTAATTTTAAACTTTTTAAAACTGTGATTCTTCATACGCAAATTTAGAAAAAAAATCATTTAACTTTAGCCTATATTCAATTAAATTTTAAAATATCTTAAATATTTCAAATGACATTTAAACATTTACATTCAAATCTTATTTACATTGCAACCAAAATTCAAATTCATGCTTCAGGTTTAAATCCAAAGATTAAAATTTAAAACTCTGTTTAAATCTTCATTTCAGATTTTATAAAATACTCAAACTAAAATATATCATTTGAATTTATCAACCAAATTTTCTTTTTGAAACTTTCAGATTCAAATTCAAATTTGAATCCAGGATTTCAAATTCAGATTTAAACTAAATTTTTAATCTGGTTTAAATCTTAAATTCAGACATATAAATTCTTTAAAAAAAAACTGTGCAGATTTTAAGTTGCTAACTATTTCACCTTTTTATAAATTTATTTATTTCAAAAACTAAAATCCAAATCTAATTTGAATCCATAACTCAAACTTGCTTCAATCCCTATTTTAAATCAGGCTTTGCTTTTCTCTTTTAAATTTAGTTTAAAAAAAAAAATTAAAACCTGAAACAGTTCAGGTTACAGGACACACTCAATAAAAACTGTGCAGGTTTTTAAATTTTTAAATATTTTATTTTCTGCAAATCTTGATTTTTTTTTTTTTTTTAAATTCTGAAATTCAAAATCTATTTGATTTCATAGTTTAAATCCTTCTTTAAGTTTAGACTTAAACTTGCTTAGCCTTCTTTTTTTTTTTCAGATTCAAATTAGTTTTAAAAATTTGAAAACCTGAAAATAGTTCAGGTTTCAGGTACAACCTGTAACAAAAGCTACCCGAGAGAAATGCTATCCTACTTCGAGTCATTTCCACTTTTACCCGAGACCAACCCGAGTCAAAATCCCTGCAACCAACAACATCACAAACCTGCACAACACCATCACTGTGCACCCATCCTCTCTCTCCGGCCATCACTGACCACCAACTCTGGCCATCCTCCATCAAATAGTGACTACACTTCAACCTTAAACCCCCAGATCCCCTGAATTCAATCTTGAATTTGAATTCAAGTTTTCAACTACAACCTGAAACAGCCTATACCCAAAACATTTTTTTTTTTCCTGAAGAAAGATTATGATTGTGGGAAAAAAAAAATAGAACACAGAGGCCTGCACATCCCTCTACAGTTATACATATATATACTGACAATTACATACTTGTATATGTTCACACAAAAACACCTATTTCTAACATGTTTAAATTTTAAAACACTTGAACATATTTTTAAATCCTAGCTTAAATTAAACTCAGCTAATTTGTTTAAGCAAGGTTTAATAATGATCATATAAAAGAGAACTAGCATTTTGTTTTAAAATTTAAAACCTAGTATCAAAACAGGAAGTAGAAATCACACTTTCAGGCAAAGAAAAGCTCAAGCCTAGCAATTTATTTACAAGCAAAAGCCACTCACATTCATGCAGGAATTAAAACACAAATAATAGGATAAAGCATGGTGTTTACTCACAACAATAACAACAGGTTCAAAGTAGAAGGTTTTGCTCACAATTTTTTTTTCTTTTTTCTCCTTTTTTCCTACCAGAGGCCTTAATATCTATTTCCATATTTATGCATAAAGAAGATATATACACAGAGGCATAACCCAACATCATAATAATCAGATCATCACATGCAACAGATATTCAAACAAACCTAAGGCTTTAAGATTAAAGGGTTGCTCACCTGGATATTTGAAGAAAGACAGAGGCAAAGCAGAAATCTGGAAATGATGATTTTTTTTATCTCTTTTGCTCTTGAACTTTAATTTTTTTGTTCAGCTTGCCTAAAAACTTGAGTCTGGAACTATGTAAATAAAAATCTTTGCTTATTCATTATTGTATTAATTCACTCAATCCATTAAATACAAACAATTCTTAATTACTTACTGTCTGAAATTTTTTTCATACTGCAGTTGAAAACAGAAATCAATCTTTTGCCTTGAACTTGACTTGTTCCTGCAACTTAGATTGATACTATTACTTAGATTCTTGCTCTACTTATTGATTAACAATATTAAATTCATATTTTTAAAAGAAGTTTCACTTGCCTTCATTGATTTGCTCAGTTTGGTGGCTTTGAACCCAGATTTGCTTTTCCAGGTTGCTATTTCTTTTTCTTTTTTTTCTTTCTGATTTTCTTTTTTTTTTTACTACTTTTGTACTATAGATTTGAGAAGCTCAATCTTTGATACTGTTTGTTTTCAGATTTCTGAAAGATATTATAATTACATGTGGGGAAATGGAAAGGTTTTTTTTGTTTATTTAATTATTTTATTTACTTAATGATGTCTTCATGCCATTTGTAAACAAAGATATCATAACTCTAGATTTTGCTAACTCCTTTACTCTATCCCCCATGTGATGTTTACTTCCTTATGTATGTGTTTGTTTATGCTTTGTAAATAAATGTATTTGTTTATTCATTTGTATGTAGTATGTACATGTTCAATGTTAAAAGAATTTAATCAATATTTATGTATATTAATATATATACATATATTATATCTTAACAAATTTTTAAATGCTACTCATTTTTTTAAAACACTCATTTTAAACTTGAGATACTAACATATGTATTTATTTTACTTTTACAAATTTTTAAAAAGAAATGAATTTAAAACAATTTGTACACTCACAAACAAATCACACATATATATACATTTCTTAGTTTATGAAGCTTTTGTAAACTTATTTATTAAATCAATTTTATAAAATTACTTTTTAAACCAATATTATTTATAAGCTTAGTTTATTTTTATTTTTGAATTAAAACTAGTATACCTTTTAAATAAATCATTATCTATATTTATATTATTTTTAAATTTTTATTTCTTGTTTTATATCCATTTACATAAATGACAAACAAATATCTACTTAAATTTGGAAAATATCCAGTTAATTCACAATTTAATTTCTAAAATTAATTAAATTTCCAATTTAAATTCGATTCAAAAACGGGAATGTTACAGGTTCCCCTCCTTAAGAAATTTCGTCCCCGAAATTTGCCAGGAAGACGAGAAAGAAAAGATAATAGATAAAGAAATGATTGATCAGATCAGAATCGAGATATTTATTCTGCATTCGGTTTACCAAATCAGAATATCAACAATACGAGAACAAACTCATATAATTATTTCACAAGATATTTGGGTCCACTGGTCTACGAATATGTAAGGGCATTGATTAGTTCGAAGGGATAACTAATCGTTCGTAGAATATATCGGATCCCAGAGAATAGATAGATAGATCAAATCTTCATATTAGTTAACCAATTTACTCAATTTTAAATTTCCAATTTATTTAATATTTTCAATTTCAAATTCATTAGAGTTTAGATCGAAAAGCTGATAAGAAATCGATGAAGATACAAAGTAAGAATTTCTACAACGATTCGTAGGGCTACCATCACACCGAAACTTCTTTCTGGAGCAGCTATGAAGCAATCAAAAGAATATGAAATCGAATCAAAGGAGATTGATAGAGAAAAGATATTTCCACTGTTGCAGGGTATTGACCATTTGTAGTGGTACTCCCCTGTCCCCTATCTCGTCCTCTCCTCGCACTCATACTTACTATTGGTGGATAGCAAGAGAATTTACTGAGGCATTCGAACGGATATCTTAGGGATATACTCATTCTAGGGTATACTTCACCCTATCTCTAATGAGCTACTTAATATGTTATACTCCTGAGCTAAGGTTTTAACCATCAGCTCTGATACCACTTGTAACGACCCTGACTCGACCTTCGAAAATCGGCACCGAATACGACACTCGTATTCAAATGCCGCAGATCCAAACGTCGAACCTGGTTCGCCGGAGCTTATAACACATTAAGTAAATAACACAGCGGAAGAAATGAATAATATACTTCATATACAGCATTTGATACAATAACTGATACACATGAATGATACAACAGAATGGTACAAGAGATATCAACATTATCAGAGATACAAAGAATAGCAGCGGAAATATAAGATAACACTAGCAGCGGAACAAAATCTCCAATGTAGCTTCAAGAAAGAACTCCAGCTTCGGTAATCTCCATCTCCAAATCACCAATCCAGCGATAGCTCGGACTCCCAAATCAAGATGAAGAGAAGCAACTCGATCCAAATGCGATTGCCAAATCCTAAGGCTGAAAGCTATCGAATCTACATCTACAATAGATCATCTGAAAACCCAACTCTAGACTGCCCGTGTGGGAAAATAGTGGGCACCCAGAGTTTAGGAAAGGAACAATAAACTCCAGGTCAGTCATGGGACTGGTATGAGCAAACAAAAGCATTTGGTCTTTTAAAACAAACAACAAAATTTAAATTTGAAATCCGCAATGCTTTTTGGAAAATGAAACTACCATAAGGCCTCCCGGCACACACACAATGCAAACGCACACATGGGGGAGATTTCTCCTTATGATAGTCAAACATGCTTACTACGAGGAAAATTCTTTGATATTATTACTAGTGCATAGTGGAAAATCTTTCGAAAGTATAATATAAATCCTAGCCAGCATAGGTACCATGATACTATGCCTACTATAGCTGCCATGTTAAATGGCAGGTTCTACAACTAAAACCGTAAAAGGCGCGTATTGGATGAATGGATTTCCAACAAATGGTCAGGCTAAGGAACTTCCTACTGCCACATGGGATCGCCTCTGGCGGGACGTCCCGAGAACTAACGTTACGGTTAGATCTCTGCCAACACAAGGCCGGGTTACCTCTGTAACTAGGTAACTACTACACGAATATGTCATCCCCCGGTCCTTTGGGACCTTTATCCGAGGCGCCTCAAAGCAACAACCACACAGTAAATGAGATTGGAGCAACCACATATGTTAAATACCAGGGCTCCATACCTGATACCACCCTTTACCAGAAGGGAATGACACACCCTAAAGGGAGCGACCCTCATAACCTTGCCGCATCTTTCCTGTTTCGACCATTTCCGGGGAGTGAGGTCCTGATGCAGTCTCGTCCACAAAGCTACGCTTTGGCACAAAGCCATGCTCTGGGTCAACAGATGACCAAAGCAATGATCACAAAGATAAATGATCAAACAAATGATCATATCACAAATGATCAACCAATGATCATCACACAGCAGCACTCAGCATGCCACATTACCAAATTGGGAATATCACTGATAAATATCAACTACATAACCTCTGAGCTCATACGTCTCAGAGAAGGGTGTTAAGCTAAGAGAATAAATTCTCCGCCACCAAGCAGAAATGTATTTGATAGAAATCAGATAACATCTCAAAGTGTAATGTCGGACATACAACCATACAAGTCTGTTCCGGGTTCGAACAGAACCGAAGGCACTTCCGAAGAAGCCCTTGCAAATCCGGGTATCCCCAATCCCGATCGGACTTCCCATCACTAAGGAGAACTCTATACCGGAGCAACTCAGTGCAGAGTCAATCGATAGGTTATCCTATCGTTCTCACAGATACCCGGTCTTCACCACCGGTCTTCAATGCTATCCATAACGACGTATCACATATTCGGAATGGGCTATATGACACAAAGGTCCTCTCCCGGCTAAACCGAATAGTGAGCGCAAAATTTAAAAACATATGGATATGGGATTTCGGTTAAGTCACAACTTAAAAATCCAAAGCTTTTCTTTCAAATGGTTAAACAAATTACCCTTTTAAATCTTTAAATAAAAAGATTAATTTCACAAAGTTTCACCAAATTTCATAAAGGTCTATCTCTAGATTCAAAACAACTTCCATTCCAATTGGATTAACTCGATAAATCTTTAAATTAAAGATTTAATTTATAGCTTTCAAAACACGTTCCAAAGATTTATTCATAACTTGGAAAACCCTTTTCATTTTAAAACTTGAATTCCTTTTAACACATATTGGAAATCCATTTCTTATATGAAAGCTTCTATTATTTGGAAACAACAGTTTTCGTTTCAGAAAAGTCCGATTTATACAAGTTGAAAATCTTGGGTTAAATTTAAATTCCAAACATCACTTTTTAAAATGGTTTAAAAACCCATATAAATCCATTTATAAGTTGGATAACTTTTTAAACCCTAGTTCCCAAATTATAGAATTCAACTTCAAATATTGAATTCAAATTTAAATCAAATTATTTAAATTTCAAAACTCAATCAAGTTATTCAAATAACTTTTATTTTTTTGAAATTCATTTTATTCAAAAGCTTCAATTCTAATTCCAAAACTATTTTGGATTCAAAAATACAATTTTAAATATATTTCAAAAATCTGTGACTTAACCCATTTCCACGTGCAATCCATATTTGTGTGTGTATACGTGTGGTCCAGGGGTTCAACACAATAGTGCACAACATCCATTATCACAGATTCAATCATATCGACAAGCGGTATAACCCATAACGCTTATCTATATTCACAGATTCATAGATAAAATAAAATATCATTCACAAAGATTAACTAATATGATTCGATGTGGGTTTCGGATAACCGACTGGAATCCGACTCCCTGTCGCATCGAAATCCAAATGGCATTCTACGGGTCAAGGGGTTTCATATTCATATGACAATATATTCATCATAAATATAGCAGATCAGCACAAATTATCACATAGCATCACATCACATATCAAATATATCAATCCATCACACAACATCTAATTACAATCAAACATCTATAAATAAGATCTGTTAATTGTTTGATTCAAATCAATTTTAATTACTTGCGAATAATTACTAATCCTTGTTGATTAATATTAATAAATTACAAATCATTGTAATAACTTTTCTTTAATCATTAATTAACCATCTATAATAAATTAATTAACCTTTAATTGTAACTTATCAACCTTTAATTATTTAGTAATTAATCGTAAATTATTTAATTCATCATTTAATAAATTATCTTTAATTTATTGATCAACCCTAAATCAATTAATTATCCTTTAATCACCTTCATAAATTAATTAGCCCTTAATTAATTACGTAATGATAATTAACAATCTAAATTAACTTAACCTTTAAGTTAAAATAAAAAAAAACATTTGATTAACTTCTTAATCACTTTGTTAAGTTTTATTTGAAATAACTCTATTTAAAATACAAGTTTAAAACATCTTTAACTTGATTTATTTAAAGACAATTTATTTCAAAACCTTTTAACTTCACATCCCACTTAACAAACAATTGTCATTTTATAAAGATCAATTTTTTCTTAGAAATCAATATGTTTTTAAACTTTAGACTGGGAAAATTATTACCCGAGCCAAAATGAGTTAAACCTGTGTCTTCCCCAATCCAAACCTCTCCTCTTTTTCCTTTGAACTTTGTTTTAATTTTAAACTTTTTAAAACTGTGATTCTTCATACGCAAATTTAGAAAAAAAATCATTTAACTTTAGCCTATATTCAATTAAATTTTAAAATATCTTAAATATTTCAAATGACATTTAAACATTTACATTCAAATCTTATTTACATTGCAACCAAAATTCAAATTCATGCTTCAGGTTTAAATCCAAAGATTAAAATTTAAAACTCTGTTTAAATCTTCATTTCAGATTTTATAAAATACTCAAACTAAAATATATCATTTGAATTTATCAACCAAATTTTCTTTTTGAAACTTTCAGATTCAAATTCAAATTTGAATCCAGGATTTCAAATTCAGATTTAAACTAAATTTTTAATCTGGTTTAAATCTTAAATTCAGACATATAAATTCTTTAAAAAAAAACTGTGCAGATTTTAAGTTGCTAACTATTTCACCTTTTTATAAATTTATTTATTTCAAAAACTAAAATCCAAATCTAATTTGAATCCATAACTCAAACTTGCTTCAATCCCTATTTTAAATCAGGCTTTGCTTTTCTCTTTTAAATTTAGTTTAAAAAAAAAAAAATTAAAACCTGAAACAGTTCAGGTTACAGGACACACTCAATAAAAACTGTGCAGGTTTTTAAATTTTTAAATATTTTATTTTCTGCAAATCTTGATTTTTTTTTTTTTTTTAAATTCTGAAATTCAAAATCTATTTGATTTCATAGTTTAAATCCTTCTTTAAGTTTAGACTTAAACTTGCTTAGCCTTCTTTTTTTTTTTCAGATTCAAATTAGTTTTAAAAATTTGAAAACCTGAAAATAGTTCAGGTTTCAGGTACAACCTGTAACAAAAGCTACCCGAGAGAAATGCTATCCTACTTCGAGTCATTTCCACTTTTACCCGAGACCAACCCGAGTCAAAATCCCTGCAACCAACAACATCACAAACCTGCACAACACCATCACTGTGCACCCATCCTCTCTCTCCGGCCATCACTGACCACCAACTCTGGCCATCCTCCATCAAATAGTGACTACACTTCAACCTTAAACCCCCAGATCCCCTGAATTCAATCTTGAATTTGAATTCAAGTTTTCAACTACAACCTGAAACAGCCTATACCCAAAACATTTTTTTTTTTTCCTGAAGAAAGATTATGATTGTGGGAAAAAAAAAATAGAACACAGAGGCCTGCACATCCCTCTACAGTTATACATATATATACTGACAATTACATACTTGTATATGTTCACACAAAAACACCTATTTCTAACATGTTTAAATTTTAAAACACTTGAACATATTTTTAAATCCTAGCTTAAATTAAACTCAGCTAATTTGTTTAAGCAAGGTTTAATAATGATCATATAAAAGAGAACTAGCATTTTGTTTTAAAATTTAAAACCTAGTATCAAAACAGGAAGTAGAAATCACACTTTCAGGCAAAGAAAAGCTCAAGCCTAGCAATTTATTTACAAGCAAAAGCCACTCACATTCATGCAGGAATTAAAACACAAATAATAGGATAAAGCATGGTGTTTACTCACAACAATAACAACAGGTTCAAAGTAGAAGGTTTTGCTCACAATTTTTTTTTCTTTTTTCTCCTTTTTTCCTACCAGAGGCCTTAATATCTATTTCCATATTTATGCATAAAGAAGATATATACACAGAGGCATAACCCAACATCATAATAATCAGATCATCACATGCAACAGATATTCAAACAAACCTAAGGCTTTAAGATTAAAGGGTTGCTCACCTGGATATTTGAAGAAAGACAGAAGGAAAGCAGAAATCTGGAAATGATGATTTTTTTATCTCTTTTGCTCTTGAACTTTAATTTTTTTGTTCAGCTTGCCTAAAACTTGAGTCTGGAACTATGTAAATAAAAATCTTTGCTTATTCATTATTGTATTAATTCACTCAATCCATTAAATACAAACAATTCTTAATTACTTACTGTCTGAAATTTTTTTCATACTGCAGTTGAAAACAGAAATCAATCTTTTGCCTTGAACTTGACTTGTTCCTGCAACTTAGATTGATACTATTACTTAGATTCTTGCTCTACTTATTGATTAACAATATTAAATTCATATTTTTAAAAGAAGTTTCACTTGCCTTCATTGATTTGCTCAGTTTGGTGGCTTTGAACCCAGATTTGCTTTTCCAGGTTGCTATTTCTTTTTCTTTTTTTTCTTTCTGATTTTCTTTTTTTTTTTACTACTTTTGTACTATAGATTTGAGAAGCTCAATCTTTGATACTGTTTGTTTTCAGATTTCTGAAAGATATTATAATTACATGTGGGGAAATGGAAAGGTTTTTTTTGTTTATTTAATTATTTTATTTACTTAATGATGTCTTCATGCCATTTGTAAACAAAGATATCATAACTCTAGATTTTGCTAACTCCTTTACTCTATCCCCCATGTGATGTTTACTTCCTTATGTATGTGTTTGTTTATGCTTTGTAAATAAATGTATTTGTTTATTCATTTGTATGTAGTATGTACATGTTCAATGTTAAAAGAATTTAATCAATATTTATGTATATTAATATATATACATATATTATATCTTAACAAATTTTTAAATGCTACTCATTTTTTTAAAACACTCATTTTAAACTTGAGATACTAACATATGTATTTATTTTACTTTTACAAATTTTTAAAAAGAAATGAATTTAAAACAATTTGTACACTCACAAACAAATCACACATATATATACATTTCTTAGTTTATGAAGCTTTTGTAAACTTATTTATTAAATCAATTTTATAAAATTACTTTTTAAACCAATATTATTTATAAGCTTAGTTTATTTTTATTTTTGAATTAAAACTAGTATACCTTTTAAATAAATCATTATCTATATTTATATTATTTTTAAATTTTTATTTCTTGTTTTATATCCATTTACATAAATGACAAACAAATATCTACTTAAATTTGGAAAATATCCAGTTAATTCACAATTTAATTTCTAAAATTAATTAAATTTCCAATTTAAATTCGATTCAAAAACGGGAATGTTACATTATGTCCATATTTTTCCAATAAATAATGAAAATAGAGATTTCAATATGTAGATTTTGAGATGAGTAAAACAAGTTTTGGGAAAACCATTGTTCTGTAGTTCAAAATCCAAAACAGGATTTCTCCGGAAATAATGTTTTATTTTTTTTTAAAATATGGAATAAATCTTATAAGTGTTTTCAAATGTTTCGAAAGAGATTTGAGTCGTAAAAATGAATTTTCAAATAATAAAAAGGTCATTTTGGTTAATATAGCTTATAAAAGCGCTTTCCGCAGCACTTTTCTATAACTTTTAAATTTTAGTTTTAAAACTGAACGATTCTTTTCCAAATATTTAACAGATGTTTCCAAAGGGATAATTAAGTGTTTTAATGATTACTTGGAAGTTTTATAGTTTATTTAAAAGAATCTAAATAAATGATTTAAAGAAAAGCTATTACAAATTAGTGGTTTAATCTTGGCTCCAAAAGCCGATGAGTAGACTGGATTTTTCTGTTTATGAGATCCGGATGTGAGGTGCTTAAACTAAGGAAATTTTCACGAGCAGCCAGTTGCCCCTTGCTCACCTGGACTCTTCCCTGAATGAGGGATAGGTAAGGTCGAAATGTCGAAAACGAGTTAAGTATAAAAAGTTTTTAAGAAATCAAAAGCAACGATATGAGAAGTTTAATGATTCTATATATGCTGAAAAGAATATTTTAGGAAATATATATCTCCAAAAGAGATTTTTGATAAAATAACTAAATCAATTAAAGAATAATTCCTTATTCACAAGAACATCTTTTTAATGATGATTATTTCGAAGGAACCAAGGTTAGATTTGGATTATTCCTATCCGAAGACCACTTCGAACCAATTTACATATCCGAAGTGAAGACAAGGATATGATATTTGCAATTTTTGTAATGAATAACTTCTTGTTAATCATTTAGGGATAAACTCCCAATATATATAGTAGCAGTGTCTCTTCATTATGAAATATCCAATGCAAAGTCTAACCGCTACTAACCGTAGGGTTAAGTCCCGACAGGATGTGTAGGAGAGTGCCTTCGGTTTGTCCTGTACTTGGATAACTTGTATGGATGAATGTTTGACATTGTATTTCTAGCTACATAAGTGATCTCTATGAACGTATTATCTACTTAGTTATGGAGAAGGCAACTTCTCTTAGCTTAACACCCTTTCCTAAGACGTATAAGCTCTGGAGTTATACGTTTGTAGTATCATTTGTATGACCATGGAATTGCAGTGTAGCATTCAAAGAAAGTTGACATACTATATGAAAGGTAATCGTTACCTCGGACCTCACACCCAAAAATGGCTAGAACATAGTAGATGCAGCAAGGCTACGTGGTTCACAATCAATAGGGTATGATCATCCCTTTCTAGATATAATTCTACCTGCTATGACGTTTGGGTTTAAATTATTATGGTGTATGCTAAAAGACGTCTCGATAGGTCGGTAATAACCGAGGTGATGACATATTCGGTACTAGCTAGGAAGAGCTAGGCCAGTCTTGTGTTGGTAGAGGACCATCAGCTGGACCTCAGTACATTCCTCTAGAGATGTACTATTGAAAGGTAGTCCCTTCACCTGGTCATTTGTATGGAAACCCATTCGCCGATAGGAACCTGCACGATTTTAGATGTAGAAAGCCTTGTATTACAAGGTGGTATGCTAAAATTAAATAATGTAACAATTTCAGCAAAAACTAAAAAGTTTACTTGCAATTATTTTCAAAGAATGCATTAAAAATAATATCATGTATTTTTACGTAAGAATGTTTTGGTTATCATAAGGTAAAACTCATTCTATATTTATGCGCGGCGTGGTCTTATGAGATACCTTTTTGTTTTCAAACAACGTATTTTGAGTTATTACACTAGTCCCATGACTAGGAGTTTATTTTGTTTTCCCTTTAAACTCTAGGTGCCCTATTTTTTCGGGCATCCAAGTAGTCAGGATTATGGTTCGGAGTATTTTGGGAAGAGCATGCTAGAAGAGGTTCTTGAAGCATGGAGTTGGAGCATCCGATGTGGATGTTCATCTATCTATTTATTTTTATTTTTCACTGTGTCTAAGTTAATTAATACCAGCAAGTGTGGGAGCAGACCGTTATAATTGTTTCTGGTTGGGTTAAGAGTGGTTGTATGTACTATCTATCTAATTTAATGTAATGTGAGAATTTGTGCTTCTATCTTTTATCTTTACTTTACTTTACCCCTGAAACTCTGCCTTCCTAACACTTGGATTTACGGCACGTAAATACAGTGGATGTATTAATATCGATATTCAAGGGTCGATGACATAGGTCTTCACATTTAGTATCAGAGCTAAAGGTTAAGCAACAACCTTGGATTTGGCGGGGTATAACTCATTAAACATAGGGTTAGTAATAACCTAGAATGAGTTTAATCTTTGAGAGTGCCCATTTAGAATTCTTACCTAAATAAAAATAAAGTTGTGCTATATACTCATTCCTCAAGATAATTTCGCCTTTGTATTCTAAAGATTTCTTACTAAATTCAAGTAGTAATACATGAGTTATCGTAGAGGACGAAGATGGGGAAATAGCAGCACCACAACGACAACACTTACAATTGGAAGAAGAGAAAGTTTAATCAGAATGGAAAAAAGCTAGGTCAAGGCAAATCTAGAGGAGGATCCAAAGGTAATTATTTGAAGGATGCTACCTGTTAAAACTGCCAGAAAAAAAGGTCCACCTAGCAACTAATTGCAAGAACCCTAAGGTTCATAGGCCACTACTAAACTGCTATAATTATCATCAACTAGGAGACACGATAAAGGATTGTTTGATTATGAGGAAGGGAGAGCAAGCTAGAATATACACAATAAAGGATGAACCTTCAACCTCTAAGGATGTAAAGGGCAAGGGAGTTTTGGAAGGTAATAATTTTATTGAAGATATTTTAGTTAGATTATTGTTTGTTACGGGAGCTTCTCATAGTTTTATTGCTAAAAAAACTAAGAAGAATTAAAACTTGACCCTTAGTTAGTTAATACCCCTATTTGCATGGCAAATCCTATAGGTACCACTAACCTTTGTATGAATTATGAAAAAGTCCAAATTTCCCACTCTTCCTATCAATTCACTTTTGACCTATTTGTCTTAGATTTTATTGGGTTCAAAATTTTGCTCGGTATGGATTGGTTTACTAAGCACGAAGCTATTCTAGATTGTGTAAAAAGAATGGTTTTAGTAAAAACTAAGTTGGGGAAGTTTATAAAAATATCTTGTGAAGATCTTAGTCTAAGGAGGGAAAATTTCCTATATGCATTATACTCATCCGTAGAAGGATTAGAAATAATACCTATTGTTAAAGAATTTCCAAACAACTTTGAAGAAGTAAAGAGTTTGCCCTCGCATTGGGAAATCGAGATTCGTATTGACTTGATTTCTGGTGCAAGATCAATTAAACAACACGACCGAAGGATGGCTCCAAAGGAGAGGGAGGAGTTAAATAACCAAACCTAAGAGCTGTTAAAGAAAGGGTTGATAAGACCAAGTCATTCAAGTTGGGGATCAATAGTAGTTTTCTTGCCAAGTCGGATGGATCTCTAAGATTATGCGTAGATTACCGAGATCCATATAAACAAACGATTAAGTACAAATATCCTCTACCGTGAATAGATGACTTGTTTGGTCAGTTATATGGTGCTCGTGAATTCTTGAAAATGGATCTAGCCACAGGATTCCATCAACTAAGAATCACAGAAGAATGCATCCATTAAACTGCATTTAAAGGTCCAAATACTTTCTTCGAGTGGTTGGTTATGCCTTTTGGGCTAACCAATGCACCCTCTTATTTTGTAGACCTTATGAATAGAGTATTTAGAGATGTACTCAATAAATTCGTGTTAGTCTTTTTCAATGATATCCTTATCTATTCTAAGATAGAAGAAGTACACGAAAGGCGTCTAGAAATTGTGTCAGAGATATTAAGAAATAACGTGCTTAAAGCCAAATTCTCAAAATGCCATTTCTGGGAAAAGGCGGTAAAATTCCTTGGACATACAGTGTCAAGGGATGGGATTTCAGTAGATCCTATAAATGTTGCAGCCATTCTAAATTGGAAGTAGCCACAAACTCCTAAAGAGATTCGTAGCTTTTTAGATCTGGAAGGGTATTCAGAAGATTCATTTATGACTTCTCAAAGATTGCCTGCCCCTAACGAAGTTGACCATGAAAGATGCTAAATTTATCTAGACTCCTAAATGTGAAGCAGCATTCCAGGAGCTCAAAAAGAGTTTAATGACCGCTCCAATCCTAGCAATTATAAATGGAAATAGTTGACAAGCCGTTTATACAGATGCTTGTGGACAAGGAGTTGGTGCAGTGCTGATGTAGGAAGGAAAGGTGATTGCTTATGCAAGTAGAAAATTTAAGGCTCATGAGAAGAATTATACAACACACAACTTAGAATTCTTTTCCACGTTGTTCGCATTAAAAATATGAAGGCACAACTTGCTGGGTAAGAACTTTTCATAGTATATTTCAATAAAACTTTGAATTGATCTTAGTAAATAAAATTCCCACTTTTAATTAGGTGAAACGATTGATCTCTTTACAGATCATAAATGTTTAAAGTATCTTTTTGCTTAGAAAGATTTAAACATGAGGTAATAGTGTTGGCTAGAATTTCTTGCATTCTATGATCTAGATATTTTATACACGCCTGGGAAAGCTAACGTAGTAGCATATGCACTGAGTAGAAAATATGTTGTTATTTCTTATTTGGTAGTAACACCAACTCTTCTGGAAGAATTTCCAGTAAACAAAAGGAAGATGGTTTTTTAAGAAATATTTATAAGAATGTATACCAAGGCAGAATTCAAGCTTTGAAGTAGATAAAAGTGGAGTATTACAGTTGAATGGGAGAGTTTGTGTTCTAGATGTGGAAAATCTTAGGCAAGAGGTGTTAGCTGAATGTCACAAATCCAGACTTAACATTCATTCGGGAATTAACAAAATGCATAGAGATATGAAGTGTGCATTTTGGTGGAAAAGCATGAAAAGGGACATATCCATTTATGTTAGCAGATGCGCCAATTATCAACAAGTCAATAGCGACCAACAGAAAATTATAGGATTACTTCAACCTTTGGAGATTTCAACTTGGAAGTGGGATCAAATATCAATGGATTTCATTTATGATTTACCTCGAACGAGGAAAGGGAATGATGGCATTTAGGTTATCATCGGCCGATTAACTAAAAGTGCACACTTCATTCTAGTAAAATCAACAAGAACTACTGCAAGCCTATATATATATATATATATATATATATATATAAACACATATATATATGAAGGAAATTGTACGATCGCATGGAGTTCCAAGCAGTATAGTAAGCAATCGAGATCCAATCTTTACTAGTTAGCTTTGGGAAGCATTACAGACTGTTTAGGAACAAGGTTGAATAAAAGCATTGCCTATCATCCTAAACTGATGGACAAACAGAGAGAGTCAATCGCATTTTGGAAGATCTTCTCAGAGCATGGATTCTATACTTTCGAGGCTCCTGGAAAAATCATTTGCATTTAATAGCGTTCTCCTATAATAACAGTTAAGCTAGTATGGGCATGGTGCCGTATGAAGCTCTATATGGTCGTCCGTGCAGGTCACCAGCATATTGGATCGAAACCCGAGTGCGGTTAATACTTGGTCCTGATATGATAGGAGAAGCTTCAAAGAAGGTAATATGATTAGAAAGAAGCTAAAGAATCTTAGAGCAGACCAAAAAGTTAGGCATACCAAAGGTATAGAAATATTGAATTCTTAGTTGAAGATTTAATCATTTTGAAAGTCTCTTCGATGAGAGGAGTGGTGATATTGGGAAGAGCTAGGAAGTTATCACCTCGATATGTTGGACCATTCCCCATTCTTGAATGAATCGGCCCACTATCTTATCAAGTGTAATTACTAGAAAGGTTGGTAGGAGTGCACAATATTTTTCACGTATCTCATTTAGGGAAACATGTGCATGACCCAGAGCAAATCATAGAAATGGCTGCTCAAGAAGACTTGGAGGCGGAACCGAATTTGGTAGTTATTAGACGACCTGTTCAAATTGTTGATCATGATGGGAAATGATTAAGAAGGAAGCTGTAAGGTTAGTCAAAGTTCAATGGAGTGGAGATGTTGATTATTGCAATCGGGAAATGAATGATAGAATGAAAAAGGAATATCCAGAATTTAGGATGGAAGAATGAACTGTATTAACCATAGTGTACTCACCGCCTATGGTGTAGTCACTTATCCATATTTTTGTATATATTCATTATATCAAATATATTTCCTTTTGAGCTATTTCCTTCTTATCTTAATTTCGAGGATGAAATTCTTTTAAGGAATGGAGTAGCAATGACCCGTAAATATAATACTTTAAATAAATGATCGTTTAGCTTTATCTAATTTTGTAAATAATGATTTATATTAATTTATATTGTTTTATATATAAAATATGATCATTTTAATTATTTAAGATTGATAAGAAAATTTATTTTCAAAATTGCTTACAAACATATGCATATTAAATTAGAATAGAAAATATGATCGAAAATCAAAATGTGGATTTGTAATGACATAACATGTGGAAGTTGTGCAACGTTGTAGGAATATGTAACATATGCATACACATACACATGTGCATACATGAGAACATGCATATATATATATATATATATATATATATATATATATATATATATACGCACACACACACAAAAATAATTAAGTATGAAAGTATAATATAAAATGTATAATATATTTTAAGATTTCTTACTCCTTAAGCATACATAAGTCAACATATGAAAGTATAAGATGATGGAAGTAATGGCCATATGGAGGGGGGATGTTTGCCAGCCTAGGGAGAGGGAACCATGATGATGGATCCAAATAATGGCGATGAAGATGATGATGTATGCGTGGATACTTTTACACTCTTCTTTTACTATAAATACCCTACCCTCTTCTCTTCATTTTCATTCATCTTCTTCTTCATATTTTATAATCTTTGTCTTCCACTTTAATGGCTTCCATTTTAAGAGGAATAGTGTCAAATTTTATTTGAAAAATAAATAAATTATAATACATAGTTATATATACTTAAACACCTCAAAACAATCTTGAAACTCCACCTTTTCTCCTTGTTCTTCACAACCTCCACCCAACTTCATCATAGGCCGAGCCACTTCCTTGAGCCACCCTAGGCCGTGCGCCCCAATCCATCTTAAATCTTGGTCGAGGCATCTAGGAGTTAAAATTCGAAGAATAGTGAGCTTGAGAAATCGAGTAGCGAAGCTATAGCGAATTTTTAATAATCGTCAAAACTCAATATGAAAACTCCTATATTATTATATTTTATTTTGGATAATGATACGATGTTTGCAAAGAGA
Organism: Allium cepa; assembly: GCA_030765085.1. Lineage (NCBI taxonomy): Eukaryota > Viridiplantae > Streptophyta > Magnoliopsida > Asparagales > Amaryllidaceae > Allium > Allium cepa. The sequence goes on along the minus strand of CM060932.1, from coordinate 604,020,549 downwards.
AGTTTAATATGCTTTGATTTTTAAGTTCGTTTGTTTAAAATATGAATGTTGAATATATATGTAAGTCACGGAAATACATGTCGATAAGCACAAAGGAAATCAGTTTACTCTATATTAATGAATTGGTGTATAAGGAAGGTTAAATATCTCTAAAAAAAGGTTTAAAAATGAGTTTGAAATGTTTTGCAAACATTTAAAATTGTTTTTGTGAAGTTTGAATGAGAATTGAAAATTTAGTCAAAAATAAGCGCGTCGCGTAACGACAGTTCGTGTTTTTGCGCCATAAAAGTTAAACGAGTGTAAAAAATGGAATATAACTCGAAATTCTTCAATATAATTTTTTTTAGAACTATTATATCCATAGTTTTCCAATGAAGAATGAAAATTAATATTTTAATAAGTAGATTTTGAGATATGAGTAAAACAAGTTTATGGAAAATCACGGTTTTACAGTTCGGAATCCAAAACTGGATTTCGTTATAAATGATGTTTTAAATTTGTTTAAAAATTTGGAATAAATCTTATAAATGTTTTAAAATGTTTTAAAAGTTAATTTAGTAATAAAAATGAATTTTCAAATAATAAAAAAGTCGTTTTGATTAACATAGCTTTTGAAAGCGCTTTCCGTAGCACTTTTCCTTAGCACTGTTCTATAACTTCTAAATTTTAGTTTTAAAACTGAATGATTCTTTTCAAAATCTTTTATAAATGTTTCCAAAATAATAATTAAGTGTTTTAATTATTATTTGGAAGTTTTGTAGTTTATATAAGAGAATCTAAATAAACGATTCAAAGAAAAGCTTTATCAAATTAATTGGGTTAATCTTGGCTCTAAACGCCGACGAGCAGATTGGATTTTTCTATTCATGAGATCCATATGTGAGGCGCTTAAACTAAGAAGATGTGCAGAAGCAACTAGTGCCCTGGCTCATCTGACATCTTCCTTGGGATAGGGGTAGATAAGGTCAAAATTTTGGAAATGAGTTAAGTGTAAAACGTTTTTAGGAAATCAAAAGTAGCGATAAGAGAGGTTTCATGATTCTATATATACCGAAAGAATGTTTTAGGAAATATTTATCTCCAAAAGAGATCTTTGATAAAAAGCACTAAATCAATTAAGGAACGATTCCCTATTCGCCAGAACATCTTTTTATCGACGACTGTTACAAAGTAACCAGAGTCGGATTTGGACGATTCCTATTCGTAGACCACTTCGAACAAATTTACGTAATTAAAGTGAAGACATGGATATGATTTTTGGGATTTCCGTAATGAAGGATTGCTTTTTGATCATTTGGGATAAACTCCTAATATACATATAGTAGTAGTAGTAGTCTCTCCATTATGAAATATGAATGCAAGGATTAATGCTACCAATCCTAGGGTTAATTCCCTACAGGACGTGGTAGGAGAGTGCCTTCGGTTTGTCCTGTACCTGGACAACCTATATGGATGGATTTTTGATGTAGCATGTCTAATTACATAAGTGATCTCTATGAATGTATTATCTACTTGGTGGCAGAGAGGGAAATTTCTCTTAGTTTAATACCTAAGACTTATGAGCTCACGAGTTATACGTTAGTAGGAATCAATTGTGTGACCATGGAATGGCAGTGTAAGGAAAGATGATGTACTATATGAAAGATAATCGTTACCTTTGGCCTCACACCCGAAAATGGCCGAAACATGATAGATGAAGCAAGGCTATGTGGTTCATAACAGTTACGGTATGATCATCCCCTTCTAGATATATTTCTACCCGCTATGACATTCGGGTTTAATTTATTATGGTGTATGCTAAGAGACGTCTCGGATAGGTCGGTAATGATCGAGGCGATGACATATTCAGTACTATCAAGGAAGAGGTAGGCTGGTCTTGTGTTGGTAGATGACCCTCAGTTGGGCCTCGGTACATTCCTCTAGAGATGTACTGCCGGAAGATAGACCCTTCACCTGGTCATTTATATAAAAACCCATTCTCCAATAAGATCCCGTGTAATTTTAGATATAGAAAGCCTTAAATTACAAGGTGGTATGCTGGAATTTAATAATGCAACAATTTCGGCTAAGATTAATAAGTTTACTTGCAAATGCTTTCAAAGAATGTCAAGTATTTTTACGTAAGAATGTTTTGGTTATCATAAGGTAAAAACCTGTTCTGTGTTTATGTGCAGCGTGGTCTTATGAGACATCTTTTTATTTTCAAACAACGTATTGAGTTCCCACACCAGTCCCATGACTGACCTAGAGTTTATTTTGTTTTACCTTTAAACTTTGGGTGTCCTATTTTTGTGGACAGCCAATTAGTCAGGATTCTGTTTGGAGTATTTTAGGAAGAGCATGCTGGAAGAGGTTTTTGGAGCATGGAGCTGGAGCATCTGATGTGGATGTTTATATATCTATTTATTTTTATTTTTCGATGTTTCTAAGTTAATTAATACCAACAAGTGTGGGAGCAAGCAGTTATAATTGTTCCTAGCTGGGTTTGTTCACACCAAAACTCTGATGTACCCTACTGAGAGTGGCTGTATGTAGTATCTATCTATTTTAACATAATGTGAGAATTTGTGTTTCTATCTTTTATCTGTACTTTACCCTTGAAAATCTGCCTCCCAACAATAGGATTTACAGCACGTGAATAACGTGGATGTATTAATGTCGATTTTCAAGAGTCGAGGAGGCGGACCTTCACATGTATTGTAAATACCTAGAAAATTTCGATCCCGAAATTCCAGATAGTTAGAGAAAAGAAGAAAGAGATAGAAGAGGAAATAGAGACAAATCACAGAATCTCACATTTCGCAGTGGACCAAAATATAATATCATATAATAACATTTATACAAAGAAGCTGTATCAGTTAAATTGCATACAATACATCAGAGTTTTCAATATTTACACAAATATTGGACAATTAATATCATATGTCCCAGATAACTACAATATATCACAACGGAATACACTCCATATGCTCCTGCCATCCAGCTCGCCTCCTGAGCTTCAGAACGTCTCTACTTGAAAATCTGTAATACTCGGTCTGACCCGAGCATTACATCAAAGTAACACCCGGGTCAGGCTAGAAACCAGCGTGAGTAATCTCATCTAACATGGAATACAAAAGCATAAAGCTATATAAAACCCGGGGTAACTCTTATCAAATTTACAAATTCACAATTTGTTAAAGACACCACTTATTTCACACATCAATTTCTAAGTACCAAACTTAGATTAAATGGTCCAATTCACTTAGACCATTCCATTCCAGCCTATTGATTTCACATATCAATCTATAAAGAATCGAAGTGGTTTCGGGTATTTATTAATACCCGAATCCGGTCTCTTCAAATTCAATGTCATCTTAATTCCAGTTGTTTAAGGGGATACAAATCAATTTTATATATAGGTTCTCATATTCTCACAGCAAATCTATTATCAATAGATAACTCAAAATATCACAGTTCAACCTATCATATCATATCACAATACATCACAACTCAATATCAGAGATATTCAGACAAACCAAGGTATTCAATTCACGTTTATCATCTATAGGCAAGATTGACAGTCAACAATTCTTAATTAATTTATTTAATCCTTTGATTAAATTAATTACCTTTAATCTTTCTTAATTAACTTTAATTAATTATAAGCCTTTCCTTAAATTAATTACATTAACTAATTAACCTTAATTAATTACATTAATTAATTTAGCTTAATTAATTACATTGATTAATTAATCTTTTAGTCAACCCCATAAATTAATTAATCACATTAACAAATTAACCAATGATTAATCACATTAACAAATTTAGGGATAATTAATCACATTAATTATCCCTTACTTATATAAATCAACCTTTAATTAATTTCATTCAATATTATCCATTTAATTACTCCTATTAAGTAATTATCCTTTTTATCCCTTTCTTTAATTTTTCACATTAATTATCCTTAATAAAATAAGACCTTAGTTAAACAAGATGGACTATTTATCTTAATTGATTACTTGCTCATCACCTATATCTTGTTTAAATTAAGTGCTTGAAATAAATCACTAGAGAACTTTTAATTGATTTAAGGTTAAATACACTGATCTTAAATACTTCTTAATTCCATCATAAAGTTACATTTGAAAATACGTAGGGATTTTAAATTAAATTGATTATCCAAGACAAAACAAAACAATTAAATTCAAAACATTTTATTTTAAATTTTATTTTGGAAACTTGTTTTAAAAATTTGCTTGAACCTAATATAAAAATCTTGTTTCCAAAAACAGGTCAACACAATTTATTTACTTTCAAAACTTGATCATCGTTTACTTATATTTTCTTCTCTCGTTCCTTTCATAAATTTTCTGGCCCAAACCTTTATTGCCCATCACTAAATTTCCTTTCTTCCATTCTTCAGTTCTTTCCCTCATAAATTTGAGTTCACCCAACTGTGCACTCACGCGTGCACATGCACACGATTCTAGTCAACGATGACTTGCCACCCTCTATCCCTCAAGTCACATATATTTCGATCATCACAACTACCCACTAATCTTGACCAAATCTTCAATTTCGACGAAATCGAACCTTTCACCTAAACCTGGTCAAAACCATGTTCTGTTAACCGCCATCCCCGTCCTCATACGGCCACCGCTAACCACTGGACCTCGGCCAAAGCTCCGTTACAACTTACTCCATCCATCCCCCTCCATGCACATGACTCCGATTGATTATCGACGCCGCCATCGAATCAAACCCGAGCTCGACCAAAACGTCACCTAAAACCCTACATTGATGACATTTATTCACAATGATGGTCTGGAAATCCAATAACCATATTCCCCAGGAACCACAACCTCTAAGCTACCATCGGACTAAATCTGGACAACCAATCCTCCTTCGATCGTCGATAATCGACGAAGAAGCGCTTTTCGATCAACATGCAATATCTCGACACATACAAATCTAAAAATCCTGAAATTACAATCAAAAATATCTGTTTCACAGTATGAAGCTAAATTTACAACCAAAACACGAGATCGAGATGATTGGTTTCCCAGATTTGATAAGATTTCTGCTGTAATCTTTTCTTCCATAAAATATCCTGTTAGTTTTGCTCTAAAAAATATTTTTAGAAGTTGAATCTGGTGAATACAAACAATCTCCTTTTAAAGATTATAACATAAATTTGTTTATATAAAGGGATATAAAATTTTGAACTAAATTTAGCTGATTCGAAATAGACGGAAGGCAGATTTATTCATACATAGGCATGCATGTGTGTGTGTGTGTATATAGGAATTTAACTACACTTCAACAAATTCCATCTATGCAAACATCATTCACAGATAAACCTCAAGTATTTTCTCAAGAATCAGGAAATAAGCAGATTAAACTTCAAAATGAAATGATTTGTTTACTCACCGACTATTTGAACAGAGGAGGAGAGATGATTTAAAACTGGAAGTTGATTTGCCTTGGTTGGATTGATCTTGAATCCACTTGCTTTGTTCAGGTTGAAAATATTGAAATGTCATGATGCTCGAACATGCTTTAATTCTTAAAATTGAGCTCCTTTGTTTGTTTGATGAATTAGCTTTGAGTTTTTGAACTTGAAAGGGTTGATTGTATTAATTTTCCTTTGATCTTGTTTCTGGTTTGTTACAGGCTTGGTTCTTTTTTCTTTTGGTTTTGAAATTGAAGACATGAAGGAAAATGAGAGAGTAGAGATAGATGTATTTGTAGCTTTAATTATGATTTTTTTTAAAAATAAAGGAAAATAAATGAAATTGTGACACTTGTAATTACAAATCATCCTTAGCTTACATTTGTTATTTTACATGCTTTATATATTTACACATGTTAAAAACTTATTTTATACATCTCTTATAATTTATATATAAAATTCTATATCATATTTCCTATGTAATTCAATATTTAGATATGTGTATATATAATTATATTTAAACTTTATCATTTTACTCTAGATTTGTACAATATAAAAATCCAATTATACACTCATAGATAATATATATGCACAAACCTTTAAATATAGAGTTTATTTTAGAATCAATTTATTTTTAAGATTTTTGAATTTCAAATCCAAACGTTTATTTATCATTTACTAATACATATATACAAATAAACAACTCATTATTATTTGTTTGAAAATAATAATTTTTCCAATTTCCAGATATTAATATTCATTATCAGATTTATTTGTTCAATCTAAAACTAGTATTTTCAATAGTTAAATTAGATAATTATCCAACTATCTAACGTCCAAAAACCCAGGTTATTACATTTCTCCCCCCATTGAATCTTTTCGTCCTCGAAAAGGAACGAAACCAGAATTTATTCAATACTTAAAATCAGATAAATTATTCATTGATCGTTTTTAAACACTTTTAAAATCTATAGAATATTATCAAAATAGCTTTAAAAAAATCTTTTTATAACTCGATATCTCGACCAGTCTATCTCCGTTCTCACAGAAATTCGTTCATTAGTTGATCACGCGTAGGACTGAAAATCTATAAGTACTTAGCAAACCCATTTCAACACCTAGTGAAAATACTTGGAAAATATTTTTTTTGAAAATATAGAAAATATTTTTGAAAATAGAGGAAATATCTTTGGTAAGAATGCTCTAGAAATCATCACTCCCATCCATGATCATAGTTACATCCTAGGTTACATTGCCATCATAGCAAAAGTCCATGTAAATATAGGCATCAGCGCCCTCGATTTTCGCTGTCAAATGAAACTTCATCACTCCCACATAGGTCGCAGTCTACCGATGTAAATCAAACATAAACTATTGGCTCTCAGCAGTACACACGAATTTCGCTATGTCACCATAGGTCGCAGTCTACCGATGTAAAATCAAACGTAGATTGTTGGCTCTCAGCAGCATACACGACTTTCACTATGGTCTGCCGTAGATCGCAGTGACATTGAGTTACACTGTTGTCACAGCATAACCCAAATGCCTCTGTGGGCATCAGCGCCCTCGACTTTCGCTACACACTACACATAATCCTCTGGAACTTCAGTTTGTCTGGACTTCCTCACAGGATCAACTTTAGAACCCCCCCCCCCTTAGGGTTAAAGGTAGTACCACCTCGTGGTACTCCTATGAAGTTCATTTCAAGGGAGCACCTTTTTCTCCAGAGCCATTTTCAAAACGCTTTATATTATACACATATAGTATCTTCCAAATCATACACCTAGTATGAATCTCATATAAATCTCCTTTTCACAAAATCGATTATCCCAAAATCGATAATTCTCAACTAAGCTTTCCAAATCTCCAAAATTGATTTTTCCCAAAAATCAAAAGCCTTTCCAAATTCATAGGTTTCAAAAACCCTTTTCTCAAAATCATTCTCATAAGATCCTTTATATATATAGATATATATAACTTTAAAATATTTGGATCACTTCAAACTTGTATAAATTCCCTTTTTATACTTCAAATACTTTTCAAGAACTGTTTCCTTCCGGCAATAGATTCAACAAGGGGAGTTTTATCATATATATAACAAAGATACATCACTTTGTTTATTCGAAATCAAATATTCAAATCTGATTACTCTTTATAAAGTTGTTTCCATCTTACTTATCATCATAGAATATCCAACTTTCACTTTTATTCATTGTATATTTCACAAAATATACTTTCATTTCAAAAATCATTTCACATTTCTTATTCACAAATTTTCAATATCAATTTCATTCAAACCCGTACGATGCACACATATCATCTATACGCTATATCAATCTGATCGCTCACTCATCACAGAATTTCATTTCCAAACTAGTATCGTCCATCCGACTTCCTAGTACGGACTCAGTTCTGGTTTCTTGATCAGAAACCGTTATTCTCCTTACATAGCCATAATATGATAGAGAATATCCAGAACCAATCAACAATCCATATCCAGGTTCGCCGTCGAAAATCAAGTGAAAAATCCCAACTCAGATCGATAAACTATCTCGAAATTCTATGCTCGAATCTGGATCAAAACACTATGCGAATAGAATAATATACGTACATCCGAAGTATTTATCTTTATTTATTATTAGCCAAATCACTTTAATTTCTATTCACATTCACTTTAATTTCTATTCACTTATTCACAATTGTTTTAATCCCATTTGGATTATCACCTCAGTTCTTATCTCAATTGGTATTTAACCATAAACATTTGCACTCTGACCATCTTAAAATTACAAAATAGCTTGAAAAAATAAAATAGTCAAGTAGTTGAAAAATAATTATTAGTTTGTAAAATAGATGTAAAATAGTTAAGTAATTGTAAAATAGTTGGAAAATAGTCAAATAGTTATAGAAATTTTAATTGCAAAATAGTTGTAAAATGGTAATTAGTTAAAAAGTAGTTGAAAAACAGTAATTAGTTTATAAAACAGTTGTAAAATTGTTAAATAGTTCCAAAAATAATTGTAAAACAAGTATAAGATAGTTTTAGGTATAAAAAGAAAAGTTGTATAGTAAATAGAATTGGAAAAATAGATTTATATTAAAACAATTTATTTTGAAAATAGTCCAGAGCCAAACTATTCAATTTCCAACCTCTATTTCCAATCAATTCGATTTAAATTTCCACTTCCGTTTAAATTGACTCAATTCCAATTTAAATAACTTCAATTTCCATTGAAATTGATTTAATCCCAATTCAAATTGAATTAATTCTCAATTTCTTTCCTAAATTCAAATCAAATTCCATTTGAATTTACTTATTCAACATTAATCACAATTTCAATTAATTCAAATAAATTTCAAATTGAACCAATTTCAATTCATATCAATTCCAGCTTGAATTGATCCCAATTCCCATTTGAATTTGAACCCATTCAACTTCAATTTCATTTTAAATTAATCCAATTCAGATTTTATGTTTGAATTTTTAATCTTATCCATCTTCAATCTCAATTCCGATTAATTCAAATCAAATTCAATTTGAACTAATTCAATTCAAATTTCAAATTTAAACCATCCCGTATTATATAAATTCGAGTTAAATTTTTAAATGTTGATTTAATCCTTTGAATCAAATCAACTTATATCTTTAAACCATTTAATTTTGAATCCAAATTCCATTTTAACCTATATCGAAGTTCAAATAATAATTCAAATCCTTTTTAAACAACTAAATCTTTGAAATTCAATTTATCCCTAAAATTAAATTTTGAAACTAAACCTTTGAAGTGTTATCTTAAATATTCAAATCTTAAGTCCAAAATGATTCCATTTTATCTTAATAATGGATATATTGTCAAACCCCATTTCTTCATTCATTTAAACAAATCCAATTTCAGCTTAACGATTATTAATAACAACAGGATGGTATCATTCAAATTACTTAAAACATCCATCCATTTTCAATTTCCAGATCTCAAGCCCATTTTGAATCACACAAACTCCCCATTCAAATTAACCGTTTAACTTCCCAAGTTAAATCCCAATTTCATCTTGAAATTTCCAATTCAGGTTGTTTGTTCTAAACTTATATAACTTTCCCAAAGTTAAATTCAATTTACTTAATCTAGTCAACCCTACTCAAATTTGAATTTCCGCTTCAAATTTCAAAATTCTTTCCCACCTATAATATCAAAACTTATATCACTTTGGATTTTCACATCTCATTCCAAATAAAAATTTAAAACTCAACATTTTGAGTTTATCTTAAATCATATTTGATATTATGTGTATCCACATATGTACATATTAATTTCCTTTACAAGCCAAGTTATACTTTAAATTTTAAACCACCTTGGTTTCAATTCCAAATAAATTCCTTTAAATTTTCAAACAACTCTTATTTGAAATAGGACCCTTTCATTCTAATACATTAAATAATATTATTTATTATTTCTTTATTACTTTGAAACAATTTTCAAATTCTGTACCCAGATTTAAAATTTCACAATTTAGATCATCTTCAGTTCCAATTTATAAGTCATACTTCCCAAAATGTTTTACTTCCCTAAAACATTTCATCATTTTAGGATAATTACCAAGGTTATTACAACTAGAAATCAATTCACTGTCATCTTATTCTAAAAATTCTTCTCCAAATTCAAGATTTTAATTTCAGTTTGAATCCTTTTTCAAAATTATCTTTATTCAATTTAAATTTGGTCGTATTTCTATTACTACTTAATTTAGTTCCAACAATTCAACAACCAATTACCTTAATATTTATTAGAAAGAAATATTGCTTTATATATCAAAATATAATCTTATATAAAATCATTTACCTTTAAAATCATTTAAAATCTTTATATAAGAAAACAACAAGTACGCTCTGATATATATATATATACACACTCAACTCATTCTAGGGTACCATTGACCTTATCCCTAAATGAGTAATCCGACCAGAGCCAAAGTTCTCGCTTAACCTTCAGCTTTGATACCAAATGTAATGACCTAGAAAATTTCAATCTCGAAAATTCCAGATAGTTAGAGAAAAGAAGAAGAGATAGAAGAGGAAATAGAGACAAATCACAGAATCTCACATTTCGTAGCGGACCAAAATATAATATCATATAATAACATTTATACAAAGAAGCCGTATCTGCTAAATTACATAAAATACATCAGAGTTTTCAATATTTACACAAACATTGGACAGTTAATATCACATGTCCCAGATAACTACAATATACCACAACGGAATATACTCCATACATTCCTGCCATCCAGCTCGCGTCCTGAGCTTCAGAACTTCCCTACCTGAAAATTTATAATACTCGGTCTGACCCGAGCATTACATCAAAGTAACACCCGGGTCAGACTAGAAACCAGCGTGAGTAATCCCATCTAACATGGAATACAAAAGCATAAAGCTATATAAAACCTGGGGTAACTCTTATCAAATTTACAAATTCACAATTTGTTAAAGACATCACTTATTTCACACATCAATTTATGAGTACCAAACTTAGATTAAATGGTCCAATTGACTTAAATCATTCCATTCCAGCCTATTGATTTCACATATCAATCTATAAAGAATCGAAGTGGTTTTGAGTATTTATTAATGCCTAAATCCGGTCTCTTCATATCCAGTGTCGTCTTAATTCCGTTTGTTTAAGGGGATACAAATTAATTTTATATATAGGTTCTCATATTCTCACAGCAAATCCATTATCGATAGATAAATCAAAATATCACAGTTCAACCTATCATATCATATCACAATACATCACAACTCAATATCAGAGATATTAAGACAAACCAAGGTATTAAATTCATGTTTATCATTTATAGGCAAGATTGATAGTCAACAATTCTTAATTAATTTAATTTAATCCTTTGATTAAATTAATTACCTTTAATCTTGCTTAATTAAATTTAATTAATTGTAAGCCTTTCCTTAAATTAATTACATTAACTAATTAACCTTAAATAATTACATTGATTAATTTACCTTAATTAATTACACTGATTAATTAATCTTTTAGTCAACCCCATGAATTAATTAATCACATTAACAAATTTACCAATAATTAATCACATTAACAAATTTACCAATAATTAATCACATTAATTATCCCTTACTTACTTATATAAATCAAACTTTAACTAATTTCATTCAATATTTATCCATTTAATTACTCCTATTAAGTAATTATCCTTTTAATCCCTTTCTTTAATTTTTTACATTAATTATCCTTAATAAAATAAGACCTTAGTTGAATAAGATAGACTATTTATCTTAATTGATTACTTTCTCATCACCTATATCTTGTTTAAATTAAGTGCTTGAAATCAATCACTAGAGAACTTTTGGTTGATTTAAGGATAAATACACTAATCTTAAGTACTTCTTAATTCCATCATAAAATTACATTTGAAAATACTTAGGGATTTTAAATTTAATTGATTATCCAAGACAAAACCATACGATTAAATTTAAAACATTTTACTTTAAATTTAATTTTGGAAACTTTTTTTTAAAATTTACTTGAACCTGATATAAAAATCTTGTTTCCAAAAACAGGTCAACACAATTTATTTTACTTCCAAAACTTGATCATTGTTTACTTATATTTTCTTCTCTCGTTCCTTCCATAAATTTTCTGGCCCAAACCTTTACGGCCCATAACCAAATTTCCTTTCTTCCATTCTTCAGTTCTTTCCCTCATAAATCCAAGTTCACCCAACTGTGCACTCACGCATGCACACGCACACGATTCCAGTGACGATGACTTGCCGCCGACTATCCCTCAAGTCACATATATTCGATCATCACAGCTACCCACTAATCTTGACCAAATCTTCAATTTCGACGAAATCAAACATGTCACCTAAACCTGGTCAAAACCATGTTATGATAATCACCGTCCCCAGCCTCATACGGCTATCGCTAACCACTGGACCCCGACCAAAGCTCCGTTACAAATTACTCCATCCATCCCCCTCCGTGCACATGACTCCAATTGATTATCGACGCCACCATCGAATCAAACCCGAGCTCGACCAAAACGTCGCCTGAAACCCTACATTGATGTCATTCGTTCACAATGATGGTCTGGAAATCCAATAACCATTTTTCCCAGGTACCCCAACCTCTAAGCTACCATCGGACTAAATCTCAACAACCAATCCTCCTCCGATCATCAATAATCAACGAAGAATCACTTTTCGATCAACTTGCAATATCTCGACACATACAAATCTAAAAATCCTGAAATTACTATCAAAAGTCTCTGTTTCTTAGTATGAAACTAAATCTACAACCAAAACACGAGATCCAGAAGATAAATTTACCAGATTTGATATGATTTCTACTGTAATCTTTTCTTCCAGAAAATATCCTATTAGTTTTGCTCTAAAAAATATTTTTAGAAGTTGAATCTGGAGAATACAAACAATCTGCTTTTAAAGATTTTAACATAAATTTATTTATATAAGGGGATATAAAATTTTGAACAAGATTTAGCTGATTTGAAATAGACAGAAGGAAGATTTATTCATACACAGGCATGCATGTGTATATATATAGGAATTTAACTACACTTCAACAATTTCCATCTATGCAAACATCACTCACAGATAAACCTTAAGTATTTTATCAAGCATCAGGAAATAAGCAGATTGAACTTCAAAATGAAATGATTTGTTTACTCACCGACAATTTGAACAGAGGAGCAGAGATGATTTAAAATTGGAAGTTAATTTGCTTTGTTTTGAATTGATCTTGAATCCACTTGCTTTGGCCAGGCTGAAAATATTGAAATATCCTGATGCTCGAACTTGCTTTAATTCTTAAAACTGAGCTTCTTTGTTTGCTTGATGAATTAGCTTTGAGTTTTTGAACTTGAAAGGGTTGATTGTTTTAATTTTCCTTTGATCTTGTTTCTGGTTTGTTACAGGCTTGGTTCATTTTTCTTTTGGTTTTGAAATTGAAGACAGGAAGGAAAATGAGAGAGTAGAGATAGAAGTATTTGTAGCTTTAATTATGATTTTTATAAAAATTAAAGGAAAATAAATGAAATTGTGACACTTGTAATTACAAATCATCCTTAGCTTACATTTGTTATTTTACATGCTTTATATATTTACACATGTTAAAAACTTATTTTGTATGACTTTTATAATTTATATATAAAATTCTATATCATATTTCCTATTTAATTCAATATTTAGATATGTATATGTATAATTATATTTAAACTTTATCATTTTAGTCTAGATTTGTAAAATATAAAAATCCAATTATACACTCATAAATAATATATATGCACTAACCTTTAAAATATAGAGTTATTTTTAAGATGTTTGAATTTCAAAACTAAACTTTTATTTTCCATTTACTAATGCGTATATACAAATAAACAACTAATTATTATTTGTTTGAAAATAATAATTTTGCCAATTTCTAGATATTAATATTCATTATTAGATTTATTTGTTCAATCTAAAATTAGTATTTTCAATAGTTAAATTAGATAATTATCCAATTATCTAACGTCCGAAAATCCAGGTTATTACATGTATAATATTGATAGTGTAAATTGTGACATTAATAATGTTTTTGACAATTAGTAGTATATGTATAATTGATTGTAAGGCACTTTTATATATGCGTTTGTCTTTATTATTCTATGTTGTCAATAATATAGTTCAATGTATTTCATGTGCTAATTGGTTATCATCGTATAAATAGTTCTTATGTTCATGTTATATCCATTATTATATTGTTTATATATATGTTTGTGTTCTTGTATTATTATAACAGGTATGTCTGGTTGCAGTCGTATACAAATAAGGTATGGTGGATCTCACTAAGATCATGGGGATCCCATTCAGATGAGCATGATGCACATATTATCTCTTTTTATTCCAGCCGATCACCCTGTTACGCCTATTGATTCTACTAGTCCATCCACTCGTTCATTTGAGGCAAACTCTTCCTCCATAACATGAGTCATGTTTTTCCCGAATCTAGAGGATCAGGGTGAGTAATTAATTATTTGAATACAAAAACAATCATGCAAACACACTCATACATGCACTAACATTGATAGTCATAAACATACACATGCATAGATGCACATAGACATGAACACAATCATACATATGTATATGGTGATACTCACATGCACACAATCACGCAGACACATGGAAGAGTTAATGGCACGTCCTAGGGGAAATTATGTAATTTGTTACATATATCTAACTCGTTAGTCAATCTTATTCATACCAACAGTGTTTGTTTTCCTTTTTATACTTTCTCATGTTATGATATAATTAATTTAAAGTGTATAATAAGAAAAATCCTTAAACCATATGTTATGTGATAATAATTAGGAGTGGTAATCATGATAAAATTGTCACAATATACAATGGCATATTACTATAAATATTCCCGATCAAGTTGTTTTGAGAAAGGATATCAATACATCTATTTAGATGAATGTTCATAAGGCTCTCTAAATGTTGGGCAGTATATTACTCTTGACAGCTTGGAGCACCAAGGGGTTTCATACATATAGTCATTGGAGAACTATTAGATAGCGTTACGTACTATGGTCTCAACGGATGTATCAATATCCTTTTTTGAAATCGCTTAACGCAACCAACACCCGTGTGTAATATGCTACCCAAAATTTAGATAGCATTACATAATCTGGCCTCAATAAATGTATTGATATCCTTTCTTGAAATAACTTGACCAAGAATATTTAAAATAATATGTTATTTAATATTATGATAATTTTCTCGTGATTACAACTCCTTGTAATTATTGTCATATAACACAACATTTATGGATTATCTATTAAATACATTTAAGTTAATTATTTAATTAATGTATCAATATAACAACTATAAAATAGAAAAAAAAACACTTTTTTCCTCGAGCGAGGTTTTATTATAGACTTCATAATTTACAGTGAATTATAGAACTACCCCTAGGGCATACCTCTAACAGTCTCAACATTGAATGAGCTAGCCAATTAATAGTGTTGAAGACTTTCCACATTCGTATCGGTGTTCTTATTTCCTTTGAAAAAAAGTAATTCTTCTCTTATTTTTTATCTAGTGACCTTAAGATTTTATACTGGTAAATATTCTTGATCGTGTTTTTACAAAACAAATTATTCTTTGACATCAATATCATATTTTCTGAAAATAAATACAGTTTTATAGTTATTAGTTTTGATATATGTCTATGTTCATGTGTGCTTGCGGATGTCTGCGGGTGTCAAATTGCAATATCAAATACAATATTTGTGTTATATCAGATACAATATAAACAAATTAAACAGGGTCTATTTTTGAGGTATGAAGGGTAATGAGGCACATGTATCACATGGAGAACCATAATTCATATGTCTATAATGGAGGGGACTAAAAATAATTAAATAATGAAATAAGCCCCTCAGACCAAATGATACTTTATGTGGTTTAATTTTTTAGTTGAAGAGCATCATGGTGAACCTTCCCCTCTACGAGTCTGCTATAGAACTCACAAAATAGAATCAGGGGACGTGTCCATTGCTAAGGATTGGATAGATGACGGTTCAACGGAGTTTGTAGTAAGTTATCCATAAAAAATTGTTTAAATAATATTTACACACACACACACACACACATATGTATAAAATTATATTGAATATGTAAAATGTAAAATAGACAACATATCGGGCTAGGATTAATGAGCATCAAAGAAAGGATGTGGTGATAACAAATGAAGTTCAAAAGAGGTAGTCAACACACTCAACGTAGCTTTTGCCAAATGGAATATCGTAAGCCTAACTATGGTAATATTCTAAAGGCAATTGCTTAAAACATTATTAATACTTCACACTAGTATAAATATATAATACACACTCACATAAATTTCGAAATTTAATTGACCTTTTATTGTATATATTAAATTTTTAAATACAAATAATTTTACCATGTATATATTGGTCGCCCAAAATATTATAAATAATAAATAATATTATATATATGTATGTATGTATATGTTATATACATATGGTTTAAGTATATATGTATACAAAATCATATGCACATATTTTAACATACATAAACATATGCATGTATGTGTGCATGTTTTTATACAATCACACACATTCGTATACATATAGAGGACTTCTTATGCATATGTATAGTATATTATATGTATGTATGCATTGGTTGTCAATTTAAATAACCATATTTATTTTATTCGCATTCTTAGTATTGTTACACACACACACACATATTGTGACGACCCGCAAATTCGTGCCCTTTGAATCGACTATAATCCACACATGTCCAACTCAAAAAGCACAGACTGACGGAAAGTCATGAGAAAGAAAAGAAGAGAGAAGATGTTATCCCGCCTTTTGGGTAAGGTTGGAATATCAACATATTGATTAGTATGGATCAGCATCAAGATTAGAGATCGATTGACAATAAGATTACGATGGATATCTACCAAATTTGACCAAGCTCTGATAAAGGTGAAACTGATAGAAAATGAAGAACAAGGATAGAAAAGGCTATGTTTCAAATTTCAAGTCGAACGGAATTCGTTTGTTCGAAATATTGATGGATGCATGCTCAAGGAAGCCATGTTCATATCGATGCCTATGGATATCGATCAGGGAGAAAGGTTAAGTGGATTTCGACTCTATGGCTGTGGACTTGGATTGAATAGATAGTCGTTTGATATTTTGTTCGACTTGAGGTAGTTGGATACAATGTGACCTTGTATCGATCAAGACTTGCGATCGATGCAAATTAAGGACACGAAGAAGATGGCCAGAACCGATATGAACACATCATTCGTATCGATCAAGGAAAAGGGTACGATGTATTTTGACTTGATACATGTTCGTATCGATCAAATAGTGATCGATGCGATTGAAATCAACGCGAAGGAAGAGAACCCAAGTTGGATACAAGGGGAAGGACCGATACGAACAAGTGAATGAGAAATAATGGATGCGAAGCACATCTTGGACACGAATGAGAAGCAAGCATTATTCCAAGGAAGAAGCATACAACTCAGCATGAAAAATGGATCGATCCTTGTACATAGAGCCACGTCACCAACGAGCATGTGCATGGTATCGATACGAGCTAGTATCGATATGAAATTGATCGATACGAACTAAACATCTCAATAACACTCTAATTCGTATCAATCATAACTCGAGATTTACAAGTCCAAACGATACCAAATATTCACAGGAGCTTACGTACAATCTAAAGAATGTTCCTGCTTAATTTCGACTCGATTGAGCCAAATCTTGATCCTTACGAAATTGGTTCGTATCGATCACGGACCGAGTGCAAATCACATGGGTTCGATCGCATGGGCCCACACACGTGCCAGATAAGGTCGTCTGAGATCTGAGCAAGATATTTGCAGCCTACGCCTATAAATAGCATCCAAAAGCCTAAAGAAAAAGGACTTTTAATTCTGATACGTCCGGACTCTACCGAAATCACCATTGTACTCCAACTTCACCGCTTTACTCGAAAATTACTGCTGTAATCCGCTGTAACCAACGAGCAAAGTCAATAAAAGATTATCTTTTTAAGTGGGTCGGAGAGAGCCGAACCACTATAAATCTTGTGTCTTTGTCTACTTCTTTCCGTTTTAAGTTTGTTGTTCTACATTTTTATTCTTTACATTATTTAGATCTGTGATCTATAATCATATACTGCCTATATATGTTCATACACTAGTGCTTTCATGATATTTGGGGTTGGTGACCAATTTTGATGTAAACACTTTGGAGCTTTCATTGAGAACCTCTAACTCAGGGATTCTACCACTTGGATATTGGATTCGAAGGGTTAAGGATTCAAATCTGAAAAGTTATGACAAAGCAATTAAGTAGAAGACAGAGAGAAAAAAGGATCCAACAAGAGGGAAGTCAAGAGGCCTCTTCTAGAGCCGGACAAGCTTCGATCTACATCACTAGGGATGAGATGGAGGCTATGATGGATTCAATGCATGAAAGATTGCTAAAGAGCCAACAAGAAACGATCCAGAGCTTCTTTGAGCAGATGAGAGCAGTCGGAGCATAGAATCTTGTACCGGCTACGGTTGCTGCCAACATAGGACAAGGAGCTAGAGTTACAGATACTGTTGGAGGTCAAATCCAAGATCAGAACACAAAGCATGAAGGTAATCAACAAGGACCTAGGGGTAGGCCCTTGGGATCTAACATGGAAGACCCATAGATGGAGCTCAGCAGGCTAGAGCCAACACCAACGGGAATGAGCCACATGATTACCCAGAACACCCTTCGGGGCATGGGGAAGGATGGAAACATGCAAAGGAGACAACCCCTAGATGGAGATGAACGAATGGCTGGATTAGTGCAATGGATTGTAAGGAGAGGATTTCCGAATGGAGGCTTAGAGGAAGTTAGTCGGAGTTCGTTCACTACGAATAGTAGAAATGCAAAGAATCCTCCAAAATTCAAATTACCCATGCTGGAAGATTATAACGGAAAATCAGACCCAGTCATGCATATTACTAGATATATCAGGCATATGGAAGTGCTAGGGGTATCCATGATGGCACGATGTTTACCTTTGTATTTGATAGATTTGGTCACACTTTGGTCCAGGCAGCTAAAGAATGGATCAATTAGAACATGAGGCGACCTAATGGAATGCTTCATGAGGTAGTTAAGGTCCACATGACGTGACCCAAGAGCATGATGACCTTAACGTCGATGAAACAGAGGATCGGAGAGTGCATAAGAGATTTTCTATTACGATTCAATGCAACGGTCGTTTCAGCTGATCGCTCAGATCCATCGATGATTTTGATGGCGGTGGTAGCAGGAGTTGTAGAAGGTATATAAATCAAGGATTTGCTGGCAAGAGATCCGCCACAAGACCTTGAATAATTCTATCATGAAGCTGAAAGATTCATTCCGTTCAAGGATTCGCGTGCCGAGAGGCAGGAAATAAATGTTGTGCAAGGCGAAGGAACCTCCAAAGAATAGTCTGGAATAGACAAAGGAAAGCAAAGCAGGATGATAGATGCGATGGTCCTAACAAACAGAAGAAATTATGAGAACCCAGATTCAAACAATATGCTGACTTGATGGTAAACCTAGAACGGATTTACATGGAGACTCGAGGGCTACTCCTCTGTCGGAAACCACCTAGGAGAGATCCCATAGAATGGGAATGTAGAAGTGGAAAGTACTGCCTATTCCATGAGCTGGAAGGGGATACTACTGATGAGTGCCGACATTTGAAGGATGAGGTGGAAGAGCATGTCAGAAGCGGTAGATTGCCACAACAAGTGAGAGATCGAACAATAGTCGTAGGACCTGAGTAATTAGCGCCTGCACCCAACAGAACAAATCCTAGATCGGGATCACGACTCGTCATCAATTGATCATAATGGAAAGGGCCAAGTTCAGGACTTGAACTTTGGTCAATTACATAAATTTCTTATATTTGATTTCAAAATAAAACGGCTATTCCACTTACACGGGTAAGGGAACCGAAGAAATCCCCAGGCATACTCTAAGATGGCAATAGACCGCTCTGCCCGGAGAGGAAGTATTTAACTTTTCCTTTGTTTGTAATTGAACATTTGGAATTTGAATTTAATAAATGAGCTTGAATTTCCTAAAATAAACCTTTGACTGGAAAGTTAAAGGACGAATATTGAAAGTGAATATGAAGTTGATTGCTTTATGACCCAACCCGGAGAGACGGGGTCCGGAGTGCAAGAAGTGAGTTGCTTCGCCGAAGAGCGACAGGATCAACTCACTTAACGACGTTCCCCATTCACCGAAGAGTGATTGGATCAGGGTTTGATTAGAGCCTGGAGTGGCTACAATTGGCCTAGGATTTAGGCCAGGACATCGCTTAATGTTCAGGGACGCTGAACCCGAGTGTGGGGGTGCCGTCGCTTCGCCAGAGAGCGACAGGATCGGCTCACTCGACGTTGTTTCCCCTTCACCGAAGAGTGACAGGATGGGTTCTAGCAAGAGGCCGGAGAGGCTATGATTAGTCTAGAAGGACCAAGACACCACTATATGCCCTCGTTGGGGCCACAATGTGAGGGATAGAAAGCAACACCAGAGCACGCCATGATCTTTCTATTCGATTGTTAAGTTTGGAATGGACTTAGCAAGGGTCCGAAGTGGCCGTCAATGTTCCAGAGAGACCATGGGATTTGATTACTGGCTTCCACAAGTTGAAATGAATACTGATTCGGCTTCAAACCACCATGAACTTGATTGAGGATACTATGGCTAAGGATAGAACGTGGACTCACAACATTGGATTTGAAGCTATCCAAAACATGCCTTTTGCCAAAAGACATGTTTTGGGAGGCAAATGTTATCCCGCCTTTTGGGCAAGGCTAGAATATCAACATATTGATTAATATGGATGAGCATCAGGATTAGAGATCAATTGACAATAAGGTTATGATGGATATCGACCAAATTTGACCAAGCTCCGATTAGCGTGAAATTGATAGAAAATGAAGAACAAGGCTAGAAAAGGCTATGTTTCAAAATTTCAAGTCGAACGGAGTTCGTCTATTCGAAAAATTGATGGATGCATGCTCAAGGAAGCCTTGTTCGTATTGATGCCCATGGATATGAAAAAGACCTTTGTATCGATCAGAGAGAAAGGTTAAGTGGATTTCGAGTCGATGGCTATGGACTTGGATTGAATAGATAGGCGCCTGATATATTGTTCGATTAGAGGTAGTTGGATTCAACATGACTTCGTATCAATCAAGCCTTATGATCGACGCGAATTAAGGACATGAAGAAGATGGCCAGAACCGATACGAACACGTCCTTCGTATCGATCAAGGAGAAGGATACAATGTATTTCAACTCGATACATGTTCATATCGATCAAGTAGTGATCGATGAGATTGAGATCGACACGAAGGAAGAGAACCCAGGTTGGATACGAGGGGAAGGACCGATACGAACAAGTGAATGCGAAATAATGGATGCGAAGCACATCTTGGACATGAACAAGAAGCAAGAATTATTCCAAGGAAGAAGCATTCAACTCGGCATGAAAAATGGATCGAGCCTTGAAAATAGAGCCACGTCACCAACGAGCATGTGCATGGTATCGATACGAGCCAATATCGATACGAAGTTGATCGATACGAACTAAACCGTATACTCGAGGTTTACAAGTCCAAACGACACCAAATTTTCACAGGAGCTTGCGTACAACCTAATGAATGTTCCTGCTCAATTTTGACTCGACTGGACCAAATCTTGATCGATACAAAATTGGTTCATATAGGTCACGGACCGAGTGCGAATCACATGAGATCGGTCGTGTGGGCCCACACACGTGCCAGAAGAGGTCTTCCAATATCTGAGCGAGATACTTGTAGCCTACGCCTATAAATAGCATCCCAAAGCCTATATAAAACGGACTTTTGATTCTGATATGTCCTGACTTCGCCGAAATCACCAGTGTACTCCAACTTCACAGCTTTACTCAAAAATTACTATTGTAATCCGCTATAACTAGCGAGCAAAGTCAATAAAAGACTATCTTTTAATGTGGACGTACGCCGAAGATAGCCGAACCACTATAAGTCTTGTGTCTTTGTCTTCTTCTTTCTATTTTAAGTTTTTTATTCTTCATTTTTATCCTCTACATTATTTAGTTCTGTGATCTGTAATCATATACTACTTATCTGTGTTCATACACTAATGCTTTCATGATATTTGGAGTTTGTGACCAATTTTGGCGCAAACAAAAGAAGAGAAGAGAAGAAAGAGGGAAGAGAAAACAAAACAAAATATATAGTATCTCACATCGCAGCAAAAAACATTTAATATCATATCAATGATCTTTACAAAACCGAAATTGTATATACATATGTCAATCAGAGTTCAACAGCCAATCACTAATCATCAGCCTAGACAGTTATAATAACCTATCCTCACAATTTTCGATAATAAACAACAACTAAGCAGCTTATAATAAATAGATACGTGCATACGAAAATGAAGATCTCCAGCTGTCCTATTGAAGCTTCAAAACCACCAAATCTGAACCTGTAAATATACTCGGTCCAACCTAAGCACTGAAAGGGAAGAATGTCCAGATCAATCTGGTAAACCAGCGTGAGAAACAAATTCAACTAAATTTATTAAATTAACAAACTTTTCCTTTCAAAACAAAAGTATCTTGTAAGACACGCCCACACATAAACACGGACATGTTTTTACCTTACGATAACTAAAACATGTCATATCAAATCATCTTATATTATAATAGTGTTTACTGCACAAATAATATTAAAATAGGCGAAATTGTTACCTTTATTAAATTCCAGAATACTAAGCTCTACAAACAAAATGGCAGGTACGTAGTAGAGTTTGGATTTCCATACAAATGACAAGGTGAAAGGACTACGTTCCGACGGGTACCTCTAGATGGATGTCCCAAGAAACCATCAAAAGTTCCTCTACCAACATAAGACCGGCCTACCTCTATAACTAGATAGTATTGAATATGCAATCCTTCATTCGTTTCCAACCTTTTTCGAGGGCCCTCATAATATACACTATATTAGTTTACATCTTGAACGTCATAGCGGGAAGAAATATGTCTTGAAGAGGATGATCATATACTAATGGAAGCGACCCACTTAGCCCTACTGCATCTAACCCTATTTTGTTCATTTTCGGTTGATGAGGCCTGAGGTAATGATTACCTATCACATATCACAATCACATCACTTTGAATGCCACACGGCCATTTCCTTCGACTACTAATTATCTTCCACAAAAATACAACCCTTGAGCTCATATGTCTCAAGAAAGGTGTTAAGCTAAAATAAATTTCCTTCTTCGACACCACTGATGTACGATTGTAAAAACCAATGTACATAATCTTTTGAAATGCAATATCAGACAAACATCCATACAAGTTGTCCAGGAACAGGACCAACCGAATGTACTTTCTTACCACATCCTGTCAGGAAATCCCTAGAGTTAGTAACAAATAGTCCTTGCATTAGATATATCATAATGAAGAGACCACTACTACTATATGTTTATTTGGATTTTAATCCCAAATAATCAAAAATCAGTCCTCCACTATGAAAATCCTATATATTAATATCATAAATAACCTGCACAATCGAATGCATATATGTTGGTCCGCAGTGGTTTTCGGATAAACCGATCCCGGTCTCTTTGCACTAAAAACGCAAAAGCATTTCTCAACCTCATATAGAAAATAAGTCTCATAGACTTATCACGTCTCCAACTTTCAACTTGCCATCCTTCAGCCAAGAAGGAAGCTCGATAGATTGGAGAAATACTCCGCACTACAAGAATCAACATCCTCAACACAAACAATAATTAAGCGTACACAGATGGCTACATACTAAGTGTACGACTAAATAGTTCCCACATCAAGTTGAGGAAATAAAATGGCCAAATTTGATAGTTGGTTATTTAACTATCAAACCAAGCAAACAAATATCTAGCACCATATGCAATCACTAGGCCCCTTTAATAAATATTTCATTAATTAAATCACTTGCCAATTATTCACTTCAAATTATCTTTAAAAAGATATAATTCCAAAACCATTTCAATATTGGAAAACATTTCCATATACTTATTTCGACAGCATAAGCATATTTACAAATCTCTTTATTTGCAACACTTAGAAAATATTATAGATACTTAAATCATGATTAAGTATATATTCTATTCTTTAAAGGAAAACATTCTCTTAAACATATTTATTTGGGTCAAAAGGAATGTTGCGTAAAACATAGCTACGACAACCCAAATTCATTAGTATAAGGATTCGAAAATTAAATAGATATATAAATCACATATACTATGCAAAACATCTCCTTTCGAAAATCATTTACTATAACAACAATGTTATAGTTCATCATTTCCTTACTTCTCAAAAACGACTATTTCAATAATGAATGTTGAAATTTATGGTTTCGATACTTAACATATTTTTTAAAACATCTTCAAATCATTTAACTTCATTTAAAATATCTATTCCCAAAACATTTATCTAATTTAAAAGATTGTTCACTGTCCAAAATCGTGAATATAATTCTCTTATCCAAATTCATTTCTTCTACACATTTAATTTAAAGGACTATCCACTGTTTGAAATTGTAAATATAATTCCTTTACCAAATTCATCACTTATACACAATTTATTAAAGGATTATCCACTGTCCAAATCATGGATGAAATTCCTTTAATAAACTTCTATATTTAAATTATCAAATTCAATTGATTTTGGATTTATAAAAAATGTTTATAAATTCCATTTACATTTTATAAAAGCTTCTAATTATAAAATTCCTTTATTAACCAATTCCGTTTATATCTCACTTATATGCCAAAATTCAACTATAAGTTAATTACTTATAAATCTCTTATTTACAAAATTCGTTCTTTCTATAACATCATCAATTCATAAATCTTATCTACTTATAGGATTCAATTATACTTCATATTAACACTTATAAAACTCCTTTATAATCCCATTATTTTGATATATAAAATATCAAATTTATAAATTTTATATATGTAGGATCTAGATTAACCCTAGAGGGGGGGTGAATAGGGTTATAGCAAATTCTCTCGATTTAAACACAGAAACAAACTGCAGAAATAAATATGCTGAAAAGTAAACCACACACAAAATTTACCCAGCTTTGGCAACCCTCGGCTACTGCTGCATTCCCAGATTTCTATTAGAATTAAACAGTATCCCGCTTGTAAACACTCTAACAGACTCGCAAACCCTGCTCCCGCTTACAAACACTCTAATAGACTCGCACCCCCTGCTCCCGCCTATAGAGTTTTGCAAACTCGCAAACCCTTGCTCCCGCCTATAGAGTTTTGCAAACTCGCACACCCTGCTCACTGAATAATTCTAACTAGACAATCTAACACTACCTACAACCTAGGTGGTGATTTACCAAGACTTGATTCGAAAAGAAAAAAACAACAAAAAAAACAACTTTAAACTTGATAAACAAAAACCCCTTTAAAATAAACCCTAAATAAAAAACCCCTTTAAAAATAAATATAAACTAAAGCCTTAAACAAAGCCGGCCCTTTTGTTTTTGTCCGTTCCTTTTCCTTTTGCCTTGTGAAGAGATAATGTCGGCTCTGTACGATCTGAATTAGGGATTTTTTTCTCTTGCAAAAAATTAGGGCTTTCTTCGATTCTCTGATTTGTTGTCGCGCTTGCTCGCGGCTTCTCTGATGATTGATTCTCTGGTTGCTTCGCTCATTTGCCGCTGCTCCTTTGATCGATTTCGACAGATTTCGGTATGTAATCTCTTTGCTGGTTTAATTTGCTTGAATTATCACTTGTTCTTGTTGCCCACTCGCTGCCAATGATGAACTTGGGTTTATATTTGTATTTGGTTCGATTTTTCTGCACACTGATGATGATTTTCGGTTTGGTATTTATATGAATTCCTATACCCTAATTAATTCGATACTTTCTTGAAATTTTATTTCCTGACTTGATGCATACGGCTTTATCTTGAGAACGTTCGATTTTTCTTGTTTGATACGGCAGTGACTTTCCTTTTTTAATTTGTGACTTTTTCAAACATTGCACGCACTTGATTTTCTTGACTGTATACATTCACGAATCTGCATTACTTCGACCATCACTATTTTCATCACTGTGAGCTTCGTCTCTGGTCCTTGTTACATTTAGTTCTGGCCATTCTTTCTTTTGCACTTGAACCTTAGTGTTCTTCATACTATGCATACATGCTTATGTTGCTCGGCCCTTGACTTTGTTTGTTGCATTTGTATCACTGCAAAACTGAATGTTACTATCTTTGTGGTCTTGGTTGTTGCAGTATTCGTGCATTTGTCTGCACTGTGCATTGAACACTTTGTCATCTGTAGTTGTATTCACTTCATGTTTGCAGACATGTTGTGGTCTGGACATTTGGGTTTGTTGTTGCATTCATATTGTCACACTGAACTATTTACTGTTTGCATTGTAGTTTACATTGTTTATCTTGACTTGTTCTTTTATTCACTGTCCTCACATGTACATTCTGTAGCATGGTCTCGAGTTATTGTACTTGTGGTCTTGCATTTGGTTTATTGGTTGTTGCTGTGTATGTAGAGGTTGAACCTGAGCATTACTGTTGTTTGCATTGCATCACCACTGTATCATGCTTGGCTTTGTGGTCTGGTTTCACTTGGGCTTGTAGTTGTCTCCGACCTGATGGCTCTGACCGTTGTCTTTGTGGTCTTACTGTTGTCCTTGTGGTCTTCTCATTCATGTGTGTCTGGTGTATTTGTTTGTGTATATAAGCAGTTTGAAGTTGCTGATTTCATTTGTTTACTTGATGTCATGATTTTCCTAGTTTCACTTGTGTACACTGTTGCATTGTTGTTCACTTCTCTGTCCTGTTGTACATGCTTACAATCAAATTGAATATTTGGTTCATTGATGTTGCATTCATGTACACTACATACATGTCACTGGTTTTCTTGTTCAAAGACTGCTGTGTCACTGCATTTGGTCTCACTTGTGAACTTTGTTGTGTCTTCTTCATTGGGCTGTAGTCTTCATTGTTGTGTCTTGTTGCAGTTGTTATGCAGTGCTGGTTGCTTTGGGATTGAACTTGAGCTTTGTACCATGTTGCATGCATGTTTTCCTGTCTTTGTATTCTGGTCAGTGGTGCACTGTGCCTTGTACTTGGTCTCTGATCTGATTCTTGATCATTTCATGTTGATTTTTGAAATTTCACTTGAGTTGAATCCAGTTTCAAAAACTCGGGTTTGACCTTGTGCTCGTGTCGTGATTTTGAGTATATTGGACGTGAGTTGAACCCGTCTTTTCATTTGGGTTTGACCTGTGCTCACCTGTCCCTATAGCATTATCAAGTGTATATCGATGTGCACGGCCTTGTGGCATGTACAGTGATACACTATGCATGTCACATTGTTCGTGTATGCTGAATTCAAATGTAAATGATGACGAACAACCCAAATAACTGAGGCAAATCATATTTTCAAAAATCATATTTCATTTTATATTGCAAAAATATTTCTTTTTCAATTTTACTGCGTTAGTGAATATTTTTGTAGATTGCTCAGATGCTGGATTCTAACTGGAATGCAGTTGAAGACAAAATACGAGTGTGAGTGATATGTAGTGAGGTTATTAATGTAAACTGAATTGTGATGTAATAAAAAATGTATATGTATAGTGAGAGCTTGAATTTGTACTATTCAAGATTGTAATAAATATTTGTTTGAATAAAATTTCTGTTTGAATTCAAATTCCATTCAAATTCTGTGTAATTTATTTTATTCAACAAATATTTAATAATCTACGAAAAATAAAATAGTACATTAACAAATACATTTAAATGAATATATATATATATGTTTATTATCATCAAGCAAAAATCATATACTCGCATATTCCACAATCTCCCCCTTTTGATGATAACAAACATATATTTAAGATTTTGACTGCGTTAAATGTATTTGATCAATGATATACATGAT
Source organism: Allium cepa (assembly GCA_030765085.1). NCBI lineage: Eukaryota > Viridiplantae > Streptophyta > Magnoliopsida > Asparagales > Amaryllidaceae > Allium > Allium cepa. Next base: position 603,992,502 of record CM060932.1, on the reverse strand, counting down.
GCCCCCCTACATATATGCATACAAATAGAAATATATAAATGAGCCTAGATGCAAATGAAAAAATTATTTGACTTTTGCTTGATTCTATTTGACAAAATCTTAACTTTTCTTCCCCCCCCCTTTTGTTATCAGCAAAAGAATAATAGTGTTAGAGAAAAATAGAGATAAAGTGATCAATATTAATCCAACATTAAACTCAAATTGAATATAAATATTAAACTTCAATAAAAATCAAACAAAAATCATAATTACCCTTGTTAGGCGCATATTCCACTTTTTAGAGTGATGGAAATGATATTCTCATATAAAATCATACAGATGTATCTTCTTGTGGTACATTTATATCAGGAATTTGAATATCTACTAATCACGCATAACCGTTAGGACTTTTAAATGAAATTAGTAGCATTCCAATTTAATTTTAAAAAATGAAATCAAGTATCTTCTAACCACGCATGACCGTGAGGACTTTTAAATGGGATTAGAATCAACTTGTCTATTTAATCAATTAATTTTGATATGCGTTCCATACATGCATAACCGTAAGGACTTTTAAATGAGCATGGAAGCACATAATCAAAAATCCAAGTAATTCACCCATGCGTAACCGTGAGGACTTTTAAATGAGAGTGAATACTTTGGATATTTATTTATTTTTTCAAATAAAAAATATGAAATGAAAAACAAATGATCCCTGATTATAGTACCACATATCGACAAACTATATTTAAGATTTGATAAACAATGGTCGATAGAAATATGATAGATATAGAAATGGTCATGGAATCTTTACCCAACAAAAAGTTTTATAACTCTTGTTTGAATTCCTAAAGAAATTTTCCAAATATACTCTCTTGAGTAATGCATGTTAAATATCAACACTTATCACCTTTTCAATCACTATTTATCTTTTTGATAATTAGTAGGGAGTCGGATTAGTCAAAATTTGTCATTTAAAATCAAATAAAAATGACTAATCTGAAAATATGGTCAAAAATGATTTTCTCGAGGGGGTTATATGAGAAAAAAAATTTCTGCTATTTGAAAATTATTTGTAATGAAATATATGCAGATTTTTTTTCTTTGAAAAATGATGCAGTTACTAAATGTCTCACCATAAATCACGTTTAACTAGTAAGTTTTCTATCAACTAGATTACCAGTGTAATCTGCATCTGAATTTCTTTTTCACTCCAAAATATCACTAACTAAAATTGATAAACCAGACCATGAAGTGTGCATCAAAAATTTCAAACTCAATTTTTCACAGCATTTTAAATGACATTCTCTTGAATTTGGATTGAAGCCATGTAAATAATCAGAAGATCGTGAATATAGAGTTAGCCAATATTATCATCCAACAAAACACTATGTTTAATCCAAACAAATATGTATGAAGTAATTCAAAGAATGGTGTTTTTGGCATCAATATAATTGGCCAACTATGTCGAACAAGTCATCTTTACAACATCTCAATATTGGCTGATTTCATCCAGAATACGGTGCAGATTATCACAGTTAATATATCGTTCAAATATATATACCTTCACCTGTTTTACCTTTACGATAATTTTACGTGATTGCCCACTGTGATTCTGTCACCTTTGTACTAGGCTAAGGAACTTTGCTTTGTTGCCCGTTGTGTTTCTGGAACAGCCAAAATCCAGAGAACACTGTTGTTGTTCCTTAGCCTGCCACCATACCTACATGGGAAAAGATTTATGTGACCTATTTGTTTTTATAAGTCCATAATTGTTAGTAGCAGAATATTTTGAAAAATAATTTTGTGGAGACCCAAAACAATTTATAATTGCTCCCTTCGGTACCCAAATTTGTTTAACTTTGAGAGATTTTATATTTGTGCCTTTCAGAACCCAAATTGATATAGTTTTCATGTGTTTGGGTTTACACCAACAATTATTTTGATTGTGTCCAAATTTTCTACAAATTGTGCACACTGAATTTTCTTAATTAATCTTGCTTTCAACATTTTCAGATTTATTATATCTAAGTCCTTGTCTAACCGTATTAACAGTTTGCTTTCCTAATAGCATATTCAACGATTTTTCACTTTTTGAGAATTTATCTAAAGTCATTGACAATTGTTGGACTTGTGTTTTGAGAGATTCATTTTCATTTATCAACTGTGTGCACTTTTTAATAGAATTCTCTCTCCTAGTATTTTCATTCTCTTTTAAAATCATAATTTCATTTTCAAGTGATTTTATATTGTTTTCTGATTTTTTAGTTTCCTTTTCGAATGTTGGACACTTATCACACTTAGGGATCTTACTTTGATAGGTTTTAACTAATTTTTCGAGTTGTTCATTTAATTCTACCAAAGTATCTTTTTGTGATTCGAGTTTGGCATACTTCTCCCTAAATCGTTCAAAACAGCCATTCACTTCGTGGAAATAAATAAGTAATTCAGAGTGAGTGAGTTTTGATACCTCGCTTGGCTTCATATTGTGCTCTCTGCTTTTTAGTTTTTGATTTAGAGCTAGATTTCCGTATTTGCGGTTCCTCCTTTTGAATTTCTTCATTAGTAATGCTAGCTCGGCTGCTCCATTATCCTCATCACAACTGCTATTTACCACTCTTGTTAAGCATATTTCTTTAACTGAGTCAGTTGTAGAGGACATCTCATTGCTGTTGACTTTTGCTCCATATATTGCATCAAAAGTATTCCAGATTTTCTCTGCATTTTCACAATGAGAGACGAAATAAAAATTATCACGATTAATATAAGAATATAATATACGCATAGCAAGAGCATTAATCGAGACAATTTCCTTATTTGTTATATCACACCTATTTTCAATAATATCCCAACATTTAATATTAACAGATTTTAAATAAAATTCCATTTTCAATTTCCAGTTCAAAAAATCCGTTCCATCGAAAATAGAAGGAATAATATTGGAATGACCCTCAACAATAGTATTATTTGGTGAATTCATGACTCTAGAGTTAAAGAAAGATACCGTGCTCTGATACCACTTTGTAGGATCTAGATTAACCCTAGAGGGGGGGTGAATAGTGTTATAGCAAATTTTCTCGATTTAAACACAGAAACAAACTGCAGAAATAAATATGCTGAAAAGTAAACCACACACAAAATTTACCCAGCATCGGCAAACCTTGCCTCCTGTTGCTTTCCCAGATTTCTATTAGAATTAAACAGTATCCCGCTTACAAACACTCTAACAGACTCGCAAACCCTGCTCCCGCTTACAAACACTCTAATAGACTCGCGCCCCCTGCTCCCGCCTATAGAGTTTTGCAAACTCGCAAACCCTTGCTCCCGCCTATAGAGTTTTGCAAACTCGCACACCCTGCTCACTGAACTAATTCTAATTAGACAATCTGACACTACCTACAACCCAGGTGGTGATTTACCAAGACTTGATTCGAAAAGAAAAAAAACAACTTTAAACTTGATAAACAAAAACCCCTTTAAAGTAAACCCTAAATAAAAAACCCCTTTAAAAATAAATATAAACTAAAGCCTTAAACAAGGTCGGCCCTTTTGTTTTGTCTGTTCCTTTTCCTTTTGCCTTGTGAAGAGATAATGTCGGCTCTGTACGATCTGAATTAAGGATTTGTTCCCTTGCAAAAAATTAGGGCTTTCTTCGATTCTCTGATTTGTTTTCGCGCTTGCTCGCGGCTTCTCTGATGATTGATTCTCTGGTTGCTTCGCTCGTTTGCCGCTGCTCCTTTGATCGATTTCGACAGATTTCGATATGTAATCTCTTTGCTGGTTTAATTTGCTTGAATTATCACTTGTTCTTGTTGCCCACTCGCTGCCGATGATGAACTTGGATTTATATTTGGATTTTGTAACGACCCTTTTCGATCCTGAAAATTCCAGATAGTTAGAGAAAAGAAAAAGAGATAGAAGAAGAAGAACAGAAAAGAAACACACAATCTCACATTCGCAGCGGATAAAATATAATATCTCATAAATAATAGTTTTACAAGAGGAACTATATCATTACACTTATATCTTTATACATCAGAGTTACATCATACACATAAACATTGGACAAAACCATCATGTCCAGATACTATAATATCACAGTGGATACTCTCTATACGTCCCTGCCATCCAGCTCGCCTCCTGAGCTCCAGAACGCCCTTACCTGAAAATCTGTAATACTCGGTCTGACCCGAGCATTACATCAAAGTAACACCCGGGTCAGGCTGGAAACCAGCGTGAGTAAACTCATCTAACAAGGAGTATCCCAAAACATACAACTTATATATACCCGGGGTAACTTATATCAATCTACACTTCACAAGTTATTATAGACATCAACCATTTCACACATCAATTTCTAAGTGCCAAAACTTAGATTTTAAATGGTCCAATTTACTTAAGTCATTCCACTTCAGCCTATTAGTTTCACATATCAATTTATAAGAATCGAAGTGGTTTCGGGTATTCACTAATACCCGACTCCAGTCTCTTCGAAACCATTGTCAACTTAACTTAAATTATTCAAGTGAAATACAATTATAGTTTTTAATACAGGATGTCACAACAATTCATCATTAATAGATATTCACACCTTCATAGTTCAAATCAAACATATCTTATCACATAGCATCCCAAACCACATATTAGAAACAACAATTAATCAAAGGGCTTTCAACATCATTCTAATCATCTTTTAATTACATTTAAGTAATTAACTCTTGATTAATTTCACAAATAATTTATCCTTAACTTAATACGGTAATTAACCTTCAATTACTTCATTAATTACTAACCATAATTATTAATCACCCTTGATTAATTATTTCTTAATTACATTCAAGTAATTATTCTTTAATTAATTCTTAAATAATCCCTTGATTAATTACAAGTAATTCAAATTTCTTACATTATCAAAACATCCTCCATTAATTACATCTTGTAATTACTAATCAATTACTTCACTAAGTAATTCCAATTCATTAATTACATAAAGTAATTATCTTCAAAACCTCAAGTGTTTAAAATTAATTAAACTTAATTAATTAAATTAAACAGTCATATTAACACAATTAATACCTTAAGTAATTATTTTCGTAATTACTTCATCAAGTAGTTATTCTCAACAATTCACAATTGATTATTATTAAATTAATTAATCTAATTAATTATTAAAAATTAACCACATTAATTAATTATTAAATAATCCTGGTTAATGACTTCATTAACCCTTCTCTAATTAATTTCATTAAGTAATTAACTTAGATTAACCATAATTTTAATAATCTTTAATTATCCATTAATTAAAGTCTAATTATTTACTTAATTAACCTTGATTGAAACCTAATTACTTAATTAATAATTCTTTAATCACTAATTAATAATCTAATTAATGATCTTAATTACAAATAGATTAATCCTTAATCAATATTTATTTATCCCTAATTAATTAATTAAATAAATAAATTATTCATTAATTACCTTATTAATTAAATTAATTTCAAAACATTAATCCTAACTTAATTTTAAGATAAAACATTTCTTAATTATGTTTTAAAAACAAATTTATTTAAACAAAGTACTTTTGAACTTGCTTTCAAATTTTTATTTTAAATACAAGTTTTAAAATGAAAATAATTTAAACTTATCAAAGTTTAAACAATTTATAACTTTTGACATTTCAATAACTTCAATTTATATGTAGTTTAAATCTTCGGATTTAAATCTTCTTTTAATTTAAAATCTGAATTTCATACTTGATCTAAGATTTCCAGATGTAAATCTAATTTCAAATCTTGCTCATATTTTTTTTAAAACTTCGGATTTATAATTTGAAACTTCTTACCATTATAAAGTAGATTAACATGTCTAAGTTTAAAAAACTTTTATATAATTATTTATTAAAAACTGAGATTAAAACTAAACTTGGATTCTAAAATTCAAATCAGGATTTAAACTGGGTTTTAATCATTAGCTTTATCTTTAAAAGCTTCAGTTTTAAAAACTTAAAAAAAAACAGAAGCTACAGGTTTTATAAAAACCTGTAAAACAATGAATACTCGAGACTTCCCAAATTCTACTTCGAGTTATTCCCTCCTTTGCTTCGAGACTAAAGCCTATTTTTCCCGAGTCATCTATCTAAAAACTGGAGCAAACCAGACAACTTCCCTGCCACCATATTAAACCCAAACATCATCGACACTTCCTTCACCGTGCATATGCACGGTGACTCCGGCCACCATAGATCCCCACTGATGATCGCTACCCATCTGAAACCGTCACCATAACCCACCATGAACATCAAATTCGAGACAAACCTCCAGAAATCAAAGATCACCCCCAAATACCAAAACCTGGAAACAAAATCGAGTTTCCCTTCAAAACTTGTCAACGGCTATCTCTCGCCGCTCCATCCACCGGATGATCAACCACTCTGGCGTCGACTTCAACTATGGCCAAACTATCCATTCCCAATAGATTGTAACACTCGGTCAATTCTATGAATCGAAAAGATCGATTCTTCATACCTCTTTCACACTAGGGTTTAAAAAATAAAATTCAAAACTGCACCTTCCTCGTTGGATTTCAACAGCATTTATGATTTTTCTAAGCATCTACAAACCTTCCTCTATAACTCAGAGCAACCTCGAGTTTTCTCAAGTCACAGATCACAAGAAATTGCACAAATTTCATTTTGAGTTCAAGTACTAACTGTTACGTAAACTGAACTCTAAAAATTCTAATACTTGATTTAAAAAATCAAGTTTCAATTAACACTATTGTGTACTGATACTGAAATACAAAATTAACTCGTTTAATTTTTGGTTTGGATTAACATGCATGGATGTTTCTGGTTTTACAGAGGCAATATCCTATACATTAACTTGCTTAAAACTTTTAAATATTAACTTAAGAAATTAAACAACTTTGCTTTATAACTTTCACTATATCAGGAAACAAATTTAGTGATAAGTATTGAATAAAATTGTGGGTGCTTGGAAAATAAAAAAGAAACAGAACAGGCAATTGAAAAAAAAACATCATGCACACCATTTACATTCATATCAACAGTTATCTATAATATAAGAAAATAGCCATTCCATTTCAATAAACTAGCATGCAACCTATTTTAAGATTTTAAAGTTAAAAAGTTACTCACTTGATTTTTATGAGCAGAGCACAGTTTTGAAGGTCCCTTTTTAAAACCTTTAGAAAACTTGCATGCAACTTCCAGTTCTTAAAAGAAAAATGCAGACAGCTTGCATGCTCCAGATATTTTAACTTGCAGATTTTTCTTTCGTTTTGAAATGATCGCTTCAGTTTTAGGGAGAATGTGTTACAGAGATTGATGTTTGAGTTTGAGGAATAGATGGCAAGCTTGAGCACATTACAGATTGATTTTCTTTTTTGTAGAGGAAATTACAAACTTGTGTTTGATTCTGGAAAATGAATTTGCTGAGGAGTATTTTACAGGTTGAGGAATTTTAGATTTGAAAGTGAAAATTGCATTTGAACTTGAAGAAAATTTCAGATTTGATTTGGGGATTTTCTGATTTTTGAAGAGTAAAGATTGCATTGATATTCTAGTTTCTTTTTAGGAATGAACATAGATTATAAAGAATGAAAAAGAAAAAAAAAGGAAGATAATATAGTGTTTATATAGGCTAATTTCAGTTTTTATCAAAATTAAAAGAAAATTAAAATAATGTGACACATGTCATTAACTTACATTAGTATGTTAACACTTGTTATCAAAGAGATTTATAACTTAACACATGTCCTAATTTATTTATATTTATCCTAAAAGAATTTTAAAATCTTTTTAAATAAGATTTATTACTATCCAATATGTTTTCTTAATTTATAAATGCTTTTCTAATTAAATCCCTAATTAACAAATACATTTATAAATTTGTAAATGTAACTCTACTTATCTTAAAATAACACATAAATATTATTGGTTTGAAATTAACAATTTTGTCTAATTTAAATAATTTACTTATATAAACAATCATCATTACTTATTTTTAAAAGAATACTCTGTCAATTTTAAGTGATTATATTAAGATATGATCAAATAAATATTTACCCAAACATAAATATTCACGATTAGATTCATTTTTTAAATTTACAATTCAGTATTTCTATTAATTAACCCAATTATTTTATTAATTACAATGCCCAGAAATCCGGGTTATTACATTCCTCCCTCCTTTAAATCTTTTCGTCCTCGAAAAGGAATGAAGCCAGAATTTATTAAATATTTTAAAACTAGTTAAAATATTCTTTGATCATTTTAAAACCTGTATAGTATTACATTAATAGTTTTAATAAAATACTTTTACAACTCAATGTCTCAATAAGTCTGTCCTCGTTTTCACAGAAATTCGGTCGTACGTTGATCAGGCGTAAGACTGAAAATCTACAAGTGCTTGGCGGACCCATTTTCAACATCCATTGAAAATACTTTGAAAATAATTTTATTGTAAATATAGAAAATGGTTTTTGAAAATAGAGGATATATCTTTGGTGAGAATGCTATGGAAATCATCACCCCCATCCATGGTCACAGTTACATCCAGGGTTACGTTGCCGTCGCAGCAAAAGTCCATGCAACTACAGGCTCTCAGGGGACTCTCGATTACGCCATGGATCCCACACAACAGATCACAGTTACGCCCAGGGTTACGTTGCCGTCACAGCAAAAGTCCACGCAACTGCAGGCTCTCAGCGGCCTCTGATTTTCGCTGCCGAAATGAATCCTCTCTACTCCTACATAGGTCGCAGTCTGCCGGTATAAAATCAAACGCAGACTGTTGGCTCTTAACGGCACACACGACTTTCGCTATGTTATACCTTAGATCGCAGTCTACCGATATAAAATCAAACGCAGACTGCTGGCTCTCAGCGGCATACACGACTTTCGCTATGGTATACTCTACTCACAATCCCCAGGAACTAGTTTCGTCCGGACTCCTCACAGGATAACCTTTAGAACCCCCCCTGGGGCTCAAGGCAGCACCACCCGGTGGTACTCCTGAAAAGTTCATTTCAAGGGAGCGCCTTTTTCCCTAGAGCCATCATCAAAAAATTTTATACTATACATATATAGTATCTTCCAAATCATACACCTAGTATGATCTCATACAAAGCTCCTTTACACAAAATCGATTATTCCAAAACTGATAATTCTCAAACTAGGTTTTCCAAATTCTCATATTGATTTTACCCAAAAATCAAAAGCCTTTCCAAATTCAAAGGTTCCCAAAACCTTTTTCAAAATCCTCATAAGATCCTTTATACATATACATACATATATATATATATATATATATATATATATATATATATATATATATATATAATTTTTAAAACTTTGGATTATTTCAAACTTGTATAAAACTCCTTTTATACTTCAAAACACTTTCAAAACCCTTTTCTTCTGGCAAAAGATTCAACAAGGGGATTTTCATTTTATAAAACAAAGATATTTAACTTTGTTTACTCAAAAATCAAATATTCAAATTTATTACTCTTTACAAAACTACTTACCATATCACCTACTTCCATAAACAAAATTTCAACCATAGAAATATCCAATTTCTATTTTATTTCCTCATATATTTCACAAAATATATTTTCACTTCAAAATCCATTTCAAATTCAAATCCGTACGATGTACATATATCATCCGTATGCTATACCAATCTGATCGCTCACTCGATCACATAATTTCACTTCCGAACTAGTATCGTCCACCCGACTTCCTAGTGCGGACTCAGATCTGGTTTCTTGATCAGAAACCGTCATTCTCCTTGCATAGTCATAACTATGATAGAGAATATCCAGAACCAGTCAACAACCCATATCCAGGTTCGCCATTGAAAATCGAGTGAAAAATCCCACTCGGATCGATATAACTATCTCGAAATTCTATGCTCGAATCTGGATCAAATCACTATGCGAATAGAATAACATACGTACACCCTACGTATTTATCTTTATTGGTTATTAGCCAAATTAATTCTCTTTCTATTCACATTCACTTTGATTTTCATTCATCTACTCATAATTGCTTCAATCCATTAGGATTATCACCTCTATTCTTATCTCGATTGGGTATTTAACCATTAACAGTTTAAACTCCGTCTAGTTTATTTAGAAAATAGCTTGAAAATTTTAAAAATAGATAAGTAGTTGGAAAATAATTACTAGTTTGTAAAATAGGTGTAAAATAGTTAGAAATTAAAATGATTATAGAAATTTAGATAGTTGCAAAATAATAGTAAGATAATAATTTTATAAAACAGTTGGAAAATTGTTAAATAGTTACAAAAATAATTGTAAAACAAGTATAAGATAGTTTGGCTTTTAAAAGAAAGGTTGTATATATAATAAATAGCTTGGAAAAATAGGTTTATATTAAAACAATTTATATTAAAAATAGTCCAGAGTCAAAACTGTTCACTTCCCAATCTCCGTTCTCATCAATTCAATTTAAATTTCCTCTACCATTTAAATTGACCCAATTCCAATTTTAAATAATTTCAATTTCCATTGGAATTGACTCAACCCCAATTCAAGTTGGATTAACCTTGGTTTCTTTCAAAATTTTACTTTATTCAACCTTGACCTTAAATTTCTGCTAATTCTAATAAATTTCAATTGAATTAGTTCCAGTTTTAATTCATTTCTACTCCATTTTGAACTAATCTCAATTTCAAACTCCATTTCCAAATCAAGTTGAATTATTCTTGATTTCTTCCCAAATTCAATTCAAATTCCATTTGAATTTAAAACTTATTCAACCTTAATTACAATTCCAAATTATTCAAATCAATTCGGACTAATTTCAAACTGAACCCACTTCAATTTCAAATTGTTTCAAATTAATCCAATTCAAATTTTCCATTTGAACTTTATACTTATACATCTTCAATCACAATTTCAACTAATTCAAATCAAATTCAATTTGAACTAATTTCAATTCAAATTCCAGATTTAAACCATCTCGAATTATATAAATTCGAGTTTATACTTCAAATATTGATTCAATTCCTTTAAATCAATTTATCTTTAAAGTTTTAAACAATTCAATTCACAGTTCAGACCTAACATGTTATACCACAAATTAAATTAGCCTTTATTTTAAAAACATCCATCCATTTCCAATTTCGGATTTCAAACCCATTTTGAGATCACTCAAACTTCTTAATTCAAATCAACCATTTAACTTTTCAACTTAAATCTTAATTTCATCTTGAAATTTCCAAATCTGGTTGATCATTCCAACTTATTTAACTTTTTCCCAAGTTAAACTCAATTCACTTAATCCAGTCAACCTTACCCAATTTGAATTTACATTTCAAATTCTAAACTTCACATTAATAATCTTTCCATTTATAAGTTCAAAAACTTAGCACTTCGGGTATCACATCTCCTTCCCCATTTAAAACTCAATACTTAGAGTTTATTTCCAACCACCTTCGATATTATGTATATCCACATGTATACATATTAATTTCTTTTACATACCAAATTATAGTTTAAAATTTTAATCCACCTTTGTTGTTTTTTTTTAATTCAAAACAACTTTCTTTTAAAATTTTCAAACATTTCTTATTTAAAATAAGATCATATTCAAAATAGTTTGAATAATATAATTTCCTTTAACATTTTGAAACCAATTCAAATGTTTAAATTTAGAATTCAGAACTTCACAATTTGAAACCCACTTTAATTTTCATCCTTCCTAATTTACAAGTTTATTCTCTCTTTAAATGATTACTTCCTTAAAACATTTTATTGTTTATTGAAAAAAACAATCATTCCATTATTAAACACAATAACCATCTATTTCTTTGGCTTGAAACGAATTCTAATTCATATAATTTTGAAATACTTCTTCAATTCAAGATTTCAATTTTAGTTTGAATCCATTTCAAACTTGTCTTTAATTTCAATTTGGTTGTAATTCTATTACCATTAATTCTTACTATTACTTTTAATTTAATTAATACTACAACCAATTTCCTTAATATAATTGATAATCTATTTCTTATATAAGATTCATTTACTTTTAAAATCATTTAAAAACCTTTATATAAGAAAATACCAAGTACGCTCTCTCTCTCTCTCTCTCACACACACACACACACATACACACACTCAACTCATTCTAGGGTACCACTTACCCTATCCTTAATGAGTAATCCCAACAGAGCCAAGGTTCTCGCTTAACCTTCAGCTCTGATACCAAATGTAACGACCCGAAATTTTCGATCCCGAAAATTCCATATAGTTAGAGAAAAGAAAAAGAGATAGAAGAAGAAGAACAGAAAAGAAATACACAATCTCACTCGTAGCAGATAAAATATAATATCTCATAAATAATAGTTTTACAAGAAGAACTATATCATTACACTTATATCTTTATACATCAGATTTACATCATGCACATAAACATTGGACAAAACCATCATGTCCAGATACTACAATATCAAAGTGGATACTCTCTATACGTCCCTGCCATCCAGCTCGCCTCCTGAGCTCCAAAACGTCCTTACCTGAAAATCTGTAATACTCGGTCTGACCCGAGCATTACATCAAAGTAACACCTGGGTCAGGCTGGAAACCAGCGTGAGTAAACTCATCTAACAAGGAGTATCCCAAAACATACAACTAATATATACCCGGGGTAACTTATATCAATCTACACTTCACAATTCATTATAGACATCAACCATTTCACACATCAATTTCTAAGTTCCAAAACTAAGATTTTAAATGGTCTAATTTACTTAAGTCATTCCACTTCAGCCTATTAGTTTCACATATCAATTTATAAGAATCGAAGTGGTTTCGGGTATTCACTAATACCCGACTCCGGTCTCTTCGAAACCATTGTCAACTTAAATTATTCAAGTGAAATACAATTATACTTTTTAATACAGGATGTCACAACAATTCATCATTAATAGATAATCACACCTTCACAGTTCAAATCGAACATATCTTATCACACAGCATCCCAAAAAACATATTAGAAATAACAATTAATCAAAGGGCTTTCAACATCATTCTATTCATCTTTTAATTACATTTAAGTAATTAACTCTTGATTAATTTCACAAATAATTTATCTTTAACTTAATACGGTAATTAACCTTCAATTACTTCATTAATTACTAACCATAATTATTAATCACCCTTGATTAATTATTTCTTAATTACATTCAAGTAATTATTCTTTAATTAATTTCTTAATTAATCCCTTGATTAATTACAAGTAATTCAAATTTCTTACATTATCAAAACATCTTCCATTAATTACATCTTGTAATTACTAATCAATTACTTCACTAAGTAATTCCAATTCATTAATTACATAAAGTAATTATCTTTAAAACCTTAAGTGTTTAAAATTAACTACACTTAATTAATTAAATTAAACAGTCATATTAACACAATTAATACCTTTAGTAATTATTTTCTTAATTACTTCATCAAGTAATTATTCTCAACAATTCACAATTGATTATTATTAAATTAATTAATCTAATTAATTATTAAAAATTAACCACATTAATTAATTATTAAATAATCCTGGTTAATGACTTCATTAACCCTTCTCTGATTAATTTCATTAAGTAATTAACTTAGATTAACCATAATTTAAATGATCTTTAATTATCCATTAATTAAAGTCTAATTATTTACTTAATTAACCTTGATTAAAACCTAATTACTTAATTAATAATTCTTTAATCACTAATTAATAATCTAATTAATGATCTTAATTACAAATAGATTAATCCTTAATCAATATTTATTTATCCCTAATTAATTAATTTAAATTAATTATTCATTAATTACCTTATTAATTAAATTAATTTCAAAACATTAATCCTAACTTAATTTTAAGATAAAACATTTCTTAATTATGTTTTAAAAACAAATTTATTTAAACAAGGTACTTTTGAACTTGCTTTCAAATTTTTATTTTAAATACAAGTTTTAAAATGAAAATAATTTAAACTTATCAAAGTTTAAAAATTTTATAACTTTTGACATTTCAATAACTTCAATTTATATTTAGTTTAAATCTTCGGATTTCAATCTTCTTTTAATTTAAAATCTGAAGTTCATACTTGATCTAATATTTCCAGATTTAAATCTAATTTCAAATCTTGCTCATATTTTTTTTTAAACTTCAGATTTATAATTTGATACTTCTCACCATTATAAAGTAGATTAACATGTCTAAGTTTAAAAAACTTTATATGATTATTTATTAAAAACTGAGATTAAAACTAAACTTGGATTCTAAAATTCAAATTTGGATTTAAACTGGGTTTTAATCATTAGCTTTATCTTTAAAAGCTTCAGTTTTGAAAACGTAAAAAAAACAGAAGCTACAACTTTTATAAAAACCTGTAAAACAATGAATACTCGAGACTTCCCAAATCCTACTTCGAGTTATTCCCTCCTTTGCTTCGAGACTAAAGCCTATTTTTCCCAAGTCATCTATCTAAAAACTGGAGCAAACAAGACAACTTCCCTGCCACCATACTAAACCCAAACATCATCAGACACTTCCTTCACCGTGCATATGCATGGTGACTCCGGCCACAATAGATCCCCACTGATGATCGTTACCCATCTGAAACCGTCACCATAACCCACCATGAACATCAAATTCGAGACAAACCTCCAGAAATCAAAGATTACCCCCAAATGCCAAAACCTGGAAACAAAATCGAGTTTCCCTTCAAAACTTGTCAACGGTTATCTCTCGCCGCTCCGTCCACCGGATGATCAACCACTCCGGCCTCGACTTCTACTATGGCCAAACTATCCATTCCCAATAAATTGTAACACTCGGTCAATTCTATGAATCGAAAAGATCGATTCTTCATACCTCTTTCACACTAGGGTTTAAAAAATAAAATTCAAAACTGCACCTTCCTTGTTGGATTTCAACAGCATTTATGATTTTTCTAAGCATCTACAAACCTTCCTCAATAACTCAGAGCAACCCCGAGTTTTCTCAAGTCACAGATCACAAGAAATTGCTCAAATTTCATTTTCAGTTCAAGTAGTAACTGTTGCATAAACTGAACTCTAAAAATTCTAATACTTGATTTAAAAAATCAAGTTTCAATTAACACTATTGTTTACTGATACTGAAATACAAAATTAACTCATTTAATTTTTGGTTTGGATTAACATGCATGGATGTTTCTGGTTTTACAGAGGCAATATCCTGTACATTAACTTGCTTAAAACTTTTAAATATTAACTTAAGAAATTAAACAACTTTTCTTTATAACTTTCACTATATCAGGAAACAAATTTAGTGATAAGTATCGAATAAAATTGTGGGTGCTTGGAAAATCAAAAAGAAACAGAACATGCAATTGAAAAAAAAAACAGCATGCACACCATTTACATTCATATCAACAGTTATCTATAATATAAGAAAATAGTCATTCCATTTCAATAAACTAGCATGCAACCTATTTTAAGATTTTAAAGTTAAAAAGTTACTCACTTGATTTTTATGAGCAGAGCACAGTTTTGAAGGTCCCTTTTTAAAACCTTTAGAAAACTTGCATGCGACTTCCAGTTCTTAAAAGAAAAATGCAGACAGCTTGCATGCTCCAGATATTTTAACTTGCAGGTTTTTCTTTCGTTTTGAAATGATCGCTTCAGTTTTGGGGAGAATGTGTTACAGAGATTGATGTTTGAGTTTGAGGAATAGATGGCAGGCCTGAGCACATTACAGATTGATTTTTTTTTTTAGAGTAGATTACAAACTTGTGTTTGATTCTAGAAAATGAATTTGTTGAGGAGCATTTTACAGGTTGAGGAATTTTAGATTTGAAAGTGAAAATTGCATTTGAACTTGAAGAAAATTTCAGATTTGATTTGAGGATTTTCTGATTTTTGAAGAGTAAAGATTGCATTGATATTCTTGTTTCTTTTTGGGAATGAACGTAGATTATAAAGAATGAAAAAGGAAAAAAAAGGAAGATAATATAGTGTTTATATAGGCTAATTTCAGTTTTTATCAAAATTAAAAAAAAATTAAAATAATGTGACACATGTCATTAACTTACATTAGTATGTTTACACTTGTTATCAAAGAGATTTATAACTTAACACATGTCCTGATTTATTTATATTTGTCCTAAAATAATTTTAAAATCTTTTTAAATAAGATTTACTAGTTAGCCAATATGTTTTCTTAATTTATAAATGCTTTTCTAATTAAATCCCTAATTAACAAATACATTTATAAATTTGTAAATGTAACTCTACTTATCTTAAAATAACACATAAATATTATTGGTTTGAAATTAACAATTTTGTCTAATTTGAATAATTTACTTATATAAACAATCATCATTACTTATTTTTAAAAGAATACTTTGTCAATTTTAAGTGATTATATTAAGATATGTTCAAATAAATATTTACCCAAACATAAATATTCACGATCAGATTCATTTGTTAAATTTACAATTCAGTATTTCTATTAATTAACCCAATTATTTTATTAATTACAATGCCCAGAAATCCGGGTTACTGCAGATTTGATTCGATTTTTCTGCACACTGATGATGATTTTCAGTTTGGTATTTATATGAATTCCTATACCCTAATTAATTCGATACTTTCCTGAAATTTTATTTCCTGACTTGATGCGCACGGCATTATCTTGAGAACGTTCGATTTTTCTTGTTTGATACGGCAGTGACTTTCCTCTTTTAATTTGTGACTTTTTCAAACATTGCACGCACTTGATTTTCTTGACTGTATACATTCACGAATCTGCATTACTTCGACCATCACTGTTTTCATCACTGTGAGCTTCGTCTCTGGTCCTTGTTACATTTAGTTCTGTCCATTCTTTCTTTTGCACTTGAATCTTAGTGTTCTTCATACTATGCATACATGCTTCTGTTGCTCGGCCCTTGACTTTGTTTGTTGCATTTGTATCACTGCAAAACTGAATGTTACTATCTTTGTGGTCTTGGTTGTTGCAGTATTCGTGCATTTGTCTGCGCTGTGCATTGAACACTGTCATCTGTAGTTGTATTCACTTCATGTTTGCATACATGTTGTGGTCTGGACATTTGGGTTTGTTGTTGCATTCATATTGTCACACTGAACTATTTACTATTTTCAATGTAGTTTACATTGTTTATCTCGACTTGTTCTTGTATTCACTGTTCTCACATGTACATTCTGTAGCATGGTCTCGAGTTGTTGTACTTGTGGTCTTGCATTTGGTTTATTGGTTGTTGCTGTGTATGTAGAGGTTGAACCTGAGCATTACAGTTGTTTGCACTGCATCACCACTGTATCATGCTTGGCTTTGTGGTCTGGTTTCACTTGGGCTTGTAGTTGTCTCTGACCTGATGGCTCTGGCTGTTGTCTTTGTGGTCTTACTGTTGTCCTTGTGGTCTTCTCATTCATGTGTGTCTGGTGCATTTGTTTGTGTATATAAGAAGTTTGAAGTTGTTTACTTCATTTGTTTACTTGATGTGATGATTTTCCTGGTTTCACTTATGTACACTGTTACATTGTTGTTCACTTCTCTGTCCTGTTGTACATGCTTACAATCAAATTGAGTATTTAGTTCATTGATGTTGCATTCATGTACACTACATTCATGTCACTGGTTTTCTTGTTCCAAGACTGCTTTGTCACTGCATTTGGTCTGCACTTGTGAACTTTGTTGTGTCTTGTTCATTGGGCTGTAGTCTTCATTGTTGTGTCTTGTTGCAGTTGCTATGCAGTGCTGGTTGCTTTGGGATTGAACTTGAGCTTTGTACCATGTTGCATGCATGTTTTCCTGTCTTTGTATTCTGGTCAGTGGTGCACTGTGCCTTGTACTTGGTCTCTGATCCGATTCTTGATCATTTCATGTTGATTTTTGAAATTTCACTTGAGTTGAATCCAGTTTCAAAAACTCGGGTTTGACCTTGTGCTCGTGTCGTGATTTTTAGTATATTGCACGTGAGTTGAAGCCGGTTTTTCATTTGGGTTTGACCTGTGCTCACCTGTCCCTGTAGCATTATCCAGTGTATATCGATGTGCACGGCCTTGTGGCATGTACAGTGATACACTGTGCATGTCACATTGTTCGTGTATGATGAATTCAAATGTAAATGATGACGAACAACCCAAATAACTGAGGTAATTCATATTTTCAAAAATCATATTTCATTTTATATTGCAAAAATATTTCTTTTTCAATTTTACTGCGTTAGTGAATATTTTTGCAGATTGCTCAGATGCTGGATTCTAACTGGAATGCAGTTGAAGACAAAATACGAGTGTGAGTGATATGTAGTGAGGTTATTAATGTAAACTGAATTGTGATGTAATTGTGATGTAATCAAAAATGTATATGTATAGTGAGAGCTTGAATTTGTACTATTCAAGATTGTAATAAATATTTGTTTGAATAAAATTTCTGTTTGAATTCAAATTCCATTCAAATTCAGTGTAATTTATTTTATTCAACAAATATTTATTTAATCTATGAAAAATAAAATAGTACATTAACAAATACATTTAAATGAATATATATATATATATATATATATATATATGTTTATTATCATCAAACAAAAAGCATATACTCGCATATTCCACAATATATAAACCATTTATAATAATCCAAAAATCTCATTTTAGTTTATTTACAAATTAGTTACCTCCGTATTCCAAAAATCACATTCTGGTTATATTTCCCAAAAAATCATAATTTTTATAACATAAAAATTATAACTTTATTTATTAAAAATAAATTTGTTTTCTTAACAATTCAAAAATTAATAAAACAACTATTTTCAAAATCACTTGAAAATCCTTTTTAACTCGAAATCGTCACTTTAATATTTTTAAAATTGATGCAACAACATTAAATGCATCAATCACGACATCCAAATCATCATATATCATATGATAACCGCATATATAATAATATCTATAAATAAACCAATACTAGTGAGAAATTTAGTTCAATTCCTCCAGCCTGTCACCTCCAACAAATATACATAATAGAAAATATGTACAATGTCCGCTTCGAGGCAGACGCACGTACAAAAGGTCATCCGCTCATACATGGGAACATATAGGGTCTCATCTGCTCCAGTAGGAGGAATATATCCAAATACCAATCAATATATATAATATATCATATATCATCCAGACAATCATCAATCATTATAAAATAAATTTATTTCACTTATATAAAAATATCAGTGAGTCAGAAAGAATGAGTTATACTCAATTTGGTCCCAATAACAGTTGCAGCGTTTTATTCCGAACAAATTAAACAACCATTTAATTTAATTTGGAATAAAATGCAAGCTCCACCAAACTAGCTCTAAAATGTAGTGCTCGCCAATACGGACCCAACGCCACTTGTTCTATCAAAAACGGACCTCATACGAAGAAGTTATTCAATTTTAAGAATTACATTAATTTATAAAAAATAATTTACACATTTTATTTCTTTATTTATTTTTAAAACCTTTGCTTCATCGTCTTCGTTCAATTTTAAATGATGAGATCTCATCCGCTTGTTTATTCTTCCCCATCGCGTGAAAACTCTAGCCGAACAAACCCACTAGCCGCCGCTTTTCATCGAATTCTGCTTCATCGTCATTCATGTAGCCAACGATCAAGGATAACCACATGAAAGCTCATCGCGAGCTCCATCACATGTCCCCAACCACACCCCAAGTCACCACCCATGCCTCGGAATTCAGGCATGAAACGCGCAACTTCGAACGCCAATCGACGCCACATCATTGCTTGAAAACCCATCATCGTCGTATGGATTGAAAGATCTCACCGCCCTCTATAATTTATTAGTTGAAGATTTTTCAAATTGGTTGATGGATTGGAAGATATTAGAGGTGAAAGAATCGATGATTTTTGGCCATTGGAAATGTAAATGGCGGCTAGTCCTAGTTGTATTAGGGTTTGTGAAAATGGTGAAAAAATGTGGCCTTTTATAAAAAAATTCACGACACTATTCATCCGAAATTTTTTCGAACTCCAAACGAGGTGTGCCGCCAGGCATTTATAATATTTTACCCCTATTCCGAACACAATGAAATATATATATCGAGAGCCTATTCAATCATATTTGAAAGATAGGTTTTCGAATCGGCTTATTTTTAATTAAATTTTACTTAAACAAATTTCTATGCATTTTAGCGTGCCACGACTAAACCGTAAATCCGAATGACACGAAATTTGAAGCTGTACAATAATATATCATTACGGATCCAATGAAACAAGTTTCGTCTAAATCTAAGACTGTATGAAAAATGACTATTTTTACACGTTAATTAAATATAAAAATATTCAATTCCTACAAATTAACTTTTAAATCGATTTTAAAAGTTCTCCAACATCATTCTAATTCAAGTAGAATTTAAATCAACTTTATAATCATTTTCATTCATATTAAATTTCAAATTATTTACACAATTTCAAATATAAGATTAACAATTTAATTATCCAATTAAATCCAGTTATTCGAAATATAAATTATTTAACGTATAAAATTAACTTATGAATATTTAAAATCAACTAAATATATGAATTTCAAATGACTAAAATTTTGGGTCATTACACTTATACATTGCCTTATACTATATATCACATCCTATGCCAATATGCTAATAATTAACATCTTATAAAATACCTCTGCTTCATGGAAAAGTGTAAATTCCATATGAATGTGCACCCCTTAATCTCTCTACTTAGAAGAACAAGTACTAATTAATTTGGAAAATTTGAAAAAATTACTTCTAAACGCTAGTGACGATGACATAACCAAAACCCTTTTATGGTGATTTAGAATTATACACGTATTCGTAGTGATGTTAATAAACTCAATCGTCTCTCTCCAACATTTGATAAACAAACCACAAACATAATACCGTCGATAATTAAATGGCAATATTCTTTCATATGCATAATGTAATAGGCACATGCTTTATTTACACATACAAAACCTCTTTGTATAGAGAGCTTATAGTTTAAGAATTAACCCTTTTGCAACTAAATGTAGAAACTATTGGTAAAGAGTTTGATCCTAGTGGTTACGTACACGGTTTAACACGTTTTAAACTCAAGGACTTAGGTGGTAAGAATGGTATTTTATTCAAGCAGAGTGCTCATTTTGGTGTCCCAAGGATTCGAATCCATGACCTTTACAATCTATGCCTAATACATCATACCACTAACCAATTGAGCTATGTCCTTGACAAAATTTAATGGTAACAGTGATAATTTATTCAACTTGAACACTCATTGCTCGAACTCATGATTCTACAGTCCATGTCTAGAGTGTCATACTATTAACTAATTAAGCTAGTGGTCCATGACATTTTAAACAAGGAATTATTATAATTTGTGCATTTATATGTGATAGTTTCTAAATTATGAATTAGTTTGATGCAACATGAATTCCTTTTCTATTGACATATTAACTAACGTCAAAATAACGTCAGTAAATTAGTGTTGGTATGACATCGGTATAAGGATGTTGGTAAAGTGCCTCTGAACGACATCAATAAGGTGTAAATTTTTTGTCAAAGGTTTTACCGATGTCGTATATGACATCGATGCGATGTCAATTTGGATTTACTAATGTCGCGCTGATGCCATATTGGCATCAGTAAACCCTGTTTTTGTTGTAGAGACTCTTCTAGATACATCAGTAGTTTCCTTGCTTTCTAAATCAATTAAAATCTACATGCATATAATCATTGTTATAAGTATAACAAGGGGGACATTGCTTCAAAAGTTAACATAAAAAGGTAATAAGTAGATTCATGAAAAGCCTATTAAGTTATTTGGAAGAAAATTCTATAATTACTAGGTAACGAAAATTTGATGGAAAGCGTCAAACTTCATACTATTTATACATGATGAAAATTTTCAATGTAAAGATAACAAAATTTAGTCCATACAAGAAGCATTATTTTGAAAACTAAAATAAAGGGCTTCAATATTTTGATTTTATGTAATAAAAGTTTTAAATAAATTAGTAAAAAGTGATGCATCAACTTCACTGCCAAATAACTAAGAAGATGAAGGATGTATCAATATATTACCTGAAATCAGCATTGGTAATGCAAAACACTAGAATGAAAACTACCAAAAGCATAACCATTCTCAATAACTAAGGAATAGGACCTTTAGGGATTAAAAAAAAATTTTTTGCTGTGAAATATGGATATAGTTTTTGCAGCAGTATTGATAAGTATAAAAACTAAGAGACCACTTATTGAAGACAACCGATTTCAAGTCCAAAATCTTACTCAACTCAGCAAAAGTTTTCTTTTTTCCCTTATGGGATATGCTATAGTATAATGCATGCATAGCATTATTTGGTAATACCAAAATTAAAGAAAAATAAAATAACTACCTTCTCTAGAACTGTAATATGCACAAAACAAAAATAGATCATAAACCCTTGTAATTCATTTAGAACAAATTTCTTGATATTTCAACAAAAACAAACAATAAACCAACAAATATATGTATCATAACTTATAATTGAGCCTTAGTTGCAAGACTGGCTTTAATTTTAGAATAGCATAACACATCTTTCTTGAATGCTAAAGATGTTGAATATATTAAGAGAAAGATGGAGAGAATATTTAGATGGAAGAGACTTTTTACTATTGAATTAAACTTTTATTTTTTGCTTGATACAGACACAAAGATATAACGCCTTTTATGTAAGTCGCATCATCCAAACAATAATTAGGATTTTACCATCACAACTTCAATCTAAGGTTTATAATTAACTTTCTATAATTTTTCCCCATTTCTAAAATTATCCTTATCTTCTACATAATTCTATGGACTTATCTAGAAATCTTTTTCTAGATAATACTTCTCTAGAACATGTTTCTAGGAATTAGACTTTTGCATTAAACAATTAAGACAAAACTTAAAGATCCAAAATCAAGTTAATATTTCAATACCTCTCCTTTAACATGATTTTGTTGCCCCAAGCAAACTCCTCAACTTGACAAAATCTTCGTTCTTGAGAGGCGTTGTGAAGATATTTGCAACTTGATTATACGTCTTCATGTACTCCAGTGGCATATATATCTTTTTTGGCAACACACTCTCTAGTATAGTGAGAGCATGTATCAATGTGCTTACTTTGATCATGGAAGACTATGTTCTTGGCCGAAGCAACTGCTAACTTGTTGTCCATGAAAAGCTTAATCGGTACCTCTTAAGGAGGATTCAACTCCTTTAATAGGTTTTGTAACCAAACTGCATGACAAACACATGAAGTCGCAGCAATGTTCTCAGATTTTCATTTCAAAAGAGTGACAATTAGCCATTAATGCTCTTCCAGTCATTCATATCTCCACTCTAACCCTATCGTCATGTGTAAGTAATTATTAGAAACAGAGCAGTACAACCCAAAGTTTGTTATCCCGTTGATATAGCAAAGAATCCTCTTTTCTGCCTTCAAATGTGTTGTTGGATTCTCTATGAATCGACTGACAATGCCTACTATATGTATGATTTTAGGTGTTGTGCACATTAAATAGCATAAGTTTCCAACAAAGCTCTTAAGTATTGGGTCCACTTTTTCTCCTTCCTTGTACCTTGACAATTTGATTCCACATTACATTAGCATACGGACTAGGTTATAATCATCCATTATGAACTTCTTCAACACTCCCTTAGCATAGCCTTCTTGAGTGATTAGGTTGCCTTTGTCCTTTTGTTTTAATTTATTGCCAAGGTAGTAAAACATGGGACCAATATCGGTCATTTCAAACTCGTTCTTCATCTCTTTCTTAAAACTCATTAAACATGCATGGATTGCTACCTGTAAAGACTAAGTCATCTATATACAAGCATACAATCAATGTATCACTGTTTTGGATTTTGTTATAGAGCGTATGCTCATAGACACTTGATAAAGTTTCTCTATAGGAAGTATTTTCCAATTCTAGCATTTGAAGCTCTAAAGGCTTGTTTATGCCCATAAAATGTCTTCTTCAGATGCCTGACCTTCTCTTCTTCTCTCCTGACTTAATAGCCTTGTGGCTGCTCAATGTAGACTTTCTTCAAGGACTCCATTTAAGAAGACAAATTTTACATCTATTTGATGTATGTTCCAATTAATTTGAGCTACCAATGAAATTTTTAGTGTATCATTTTCTAGTTGAGAAAGTGGAGCGAATACCTTATCATAATCAATGATGGCTTTCTGATTGTAGCCTTTTGCCACTAATCTCACATTGTATCTTTCAACTTCTCATTTTTTGTTCTTCATTGCTTTATACACCAATTTCATACTGATCACCTTATACCTTTTTGAAAGTGAAGCTAATTCACATGTGTCATTCTTCTTGATCACCTTTATCTCCTCATCCATAGAATCTCTCCAACACTTCTTTTGCAAAGCTCCATGGAAGTTCATAAGCTCACAGTATGCAAATAGACAAAAGAAAGTAATGTTATCATGATTTTTGGTTAACTCTGATATGTCCTAAAGGATTCAAAAGTATAGATCCCTTTCACTTGAGCTTTTATCATCTTAAGAACTCATGGCAGGTGATGCTGGTGGGGTAGCAGGCTCCTCCCTTAGTTGTTCCATCTTAGGTTGTTGCAAGTCATCTTCATCAACGCATGGAATGAAGTTGTAGTCTCTATTATGTGAACTCCAATCCCATTCTTAATCTTCATCGAACATGACATCTCAACTAATGCTTATCTTCCTCGTATTAGCATTGTAAAGCTTATTGCCTTTGGAGTTGGTATCATAACTAATGAAGATACACTTTTTAGTTTTGTCATCTAACTTGCTTCGCTTTTGGTTTAGTATATGTATGTGATCTGTGCTTCCAAAGACCCTCAAATGGGAAATTTTAAGCTTCCAACCACTCTAAGCTTCTTGTGGTGTTTTTCCTCACACATTTCTTGATGGGAATCAGTTAAATAGGTAAACCGCACATGCACTTGCATCTATCCAAAACTCCTTTGGCATCCTCTTACTTTGAGTATGCTCCTCACCATCTCAAGGATTGTCCAATTCATCCTTTCTTCTACACCATTTTATTGGGGGATCTTGGCACTGTCAACTGTTGTTGAATTCCATTATCTTCACAATACTTCGGAATTTTTTGCTATGAGCTCTCCTCAACGGTTCGATCTCATGGCTTTGATTACAGGGCCAATTTCCTTCTCAACATTGGCTTTGAATAGCTTGAAGTTATTGAACACCATGGGTTTCTCCTTCAAAAAATATACCTGTGTCTTTCATGAAAAATCATTGATAAAGAGAAGGAAAGAGTTGCTCTTAATAAGTGACCTTGACTTGATCAGACCACACACATCCATATGTATGAGTTCCAATTATTGTTGAACCCTTGAGTCTGACTCCTTCGGAAAGTTCATTTTGAATTTCTTTCCAAGTTGACATCCTTAACACATTTGATCGAGATGGATGATGCAAGATAATCCTCTTCCCACTTCCTTCTTTTAGAGCAATTCTAATCCTTTGAAATTGAGATGCCTAAATCGAAGATGCTAAAGCCAAGTGGCATCTTTGTAGCACATTGTAACATCCCCCTACCTGGAGGCCTAAAACTAACGCCAATGGATGCTGCAGTCATCCATAGTTATTAATCCTCGACGGCTAATTAAGGCGGTGTTAGATTCATTGATACACAGAAACACATGAATATGGAAAATTTTAAAACTTCAAGCAAGATCACATTCCGTTTCAAATCATTTTCAATTCATTACATAATCCCATAATCGTTAACCACGTTTAGAGAAAATATAATTATTACAACATATGCCAAGAGTGACATATGAAGATGCCCCATTGGATGATCAGAGTATATACAGGAAATATACAGCTTTGTCATTACAAACAACATGGCGGAATCAAATAAAAGAGAAATCTAAATATCTATTATGCCTCCTGCACATCTTTGGAAGCTTTATTCGCCTAATGAGGTATCCGAAAACCTCAAGTCTCAAACTACTCAAAATCAATTGAATGCCCGAGAGTTTAAGAGGAAAACATAAAGTTCAAGTCAGATATAAAGCCTCGTATGAATAATAATCTAACATCTCAAACCATTTAGATATCTAATGGCATCACGCCGCTTAGCGGAACGGGTTTTCCCCTTATTAGTATCTTAAAACCTTTATAAAACGATATACTGTGTTCCTGTATCCAAATGGTTAAAGACATAGTCATTCAAAATATTATAATGATATGCACACAAGTTAAAACATTCTGGATTTTACATCCTTTGTTTAATTGACTCCCTGTTATGTTTATAGTTTCTAGGGTTACTATTAACCTATTAGTTTTCATGGGCTTACTAATAACCTTTATATAATATATGGACTCCCTATCATCTTCCATTATTTTCATGGGTGCACTGTGAACCTATTGGCCCCTACCAATTAACTGAATTAATTCATGGGTTCTTCTGGACCTATTGATGTCCCCAATAACTTTTTTCTTATCCTAGTTTTCATGGATGGACTAGGAACCTATTGAAAATTGTCATAACTTAATCTAGATATAATTTTCAAGGGTGCACTACAAATCAATTTGTCACTATCAACCACTTTTTGTAACATGGTTTTCATGGGATCACTATGAACCTATTAGCACTCCAATAACTTCCTAATCCTAGTTTTCATGGGTGCGCTATAAACCTATCTCCCTAACAACTTATATATTTAAACATCCTATATTCTGGTCTCCCTTACCTCTTGGATGCAATTCTACTCATCCAGGAGTTTAATCAATTTATATTCACTACCGGGTCAATCTTGCTGTTTCTTCTGCCCTTTTTATCCCTAAAATTCAGTTGTGGGTTAGTTATAATGTGAATATATTTATATTTAAAGAAGCAAACAATACAACATAATAATACCACTCCCGTGGGTTTAATATAAAACATAGTTAATCCCTTTAACCTAATATTTTATCACGGAAAGCTTCTTCTTAAAACCATTACAAAAGCTCTTTTAATTTAGCCATGGGTTTTTCATTTAAAAATTATATTCGGATTATTCATTTTGAAAGAAAAAGCTCTTCGACTTCTTCGAAATCTTGCTTTCGACCTCACTAGATACCCTCCTTCGAAAGCATAGAAATCCATTTTCAAAATATTAGGCCCCTGCCTTTCGAACACTTTAAAACTTTCTTTCGAAACCTTTCGAATGCATTAAAGCACTAGCATTTAACATTTAAAAGCATAGCTATGATACCAATTGAAAGGCCTCCTTTCGAAACCATTGGGTTGATATTTAAAAATATCTTTTGGATCAAAGTGAGCACATATGAAAGCACCCCTTTCGAAACCTTGTTATATCTTATAAAACCATTTGGGGAAAACTTAATGCCCCCTTATGAACACTTAAATTTTTGGAAAACCAAGTAGCTATTTGGGAAGCTACTTCTTTTAAACCAAGGCAGTAGCTCTCTTTCGAAAGAAAATAAAAAGTTGCTTTCGAATGCATTAGTCTTGACACCTTCTAATGCATATAAGGAAGCATGAAAGTGCTTTTCATTAGAAAAACAAAATCATGGTAACGATCCCATCGGAAGCCTTGCTTTAGACACCCTACCTTATTCCTTTTTCTCTAATCCATTGCGTACCAGCTAAGTGATACCATGTGAAATACCCCACAACCCTTAGTATACCCAAAAGGACACGCTAAAGGATATGGCGCGTTATAGGTATAGCTAAAAACTTTACAGAGACTAAGATTCACAAAACAAAATAATTAAACAGCAGAAACATTTAAAACATTAACTTATTTAAGAGTCAAACTTCATATATACTTCATAAAACCAAATATGTCTCAAATACCAAATATCCACGTCGAATGAAAAACATTATCTTAATCATAACAACATAGTACATAAAATAACTATCCCTTTCAAAGAAAAGTACCAGTGCATCAAAATGAAATAAAAACTAAAAAAGAAGAAGTAGAATACATGCAGAAAAATCCCAACAGTTGAAATCTCCAAGTCCAAAATTTACTGTCCCTGCCTCTACTGGCCTTTGGGGGGAAAAGATGAGACTAGAGGAGTGGGTCCGACTAAAAGTCTGGTGAGTGGAAGTAACTACTAGTATTTTTAAGCAAGATAAGACAATAGACTTATAAATAGTTCTAGTATAAAATGGAAATAAAGGAAAAGATAAATCTGGAATAAAACGCTGCTTGCTTTGATTATTTCGACTGTTTGCATTTGTCTTAGATTATTGCTTTGATTAGGCTGAATTCCAAATCCTACTTTTAGGCTGAATTTCTAATTCTACCCTTTGATCGGTCTGCTATCTCTATTGTGCCACTGTGAGCTAGTCCCCAACGTACGTCCCATAGCAAAAAGACACTTGCTAGCACTCTGGAACTTAATATCGACTTATTTTCCTGCACCGAGACCGAACGCATGACCACTGTTAGGCTAGCACTATCTGTTGCTCTCTCTTACCCTAAATAGCATAAGCGTGCCCAGCCACACCTCCTCCGTTGTGAGACTATCAGTCCTAGTCTAAAAGTGTCCTGCCCAGCCTTACCTAAGTGTGTTGTGAGACAATCAGTCCAAGTCTAAAAGGGAATGCTGGCAATTCGGGTCCTACCAAACAAAATCTAGTTGCGCCCCTTGCCCAAATTCTCTGATTTGAACTTCTATCTATTGGCCTCTTAGTTACTTTAGTTAGCATAAGCGTGTCCTAGCCTCACCTAACCTACAATGAGACCATCATTTCTAGTCTCAAAGGGTTATGCCCAGCCCCACCTACTGTGAGACCATCGGTCCTACTCTTAAAGGGTCATGCCCAGCCTCACCTATTTTGAAACCATCAGTCCTAGTCTGAAAGGGAATGCTATTGGTTATGTGCCCTACTATCTTTGCATGCTAACTTAATATAAGTCTTTTAAATAGGCTTTTCTATTCATTCTACTCTATTTGCTTATTAACTTATTCTAAGTCTTTTAAATAAGCCTCTTCTATTATCTCTACAATATTTGCTTATTAACTTAGTGTAAGTCTTTAATAAGCCTCTTTGTGTTCTTTCTATTTAATTGTAACCTATGTTATAATTTCTCTTTTCTCTTGTCTTTCCACTTATAATCTACTAGTTATAACTTGCTTGTAGAATGTCAAATTTGCCTACTTTAGTCTTATTCTTTTATTACAGTTCTACTTATTTATGCCTAATTTTCTGTAATATTAGTGTTCTTAAAATTTAGTCCATATTAGTGAATTATCCACCTTTTATTAATTTATTCGCGTAAAAGGAATAAAAAGAACTAAAATTTATTGGCTGAAATCTAACGCAAAACGGACGAAAATTAAATACAAATAACTGTAAATGACAGTAAATAACTATAATAAATGAATAAAATAGCTAAACAAAAATAACTAATTAAATTTGACTGAAAATAACATTTAAAATTAACTGAAAACAACTTTTATAAAAGAGGTCTTAAAATTGTAGAAAAACTACAGTTGTTGAAAACCCTATTATTTTTAATTGCTTAAAAATCTAAAATAATTACTTAAACACTCACTTGAGGTCTGTAGCTCTTTCCTTGTCCTTCTCGAATCCACTTATAGCATATAAAATATTTTAATTAAAAAGATCATCTCCTTAGAAAATTATTCCTTTTTGGGTCTAGCCTTAGTCAATGAACCCAGATGAGGAAAATCTGAATGAGAAAAATAGCTAGGCCTAGGGTCTTATTTATAGTGTCACATGTGGATCTTGGACTATTGGATTTTAAGATTGAATCTAGCGCAACTACGTCATTGGCTCGATGGGAACCGTTAGATGGAAGCACAGATACACCGGATGAGATAAAATCAATAAAACACGTCACGCTCGAACCTCGACGATTGCTCGTCCAAGTATACACGCAGGTTGACCATCGGGTCGACCTTTGTGTGGTGAGGGTCGACCTATAGGCCGAACCTTCTCTGGGGAAGGTCGACCCTAGGGTTGACCTGACCCTTTATAATTTATTTATTTTTTCTCATTTTCTCGTTTATTTTATAAATTTTTCGTTCTAGCTTAGATTTTGACAATCTATATATGGAAATTGGCTAGAAAATTACCACGGACCCAATGGTGCAACTCTCATGGCTCAATTCTGATAATTTCATAAATTTATTTTATTATTTAATTATTTTATGAATTAATTATTATATCTTAAATTTCGGGTTGTTACATTCTCCCCTCCTTAAAGGATTTCGTCCATGAAATCTCAAAGGATGGAAGAATGAAATAAATTATTTCATCCAAGTTCTACAACCAACTACTCATCCATCATCCATTACATCCATTGTCCTTAAGTTTTTCTAATGAATTTATGATATATTTGCAAATAATGTAGTGTAAATGCCCCTAACTAATGCTAAAGATTAGGCGCTCTACTGATTCAGCTGACCTCCTTTTATGCAATCATGTCTGTTTCATGTATCCAAATGAATGCAAATTTTCTAATGGTAACAAGTAGTTCTATATGCATGCTACAATCATCATCCAAATGCAACAATCATGTGATAATCATCTATTTATAGCAACCATGGAATAAAATAAAATAAAATATGCAAATGCACATGCATTCATATGCATTTGCTTTAGTGCCCTAGTTTGGCCGATCCCTAAGAGATAATAGTGTCTAGTGTAAGTATATGCGTCCATTAGCATCCACTAGCAAACTCTTGCAACCACTAGCGCCCACCATACGTAACATGTTCTAACAACATGTTTACTTGAAATCTTAACATCCATAGGTTAAATCCTAAGATCTACCCACCCAAAGGATAATAAAGTAAAGAATCTATTCAAAACTAATGATAGAAATAGGATATTCGAAAACTTACTATCAAATAGTTGTGGACAAGAGATACGAATCTTCTCTTCAACCTCCCATGTGGCGTCTTCAACACTATCTCCCCACTGCACCTTTACTAATGGAACTTCTTTATTCCTAAGCTTCTTGATATCGCATCCAACGACAAACTGATGCTTCTCTCTCCACTTCAATCACCTCAAGTCGATTAGGCTCCACAACCTCCATTGAGTCATGCAAGTACTTTCTCAAGTGTGAAACATGAAAAACATCGTGCACTCCTGCGTGCTTCTCTCGTAACTTCACTCGATATGGTATCATCCCTATTCCCTATACAATGGGGAATGGCCCTACAAATCTGAAGGCTAACTTCCTACTCAATTCAAACCTCACCACCTTCCTTAGTAGAGATACCTTAATGAAAACTAAGTCTCCTACCTCAAACTCAATATCCCTCCTCCGCTTGTTCGCATAAGATTTCTGCCTATCTTGGGCTGACTTCATCCTTCACGTAATCAAATTGGTCTTCTCTGAAGTTTCCCTAACTATGTCAGGACCAAGTAGGAATCTCTCCGTAGACTCCTATCAACATGAAGGTGACTTACACGGTCTCCCATAAAGAGTTTCGAAAGGTGCCACCCCGATGCTAGTCTGGAAACTATTATTATAAGCAAACTTTACCAATGGAAGATGCTGCTCCTAAGTTCCTCCAAAATCAAGAATGCACATCCTCAGCAAGTCTTTAAGCATTCTATAAACTCTCTCCATTTGGCTATTTGCTCGAGGGTGATAGATGTACACAATCTAAGCTACGTCCCTAAATCCTCTTGCAAGCTTATCCAAAATTCGCTAGTAAAAATAGGGTCTCTATCACTCACAATGCTAGAGGGGACTCCATGAAGTCAGACTATCTTGCGAATGTATAAAGATGCCAAGTACGGCGTCGTCCTCTTACCCTTGACCGGAATGAAGCAGGCACTCTTACTTAAGCGATCTACAATCACCCAAATACTAGTATTCTTCTTCCTAGATCGGGGTAATCCATATATGAAATCAATCGAAGCACTATCCCATTTCCATTAGGGTACATCTAATGGCTGAAGTAATCCTCTAAGCTTCTGCTGCTCTGCCTTAACCCTTTGGCACACAAGACACCTAGCTACAAACTCTGCCACATCATTCTTCATGCCACTCCAATAAAATACCATCCTTATGTCGCTGTACATCTTATCACCACCCGGATGAGTAGTCATACACGAATGGTGTGCCTCTGCAAGATTGCACTCAACAAATCACTAGTGCAAGGAACACAAAATCTTCCATCTCTCCTTAGCCACCCTTCACTATCAATGGAATAGCCTTACAGATGTCTAGAGACCCCTCCTCTACTAATCCTCTCCATATCCAAAAGCCCTGCATCCTATCATTGCCTCTAACCAATCTAATCCACGAGGGTAGGCCTCACCTCAAGTGCTGCTAACAATCTAGGGGTAATGTCCGTAGAAGGCTTAAAATAAAAACTGGAGATAAAATCTAGGCTTTTCCACTCTACGAACATTAGACTAAGGGCTACTTTCTTCCTACTCAACACATCCATAACTACGTTGTCCTTGCCAGGGGTATAAGCTATCTCAAAGTCATATAATGCCAAAAACTCTATCCATCGTTGCTGCCTCAAGTTTAAATCCTTCTAACAGAATAGGTACTTCAATGATTTATGGTCAACGAAGAGCTCGAACCTCTCTCCTAGCAAGTAATGCCTCCAAGACTTGAGTGAGAAAATTATAGCAGCTAACTCTAAATCATGGGTAGGATAGTCCCTCTCATGAGTGCTCAACCGTCTACTCCCATAACATACTATCCTCCCTTCTTGCATTAACACTGCTCCTAGACCTGTCTTACATGCATCAATGTATACTGTAAATGGCTTAGCTCCATCGGGTAAAACTAATACTGGTGCACTAGCAAGGTCTTCTTCAGCCGCATGAAGGAATCCTCACAATCTACATCCCATACGAATGTCGCATTCTTCTTAGTTAGGCGAGTAAGTGGTGTTGAAATCTTAGCGAAATCTCTAATAAAATTCCTGTAATAGCCAGCCAAACCCAGTAAGCTTCTAACTTCAATAGCGTTTTTGGGGGCCTTCCAATCTTGCACTACTGCAACTTTAGCGGGATCTACAACCAAAACCTCTTTTGAGACTACATGCCCTAAGAATCGCACTTCCTTTCGCCAAAATTGACACTTCGAGAATTTAGCCTTCAACTGAGAAATGCAAAGTGCATGAAGAACCTCCTCTAGATGAACAACATGCTCCTCCATACTCGTGGAAAACACCAAAATATCTTCCACGAATACTACCACGAATTTATTTAGGACATCTCTATAAACACGACTCATCAAATCTACGACATATGTTGGAGCATTAGTTAGCCCAAAAGGCATAATCAACCACTCAAAGAGTCCGTCTGGTGTCCTAAATGCCGTCATATCGATGTTATTATTGGCGACTCTAAGCTGATGAAATCCAGTAGCCAAATCCAACTAAGAAAATACTGAAGAGCCAACCAGCTGATCGAAAATATCATCTATCCTAGGAAGGTTGTAACGGTTCTTTTTCGTGAGCTTATTCAACTCTCTATAGCATACGCAAAGTCGAAGGGAACCATCCGCCTTCGTAGCGAAGATGACAGACGCTCTCCACTCAGATATGCTCCTTCTGATGAAACCTTTCTCCAATAGCTCACCAATATGCTTACTTAACTCCTTCCTCTCCCTACGAGCCATATGTCTCTTGGGCAATGCCACTAGCTTAGCATTGTAATTAAGATAGATCCTAAAGTCGATCTCTCTCTTAGGGTGTAATCCCCTAACCTCCCCAAATACGACTACAAAATCTCTGATGACTGGAACCGAATCTAACTCTGCTGGCAATGGATCGAGGGAATAAAGAAAGCTCAACATGATTGACCCTTATGGGTCGCAAGAGACCTCAAGAGTTCTAGCGCTACATGTCTTTAGTCTAACGACTCTCCTCTCGCAGTCCAGTATCGGTCGTAAGTGGATAGCTAATCCATCACCGAAATCATCTCAGACCCTAAAAATCCCAATACATTGGTGTCACAATCAAACTTTACACCTAGGATAAAAAATTTCAAGCCCCTACAGACCATAGATAAATATGTCGATCCTCCTATGTGGTTTGAAACAACTATGGGGTCTACTACTAAGGAGATATCTAAGTGCAAACAATCAACCAAGGAACTCTAAATGAAAGAGTGTGATGCTTCGGAATCGAAAAGAGTTCGAATAGGAAAATCGATCATACCATCTACGATGACGTTCCTACCTCTATTTGGTCCATTGCTGGAAGGTGCTGCATCCAAAGCCTGAATCTATGTTGTAGGTGCACTAGCTGCCTGCCATGTCCTCTGAGGACAAAATCTACTAAGGTGACCAGGCTGACCACAATTATAACAATTTCTCTTCATTTTCTCCATCTTGCAGTCTATTGCGTAATGACCAACCCGACCATAGTTATTGCATTTCTCGCTTTTCTTCATCTTTTTTGAGGTCATCCTCCTTTCTTCTTATCCTTCTTGTTTTTCCACCACGGCTTCTTAGAATTCTTCGACTTAGGAACCTCCTTAACTTCTCCTTCGTTAACTGCATCGGACTAAGCGGCATCTCCACCAGTGACCCATAGGCAGCTTCCATCGGTACATGAGTTAATAACAATCCTTAGAGGGGCTAATTCAATCCTTTTGGGAACTTCATGGTCTTCTTGTGCGGTGTATTCACTAGCTCCATTCCAAACCGTGACAACTCATTAAATTGGTTGACATACTCCTTTATTGAAAGACTTCCTTGCTTCAAACTAATAAACCTTACCAACTACATACTCTCTTTTTCTTGTGACAAAAACTTCCTCTCAAACCTCTTTCGGAATCCAAACCATCCAACATCTCTTCCTTCCAACTCAATAACCTCCCACAAATAAGAAGCCTCTCCTTTCAGCTACCAAGATATAAGCTGAACTCTCTACTGATCCTCCTGTCCCAATTGCCCAAATATCCTCTCTGTACTCCTTAACCAAGCTCTCTCCCTCATAAATTTTTCTATACTAGAGAATGTCTTGCCCCCTAGATTAGCGAAATCCTTGCATAGCTTAGAGAAATTGGATACTACAGGTGGGTTGACGGAATTCCCACCTTCTGGTGCTGGATTGGGCACTTGCCTTTGCACCTGTGGAGTCATAGCTTGTAGGTATCTATGAAACTAGCTTGGGACTTGGACACCCTCGAGAAGATTAGGGGAATCCGTCATGCTATGCAAAGAAAAAGAGAATTTAAGCTTGAAAGAACAAAAAAGAGATTGGACTGGACTTTGAGGGGAATTTTATAAAAACTCTTTTATACTTTAAAACCACTTCTATAATAAGAGTTTCTTTCTAAAAAATTGTTTGAAAATATGTTACTTCTCAAAAGTACTTTACTTTCAAAACAAATTTCCAGGAATCCTGTAACCTTAGGCTCTGGTACCAAATGAAACACCGCACACCCCTTAGTATATCCAAAAGGACACACTAAACTTTATGGTGTGTTCTAGGTATAGCTAAAAACTTTACAAAGACTAAGATTCACAAGACAAAATAAATAAAATAGCGGAAATATTTAAAACATTAACTTACTTAAAAGTCACACTTCATAAATACTTCATAAATCTAAATATGTCTAAAAATACCAAATATCCATGTCTAGTGAAAAGTATTATCTTAGTCATAACGTCAAAGTATATAAAATAACTGTCCCTATAAAGAAAAAGTACCGGTACATCAAAATGAAATAAAAACTGAAAAAGATAAAGTAGAATACATGCAGAAAAATCACCGCAGTTGAAATCTCCAAGAGTCTGAAATCGACTATCCCTGCCTTTGCTGGCCTATGGGGGAAAAGGGAAAAATAGAGGAGTGGGTTAGACTAAAAGTCCGGTGGGTGAAAGTAACTACTAGTATTTTAAGCAAGATAAAGATAATAGACTTACCAACAGTTCTAATATAAAAAGGAAATAGAGGAAAAGATAAAGCTAGAATAAAACGCTGTTTGCTTTGATTATTTCGATTGTTTGCACTCGTCTTAGGTTACTGCTTTGAATAGGCTGAATTTCTGATCCTACTTTAATTAGGCTGAATTTCTAATTCTACCCTTTGATCAGCCTTCTATCTCTGTTGTGCCACTGTGAGCTAGTCCTCAACGTGGGTCCCACCTCAAAAAGGCACCTGCTAGCGCTCTAGAACCTAAGTTATTTCCCCGCACCGAGGCCGCAGCACGACCACCGTTAAGCTCGCACTATCTGTTGCTCCCTCTTACCCAAAATAGCATAAGTGTTCCTAGCCTCACCTCCTCCGTTGTGAGACCATCAGTCCTAGTCTGAAAGAGTCCTTCCCTGCCTCCCTTAAATGTGTTATGAGACAATCGGTCCTAGGCTGAAAGAGAATGTTGCCGATTCTAGTCCTACCAAGCAAAATCTAGTTGTGCCCCTTATACAAATCCCCTGATTTGAACTTCTATCTATTGGGCCCTTAGTTACTTTAGTTAACGTAAGCGTGTCCTAACCTACTGCGAGTCCTTCAGTCCTAGTCTGAAAGGGTTATGCCCAGCCTCACCTATTATGAGACCATCGGTCCTACTCTGAAAGGTTCATGCCCAGCCTAACCTATTGTGAAACCATCAGTCCTAGTATGAAAAGGAATGCTATTGGTTATGGCCCTACTTCTATCTTTGCTTATTAACTTAATATAAGCCCCTTTAAATGAGACAATTCTATTATCTCTGCTATATTTACTTATTAACTTAGTATAAGTCTTTAAAACAAGACTCTTTCTGTTCTTTCAATTTAATTATAACCTATGTTATAATTTCTCTTTTATCTTGTCTTTCTAGTTATAATCAATTAGTTATAATCAACTAGTTATAATTTGCTTGCAAATGTCAAATTTACCTATTTCAGTCTATATTATTTTATTACAGTTCTACTTATTTACGTCCAATTTTCTGTAATTTTATTATTCTTAATATTTAGTCCATATTAGCGAATTATCCACCTTTTATTAATTTATTTGCGTAAAAAGAATAAAATGAACCAAAATTTACAAGCTGAAATCTAATGTAAATGGATGTAAATAGAAAAGAAATAACTGTATATGAATGTAAATAATTGTAAATAAATGAATGAAATAGCTAAATAAAATTGACTGAAAAGAACATTAAAAATTATTTATAAACAAATTGTATAAAAGCGTCTCAAAATTGTAGAAAAACTACAACTGTTGAAAACCCTATTATTTTAAATTACTCAAAAATCTAAAATAATCACTTAAACACTCACCTGTGGTCCTTAGCTCTTTCCTTGGCCTTCCCGGATCCACTTATAGCATCTGAAATAATTTAATTAAAAAGATCTTCTCCTTCTTTTAGGGTCCAGCCTCAGGCAATGAACCTAGGTGCAGAAAACCTGAATGAGAAAAATAGCTAGGCTTAGGGCCTTATTTATATTATCACTTGTGGTTCTCAGACTGTTGGATTTGGAGATTGAATCTAGCACAACCATGTCATTGACTCGATGGGAACCGTCGGATGGAAGCACGGATGCACTAGATGAGATAAAATCAACAAATACATCACGCTCGAACCTGGACGATTGCTCGTCCAAGTATACACGCGGGTCGACCACCAGGTTGACCTTTATGTGGTGAGGGTTGACCTATTGGTCGATCATTCTTTGGGGAAGGTCGACCCTAGGGTCGACCTGACCCTTTATAAAAAAATACTTTTCTTTTCACGTTTTCTTGTTGATTTTGTAACTTCTTCATTCTAGCTCGGATTTTGACAATCTATATATGGAGTTTGGCCAGAAATTTACCACGAACCTAATGATGCAACTCCCGTGGCACAATTCTAATAATTTCACGAAGTTATTTTATTATTTCATTAATTCATGAATTAATTATCATAGCTTAAATTTCAGGTTGTTACACCATGTGTATTGGTTTGAGCTTTATTGGTTTCAGCTTTATAGGTGTCGACCTGGTTGATGGCTGAAGCTCTGGGTCGAAAGTTACTTCTAAAGGAGGCGGAACTCACTTTTCTGAGTAAAATGCTACTTCTATCAAATAAAGTAGTTTCTTTGTAACCAACTTGCCCATGTGTAAACAAATGATTGGTTTTCTTAAACTTTTCAAATTATTTTATAGATATTGCCGCATATTTTCAGATCTAAAACGGGGTTAATTAAAACAAATAAGCCCTTCCCATTTAACCATAATTGAAACATTTATCTCCTCCTTTAAAAATAATTTAATTTATATAATAAATATCTTTGCGAAAATCCTTAAAAATCACAAAAATTCACTTTTAATATGTTATCTAACATATATAAATTTTAGATCCAAATTCGTCATATAATTACCGAAATTAATTTCTAAACCAAATTATGCATATTTTCCTTTGAAAATTTATAACAAATCCTCCATGGCTTGGAAAATCTAAAAATTGAAACCCAACTCCAAAATCATGTAAATCATATTTTCCACAACATATAATTTTTCCACGGCATTCTAAAATTATTTTCTATCGGTTTTGCCATCATAACCTGCATATACATATCTAAACGATTTGATTTTAAATCAAACATGTTATAAAACCAAACATATCATCATAAAATGGCTTAATTCCAAAATCCGAAAACATATGGTTAAAAACAAAATAGAGACGATTAGGATTATTATTCACCTTAGATTGGATAAAGAAATTAGAGATTTGTTTGAGATTGATTCCCCTTAGCTTGATCCTAAGCTTTTACTTTGATTTCTCTTCTTCTCCTAGTAATGGCAGGCTTGCTCTTTTCTTTTCTTACGTTTTAAATTTTTGTGATAAATGATCGTGAATGATAAGGTAACATGCGTATAGGGTAGTGAACTATGGATGCGGCAATTACCTCAATGCCTTTATGTTAATTTATTTACCATATATCCAATTTTAAGCCCATTAAAGTTACTTAAGCACGGCCTCTAAGTTTGTTCGCCAATCTAAATCTCCTTATCACTCTACATTATTCAATTGAAGTTATCTAATTAAATCTCCTGAATAATATTATTTAAAAATTAGGGGTGTTACAGGCTTCCCTCCTTAAAGAATTTTGTCCTCGAAATTCGGTATGGACTAAATACTAAACATAGCAATCATCTGTAACGACTCCTAACAACCATACTATTCTACCTGACTGGCTAATATCAATATAAATCTAATATAGACATACCCTCAAAGTGGATAAGGATAAGTATCTCGAATCCTGCCCTTGTCTCCAAAGTATAGTCCTTCTTGTTGTCGCTCCACTGAACTTTTACTAACTTGACTATCTTGTTCCTCAATCTTTTCTCATCTCTCGCTACAACCCGGACTGGTTGTCTAATAAAAGTCAAATCAGGCTCTATTACTAAGTCTTCTAACCCAGTCGGAGTAATAGTAGTCTCTGGATCATGCACACACTTGCAAATATGAGACACATGAAATACATTATGGCACCTACCATACCGCTCGACAACTCTACTTTGTATGTGAGCTTTCCAATCCCCTCTATAATCTAGAATGTGCCAACATACCTTGAGGTCAGCTTCCCAACTTTCCAAGTCGTATCACACCCTTCATTTGTGAAACTTAATGAAAACCCTATCTCCAACTAAGAACTCTAGGTCTTGAAGCTTCTTATGTGCGTAACTTTTCTTCTGGATTAATCTTCCTTTATCGTTTCTCGAATCATCTCAATCTTCTCTGACGCATCTCTAAACATATCTGGACCTAAGAACAATATGTCTCCAGTCTCCAACCAACATGCTAGTGATTTGCATGGCCTTCCATACAAAGCTTCAAAAGAAGTCATTCCTATACTAGTATGACAACTATTATTATAGGAAAACTTAACCAAATATAGGTGATCCTCCCAAGATCCTCCAAAGTTCAACACACAAGCTCTCAACAAATCCTCGAGTACCTTATTGTTTTTCACTGTCTTCCCATCCCTCTGAAGGTGATATGCGGTAGTCATTTTGAGCTTTGTGCCTAACATATCCTATAGACTCCTCTAGAATTCACTAGTGAATAAAGTATATCTATCACTAACTATGCTGCTAGGAACTCTATGTAGTCTAACTATGTTCTTCATGAATGACTTAGCCAAAACAGGTGCTATCCTGGTTGACATAACTAGAATTAAATGGGTACTCTTGGTCAGTCTATCCAATATGACCCATATACTTTCATTTCCTCTGTTTGACCTTAGTAATTGGTCAATAAAATCCATGGATATTGAATCTCATTTTCAAACTGGAATCTCTAGAGGCTGAAGCAACCCACTCGACTTTTGATGTTCGGCCTTCACTTATTGACAGTTTGCAGACTGCCTAACCCACAAGCCAACATCCCTCTTCATACCTTCCCAGTAGAAGCTCCTCTTCGTATCTTGATACATCTTGGCCCCTCTAGGATGAATCGTAAACTTGGATTGATGGCATTCTCCAAGAACTTCCTTCCTTAAGTTTTCAACATCTAGAACCATAATTATCCTTTCTTTCTCAACCATCCTCTCTGGTCAAGATAAAAATATTTCAAAGCGTCGATCTCAGTTCCAACCTCAAGCCTTCTAATCCTCTCGGTTAATATTGGATCCTCCTTCGCTTAGAAGCAATTCTCTCGATCAACACAGGTCGAACTTCAAACCATGACAACATGGTAGTACTCTGACTAGAACTAGCAGACGGTCTTAACTGCACTCCACAACTGGACAGAACTTATCCTTCCATTCTGCTAACATAGCCAACACCATATTATGGTATCTTCTACTAAGAGAATCCACTACCGTATTACATTTCCCTGGTATATACTTTATACCAAAATCATAAGCATCCATAAACTCCATCCATCTCTTCTATCTCATATTCAACTTCTTCTGAGAGAATAAGTATCTTAAAGACTTATGATCTGTGTATAGCTCAAATCTCTCTCCTAAGAGATAATGCCTCTAAATCTTCAATGCGAAGACCACCACGGCCAACTCTAAATCGTGAGTAGGATATCCACCTCATGCAGTCTACGCTGTTGTGAAGCGTCACTTTACTCTTCTACATCAACACAGCTTCTAATCCAGCTCCACATGAATTAGCATACACCACCAACCCTTGGTTTTCGTTTGGAACTACCAAAACTAGTGCATTGGTCAACAAATGCTTTAACTTAAGGAATGCTTCCTCTTATTTGTTAGACTAAATAAGCTTTACATCCTTCCTGATAAGCTTAGTCAAAGGTGTTGCTATTTGGGAGAAATCCTTAATGTATCTCCAATAATAGCTAGAAAGTCCAAGAAAACTTCTAATCTCGGTCATCGTCTCTGGTCTCTTCAATTATTAACAGCTTCGATCTTATCTGGATCGACTGACAATCCTTTCTCTAAAACCACGTGACTAAGGAACTTAACCTCTTTCTTTCAAAAATGACACTTGAAAAACTTTGCCTTAAGTTCATTCTGCCTCAACATCTCAAGCACCACTCTAAGATGATCTTCATGCTCTCTTTAATCCTTAGAGTATACCAAAATTCCATTTATAAACACCAATACGAATCCATCCAAATACTCTCGAAAGACTCGGTTCATCAAATCTACGAAGAAAGCAGGTACATTTGTCAATCCGAATGAAATCACTAACCACTCATATGATCCACACTTAATCCGAAATGTTACCAAAGGAGTACTGCCCTCTGCCACTCTTAACTGATGGAACCTCATCGCTAAATCCTATTGGGAAAACACTATGGCTCCACTCAACTAATCAAATGGATCATTTATTCTTGGCAAAGGATAATTATTTCTGATCGTCCTTTCATTTAACTTACGATAGTCGATGCATATCCTTAATGACCCATCTGGTTTCTTCATGAAAACCACGGTGGCTCCCCAAGGCGAACTGCTTGGTCTAATAAAATTTCTTCCTTCTAGATACACTAGTTGCACCTTTAATTTCTCCATCTCAGTCAGTGTCATCCTAGTAGGAGGTCTATTTACAGGTTCAGCTCCTAATACAAGATCTATACAAAACTCAACAGCTCGTTTCGGTGGCAATCCTATGACCGCTTAAAGACATCTGCAAACTCTCTTGCTACTCGAACCTAACTTAGATCTTCTCACACTTCCTTTGCACTTAATGAAGCACAGCTACTCCAGTCAGAATTCTCTACTGAGAATATAACTCGGTTATGATTATGAGGGTGTCTTAGTGTTATCTCCCTATCCTTGAAAAATATCCTAGCTTCATACCTCTTCAACCAATCCATGCCGAAAATGATTTTGAAATCTACGAAATTGAAAACATACAGACTGTATGCAAACTTGTGACCTAACAAATCAAGCTCTAACTGGTCACATCTCATCCCTAGAGTTTCATACTCTCCTATTGGATTCACAACCCTTAAGGAAGTAATAGGGTATATGGGTTCTATGCATAACCTACCAACCAAATACTATGATATAAATGAATGTGATGCACCAGTATCAAATAGTACCCTAACTGGTGTACTCTGAATCAAAAGCGTACCTTCGATCATAGTATTCCCTTTATCTGCGACAGTAGGCCTAGAAGAAGATGGTTGTCCAATAGCGAATACCTTCCCTTTGTCCACCCTAACTGGCTCTGGACACTGGTTCTTATAATTCTCAACTTGGTCACAATTGAAGCATTTCACATTCTTCTTTTCTATAGGCTTCTTTCCCTTGCCTGACCGACACTTGTGAGCATAATAACCCTTCTTGTCACCCTTTAAGCACACTATATCAGCCTTTGCCTTCTGGGCAGCATCCCCCTTCTTGGCCCCCTTCTTCTAAAAGAACTTCCTTTTCTTTCATTGAAGACCCTAGGAGTCAACTGGCTTCTCTCTAGTAGAACCAACAAACATCTCTTCATAAAGAATGGCCATCTCCACCATCACATTACAAGGTTCATGGATATGGGTAGTGGTTAATCTAGCAAGCTCGGGCCTTAGTCGCTGAATAAACCTCTCATTCCTTTCTGATGTCGGTGTCTATAGTGGCATACCTATATCAAGACAGCTTGTCAAACTTAGTGGCATGCTCAATTACTAACATCTCTCCCTGAACTAGATCCATGAACTTCCTCATCAACGTCGACTTAGCAACCTTAAATAAAAACTTATGCTCAAATCTCCTTCTAAAATAAGCCTATGTTAGCTCTTCCTCCAAAACCCCGACAGCCACACTATTCGACGAGTGAAGCCCTACCCCTTGCAACTGCCTAGAGGCCAACCTTCTCTTTTGCCCATCATCCAAACCTAGATTGGTAGAGACTCTCTCACAGTGCAATAACCAATTTCCAACTTCAATAGCATCCTTCGTTCCAACAAACGGCTTTCCATCCAAACTGGTGTAGTTTATGGTAAACTTAGGATAATTATTCCTAGCTGGAGCTACAGGATTAGCTCCTCCACCATTTTCAGCAATGTCAGCAGCAACTCCTGCTTGCATAAGATTAAACAAGGACTGATACATCATCCTTGCATCTTCTGGAGAATTACCAACACCCACAGTGGCTTCAGCATTTTGGTTAGCATTAGCCTGTCGAGCTTGATTCATCCGAGTATAACGTCGAGGATTTGCATTGGTTGTGGTGCTTCCTCCACCGAGAATTCCTCTTTCGTTACATGCTTCCATATCTTTTTTCTCATAAATCTGTGTACAAGCTCTAGAATGATACAGAGAACGGTCTAACAGAGAGGGGAATATGTGGTTATATATATATATATATATATATATATATATATATATATATATATCAAACACAAGTACGTTACCATAGCGTTAACCTAACCCTGATCTTATTTCCGATTCATTGGATTATGTTTCAAAAAAATCTTTTAGATTTAAATTTCCTTCTAAAGTTACATAAACCTATGCTTTGATACAACTTGTAACATCCCCATACTTGGAGGCCCAAACTAACGGCTACAGATGTTGCAGTCATCCATAATTATTAATCCTTGATGACCAATTACGGTAATGTTAGATTCATTGACACACAAGAACACATGAATATGAAAATTTTTGGACCTTCAAGAAAAATCACATTCCATTTCAAATCATTTCCAAGTCATTACATAATCCAATAATCGTAAACCACGTTTAGATAAAAAATATAAATATTACAATAACGCCAATATCGACATATGAAGATGCCCCCTTAGATGACCAGATCATTTATAAGCAATATAACAACTTTGCCGTTACAAACAACACAATGAAATAAAATAAAAGAGAACTCTAAATATCTATTATGCCGCATGCACATCTCCGGAAGCTTTATTTGTATAATAAGGTACTTGAAAACCTCAACTATCAAACTACTCAAAATCAATTGAGTATCGAGAGTTTGAGGGGAAAACATAAACTTTGAGTTCGCCATAAAGCCTGGTGTGAATAATAATCTAACATCTTAAACCGTTTAGATATCTAATGAGACCACGCCACTTAGCAGAATAGGTTTTCCTCTCACTGGTATCTTAAAACCATTATAAAACCATATACTATGTTCTTGCATTCACAATGGCTAAATACATAGTCATTTTAAAATAGTATGATTAAATGCATAAGTGTTAAAACATTCTAGATTTCCCATCCTTTGTTAATTGACTCCCTGTTATGTTTATAGTTTCTAGGGTTACTATTAAGCTATTAGTCTTCATGGGCTTACTAATAACTTTATATACTATATGGACTCACTGTCATATATCATAGTTTTCGTGGGTGCACTATGAACCTATTGGCCCGTGCCAATTAACTTAATTAATTCATTGGTTCCCCTAAACCTATTGTTGTCCCCAAAAACTTCTGTCTTATCCTAGTTCTCATGGGTGGAG
The DNA here is from genome assembly GCA_030765085.1 of Allium cepa. NCBI lineage: Eukaryota > Viridiplantae > Streptophyta > Magnoliopsida > Asparagales > Amaryllidaceae > Allium > Allium cepa. The sequence continues at coordinate 603,947,635 of CM060932.1, read as the reverse complement.
TAGTAACCTATTGAAAACTGTCAATAACTTAATCCGGATATAGTTTTAATCGGTGCATTACAAACCAATTGGTCATTTCCAACCACTCTTTATAAATAGTTTTCATGGGATGACTATGAACCTATTGGCACAATAACTTCCTAATCATAGTTTTCATAGGTGCACTATGAACCTGTCTCCTTGACAACTTCTATATTTAGGCATCCTATATTCTGGTCTCCTTGACCTCTTGGATTAAATTCTACTCATCCAGAATTTTAATTAATTTAGATTCACTACTAAGTTAATCTAGCTGGATCTTCTGCCCTTTTTATCCCTAAACTGCAGTTATAGGTCAGTTATAATGTGAATATATTTATATTTAAAGAAGCAAACAACATGGCATAACAATACCACTCATGTGGGTTTAATATAAAACATGTTTATTCCCTTTAACATATTATTTTATCAAGGAAAGCTTCTTCTTAAAACCATTAAAAAACTCTTTTAATTTAACCATGGGTTTTTCCTTTAAAAATTAGGTTTGAGTTATTTTTTTGTAAAAAAAAGCCCTTCGACTCCTTTGAAACCTTGCTTTCGACCACACTGGATACCCTCCTTCGAAAGCATAAAAATTTATTTTCAAAACATTAGGCCCTTGACTTTCGAATACTTTAAAAATTTCTTTTGGAACCTTTCGAATGTATTAAAGCATTGACATTTAGAAGCATAGCTTGGAAACCAATTGAAAGTCCCTCTTTCGAAACCATTGGGTTTGTATTTAAAAATATCTTTTGGGTCAAAGTGAACACACACGAAAGCACCCCTTTCGAAACCTTGCTATATCTTATAAAAGCATTTTGGGGAAAACTTGATGGCATCGGCACCATCCTTCTGAAAGCATAAGTCCTTTGGGTAAAACACTTGAAGGTTGGCCTCGAAACCCCTTTCGAGACCATTTCCTTCGAAACCCCTAACCCCTTCGAAAGCTATGGGAAGTGGCTTACATTTATAAAACAAAGGCTTCCTTCTGAAAGCATTGATATCTTCAATACCATCGAGGCATAAAAGCGGCAGAAGGTTTCCTACTTGGCCGAAACTTCCCCTTCCGAACACTTAAATTTTTGAAAACTAAGTAGCTCCTACGGAAGCTACTTCTTTTAAATTAAGGTAGCGGCTGTCTTTCGAAAGCAAGTAAAATGTCACTTTCGAACGCATCGGTCTCGACTCCTTTGAAAGCATATAAGGAAGCAAGCAAGTGCTTTTCTTCAGAAAAACAAAAACATGGTAAAGACCCCATCGGAAGCCTTGCTTTCGACACCCTACCTTCCGCATTTTTCTTCAATCCACGCGTACCAACTAATTGAACCATTTGTATTAGTTCAATTTCATGGGTTTCGACCTGGTTGATGGTGGAAGCTCTGGGTCGAAAGCTACTTCTACAGTAGGCGAAACTCCCTTTTTTGGGTAAAAGTCTGTTTTTACCAAGTTATATAATTTCTTTGTAACTAAGTTGCCCATATGTAAACACTTGATTGGTTTCCTTAAGTGTCAAGACCCATTTTTCCGTACCGATTTAAACCGACATTAAACCACTCTTGTCAGCTAAATAGTACGGAAAGACGGATAATGAAAGAAAGAATGAAGATAGAAATAGAAAGAAGATAGAAGGAAAGAGAACAAATCAGAATCTCACAGCGGATCGACTAAATTATAATATAAACAAATCTTTACATGAAACCAAATCAGTTACTTTATATACCATATACATGTTTTACATCAGAGTTACAACCATACAACTCGGACAGTTATATCAATCCTGTCATTACAATCATATCCACATGACCAAACAGACTAAATATAAACATCTACGGGAATACGTTCCTGATCCAGCTCCTCTCCTGATCAGCTTCCACTCTTCCAGTTAAACCTGGAATACATATGCTCGGTCTGACCCGAGCATGTAGGAAAAACACCAAGCCCGGGTCAGTCTGGTAAATCAGCATGAGAAACACACTCAACTTGATTATTAAAGTTAGAAAATCCTTGAAACCAAAAGCATCTCGTAAGACCACGCCACAAATAAACATGTCGGGTTTTTACCTTACGATAGCTAAAACACTTTTATAGAAATCCTCTGATATTATAACAGTGTCTATATACAAATACTTATAAAATAGCCGAAATTGTTACATTATTAAATTCCAGCTACTAGCCACAGAGTGGGTAATACAAATAAAACTCGTACAAGGCTCGTAGGGAGAATGGATTTCCAACTAATGACTAGGCACTGGGGTACCACCTGCCACAGTACGGGGCCTAGATCACCGTACCGAGGAGTACTCCCGCTCCTCTACAACACAAGGCCGGGATTATCCCTTACTGGATAATCCCGAGTGAGATCATCCCGCGGTTGGGATCAGCAACCGCCCACTAAGCTGAAATAAAAAGGGACATCTAGACTGGAATGAACTCACCCTGCTTGGGTGCTACCCACCTAGCCTTGCTGCATAACCCCTGATTTTCAGTCATTCCCATTTGATGAGGCTTGAGGCTAAGCGTTACCTTTTTAGAATATATCCCTTAGAATGCTCATCGTCCACTTGACGATGTTTCGCAAACATTCATCCATACAAGTCCGTCTCGGGTTCGAACGGAACCGAAGGCACTATTCCTACTACATCCATTTTGGAAATATCCTCAGGATTAGTAGCGACTAGCCCTTGCACTTCACTGCTCCATCTTCGAATCCAAAATCGTTTTCACGAAACGTACAAACGGATCGAAGTGGTTTTCGAGAAATAAATCTCGATCTCGGTCTCTTCGAAACGATTAGCGTATTGTCCAATATTGAAAGTCGGTTATTTAACTATCAAATAATCAACCAATAAAATTAAGTTATTTCCCATTGCAACTATTAAGCCTTGTTCACATTTCAAATCCAAACGGATTAAAATTTACTAAGATAGCTTAGTCTTTTCGATATATATATAAAACCATTTCTGTCCAAATCAAACTTGTGAAGTTTTCAAATATTATTCATAAGTTTTAATAAAATACTCTTTATAAGGTTATTTTAAATATTAATTGAACAACATTTATATAACATAGGTGTATATTAAAGAAGATATACTTGAAAATTATTTTAATAAAAATTGTCCTTTAAGGAACCAATTCAAAATAGTTTAATACTTGATATAATTTAAATAATACATACTTATAGAAATTATACCCTTTAAAATGATTTTCACAGTAATATGTAAACTACGTTTGAATTTCAAAAATTATTTAATTCTTTTAACAAAACTAGATTCAGAATCAATCAAACAGAATAAGGCTTATCAGTCTCAGTGGTACTTATCACTTCACCATTCACATTTCATAATTCTATCAATCACCTTCCAAAGATCGATATATATTTCCAAATATGATTAACAGGGAAATACAAATACATGTATGAATATTAGTTCATAATTTAGCAATGCTAGATTCAATTACACAGATAAGATCAGATAAATGGCTTATACAATCAACAAGTGTTAAATTTTACTATTCAGCGGAATGGTGTCAGTTTCCGCTGTCAGGATGTCAATCAGTTTAAAAACAATCTATTATTAACACATATATTTCAGTTTGGGTGCATCTGGAGAGATAAGCTGTGTAAAATTTCATAACGGCACACATATTCAAACGGTATTTTAATTCTATCTGCTAGGCTTATGAAAAATTTCTTATTTAATCTACACATTAGATCGTACAACGGCGTAAGATCTAGTGATAGAATAAACCTCTTAATAACACTTTATTTTGTGGGTAATTATGTAATTATTATAAAATTACTTAATCAATTTGCGTTAATTCAAAAGTATAACGTTTATTTAATTTACTTAATTATTTCACTTATACTTATTCTCTTTTACAATTAAACTCAAGGGTCGCTAAATAGTTAAATAAATTATTTATTTAAAAGCTTGTCTATTACACAATAAAGTAGCTTATTAAAATAACTTGAATTAAATTCAAAATGATCAACTTGACTTCCTTGTTTAGTTTAAACATAAGTCACATTTTTTTTTTAAACAAAAGTTTGGTTTACCACAATCATCCTGACCACTTCCTGCTTTCATGTCTGGGAGATAATCTATTGTCATTTACTTTATATTAACTTGTGCTTATTTATTCAAACTTAAACTAATTAACTAGTGACTATCGAACTTTAGTTTATACAATTAAACCCAAGCTGTAACAAAATTCTAAAACGGCCCACAATCCTCAACTAATTAAACTTCTCAAATGGGCCGAGCCCAGTCCGTAACACCAAGCAGCGAACTCCCTTTAATCTTCTTCTCAATCTTTCATCTCCAGATCTCATGCTCCCATCAAACTTCAATTCCATATGCCTCACTGGAACATCCACTACTTTCGACACAGTGTCGCACTTGAATTCTACTGCACACGCAAACGTCACACACTGGAATTCAAACCTAGATTCATTTTCCTCTCGAACGACTCCGATGATTTCCATGTGCACGGCGTGCACATGTACGAACTACATCAGCAATAATTGCTTGCCGCGACACCGTAGATCAATCACACTTTATTCTCAGAAACCATCCACTGCCTCGCCGAAGTCCTTCGGCCCTCTGATCAAAATTCGACCATCGGCACCACTTCCTGTAACCAAGCAAACTAACCTGTTCCCACTCACTTGAACCACCGCAACCACCACCGGCGATTACTGGGTACGCCACTTATGAAGATCGAAAGCCACTCCAACCCACTTACTTCCTTTCCAAAATCATTACACTCGGTCGCCACCGCAATCGAAAAATCAACTTCGTTTCCACCCCTTCCAAAAACTCCACTAAACCCTAAATTCGATTCGAACCAAACCCAATATCGAAAAACGGCCACGGTAGAAGCCTCCACCATGATCGCCTACCCCTATCAGAACCACCCACGTCACCCGTCGTCGTCTATGTTGTCGAAAAAATAATTTAATTGAAAACTGTTTATTTTTCGATTTCTCAACATAATCATCACTAAAATTTATGAGTTAATCACTAAAAAATCATATTTTCATGTAAGGATAGAGATTGCATACTTGAATCCTAAAATTAAAAACATTAAATTTTGACTTTAGTTAAGTTCCCACTGTAAAATAGTATTTTCTCGTGTCATACAAACCAATTCCACACGAATTTATTTTTCCCACAAACTATACTTAAAAATGAACAACTTCCTAGTTTACATCAACCTGTAATATAGCTTGGATGGAAAGATTAAGATTTTTGAAGGCAGATGAACACTATATTTACAGTGCAGAGTAATTTAAATTTCCAGGGTTTAACAAATTAGTTTCTCACCTTGGTCCACATCGATTCCAGAAGCTTCAAAACTTGAAGTTGAAATCTTGACTAAAAGTTGAAAATCTGAAATTTGAACAACTTCTTAAAATCCCTGAGTTTTGAGTTCGAGTAGCAAATACTCCACTGTTTCCTTCTTGTTAACAGAACACTGTTTCCCTCTTCCTATTCTTTAATTGCTTAAGACATTAACAAGCTTTAGTTTTCTCGAATTTATGCTTAAATTTTCAATAACTTGAACCTCAAATGGTTCAGTTATAAAGATGCAGCTGCACCCGCGAACAGGGAACAGAGTTGACAAAATATATGCTGGAGTTGCCATTTTGTTGGTCTGTAAATTTGATTTTACTTCTGTTGAAAAGATTGTGATAGAATTTTGTTAGATATTTTCTTACTTTCCTCAGACAATTTTCTGCCGTGATCTTGTTTGCTTCATTACTTGTTTTACTTACAGTAATAGGTTAGCTCACCTTCTAATTTTTCTTTCTACTTACAGTAATAGGTTTTTGCTAGCTTCCTAACTAAGTTACAGCCTCTTTGTTTACAAATTTTTTTGTTTTACTGACTAAAGATTTTTCACTATCTTACACGAAGTTTAACTTAATGCAAAATTGTTTTTTTATTAAGCATTTACCTTAACAGATCATGACTTAAAGCCTTTGATTATTATGTAAACTATAAAACCCTTTTAAAGTATATGAATGCATACTTCAAAAAATGGACAACCTATAGTTATTAATGTTTTAACATTTGTTTCAACACACTATCTATATTTTAAAGCAAAAATAAGAAAACAATACTTGCAAAAATAAGAAAACAATACTTCATAGTATATATACCTATGCAAATATATGTTACTTAAACAAAGGTCGCGAAGTAGTTTGAAAATTATCTTTGCATTTGACTTAATTAAAATTTCCATTTGTCGTTCATATTATGAAATGAAGGCAAAAACTTAATAAATTAAAATAACCTCTTATCTTATTTATTTATTTATTTTTATAAGAATACAAAGGGTTTTTAAACAGAACGTAACATTTTACATCAAAATATTCATATACATAAATTATAAATATAATGACTTCAATATTAAATACTCAGTGTTATAAAACTTCATAGTAGTATAAAATTATTATTAAATCCTTCTTATAAGTATATATATGATTATGTTTAAAAATTTATTTATAATATAGACTTATATTATCTATGAATGTTCTAAATTACTTGTTATCTAGGTGTATATAGTTTCATTTAACTTATCATCACACATTTACACTTTTCTAATTCAATATATCATTATTTTAGAAATCTTAACACTTTATTTAGTTAACATATATTCCAGAATCCAAAATTTTTACTTTTACTTTATTATGAATTTTATCCAAATTTTATATACATCTCAACTTAATTTTATGTCATAAATTCATATTCTCGTTATGTATAAATTTATTGCTCCCGATATATATAACTATTTGATTTTAATAAGTTTATATCCTCTAATATAGTTTATCTTATAGGATAAAATATACACATTAAATTCTAAATAAAATGCATATATGTTTCCAAAAAATCTGCACATAATATTTATTTATTTTTTTCTCAAAACAAAACATGTATGAGAAATTTCATTTAAACCGATCTAAAATTTAATATATACTTGAAAATTCAAATTATGTTGATTTAGGAAAATTTCATAAGATTATTAATTATTAATTTATGGAAATATTGTATATAAAAATACAATATTATTGAATATTATAAATTAATATTCACAACTCGAGATGTCCAAAATCCCGGGTCGTTACATTCCTTCCCCTTAAATGAATTTCGTCCCCGAAATTCCATAATTAATTTAGTAAAATTTATCTACATAGGTTAGAACAGATCAATAACAAGCCAAACCAGTAAATACGTAGATTCAAACCATTTATATATTACATTAATCACTATCTGGAACATTTCTTCAGCTGTTCCATCATCCATTCAACCCTACATATATATATATATTACACTACCACAAATTAAATATCAATAACCATGACGTCCCTGGGTCATAAACACCTACAAAAAGCACAACCTACTAACAGAAAACAACCCAACTAACTATGGACTCGCACTATCAGAGTCCTCTATTTCCGGTCCTGATAATTTGATGACCTCAACCTCACTATCAGTTTCCCAAACATCCCCTGGATCTGGCCCTCCCGGAATGTAACCTCCACCCTCCTCATCCTCGAGCTCTTCCTCATCATCTTCAATCTCAACGCCATTATCAAGATCCCAAATAACTACATCTTCATTCTCTGATTCGACAAATTCTTCATCCTCAAACTCTTCTTTTTCCTCTTTAACTTCAAACTCCTCCTCGTCATCGAATTCCTCCTCGGGTTCCTCTTCAGCTTCAAATTCCTCCTTTGGCTCTTCTTCGGCTTCAAATTCCTCCTCTGGCTCTTCTTCAGCTTCAAATTCCTCCTCTTGCTCTTCTTCAGCTTCAAATTCCTCCTCTGGCTCTTCTTCACGAGGCTGAGGCTGATCGATATGTTCTATTGGCATTTCCCCAGACATTGATGTTTCTCCTGGATCCTCCTAAGGACTTCCAGCCGAATCATAATCACTATCCCTACTTTTCTTAAAGACTGCCCCACCTCGGCTAATACTTCGAGTTCTCTATAATAAAAATCAAAACCCAATTATGAGATCCAAAGGTTTTAGAATTTTATAAACTAAAGAATCATCAAAGGTTATATTTCAAAATTTCTTCCACCTTCAATTTTTTTTTATATCCTAGATTTTTTTATGAAACCATTGTTTGAAAATAATTTAAATCCAAATTCGAAAAAATAATTATCAGATGGAGAAAATATATCTTTATATAGTTGGTTTTCTAAACAACTTATTTCTATAATTCATAGATTCATATCTCTACATAACGGTTAAATTGTTATAGGGTCTTTAAATTTCAACATTTTCTCTTTTTTTTTCTAAGGGACTCGTTATTTGAAAATTATCTTTAAAATTTACTAGTCTAAAATTCCAAATTTCTTTAGTAATAAACTCAGCAAATTCTTTTTCTAAAGATTCAAATTCTAAACAGTCCTATTTCTAAGGGAATGTCCAAGTCAAGAAGTGCAACTATGGAAATGCACAAGGTTGACAACTAAGGTCACTAAATCCTAGATGACGAATTATTATCATCACAACCCAACCTTTTTTTTTTCATTCCATAGATATTTAGAAAAACATGTGCTTTATATAGAAAATATATTGTGGGTAAAATTATTTCATTTACCCCTTTAAAACAATATTGTGTCCGTTGTCCTGGTTCAAGTGTTTAGAGATTCCTATCAATAACGTTAGCTACTCGTATTGACCAGAATCCATATGCCACTTATTCCATCAATTAACGCAATATAAAAAATCATTTTTATACCATTAACAAGTACGCGCTCTCGTATATGTATATATTTTCAGACTTAACAAGCTTCCATAGACCTTATTCCTTAGGAAGCAACTTGCTCGAACCTAGGTATTCACTCAACCTAGGCTCTGATACCAAAATGTCAAGACCCATTTTTCCGTACCGATTTAAACCGACATTAAACCACTCTTGTCAGCTAAATAGTACGGAAAGACGGATAATGAAAGAAAGAGTGAAGATAGAAATAGAAAGAAGATAGAAGGAAAGAGAACAAATCAGAATCTCACAGCGGATCGACTAAATTATAATATAAACAAATCTTTACACGAAACCAAAACTGTTACTTTATATATCATATACATGTTTTACATCAGAGTTACAACCATACAACTCGGACAGTTATATCAATCCTGTCATTACAATCATATCCACATGACCAAACAGACTAAATATAAACATCTACGGGAATACGTTCCTGATCCAGCTCCTCTCCTGATCAGCTTCCACTCTTCCAGTTAAACCTGGAATACATATGCTCGGTCTGACCCGAGCATGTAGGAAAAACACCAAGCCCGGGTCAGTCTGGTAAACCAGCGTGAGAAACACACTCAACTTGATTATTAAAGTTAGAAAATCCTTGAAACCAAAAGCATCTCGTAAGACCACGCCACAAATAAACATGTCGGGTTTTTACCTTTCGATAGCTAAAACACTTTTATAGAAATCCTCTGATTTTATAATAGGGTCTATATACAAATACTTATAAAATAGCCGAAATTGTTACATTATTAAATTCCAGCTATTAGCCACAGAGTGGGTAATACAAACAGAACTCATACAAGGCTCGTAGGGAGAATGGATTTCCAACCAATGACTAGGCACTGGGGTACCACCTGCCATAGTACGGGGCCAAGATTACCATACCGAGGTGTACGCCCGCTCCCCTGCAACACAAGGCCAGGACTATCCCTTACTGGATAATCCCGAGTGAGATCATCCCGCGGTTGGGATCAGCAACCGCCCACTAAGACGAAATAAAAAGGGACATCTAGACTGGAATGACCTCACCCTGCTTAGGTGCTACCCACCTAGCCTTGCTGCATAACCCCTGATTTTCAGTCATTCCCATTTGATGAGGCTTGAGGCTAAGCGTTACCTTTTTAGAATATATCCCTTAGAATGCTCATCGTCCATCTGACGATGTTTCGCAAGGATTCATCCATACAAGTCCGTCCCGGGTTCGAACGGAACCGAAGGCACTATTCCTACTACATCCATTTTGGAAATATCCTCAGGATTAGTAGCGACTAGAACTTGCACTTCACTGCTCCATCTTCGAATCCAAAATCATTTTCACGAAACGTACAAGCCGGATCGAAGTGGTTTTCAAGAAATAAATCTCGATCCCGGTCTCTTCGAAACGATTAGCGTGTTGTCCAATATTGATAGTCGGTTATTTAACTATCAAATAATCAACCAGTACAACTAAGTTATTTCCCATTGCAACTATTAAGCCTTGTTCACATTTCAAATCTAAACGGATTAAAATTTACTAAGAAAGCTTATTCCTTTTGATATATATAAAAACCATTTCTATCCAAAACATACTTATGAAGTTTTCAAATATTATTCATAAGTTTTAATAAAATACTCTTTATAAGGTTATTTTAAATATTAATTGAACAACATTTATATAATATAGGTGTATATTAAAGAAGATATACTTGAAAATTATTTTAATAAAAATTGTCCTTTAAGGAACCAATTCAAAATAGTTTAATACTTGATATAATTTAAATAATACATACTTATAGAAATTATACCCTTTAAAATGATTTTCACAGTAATATGTAAACTACGTTTGAATTTCAAAATATTATTTAATTCTTTAAACAAAACTAGATTCAGAATCAATTAAACAGAATAAGGCTTATCAGTCTCAATGGTACTTATCACTTCGCCATTCACATTTCATAATTCAATCAATCACCTTCCAAAGATCGATATATATTTCCAAATATGATTAACAGGGAAATACAGATACATGTATGAATATCAGTTCATAATTTAGCAATGCTAGATTCAATTACACAGATAAGATCAGATAGATGGCTTATACAATCAACAAGTGTTAAATTTTACTATTCAGCGGAATGGTGTCAGTTTCCGCTGTCAGGATGTCAATCAGTTTAAAAACTATGTATTATTAACACAAATATTTCAGTTTGGGTGCATCTGGAGAGATAAGCTGTGTAAAATTTCATAGCGGCACACATATTCAAACGGTATTTTAATTCTGTCTGCTAGGCTTATAAAAAATTTCTTATTTAATCTACACATTAGATCATACAACGGCGTAAGATCTAGTGATAGAATAAACCTCTTAATAACACTTTATTTTATGGGAAATTATGTAATTATTATAAAGTACTTAAGCAGCGTTAATTCAAAAGTATAACGTTTATTTAATTTACTTAATTATTCACTTATACTTATTCTCTTTTACAATTAATCTCAAGGGTCGCTAAATAGTTAAATAAATTATTTATTTAAAAGCTTGTCTATTTCACAATAAAGTAGCTTATTAAAATAACTTGAATTAAATTCAAAATGATCAACTTGACTTCCTTGTTTAGTTTAAACAAAAGTCACATTTTTTTAAACAAAAGTTTGGTTTACCACAATCATCCTGACCACTTCCTGCTTTCATGTCTGGGAGATAATCTATTGTCATTTACTTTATATTAACTTGTGCTTATTTATTCAAACTTAAACTAATTAACTAGTGACTACCAAACTTTAGTTTATACAATTAAACCCAAGCTGTAACAAAATTCTAAAACGGCCCACAATCCTCAACTAATTAAACTTCTCAAATGGGCCGAGCCCAGTCCCTAACACCAAGCAGCGAACTCCCTTTAATCTTCTTCTCCATCTTTCATCTCCAGATCTCATGCTCCCATCAAACTTCAAATCCATATGCCTCACCGGAACATCCACTACGTTCGACACAGCGTTGCACTCGAATTCTACTACACACGCAAACGTCACACACCATAATTCAAACCTAGATTCATTTTCCTCTCGAACGACTTCGAGCATTTCCTTGTGTATGGCGTGCACATGTACGAACTACATCAGCAATAATTGCTTGCTGCGACACCGAAGATCAATCACACTTTATTCTTAGAAACCATCCACTGCCTCGCCGAAGTCCTTCGGCCCACTGATCAAAATTCGACCATCGGCACCACTTCCTGTAACCAAGCAAACTAACCTGTTCCCACTCACTTGACCCACCGCAACCACCACCGGCGATTGCTGGGTACGCCACTTATGAAGATCGAAAGCCACTCCAACCCACTTACTTCCTTTCCAAAATCATTACACTCCGTCGCCACCGGAACCCAAAAAATCAACTTCGTTTCCACCCCTTCCAAAAACTCCACTAAACCCTAAATTCGATTCGAACCACCGAACCAAACCCAAAATCGAAAAACGGCCATGGTAGAAGCCTCCACCATGATCGCCTACCCCTATCAAAACCACCCACGTCACCCCTCGTCGTCTACGTTCTCGGAAAAATATTTTTGATTGAAAACTGTTTATTTTTCGATTTCTCAACATAATCATCACTAAAATTTATGAGTTAATCACTACAAATCAGATTTTCATGTAAGGATCGAGATTGCATACTTGAATCCTAAAATTAAAAACATTAAATTTTGAATTTAGTTAAGTTCCCACTGTAAAACAGTATTTTCTCGTGTCATACAAACCAATTCCACATGAATTTATTTTTCCCACAAACTGTACTTAAAAATGAACAACATCCTAGTTTACATCAACCTGTAATATAGCTTGGGTGGAAAGATTAAGATTTTTGAAGGAAGATGAACACTATATTTACAGTGCAGAGTAATTTAAATTTCCAGGGTTTAACAAATTAATTTCTCACCTTGGTCCACATCGATTCCAGAAGCTTCAAAACTTGAAGTTGAAATCTTGACTAAAAGTTGAAAATCTAAAATTTGAACAACTTCTTAAAATCCCTGAGTTTTGAGTTCGAGTAGCAAATACTCCACTGTTTCCTTCTTGTTAACAGAACACCGTTTCCCTCTTCCTATTCTTTAATTGCTTAAGACATTAACAAGCTTTAGTTTTCTCGAATTTATGCTTAAATTTTCAATAACTTGAACCTCAAATGGTTCAGTTATAAAGATGCAGCTGCACCCGAGAACAGGGAACAGAGTTGACAAAATTTATGCTGGAGTTGCCATTTTGTTGGTGTGTAAATTTGATTTTACTTCTGTTGAAAAGATTGTGATAGAATTTTGTTAGATATTTTCTTACTTTCCTCAGACAATTTTCTGTCGTGGTCTTGTTTGCTTCATTACTTCTTTTACTTACAGTAATAGGTTAACTCACCTTCTAATTTTTCTTTCTACTTACAGTAATAGGTTTTTGCTAGCTTCCTAACTAAGTTACAGCCTCTTTGTTTACAAAAATGTTTATTTTAATGGCTAAAGATTTTTCACTATCTTACACGAAGTTTAACTAAATGCAAAACTTTTTTTATTAAGCATTTACCTTAACAGATCATGACTTAAAGTCTTTAATTATTATGTAAACTATAAAACCCTTTTAAAGTATATGGATGATACTTCAGAAAATGGACAGCCTATAGTTATTAATGTTTTAACATTTGTTTCAACACACTATCTATATTTTAAAGCAAAAATAAGAAAAAAATACTTGCAAAAATAAGAAAACAATACTTCATAGTATATATACCTATGCAAATATATGTTACTTAAATAAAGCTTACAAAGTAGTTTGAAGATTATCTTTGCATTTGACTTAATTAAAATTTCCATTTGTCGTTCATATTATGAAATAAAGGCGAAAACTTAATAAATTAAAATAACCTCTTATCTTATTTATTTATTTATTTATTTATTTTTATAAGAATACAAAGGGTTTTTAAACAGAACGTAACATTTTACATCAAAATATTCATATACATAAATTATAAATAAAATGACTTCAATATTAAATACTCGGTGTTATAAAACTTCATAGTAGTATAAAATTATTATTAAATCCTTCTTATAAGTATATATATGATTATGTTTAAAAATTTATTTATAATATAGACTTATATTATCTATGAATGTTCTAAATTACTTGTTATCTAGGTGTATATAGTTTCATTTAACTTATCATCACACATTTACACTTTTCTAATTCAATATATCATTATTTTAGAAATCTTAACACTTCTATTTAGTTAACATATATTCCAGAATCCAAAATTTTTACTTTTACTTTATTATGAATTTTATCCAAATTTTATATACATCTCAATTTAATTTTATGTCATAAATTCATATTCTCGTTATGTATAAATTTATTGTTCCCGATATATATAACTATTTGATTTTAATAAGTTTATATCCTCTAATATAGTTTATCTTATAGGATAAAATATACACATCAAATTCTAAATAAAATGCATATGTGTTTCCAAAAAATCCGCACATAATATTTATTTATTTTTTTCTCAAAACAAAACATGTATGAGAAATTTCATTTAAACCGATCTAAAATTTAATATATACTTGAAAATTCAAATTATGTTGATTTGGGAAAATTTCATAAGATTATTAATTTATGGAAATATTGTATATAAAAATACAATATTATTGAATATTATAAATTAATATTCACAACTCGAGATGTCCAAAATCCCTGGTCGTTACATTAAGCTTTTCAAATTATTTTACAAATAATTGCCGCATATTTTCAGTTCAAAAACATGGTTAATTTTAACAAATAATCCCTTCCTATTTAACCGTAATTAAATCATTTAGGCCCTCCTTTGAAAATAATTTAATTTCCATAATAAATCTCTTAGTGAAAATCCCCAAAAATAAGAGAAATTCACTTTTAATATGTTATCTAACATATGTAAATTTCAAACCCAAATTCACCATATAACTACCGAAATCAATTTCTAAACCCAATAATGCATATTTTCCTTTGAAAATTTGTAACAAATTCTCTATGGCTTGGAAAATTCTAAAAATTGAAACCCAACTCCAAAATCATGTTTTCCACACGATATAATTTTTCCATGGCACTCCAAAATCATTTGCTATCGGTTTTTCCTTAAAACCATGCATATACATATTTAATAATTTGATTGTAAATCAAACATGTTTGAAACCAAGCATATCATCATTCAAATCATCATAAAATGGATTAATTCCTAAATTCGAAAATATATGATTGAAATCAAAATAGAGACTTTTAGGATTATTATTCACCTTAGATTGGATAAGGAAATTAGAGATTTGTTTGAGATTGATTCCCCTTAGCTTGATCCTAAGCTTTTACTTTGATTTCTCTTCTTCTCCTCCTAGTAATGGATGTTTTGCTCTTTTCATTTCTTACTTTTTAAATTTTTGTGATAAATGATCGTGAATGATAAGGTAACGTGAGTTTAGGGTATGAACTATGGATGCGACAATTACCCTAATGCCCTTATGTTAATTTAATTATCATTTATCCGTTTATAAGCCCATTCAAGTTACTTAAGCACGGCCTTTAAGTTTATTCACCAATCTCAATCTCCTTATCGCTCTACATTATTCTATTTAATTTATCTAATTAAATCTCTTGAATAATGTTATTTAAAAATTAGAGGTGTTATTCGCATCTTAAGACATCATGCAACATCATTTTAAATTGGGACATCATTTTGAATGCAGAGCATGAATATTCTATTTCTTTCCATCAACATCTTAGCAATGAAGCTACTTGCACTGTCTTTTATAGAAAGGTTATTTTCCATGAATCGAACAACATAACCTTTCTCTAAGAGCTGTCCTAGGCACAAGATGTTGCATTTTATGTTTGGCACACAGTAAACATTAGATTTTAATTGGTGTGCTCTATCCTTCAATCGGATGCGAACATTTCCTTTACCTTTCACCACTGCGTTTGATTCATCTCTGAAGGTCACGTTCCCTTCATTTATTGATCAACCTCCATGAGCATGCTTCTTATTCTACACATATGATTGCAAGCACTGCTATATAGGTACCATTGATTATCCTCATCTTTTCCATTTTCCTTGTAAGCCAGCAGCAATGTACCATCTTCTTGACTTTTTTATTCAACATTATTGTCATCTCTTTAATTCTATAGTTGCTTGGATCTCTACATTTGAATGCATAATGTAACAACCCAAGTGGACCTAATTTTCGAGCCAACAAAAGCCCATCAAAACTTAAGCCTATCTCAATGTGAATTGTTAAGTTGATAAAATTAAAACAATACACAGTACACAGAGCTATCTATCTATACTTTCAAAATATCACAACAGAATGAATAAAATATAATATAGAAACAAGTATCCATTTCTTAAAAGAAAACCATTTCATAAATATAACATGTTAGATATTAAAACATATCTACATACACCCTCCATAGTTCAATATTCCAAAATAACATAATCGTCTGAACTGGGTACAATAAAAATATTTTAAAAAAGCATAAATAGATAGATAATTACCACAAGTCTTCATATCCACCTTCGTCTTTTAGATCAGCATTATCTTCTCTGGCATGTATGTTGTAATGAGGAGTGGGTAAGAACGACAAATGTCTGGTGAAATGAAAACTCAAGCTTTACTATATTTATACTTGGACGT
The DNA here is from genome assembly GCA_030765085.1 of Allium cepa. Lineage (NCBI taxonomy): Eukaryota > Viridiplantae > Streptophyta > Magnoliopsida > Asparagales > Amaryllidaceae > Allium > Allium cepa. The sequence continues at coordinate 603,931,154 of CM060932.1, read as the reverse complement.
ATTATTTAGATAATAAATATGTCTTATGTATTTAAAACTATACCATATTAATAGCTTTAACTATAAGCCTAAAGGCCTTTCTTGCACAGTTCCAAATCTTCAGTGCAACTAACATCAAGGATGCAAGAGAAAGGAAACCAAACCAATAAAAACCCTATATTGGAGATTTGGTAGACTATAACATTTAATACCTATCGAATAGGTAGTCCCTATCACTTAATACCTAACCCATTTCCAATTTCTAATGCAACTATTGTTAATGATGTGAGAGTGAGAACCTCTAAACCACTTAACACCTCTTTCCTGGTAACTTAGGAAGACTCTGATCATTTAAGACTTATAAAATAGGTAGGTCCACGTCATTTAAGACCAAACACAAGTGGGTTTCTACATGGTTCTCATTAGCTGACATCGTAAGAAATCTCATCAGGCCACATAATACTTCTTCTAAGAAATAGGCTGACCCTACCATAGCCACTAATACCTCTAACCTAAAGTGGATCCCTTATAAAGATTTCACCTACCGTACAAAAAGTATAACTTATGACCCACCGTGACATCTCATATTAATATGATTATCCATAAGTACTGGTAGCCGGATTAACTGGGCATATTTATCCTATAGAATTAGGACTAACCTCGCATTCACTAGGTTTATTTATTATGGGCGATGTCTCACATTAATTCGTAAAGCCACACGGTTGGTTGCCAGATTTAACTAGGTACACTTCCATGCAACTTTGAACTAACCTCGCAGCCCTATTACTTAGCCATGCCTTATATGTACAACAATTATATGCATATACCATCCTACATGATTAGTTTTAGATACTATATAAGGCAACCCCTTATTACGTCTCTAATTATGGATTAACTCCCTATTATGTTAACTATTTTTCAGAGAAATTAATGTTATCCACTGCCCTATTAATTCTAATAAATCTATTTCAATACTCTATACTTATTACGCTATTACTAACTTTATTAATCAATACGGTAATATTATATGTGTGTACACACATACACATGAGATTCAAATAACATATTTCCAGTTACACGCAAAGGAAATGCTTATTAATTTAAATGTCAAACTTATACAGGTCCCAAACTCCAAACCAAACAATAGCAAATATCCTTAGCCAACAAACTTTCCTGAACAAAAAGAAATAATGCCAAACTTATCTCATACTAATATAATAGAATTAACTCATCTATTCAAGGAACAAATTTTACAATTTGAACCTTTTATATTCTATCCAATTTTTGCAATTACTACCCTAGAGTGGAAAAAGGGATTCATAATTATTTTAATTTACAAAAATAGGTGGTGCAAGCTACAAATAGTCAGAAATCATACTTTGCACACCATATTTAACTATATTTATTTTTAGAATCCTTTAACACAGCAAATGTAATCAAAAATGATGAAGTGGGGTTGATTATAAACTACGTAAATCTTAATACATATCTGATTCTCTTATATTAATATAAAACAATTAAGATTCCAACATATTTAAAGATTGACATTTATTTAGGTAAGTTCTAGAGGTTTTAGATGTTATTTATTTGTTTACCGAAAATTCTTATGGCATACATCAAATCTAAATAAATACAAAGAAAATGTGAAACACTTGATATTTCCACTCATAGAGAATTTGTTACTTCCCAACTAGATTTGGTTCTACCATGCTTAATTCCCCTTCGGATCTCCCTCTTTTAAATATACAACAATTGAATTGTATATAGAAGTTAGATTTAGAACCAAAAATTAGAGAGGAATAAAATCAAAAATCAAAAGAATTAAACATCTAAACCTCGTACTTGAAATCCCTAATTGATTCTTGAATCTAAAGATGAAGAAGAAGATGGGACCTGATTTATACCGCTCTTAATTCTCTGTTAAATCTGCCCATTTTTGAATATACAACAAATAAATTTGATAGGGAGGAGATTGAGAATATAGGGAGGAGATTGAGAATTTAATTTAAATTTGGGATTAGAGATTAGAATTACTACTAGAAAGTTTACTGTTTCCAAAAACCTAAGGGGAGAGATTTTGGAAGAGCTTCGTTGACGATACCAAAATCTTATGAAGAAAAGTGAGGGGTTTGCTGGTCTATTTATAGAGGTGAGAAGGAACCAGAACCATCGGATTTAAATAATGTAATCCTAGCTGTTTAAAATTACCTAAAGCCTAGAAACCAACTCATCAACGTTGCTGCTAGACCCCCACCTATCGGCTGCTAGTTGTTGATAGGTCCAAAGGGATGATTGGTTGTTCCATTATATTTGGGCTTTTTGTTCTGAATATTAAATTTTTGGTTACTTTATATTTATTACTTAATTATTACTCAATTTAATTCTTACATTACGCACATTACTTTGATGTGTTACTTAGCATTAAGTATCGCTAAACATTCAAATATTTGTTATCCTGCTTTTTGGCAAAGCCGCGACACCAGGGACTTGACTAGAAACCAAAGGCAATCTAGCCCGAAGATCGGTTATACACGAACCTATGGATACAGGAAAATTTGGTCCAAGTCCAGATCGAGCTTCAATTAACATAGTACGACAAACAAAGCTATGAAAGCCAACATTCCAAGTTTCAGGATGAACGGAGTTTGTATGCTTAGGTTATGGATCGATCAAGAACCATGTAGAAGACCTCATTTTGTATCCATCAGAGTCCACCCTTCTTTGTATCCATCAACAACTATCCATATTCTTACTTCACATCCATCGTATTCACATCCTTCAGCTCCATTCCATCCGATTTCTATCGATCATACCCCGTATGTCGATTCGTATCGATCAACACTTCCATCCATTTTGTATAAATCAGCCAACAGATCGATATGAAACCGACACTTTCCATCGATATGAAGCAGCCCAAGAGCATCAATATGAAATGGCATACACACGATCGATACAAAGGAAGCATGGTTAACCAAAGGAAGTGGTCTTTTAGCATGCAACTCGGATCTCTCCTGAAATAACGCTCCACGTTATCAATAAATATCTGATCGGTATGCAAAGAGCATCGATATGAATGTTGATCGATACGAAAGCATTGATACGTACGCTTCAGCCCACTTACAAAATGAATCTTGGATCGATCATAACTCGGAATCTACAAGTCCAAATGCCTTCAAATTTTCATAGGAGCTTGCTTTCCACCTCAAGAATGCCCATGATCGATCGTAGCTTGAATGGACAAAATATTGATCGATACGAAGGAAATGGGAATTGATCCCAAATGACCCCAGATCGATCTGGTGGGCCCATCCACGTGTGAGAAGAAGTATTCCGAACTTTGGGGAAGATATTTCAAATATACACCTATAAAAGGCGCCCCTTCGCCTATAGAAAAGGACTTTTGACTCTGCTATGCCATTACTCTACCGTAACTCCAATGTAACTCGAGTGCTTGAGTTTTGTACTATTGTAATCAGTTGCCAATTAACTATAAGCATCAAAACATTCAAAGTGAAAGTAGGCTACAATGCCGAACCACTATAATTTCTTGTCTCTTTCTGTTTCCACATGCTTTTTATTGGCGTGATTGTTAGATTAGCCTCCCTTTTTGTTTAGTTTCTTCACTTTAATCTCTTCAATCACATCTGTAGGGTGTTGTGTCCAATTTTGGTACAAATGCTTTGGTGCTTTCACTGAGAAAACTTTGTCTTTCTTGGAATCATTGGATCTACTGCCATTGTTGGATTGCTAAAATCTAAGGAGGAGATCCAGATATGTCTTCTTAAGGTTTCTTCCATTCTACTTAGATTGCTCAAGATCTTTGAAAGAGCTACATCAACCAAGGTGCGTACTACCAGAAATATTTCAAATGGTGCAGATCTAGAAGGAAGGGATAGGCAAAATTCCACGTAGGTGACTACACAGGCCAGACATCAGCTGGAGCTTCAGATCCACAAGGTCTTGTGATTAGAGAGGAGTTCCAAATACCCATGCAAAAGCTAACTCAGAGCTATGAAGAGCTCACCCAGCTGACCCATGCCAACACGGAGCTTACGAACTAGTTAAACGAGGAAAGGCAAAGGAGATCTAATAGGGATCATGTCTCATATTCCTCGATTGAAAGATCGGCTTCAACTAACTTCAACCATAGATCTACAGGCCATCAGCTGGATGAAAATTATGCAGAAGCCTCCGAGCATCAACGTTCTATGAATCTCAAACAAGCCGAGGTTGGTTCTTCTACAAGGCACCAAGCTAGACCCTCCTCCCGAGGAGGGGCGCTTCCTTATCACACCATCCATGACCATGCCGCTGCTACCGCTATAGATTCGGAAGCTGAGACTCAGAACCATCCTGATCCATCCCTTCATCAGCACATCCATGCTTATGAACCCTACGTTCCCGAAGACTAGGTGCCAAGGAGGCGAGGAATGGACCGTCGACTGTGCCCGAACCATCCCTGCAACATGGAACCTGACCATGCCTTGGCCCCGAATATCCAAGTGCTTGACATTCCAACTATGATCTACCAAATGATTCGAGAAAGTCAAGGTCTTACCAAAGATGATTAGGGAATCTCCCCAAGTCATACTCCGTTCACCATTTGCTGGGCCTCCTCGTCGAATCAGCATGCCTACCTTGCCTGTGTACGAAGGAAGTTCAAATCCTAACCAGCACATCATGAAGTATGAATGGCTTATGAACGCTGCTCGAGTTGATGATGCGGTAATATGTAGGAGTTTCCCTATCTCCTTGGGAGGTATTGCAACAATGTGATTCACTCGTCTACCACCCAAATCTGTTTCAAGTTTCGATTAGTTGGTTATAAAGTTTGTCGAATAGTTATGTATGCATGTTACGAGGCCAAAGAATGTCAACACCTTGTCCAGTGTTACCCAAGCTCTAGGAGAGACTCTTAGATGTTATTTGGAAAGGTTTCATGCTGCCTGTGTTGACGTCAGCAACCCCGATGATAATACAATATTGATGTCATTAACTAAAGGGATCGATCCCGACTCTGAGTTTGGCAATTGCTTGGCTGAGAAACCCTCCACTTCGTTGGATCGTTTCTATGCTAAGGCGGTCCTATTTTTGAGGAGAGAAGATGTCAGACGATCTAGAAAGAAGGACAATACAGGTCCTAGTGTTGAAGTTGTTTATAGTAATGTTGTTGTGAAACAGTTCGGTGAGGATTCCAGCAAAGTACAATTGAACATATAGAACAAGAAAAGTCAATAGAAGGGCAATGGAGGTCAGGGGAAAAAGAAAGACCCAAATCGTGGATCGAGACCCAGAGCTCCCATGTTCGACCGATATACCCCTTTAAACACATCGCTAGAAAACATTTACCTTCAGACTTGTAATACTGGACAGTATAAGAAGCTAGCTCTGAAACCATCATCTGAGAAACAAATTCAAAATGGAAAATTCTGCATATTCCACGATTGTTACCGCCATAACACAAATGAGTGTCATCATTTACAAGACATCATTGAGAAATTGATTAGAGAGAGAAAGTTGGAACAGTTTTTTCAGGCTCTACACGATGGAGATGTGGCCCATCTAACCCGAATCAAGGTCAAGGCCAAGTTAGGCCCAAATAACTCGCACGTACTGGCGGGAGGTTGGTTATAAACACAACGAGTGGTGGTCCTCATCCAACTGATTGGATCTGGTAGGAAATGGAGTCATATGCCAGTTCAATTAGGCATGTGGATTTTGAATTCTGTAGTAATGTCATGACGAGGCCCCGGCCAAACAACAGAGGATGATGATGGATGACATCATTTTCAAGAACCGTGATGCTAATAGATTTGAGGCCCCTACTATAGATCCGTTGGTTATATCAGCCTGGATAGATCCTGCGTGAATGAAGAGGATCTTGGTCGACAGCGGAAGCTTTGTGATGATGAGAGCTTATGCTTCAGTCCTACAGCGTTGATCGTCGGATGTTGAAGTATGAGGAGGCACTATTTGGTGGGCAGTCTCAGAGGGTTTTATGCAGGAGCCGGAGGATTTTGATGAACCTTTAGGCTGAGACAAGCGTGACCGAGAGCGATGCCTATATTGAAGTGGTCTCTCCCTCTTTCTTTCATAGCGCTCATGCTCCTGGAGCGATGGCCACGGTCGTAATCTCTTTCAGATTCGCGGCTATAAGACTCGGAGTAAGAGTTGGATGCTTGGCGTTTAAAACGAAGACAGCTAAGCATCAACCCCTGCGTCACTATTGTGACTGTAAAATGAGAAGAGAAGCAGAATTTGTTATCCCCTGATATTAGAAAACATGTGAGTAGAAGTAATATGGTGTCGTGAAATGTGTGTGTGCATATGCGAACCCCTAAACCAACTAATTGTGGTTGCCTTACTCGTGGGAGTTGGCTCCCCTATATCTAAAGCGCTTAAGCTTGCACCAATTTCTGATGGGGAATGAAGTCCCTCTAATCCAAAATCTTGAAATAAAGTCAAGTCATCAGGAATAGGGAATGCCTGCCAATCCTTTAAACGAACTCTCCATTTGCGTAGGAGAAGTCTTCTGACCTATTGAAGCCGCAGCAGGCAGAGATACTATGACAATTTTTCATCTCCTAGATTTGTGGGTGAGAGCCTTGTCTTTTCTTTTCGATAATCGAAGACTATGCGAATTCGCAACTATGGGCTCATCGCCACCCAGCAAACTCTCTTCATCTCATGTTCCATGATCATGACTCCGGGAGCTCTTTTTCCTTCTTGCCTCACCGAAACCATTTCGGGAACTCTACAATCTCGATGCTTTTATCTCTTTCTATTAGCCCCACAGTAATCAAGTTTTCATCTGTGAGGATTTCATCAATTTCTCTAAGATTGGCTTGTACCGATTAGAGAATTCTTACTACCTCTTTAAATTGAGCTCTTTCGAGCCGCGGAATAGAAGCTTAAAAGAAACACAGTGTTAGACTCGGCATCAATTAATCCAGTTAATCGACAAAAAGTTGGGAGCACTTACATTTAACTAACAACCGTTTGGAAAACCCTAGTGGACATTAAATGAAGAACCATTCAGTTTTGAAGTAGCTTAATTCACTCCAGGCTCCTACCACTACTTGGCAGTTTTTGACTGCTTCCAGAAAGGTAAATGAAGGATCGTCCCCGTGACGTTAATTTTGAATAGAAATCTAATTTCCTCGACAGTGCAGGTCGGAAAAGGTGCTCCTTAAAGATAATGTATAGGCTGTTGAGCAGAGCATACCCGTTTGGATGCAATTGAGACGGAGTAATCCTCAAGAAGAACAACACTTCCAGAATAAATTGATTGAAAAGGGGTAACCTTCCGGCTACGCACATGAATCTATTGCAAGCAGTGTATCCTTCTGGAGGATTGTGGGCTCTATCTTCTGGCACCAGAAATAAAACATCATTTAGTGACAATCCATGCCTAAGGCAGATCCTGCCTAGAATGTTTTCGAGGATTTTAGAATTAACAGAATCCTTTGGATATAGGATGAAAGCTACACCTGGTAATTCATCTAAGGGAGGACAAACTTCATCTATCGCAATGATTGGCACTTCGATATCAAGGAGTGGAGGACTCTGAATGTCCTGTAACTCAGAGATTTCGGGATTCATAACCATTGAACTCAGTAAAAATCATCATTAGATGGAAATAAACCCTTGTCCCCCCACCCCTACCCCCCCCCCCCCGGTGTGAAGTGAATGATCGTGTTATGCAATACACTGCTATATAATACTTTAAATTTCTACAAGTTTGGAAGATGTTAGAACGTAAGGCTTCGAGATTCAACCGGAGTGACCGTCGTCACTGACCGTCACAACTGTGCCAACCTGAATTCTGAGAACAAACCATGTTAGAGTTCGTTAAAAATTTTAAATTATGGTTCCATCGACGAGCTTCAAAGGTTAGTCAAATATGCAGTTTAATAGTCAAGTTCAATTATGCAAGGCCAAAGCTCGGCAAAGTCAAGAGTTTGAATGTGTAAGAGTTTTGTTTCTATTAAAGTTCAACATGGATTGCTCCTCCAAAACTCGATTTCCTACTGATCTCCATCTTAGACTTCGAATAGATCGACATCTGGGCTTCGTATCGATCGCCGGCTGTGATTTCATATCGCTTATTCCAGATCGATAAGAATTCTCGCTATTCCAGAGTGATACGAAGCTATTCCCTCCATCCATCGTTTCCAGATCGATACGAGCTTCCATATTCCAAATCGATACAAAGATTATTCCTTCATCCACCATCGATACGAGATTGAAATTATAGATTCTTCCAATGACTATTTTGTACCTATCAATAGCTCTTCTTCTCCAATCTACAATAATGCCATTACAACTTCCACAACCTCACTCCAACCGACTTGAAGCATCAATAGTGCCAGAATCGACCACGACTTTGGATGAAATGGCGTTCGGACTTGAGTCTCATCGTTTTATAATGGTTTTGGTCGATTAATTACCTAGTTCAAGTGAACTGGATCGAGGGTTAAAAGCTAAGTGATTTGGAGACGAAGGCAGTTCTTCCCATGTTCTCAATCGACACGAAGGCAGATAAGAAAACAATGGCAAATGTAATTTTTTTGAGTAAAAAATACTTTTATATGGATTCGTATTCCAGCAAAGAACGTTTCGTATCCCAGTAGTAAGAATCGATTGAAACGGTCAGGTGTCTATCGTTATGAAGGGCATTGAGCGAACATGCCTGGAATGATTCCCTCCATCGATACGATGACGTAACTTTGTATCCATTAGCCCAGAGCAATCCAGAGGTTAACACTTCGTATCCATCAACGAGTTACGATCTGTTTCGTATTCATCAATTCGAATCTTATCGATACGAAACGTACAGCAAAGTCTTATTTGAATCATTGAATTTCATTGATACGAAACACCTATTTCGTATCCATATGCTCGAAGCTTCATATCCATCGATACGAAGCACATTCGAGAACTATTTATTTCGTATAGATGGACATTGATACGCAGTTTGCATTCCAACATCTCGGATCGATCCAAGAGAGGATCGACATGAAAGGAGTTACTGAAAATGACTATTGATAATTGCTACAACTCAAATTCCACATTGATCCAGGAGAGGATCAATACGAAAGTTGATCCAACCAAGAATTAAAGTACTTGACAACGTCCTGTGAACATGTAAATATGAACAAGAGTCATGTTAACATATGTGCATGTATGACAAACTAACTTTCAATTTTCAAAATTAACAGGAATTGAATGCTTACCTGATGATAACCAGGGCAACGAACAACAAATCACTAGCACTCAATACTCTTACAACATAACACTACATGATCATTAGTAGTCCACAATTCAACATTTAAATTACTGGAAATCAGCCAGAGGTTACATCTCTTGACGAAAAGACGACAACTATTCAACGAATCAGATAGAACTTTTACAAGCTAAAGAATGCAGCGTTTTAAAGCACGTCATGTTTACATAGGATGTACTTTAGGGGAAAAATGTTATCCCGCCTTTTGGTAATGCCGTGACATCAAGGAATTAACTAGAAATCAAGGGTAATTCGACCCGAAAATCGATTATACACAGGTTCACTATGGATACTGGAACATTTGGTCCGAGTCCGGATCAAGCTACAATTAACATAGTACAACAAATTAAGCTATAAAACATAACATTCCAAGTTTTAGGATGAACGGAGTTCGTATGCCAGGTTATGGATCGATCAAGAATCATGTAGAAGACCATATTTCGTATCCATCAGAGTCCACCCTTCTTCGTATCCATCAACAGCTATTCATATGCTCACTTTGTATCCATCATATTCGTATCCATCGGCTTCACTCCATCTGGTTGTTATCGATCATACCCCATATGTTGATTCGTATCAATCAACACTTCCAACCATTTCGTATTGATCAGTCAATAGATCAATACGAAACCGACGCTTTCCACCGATACAAAGCACCCCACAAGAATCGATAGAAATGGCATACACACGATCAATACGAAGGAATCATGGCCAACCAAAGGAACCAGACTTCTAGCATGAAACTTAGATCTCTCTTGAACTATTGCTCCATATCATCAATATACGTCTGATCGATACGCAAAGAGCATCGATATGAAGGTCGATCAATACGAAAGTATCGATATGTACGCTTGAGACCACTTACAAAATGAATTTTGGATCGATCATAACTCGAAATCTACAAGTCTAAATGCCTTTAAATGTTCACAAGAGCTTTATTACACCTTAAGAACGCTCATGAGCGATCGCGGCTTGAATGGACACAATACTGATTGATACGAAGGAAAGGGGATCAATCCTATCGATCCCAAATGACCCCAATTCGATCTAGTGGGCCCATCCATGTGTGAAAAGAAGTTTTTCGAACTTTGGGCAGATAATTCATACCTACACCTATAAATAGCACCCCTATGCCTATAAAAAAAGACTTTTGACTCTGCTACCCCGTTACTCAACCGTAACTCCATTGTAACTCGAGCGCTTGAGTTTTTACTATTGTAATCAGTTGTCAATCATCAATAAACAGCAAAACATTCAAAGTAGGCATAGGATACAATGTTGAACCACTATAATTTCTTGTCTCTTTCTATTTCTGCATGCTTTTTAGTGGTGTGATTGTTAGATTAGCCTCATTTTCCATTTAATTTCTTCACTTTAATCTCTTCAACCACATCTTAAAAGCATTGTGCCCAATTTTGGTACAAACAATATTCAAATTCATATATTTAAATTTTTAAATTTAAACTCGTTTGAATTATTTTAAATTTGTAAACTTCAAATTTCCATAACATCTCCATTCAAACTCCAATTTCAACATATTATATATATAAATTGATCAGCAAATTACCATGTATGCAATGGTGCAATTTGCATGACCAAATTCTAACATATGAAGAATTTACAATTATTTTCTAACCTTACTTTAATTATGTAATATCTCATTAAATTTTTCTAGGGTGTTACATTCTCCCCCTCTTAATAGGGTTTTCCCCACCAAATCACTAAGGGAAGATAGTGTAACGTGCACTCAACCACCATGTTATACAGCTAATTTATTTACAATAATCTACACAATCATCTACTTAACCAAAATGTTGTGTGATTATTTATGCAGCATACTATAGGTGAGCTCAATCCTAGCGTTAATGCAAGATCATGACAAATAGGCATGTATGCAAGCATCCTAAATACATATAAAATTATATACGAGTGCAAAAATAATTAAAAAAATGAGGCAACCATCTCTTACCATCTAATATATCAACCATAACGCAACCAAATATCTATACTTTAGGAAAGTTTACAGGGGAAAAGCTCGGGATGAGTAACATTCATCTTTTCATCGGTTTCCCATGTGCTTTCTGCAGGATTATCTACCCTTCAACTTGAACCAACCCAATTTTCTTCGTTACATAGCCTTTTAGTATCGTGCTCCACAATGCCTGTAGTGGCATAGAGGAGCGATGGACTCCATTTCAACATCAATTAACTAATCAGGCTCTATTATAAAGGTAATGTCTTACAAACATTTCCTCAAGTATGGAACATAAAAGACGTCATGGACTTCCGCTAACTAATTTGGAAGCTCCGCCCAATAAGCATGTTTTGCAACCCTCTATAAAATCGGGAAATGTCCAACGAACCTAGGCTTCAACTTCCCAAATGTACCAAACCTCGTAACCTTTCCAAGATGAAAACTTGAATGATGCCATGTTCCGAACTAAAAAATTCAATCCCTTTCTTCGCATGTCAGCATATGACTCCTAATCGTCTTGTGCGGTCTTCAGTCTCCACTTAAAAACTTCTACATTTTCTAAAGTCCTCCAAAATCTATGATGCAAACTCTCAACAAATCTTCTAAAACTCTTGTACACCCTTTTCATTTAACCATCAATTTGCGCGTGGTATGATTCAAAGTCGTTTCCAAATAAAAATACAAACTCCTCCAAAATTCCCTACTGAATAAAGGGTCTCTTTCATTCACAATGCTCATTGGAACTCAATAAAATCACACCACTTCATTGACATAAATCTATGCTAGAGATGTTGTAGTTCTATTACTCCTATTGGGAACAATATGTGCCTATCTTCTATAACTCAAAATAGCTCCATTGTTTCCTGGCCTCCTTGGCAACCCATCTGTAAAGCCCATCGATATATGCTCTTATTTCCATGTTCGAATCTCCAATGGTAGTAACAACCCACCGGTCTTGCCTTACTTAGCCTTTATCCTTTGGCATGTCAAACCTGTGGAAACAAATTCAGCAACTCTCTCTTCATCCTTAACCAATTAGAAAATTTTGTTCATATACTTATACAACTTATCACATTCGGGGTGAATGGTGACACTCCAAAAGTTTTGGGTTTTAATCATTCTAATCAAATTTCCTTACTAAGTTCTAGTCTTACCCTCAGTTTATCGTTAGTTAAGTATTCGTATTAAATTTCCTTATTTATGATGATCCTCAATATATGTATTTATATAACGGTCTAATCTCATCCCTAAAATCAACATAGTGATAAAATCAGAACATGCCTTTAACTATATCGAACACTTTTCCTAAATGAGACAATTAGCGATATCAACCCATAAATTCTAAAAGAAAATTTTATAGGAAGTTTCCCTTAATCATTAATTGTTGTTGATGATGATAGGGTCCTAATACTCCTTAACTATTGAAGATGGACATTTCTAGAATGTCATTTTACCATTACCCACTTTTCTTAATTTTCTTTCTTAGTTCTAATAAATTTCCAATACCCATAATAACTAGTCATTAAATTCAAAATTAACATTCTCTAATCAATCCTTATTTAATCCCTTTCAGTCTCTTACCAGTTTCAAAACTTACTTATTATGATTATTCAATTCCGTTATAAATACCATATTGCATTCTCTAATCAGTCCCATATTAAATCCTTTTTATTCTTTATTAAATACAAATTGATTGCCTAATAAATCTGTAACTAATGTCCATAAATCCTTGTCCTCTTGTTACCATGCTATTTATAATTTATACAAATACCATTATAAATTATGCTATTTATACATTTCTTATTTCTAATTGTTAATTTCTACACTAGATTATTTCTTTCCATATTTTATTTTATTAGACATATACTTCCAAAAGGATTACTATTAAAATTTTCCATAAATTAATCATAAGTGATATTTTCTTGCTTTGTTTGAAATTATAAGAGAAAATTTCTTTTTCTTTTGCTGAAATAAAAAAGTAAACTAAGAAAAAGAATATTTGTATCTTATACATCTTTTTTCCTTTTTGATATATCCCTTGTCAATTCAGATATTGCATTTCTAAGCATTTTAGGTATTAGATAATTTAAAAAAATTACATAGAACCTATTCCCAATAAATCAAAATATATAAATTAACATTCTAAGGGAAACCTAACTAACAGCCCAACTATAGGCTTGGGATACATTTATAACATTCCCAGCATCCTACAAACAAATGTCTGGACTAATTTCAAATTTCTAGATCAGGTTGTACATACTATTCTTATTTTATTCATATCTTGAAACCATTAACCTTTCATTCCTAGAAAGTAATCTGTATCTAATTCATAAAATATAAACTTAGAAATCTACATTACACCAGTATGCAATATTTGAAATTCACTCCTGCAAAAGAATTTCCACCTCTTGAAAAAAAACTTTTAAGCATATAATTTCCAAAAGAGTTTCCAACATATAAAAATAGTTTAGGGGATTGAATTCCCAAAACCATTTAAAAATCATATATTTTTTTATTCCACACATCTATTTCAGTTTTATTAAACATTTGAATGATTCCTTTCCAAAAATATTTAGAACCAACTTTTCACAATTTTCAAAACATTCAAATTCAAAAATCACTCAGTAAATAATGTCCCCACTCAAATATTTAACCTTAAAGACTTACTGCTTTGAAGCAGGGTCTTTAACCCAAAACATTCAAAAAATCAATTATTAAACCAAACTATAAGAATTTCAAAAGGATTTCTAAGTCCTAAAAAGAAGCAAAATAATTTTCCAATTTCAAAAGCTATTCACAACAAAGATTTATTCATTTAAAAATTCGCCTTTTTAATTCAAACATTCAAAAACATCTTCTGTAATGTTAAATAATGAGAGGTGGAGTAGACAAGGTAAATTCCTATACCAACATTTCTCTATCCCATCATTTCTCTCATATATTATATCTAACGAGATTACCTATCTTATCTTATAAGCTTCTAACGCTACCCCTATCCAAATCTTTCAATATTACCTTTGTTAGTATTTTTCCTTCTTAAATGGATTCTACATCATTTTAGCCAAATTCCATTTTCATTTTTATAAAGAAGGATATTTTTTTTAAAGAACTTTCAAATTTATGAAATAAGAAAAATCATCAAGTTTAACCTACGCTCTATTTTACATTATTTCAAAAGAAAAATCCCTTTATCGAAAAAAACGTTAAATTGAAAACTTTTGACCTAAGTAAAATTTTAACTAAGGGTTTTAAAAATGAAAACCATTTTTACCTAAAACTTTTTTCATAACTTTTGACCCCATAACTTCTTTTTAAGTTATGATTTTCCAAATTTTCTTACTATTTCAAAATAACAACTTCTTAATAAAACTTTTGAATAATCCATTCAAAACATTTCAAAGAAGTTTCCAAAGAAATTTTTTATCAAATTATTTCACATAAGGTTGGATTTTAGAAATTAACGTTAGTTTTCTTCCTTATCGAATTTTTTTTCTTCTTTCATCCCTTACTTCCAGATGTTAACAACTACACTAACTCATAGTATTTAATTACTACCTAACATGCTTGTTTACTAATTCTATAAATGTTGATTGACTGTAATAGATGATTATTATTCTTACCGGATAATTTCTAAAGACGTCTATCTATTCATCCAACTTTTCCTATTAAAACTTCTTTATCTCTACATAATTACCCTAATAATCTCTTTAATTAGTCCAATTATATCGTTATTAAATTACTATAGCTCCCTATTTTTGCCCATTTATTGTCCTACTAATTTTAGAGTTACAATCTTTTTCATCTACATTCCTATGAAATGACCTTCGTCTCATATTGCTTACTCCATTTATTTTTTCTAACCCATAGTCACCTCATCCATCCTTTCGAAGTATGGTCACGACTACTTCTATAGTCGTGTTTTATATAGTAAATTCAAATTAAGTGTGTGTATATATAGTAGTTTTATGAAAAATACTTCCAAAAACAATAAGTACACTACTCATACATATACATATCCCCACTGATCGGTTAACTTGGCTCTGATACAAAATGTAACAACCTAGATCAAAATAAACCTAATTTTAGACCCAACCGCGCCCGTCGAACCTTAGGCCATCTTAAGGAGAATTATTAAGTTGATAAAATTGAAATAATACACAGTACGTAGATCTATCTACCTGTACTTTTAGAATCTCACAACGGAATGGATAAAATATAATATCAGAGACAAGTACCCATTTCATAAAAGAAAACCATTTCAGAAATGACAAGCACCTTTGTCCAAGTGGTTAATTGATTCGTCTTTGGTGCAGGATGTCACAAGTTCGAAACTTGCTTTCGAACGTTTATTTGACACGGGATATGTTGTCCCAATGATTTGTTGTATATAAAGTACCAGTTCAAAAAAAAACCATTTCAGAAATATAACATAATATATATTACAGCATATCTACATAAAGCCTCCATATTACAGTATTCCAAAATAACATAACTGTTTGAACTGGGTAAAATAAAATGTTTGAAAAAGCTTAAGTTAAAAATTAATTGCCACAAGTCTTTATCTCTGTCTTCATCTTTTAAATTAGCATTGTCTCTTATAACCTATATGTTGTAATGAGGAGTGGGTCACAACAATAAATGTCTGGTGAAACTAAAATCTCAAGTTTTACCATAATCATACTTCGGTATTATATTTTAGATAACAAATATGCCTTACATATTTAAAGCTATACCATACTAATAACTTTAACCTTAAGCCTCAAGGTCTTTCCAATCCAATTCCAAAACTTCAATGCAACTAACATCAGCGATGCAAGAGAAAGCACCCAAACAAATAAATACCCTTTATTGGAGATTAGGTTGACTCTAACCATTTAATACCTATAGAATAAAAAGGTACCTGTGACTTAATTAATAACCTATTTTCAAATTCTAACCCAACTATCATTAACGATGCGAGAGTGAGAATCTCCATACCATTTAATACCTTCTTAGGAAGATTCTGACCATTTAAGACCTATAAAATAGGCTTGTTCCCGTCATTTAAGACCTAACCCAAGGTGGGTTCCTCCTGGTTTTCAATACCCGACATCATAAAATCCAATCAAGCGACTTAATACTTCTCCTAAGAAAGAGGTAAACTCTACCATGACTACTTAATATCTTTTACCTGAAGCAGACACCTCCTAAAGATTTCACCTACCGTACCAAAAGCATAACTTATGACCCATAAACCAATCATCACATCTCAGATTAATCCAGCTAGTTGTGGGCAATGGTAGTCAAATTAACTAGGAAGATTTATCCTATATAATTGGGACTAATCCGGCTACTACTGGGGTTATTTATTATAGGCGATGTCATACATTAGTCCACAAAGCCACATCCATGTTAGGTAGATTTAACTAGGTAGACTTCCCTGTAACTTTGGACTAACCTCGCATCCCTATAACATAGTCATGAGATTCAAATGAAATCTTTCTAATCACATGCAAAGAAAACATTTATTAATTTATTTGTCAAACTTATACATCCCAAACTATAAACAAAAGAATAGCTAATATACTTAGCCAATAACTTGACTTATAAACAAAAAGGAATAATGCCAAACTTATTTCATATTAATAAATTAACTCCTCTATTCAAGAAATAAACTTTACAATTTAAACCTTTTATATTCTACCTAACTTTTGCAATTACCATCTTGGAGTGTAAAAGGGATTTAGACTTATTTGAATTTACAGAAATAGGCGGTGCAAACTGTAAATAATCAAAAATCATATTTTGCACACCATTTCTAACTTTATTTATTTTTATAATCGTTTAACATTAAAAGAGAAATCAAAATAAATTAAGTGGGATAGATTGTAAATTGTTTAAATCCTAACACAGATCTGATTCTAAATACAAAATAATTGAAAATCCACATATTCAAAGATTGACATTTATTTAAAGAAGTTCTAAGGGTTTTAGATGTTATGTTTTTGTTTACCAAACTTTTCCAAGGCATATATCAAATACAAATAAATACTATTCAATTACCAAAATTTGAAACACTTGATGGTTCCATCACGGAGAATTTCCTACTTCCTAACTGGGTTAGATTCCACCATGCCTAATTCCCGTTCAGATCTCCCTCTTTTGGAATATACAAAAAGTGAATTGTATACAAAAATTTAATTTAGAACCAGAAACTAGAGTGGTATGGAATTAAAAATCAAAGAATTAAACATCTAAACCTTTCACTTGAAAACCTTAACTAATTATTGAATCCAAAGACAAAGAAGAAGATGGCATCTTATTCATACCCTTTTTAGTTCCCTGTTAAATCTTTCCATTTTTGAATGTACAACAAATAAATTATATATATATATATATTGGATCCCATAAATCAGAAGATAGAGAGGAGAAGGATTGAGAATTTAATTTAAATTTGGAATTAGAGATTAGAATTACTTACCAGAAAGTTTATTGCTTTTAAAAACATAAAGGGAGAGATTTTGATAGAGCTTCACCAATGTTACCAAAAATTTATGAAGAAAAAGAAGGGTCTGTTTATAGAGGTGAGAAGGAATCAGAATCATCGGATTTAAATAATTAACTCCAGACCGTTTAAAATGACCAAAACCTTACCCGCCACTCATTTAGTGGTCAACGACTAGACCCTTACTAGTCGATCATTAGCGGTCGACAGGTCCAAGTGCATGATCAACCGTTCCATTATACTTTGGGCACTTTTTTTCTGCGTATTAGATTTTTGGTTACTTAACATTTATTACTTAATTATTACTCAATTTCATTCTTAGGTTATACACATTACTTTAATGTGTTACTAAATGTAAAGTATCCCTTAACATTTAAATTTACAAAATCAAATATTTAAATTTTCAAATTTAAACTCGTTTGAATTATTCTAAATTTGAAAACTTCAAAAGTCCATAACTTTTTCTTTTGAACTCTGACTTTAACATTTATGTATGGAAATTGATCAAAAATTGCCATGGACGCAATGGTGCAACATTCGTGACCATTTTAACATTTATAGAATTTTCATTTTTTTTGACCTTATTTTAACTATTTAATTCCTTATTAAACTATTATGGGATGTTACACATAAGTCCAAATTTATCACATTGTAGCATTTGATGCATGACTTGTCATACCTTGAGTTTGAATTTCTTCACCCATGAACTCTTATTGAGCTTTCTCTTCTTTGATTATTATTGTTCTTATTATCGGGTTACCATCCTTCCATGTCTATACCCACGACCTCACCCTTGTTCTTGACCACAACATCGTCTTTGTTGGCTTTGATTGCTTTCTTCCTTCTTTTAATCAATCCATATCTTAAGTAATTGCTCCATGATCTCTTCCTTCTTCCTTTTATTTTCTTTATAAGCTTGCATTGAGCCTAGAAGTTCCTTCATTTCCATCGCCTCTAAATCTTTTGTCACTTCAATGAGGGCGACAATATGTTTGAACTTTAGATTTAATGTTTTTAGAATCTTATCCATGATTATTACATCATCTAACTTCTCGTTGTTTCTTTTTAGGTTTTTAGTAACCGTTCAAACTCTTATGAAGTGACTAAAGACATGTTCACCTTCTTTCATATGCAAAGCTTCAGACTCTTATCATAAAGTTTGAGGACGTACCTTCTTGACTTGATTGACTCTTTTATAAGATATTCAAAGCTTCTTCCACGCTACTTTAGCCGACTTTACTTTCAAAACCTTCTCAAATGTATCTTTATCTTACCCTTGATAGATTAGATAGACAGTCTTCTTGACCTCTTCCTTGAGTCTACAATCCCTTCAAGTTTGAGATAGATAGCCTTCATTCCCTTGTTCGATGTAGCCTTTCTCAACTATCTCCCACACATCTTTTTCCCCAAAGACGGCCATCATTTTTAAGCTCCAATTTCATAGTTGTTCTTGGTGAGCATTGTGATTTGGAAGCAAACACGACTACCTGTCATCTTTTTAGGAGGAACTTCAAATTCTGATAACGTACTATTGAATACTTTAGAAGAAAGATGGAGAATATTTGGATAGAAGAGACTTTTATTATTAAAATAAATTTATTTTTTGTTTTTGCTTGATATAAACACAAATACATCGTTTCTATTTATACTAGTGGCATCATCCAAAAGATGGTTAGGATTTTGCCATCACAACTTCAATCTAAGGGTTATAATTAGCTTTCTAGAGTTTTCCCCACATCTCCAAACTTATCTTTGTCTTCTACACAAGTCAACGGAGTTAACTAGAAATAGCTTTGTAGATAAGACTTCTCTAGGACATGTTTCTAGGAATTAAGATAGTTACATCAAACAATTAAGTAAAAAACAAAGATCCAAAATTAAGTTAATATTTCATCAAAAGTAAGGACATTATCATCAATTTCGCCACTAAAACTACTGTTGGAACAGAAACAGTTCCAGCATTAACATTACCAAAAGCGAAGATAGTAGCAGCCCCTTCAACATTGGTGAACTGAAAGTGAATATGTACTTTTGGAAAGGAGATATATCCCCTACTTGTAATGACCATATGTATAACTTAATAGTTATATCGATACATCCAATTTCAAGTGAACCATAAGTTAAAAATAGTAATTCGAATGCACGATGATGACTGTGAGGTAGGTTGACTAAGTTAGCAGATATATGATACCTTTTGACCATATAAAGTTGGAAATTCAAGTATTGCTTCTTCAGTAACAACAAGTATATTTGGAGGCAGGGATGTAATTAATGGACGCGTTATGGTAAATGTGAATAAGTTACCATTAACCAAGGTTATGTTTTGGGGTAATAAAAAGTCTGAAAGGATATCAGTGCTAGCAACACCATTTGTCATAGCGAACACAAAAGTAAAGCAAAATGGAGAAAGGTTAAAGCCATGTCCAGTTATTAAACACTAGGGACTAAATTTGTATTGAGTCACAAATCATTGAAATGCTAAATCACATTCTTATACATATATATACACCATTGTGGCATTAATTTCTTTTAATATAGAGGAATAGTGGCTGAAGGAGTTACTAATGACCAATAGAAATAACAATCAATATATTCTATATAATTTAGCTTCAAGGATAAATATATTCTTCATTTATTAGCTAGGCATCAAGGTCAACATCAAAAGATAATATTAAGAATGTGCTTTATGCTTCATTGGTTTCATACATTAATATTTAATATATCAGTATTTATCTGCATGCTTTTATTTTTTATTTTTTTTGGATGTCAAGATTAATGTATTTTAAGTTTAAGAAAGTGGATTTGCACCCAAATTCCTATAATATGAAAAGAAATATATTATAATTTTGTTGAAGGTGATTGGGGTTTCCATAATTTAATTCTAAAAACTAGATTTGCCTATAAAATTTAATAGTATTCTAGAATGAATAATGCATGGATACTGTTTATGAATTGAAAATATTATTTCAGGTTCAAATGGTAGTTAAATGATGTTAGTTTATGAAATTTAGTCCAATTCATAATCATTGACAACTTTGGATATTAAGTTTCTATAACACCCCATAAATTGAACATGATTAACTAAAATGAAATTAAATAAAAAATTGTTAAAGCAAAAAATGGAATTTCCAAAAATAGAAAAATTTAGCTACAAAATTTGCACCGTTTCGTTCATAGCGATTCTCTAATCAACTTTCAATATAAAATTTTCTGATCAGAGTTCAAACGAAAAGTTATTAATGTTTGAAGATTTTGAATCGGAAACAATTGGATATGAAACTGAGGAAATAAATATAATTGATCGACATTAACTACAATTAACCTTTACTTAATGTTGAAGAATTTTTTTATTTAATCAAAGTAATTAGATAAAGGAAAAATGGTATGAAATAACTTAAATGGGGACACATGAGAACATTAAACAAAATAACACAATAGATCGACCCTTAATTGGGACCAGTCGACCGGTGGTGAGTAGACGAGGTATATTGAACTTAGGTTGAAAGGCCCATATTTAACATAATTAAATCTAACGGATGGCGTTGATTCGAACCCGTGTAAGTATAGGCCTAGCCCCTCAATACTCTCCTTATAATCTCTAAAGTAATGGCAAAGCTTTGCCATTTTCACTTCTCCTCAAATTCTAAAATATATATAAACTACAGTTTGTATGTATATGTAAGTGGATAATAATAGAGGATAATGGGGAAGAAGAATAGGATTGGATAGAATCGCCAAAGCTAAGATAAATTTTTAAATCCAAATCTAAATAATATTCAATTCTCTTCTCAGACCTAAATTTCTAACGAATATGTATATTATTTCAGAACATATATCAGTAAGAAGAATAGGGAGTCAAACAACAATAATAGAGTTTAGATTTGGAGATTTGGATGCTTAAAGGTGGGTAGGGAAAAATAATTTTATGTAATATTAGATTTATAATCATTGTAAATTTGTTCCTTGTATGCCTGAATGTAATTACTTTGGAGTTGAAGGATTAAACAAATTCATGTAACGAATTTGAAAACCATGCCTACATATTCTGTAAATTGTTAATTTGAATTAAATATTGCATATACTTGAATCTAGAAAGTAAGGGTTAAAGTAGTCCTTAAATTATTGAGATTATATAGTAACTCCCGGTTTGTTAGTTAAGTGATATATGTTAGTGAACATAAATTAAAAGTTATTATAAATTGAAATGGTATTTATGTAATATTTTAATTCATTGGAATGAAGTGCGTTGCAATGCAAAGTTCTATAAACTATCTAGTGTTATAAAAATGAATAAAAGTGCATCGTTTGATATAACAAGGAATATCTAAAAGAAAGAGATGTATAAAATATGGATGTTTACACTATTTCGTACCGTCTATTTCAATAATAAAAGAAAACATAATTTCTTGTAATTCTGAATGTAACACAAGTCCTCATTTCTATAAGTTATGGAAATTTATAGTGTTAACGTTTCCTTGTAGAGGATGTAATTTAGCACATTAAAATACAAAAGTTCCTAAATATAAACCAAAGTATTGTGGTGGAGATAATAACAATAATTCAATTACAAATCTAGCATATGCGATAAGTTTGAAAGTAAACAATAAGCAAAGAAGTAGATGTAAAGAAATGCAATGTGTAAGTAAGAAGATTTTATTAATCAAAGAAAGAAAGTAATAGTTGAAAGAACAATAGAATACACTTAATAGTACCAAGTAGAAGTTAAGAAGTAAAAGATAATTAATCTATTAAATTAAAAGTAAGTAGTAAATGACACTAAAGTTGCATTAATGAAACAAAAAGTAGGTTGTGTAAATGTAACTAAACACAACAACTGATTACAAGAGGTGTTGTAAGTAAATATATTTATATAACCTCAAATATGCGTTTATGATGGGTGTGAATTATTGGATCTAGCAAATAACTTAGAATAGATAAAATGACAAACTCATTAATGTGGTTGGGATGCGAGGTCATTAATGTTGCACAATAGAAGTCTATCCACCAAAAGCGACAACCAGCGGTTGTATATAAATTGTACTTGTGTGAGACATCTCCAACTATAGGACTCATGTAATTGTATGTTTACGCGTAGGTAAAGGGAATATACGAAAGTAGGATGGTTCACTTATATTAGAGTGTCAAAGGACAAGTAGAGTCTCCTTCAATCTTTTGGATGATACGTGTTGACTAACCAAATGGATATTTCCTAAATTGCATTTCGCAATCTGAATAGGATGATGAGCGTACGCTCGACGCTATGATAGTGAGATTGGTATCCTGAGCGGTCTGCGAAGAAAAGGTTATTGCCTAAATGGGTGTGATAACCCGTATTTTGGAAGTATCTGTAATTGGTAATTAATTGGGCTAATTAATAGAAATACTGAATTATAGATTGAACAAATGAATCTAATAATAAATATTTATATCTGGATAAATATTTATTTGATCATATCTTAATATAATCACTTAAATTTGACAAATTATTCTTTTAAAAAAATAATGATTGTTTATATATATAGATTAAAATAGATTTTAAATAGATTATTATTTACAAATTGATGTTTGTGTTTGTTTAAATATTTACATATATATATATATATATATATATATATATATATATATGAGTTGATTTTTATATTGGATTTTTAAATTGAATTTGGGTTTAAACTTGAAATTACAAACTCTAAATTTTAATACCTATATATTGTACAAGTTGTATATGTATAAAGATATTGAAGATAAGAATATGAAAATATAAAATTATGCATATTTAAAGAAAAGTTCATAAACATAAATACATATAAAACATATGAGGTATTTGAATATAAGTTTGAACACTTGTAAAATATCTCATTATTGCATATTAACACTTGTAAGAAAATAATTATTTACATTGACAAATGTAAGCTTAGTTTTACAAGTGGCATTTTTAGGTAACATGTAATAAAAAGAAAAAGAAAATTAGACTATTTTCTTCATGTTGCAAATCTAAAAACAATCATAAACCAAAGAAAACAGAAAATACAAAACACATCCTCACAATGAAATCACAAACCAAATCAATTCAACTCAAACAAAGTCAAAACTTGTAAACAAAATAAAATCAAAGCAAAAATCAGGTTCAGATTCATTTCAAACCTGGAAAACCAAAGTAACAGAATCATTTCCAGTTTCAAGAGCTTTCAAATTTTCAACCTGATCAAGTTAAATAAGAAAAAATGCAGTTTCAATTCCAGATCATTTCATAAGGTATTCAAACTTGGATTCTTAAAATAAGCAAAACAAAGATAAAATATAGCTTTCAATTTCAAAAGCCTGAAAGCGGGTCAGGATCATGCTTTCGACTTCAAGATCAAAACAGATCCAGATCAAAACAATTCCAGGATCCGTTCAATTTATAAGGTGAGTAAAATTTGGAAATCTGATATGTTTTCAAACCTAGCATGTGATGATCCTATAAGTAGTGATCTAAATTACATTGTTCATGTTGTTTAAAAGTTATTTTAAGTGTATATATATAGATATATATATCTGTGTGTGCGTGTGTGTTAATAATTATACAGGACTGAAACATGAAATGTAAACCTCTGTTCAAACTGAAACAATGATTAAACCAAAGTTTTAAAAGTTTAAAACCAATACTTGTGGTAAGCGTTGAAGTAAGTTGTGATGTATGTTTGGATATATGTTGCATGTTTGTTTTAGCAGAATGGATGTATATATCTATACATAGAAAATTGTGTGTATGTCTGAAACACCTGAACATATTCCCTGTTCTTCATCAACAGACTTCCAATGAAAAAAAAATCAAATCTGCAACCTTTCCTAATTATTTCTAGGCTTAAATATACAAATGAAATTTGTTTATAACAACAGGGTTTGAATATAAAAATTATTTCCAGATTTTATTAAAGGGTAATCTTATTATTTAAGAAGGAAGAACAGTTAATTTAAAATCATATCAAATTCTCGATCATGATAGTTGTTAGATTCAGGAGTATAATTTGACTTGTCGTCGACTAGGATTTTAAAAGCAAAATTCAAGATTTTTAGTTCACTAAATCATGTGAAATTATGGGATGAACGGAATTAACATTTTTGCCAATTCTCGGTGATCGATGACGATCATTGGGTCGGGATCACCACTGAGGGTAGCCTGGAGGATATAGATTTAAGGAAAAATGTTTAAAAAAAATTCTGATGTTCGAAGCAGTGTAATTTCGTCGAACTAGGGTTCGACTTGCAGTTTGGGTTGGCTGGGTTTTGATGATTGCCGCGACATCGACGAGATATTTCAAGAGATCGCGATGGGGGGATCATGGCTGGAGGTCGAGGAGGAGCTTCGGTGTAGTCGACGTGAACTCTGGTGGTAGGATCGTCGGTGGCGAGAGGATTTTGTTGATCTAAAATAGTTCTAGTTTCAATAGAGTGTCTTGTTTTCGGTCTATGGTTGAATTCGCCGAATTGGATGGTCAGGTGGGTCATGGAGATGGTCATCGACTTGATGAAGTTAGCGGCATCGATCGGTGGTGGTCGGAGTGGATGTTCACGTGCACATGCTTGGTTGTGTTGCTATTGTTAGCTGTGGGTTTGAGTTTGGGGAAGATAGGGGCGACTCGGTGTCGTGCTCGTGTATTTTGATGTGTGACTCGAAGTAGGTGAGTTTGGATGCCTTGAGACTGGCTCGAGTTTTTAGTGGGTTTGACTCGGGTTTTGGCCTGAGGGGATTCCCTGTTTTAATCTTAAGCAAAATTTTGTAAAGAAATCAAGTTTTAAAATTTTTAAACAAGGTAAATAGAGTTTTTTAGTTATGGGCATTTTATAATAGGAACAGTCTGTTTCAAAGTAAAGGAAATCTAGTTTAAAGGTAAAGGTATGTTCAACAAATTTTTTTCAAGTTAAATATTATTCAAGGTTCTAAAGTAAAGTATTTAAATCAAGTTTAAGTTAATAAATGATTTGATTTCAAAGGAATGCAATTGAGTTATGTGATTTGTTTAACTTAAACTTGTTAAGTTAAATTCTGTAGTTATTTTAAATCTTAATTTAGAAATGTAATTAAATGTTGATTAAAAGAATAAAATGATTTTAAATCATATGTTAATGATAATTTAGCAAGCTAATAAGATAAATATGTTATCTTAAAATTTATTAGGGATTAATTTATAAATAATTAAAGATAAATTAGCAAATAAATAAGGATTAATTAACTAGTAACTAAGAGTTAATTAATTAAGTTTTATTAATTGATAATTTAAGGTTTATTAATTAATAATTAAGGGATAATTAATTACAAATGAGGCTAATTAAGGTTAACTAATGAAAGTGATTAATTTAATAATTACTTCTTGAATACAGTTAATTATAAGAATGATTAATTACTAGAAGTGATTAAGGATCATTAACAAATGTCATTAAGTAATTAAAGATTAATTAATGTGAATGGTTAAGAATAACTAATCTATGAGATTTACTAAAGATTAATTACTTAATGCAATTAAATAATTAATCAAGGAGGATTAATTAAGATGGATGGTTATTGTATGATAAATTAATTGGTTTGTAATTAATTAATAAGCAGGATTTAAAAGTAATTAAAGTAATTGATTTAATTCAATTGTGGTTAATTAAATTAATTAGTGATGGTATGGTTGATTAATCTTGCTTATGAATGATTGGACGATATTGTGTGCCATAGATTAGTTGATATCTCTGGTATGTGATGTGTGATGCTATGTTGTATAATATATTGTGTTAAAATAGTGACATCCAGTATTTAAAGTTTGAATTGTATTTCATTTGAATAACTTAGATTAAGATGACATGGGATTCGAAGAGACTAGATTCGGGTATTTGTAAATACCCGAAACCACTTCGATTAGAAATTTGCAATAATTCTTTATATGTGATATCAATAGGCTTGAATGGAATAATGTGGACCCTTGAAACTAAGTAAAGATACTTAGGGATTGATTTGTGAAATTGGTATTGACTATAATAGGTAATGAACTCGTAGTGAAGTACGAGTTACCCGGGTTTCCTTTTAAATTTAAACCTAGTATTTCAAATTATATGGGTTTACTTACGCTGGTTTCTAGCCTGCCCGGGGTGTTACTTTGATGTAATGCTCGGGTCAGACCGAGTATTATAGATTTTCAGGTTAGGACGTTCTGAAGCTCGGGAGGCGAGCTGGATGGCAGGAACGTATGGAGTGTTTCCGTTGTGATATATTTCTATTTATCTAAGACATGTTGATTTGTATATGTCTAGTGTTTGTGTATGTGTGTAACTCTGATGTATTAAAAAGTGACAGATACAGTATTCTTTTGTAAACTGTTATTATTTGATATTATATTTTATCCGCTGCAAATGTGGGAATCTGTGTTTTGTTCTATTTCTTCTTCTCTCTTTTCTTCTTTTTCCCTAACTATCTGGAATTTTCGAGATCGAAAATTACGGGTCGTTACAATGGGTTACACCTCTTACTAGTGTAGACCACATTTAGGACATGCACTGCATTACATTTGTTTGTTAGTCTAATTGTTGTTAGGAGGCAAGGCAAGATAACCCTTTAATGAAGGTCTTTTAAATGAATTGAAATAATTGTAATGTTGTTATTAGACACTACGGTAGTTCCATGGTATCAACGGCAGTGAGGACGTGATACTGCATTAACGATGGAGCTTGATGAGTGCTAAGTTACGCATACTAGCAGGGAAAGTATCCTAGTACAAGAACGGAACATGGTACTTATACACATTTACATACATATATACACATACATACATACATACATATATATATATATTTGTGTTTATGTGTGTATATACCTTAAGTAGTTACAGTGTATCAGACACGTATGTAAAGTCGAGATGACTAAGTAAAATAATAGACATAATATGTAACGTAAGGCAATCGACATAAACTAGTGTTATGTTTAAGGCATGTAATTTACCTTTCACTAAAACGTTGTTATGGCCTTTACTTCTCATTACAACCCAAAGGATAGTTTTAGAGGGACATGTACTGGTATAAAGCAATGGAAGGACAAATTTCTTTATGCATGTTTGGCATGGACAAGGGCACAAGTGACAAAAGGTGGCAACCTTGGTCGGCGATCATATGTTTTATTATAATTTACTATTCCACTATGACTTTTGTCGATGGTTCATAATATGCTTCCGTTGTTTACAAGATACCAACACCAATGATCCATACTTTGGTTGACTTGAATTTTTGATTTAGCGAAAATTGAGGCCCATGGAGTGTAAGTTATTACATTCGGTGTCAAAGCATAGGTTAATCGTTCATAGGAATTAGAGTATGTTTAGTGAAAATATTTATATTTTTACTATAATTATATATATTATATGCCAAACTTAACAAATTTATACTACAAAAGTAGTTGTAACCATATTCTGAAAAGATGGATAGCGCGACTGAGTTGAAATAATAGATGAAGTTGAAGATATACACCTATCTCGATTACCCCATGGGAAATAGGTCATATTTGAAGGCGTTAACGTAAGAAGAGAACGAATGCAACATATGAAAGGGTCCTTAACGCTGGATAGTACTAGACATCCTTGTAGAGCATATATTGTCATGTGGTACTAGATCCCCACAGGATAGGCAATTGATGATGTATACAGATAAAGGGAAAGTAAGAATCTATATATTGTAAATATTCAGAATAAGAATTAAATAAGTTCTCGAAAGAAGGTGTGTAGAAATCACTCCACGATGATAATCGGATTTTTAATATATTCTAATAAAAGAAAAGTCAGAAAGTAAGTGAAAAAGAAGAAAAGTTAAAAAGTAGAGACAAGTAAAACCCACTCTGAGTCCGACACCTTATAAAAGAATTTAATCAAATATTTGAAAAACGAAAGGTTTGAGAAAGTATATAAATAGTATATTTGAAACAATTTTTCAAGGGATTTATTAAAAATAAAATACCCTATTTTTGAAAAGTGAGTAAATATTAAATTTTTAGAATAATAAAACATCATTATTATATTTAAATAACTATTTCTAGTACAAAATTTAAAATTTACTTAGATCGAAAATTTCAATTAAAATAAGTTTTAATAAAGAGCTATTTCTTTGAAGTAAAAAGAAATTAAAGCGCACGTATAACTCGTTGATTTTTCTTATATGAAAATCTCAAGTTATGAAATTCTTTTTAGAGGTGGATAATAGGAAGTTGTACTGGTTTATAAATGGGATAAAATGAATGAAAATGAGATAAGAAATAAAAAATAAAGCAGTAGGCGAACGCACTGTTATGGTTCAACAAAGAAGACGGTCGACTTAGAGAAAATCTATATATGAATAAGCAATTTAAAAAAGAGTAGTTTAGGTAAAAGAAAGTTAAATAAAAGTAACATTATAAAATATAAATAGAAACTGTTTGAACCAAAAATGGCACAAACACCTAGAAGTTAAAGTGAAGAACAAAAAGTGAAAAATTAAAATGAGAATGTGTAAGAAAGAACACACAACAATTTTTAGTGGTTTGGAAAATCAAGGCCTACGACCACTTTATAGTTTTATTTCTTATATTCTGACTTAGAGGCAGAAGTTCTTAGGGGTCGGTACAACTCTGATACTTAGTTTTCAGAATTACAAGAATATAGAGTAGAGTAGAGCCAGAGCCAAGAGTTCCTGAAAAATGAGCCCTGCCTTCCTATTTATAAAGGTGCAAGGCTAAACCCCGTACAAAATATATTCATGTCATTCTCCACGCTTTAGACCAATTCTTCCAAGAAAATTGTTGCACCACATCAGTAGTATGGGTTGGTACAACTCCTAGGTTAGGGTTCGGCATCGACCCATAAGATAGCCAATATGGTTGCCTTCAACTCTTCACCTTGGCTCGTCTTGTGGTTAGCTACATCATTCCATAGTTGTTTGCGTCGATATTAGCTTGTTTCTAAGTCTAAATGACGGAGTCGTGGAAGAACAAAACCGATAATTCAGATGTTCATGGAGATCGATAGAGAATTGCATTGAAAATGCGAAACAACACTAGGGATGGGCTTCTAACATCAAGTAGGGCACGTAGGCAGAAGATGGGACCCAGATGCGGAAGAAATGGGGATTGGTACCAACCCTTGTAGCAACCGACCCATAACTTGGGTGGATCCATATTTCTTTGGCCTAGGGTTGTTTTACTTGAGTCGGTTTGCATTTGCCCCTATCTTCATTGACTTGGAGTCCAACCTAAGAAATTTGAGTGTTTGCTTGAAGCTCGACCTGAAGATTTTATGAGATTTTTGTGCTCTGAATTTCCTTCACTTGCATGGAGTCAGACTTGAAACTTTTGCACATACGATGAGACTTTTATATGTCCACCCTGAGTTTTCATAGATCGATACCAACCCCTCTATGGGTCGGTACCAAACCAACTTCGGGTCATGCTTGGGATTTCTGCAAGGATTATTTCAAGTCGTGCTTGGAGTTTTTCCCAAGGTCGTCCTGCTTCAAAACTGATTTGAGGATTTTGCTGGTTCGTTTCGGGTCGGCACTTCCAAAAACTTGAACTTCCAAATTTTCAACTTTTTCACTCATTTTTTGATATTTCTTTTTGTTGCCTTTTTACGATATTCCTTGGGTCATTTCTCTTTGTTCGCTCATCTGGTTCGATTGTGTAGGTCTATTTGAAGATTAAGGTGTGATATCCCGGAAATTTGGCAATATAAATTTAATAATATGTGTTTAAAAATTAATTTGATTAGATAAATTTTGATAATAAAATTTGAGTTGATCTAATAATCATCTTTTAATAAATATTTAAATTGGTAGATTTTATCATTTTAAAGCTAATAAACTGTTTTCTGTTTATAATATATATAATTGTATATATTGTAATGGATAAACTTTGATTTAAAACTTAGTAAATGAATCAATTTTTAATTTTTAATTTATATTTGGTAAGTTGGAAATTTGATTTAAACTTAACATTTAACTTTTCAAAGACAATTCAATAAATAATTATATGGTTTATATTAAAGGAAAATCTTATTTGTTTAAATTTATATTTTAATCAACTTAAATATGAATTTGAATTAGATTAACATAAAAGCTTAGTTGTAATTTCTTTTTAAATTATTTCTTGAATTTATATGTAAGAATTTAAAATACAATTTACAAATAATTTTAATTTATTATGTAATAGAAGTAATTTATAAATTATTTAGAATTGTTTAATTTTTTATTTTCAAATGATAATGATAATACTTAGTTCTTATGATCATAAATGGATTTTTATAGAGAAAGGATTTGTTGTCTTTGAATTTAATAAGAGTTATATATGCATATATATCTAACTTGATTTTTAAATTAGAGTTTTAATTTAATTTAAGTTTGAATTTCATGTTGTGAAATTTAAAAGAATAAATACTTAAAAATATATGAATAAGCTTATATTTACAATTTGATTGTTTTCATTTCTTTTTAATTTAAAAAGAGATAAGTTCATTTATATATACATAAGGAATAATATAAGTTAAAGTATTTATAAACAATTTTAAATTAAATATAATTCTCGAAATATAAGTGTAAGTTTCTTAAGATACTTAAATGACACATGTTAAGCCATAAAATAAGCAAGTGACAAATGTTTAAAATTTGAACAAGTGTCTTATTTAATTTTCTTTTCCCTTTATTTTAATTAAATAAAAAAAATTGTTTATATAAACATCTCTTCTTTACCTCATTTTCTTTTCCTTATTCCTCTTTATAACTTAAGAGAAAATTTCAGTTGAAAGATCTATAATCAAAAACTTGAACCAAGTTCCAAAATCTGCATTTTTCTTCAAAATGAAATTTGAAATTCCCTCAAAGAACCCACCTGCACCAATTGCTCCTCAATCTGAAATTTCCATTTTTTGCAACTCAAAGCATAAACATGTAATCCTTCAAATACATTAACCTGTAGCCTCTTAAATCCATGTCTGAAAATCATTAGCACATCCTCAAGCCTGAAAGGAAAATCATGTGTAAACCTGTAGCTTCCCAAGTACATTAACCTGAAATTCATTTCTTCAACTCATTAACCTGTATAATCAAATTTGTTATCACCTCAAAATAAAATCTGCAACCATAAAGCTCAATACAAGCCTGCAGTCTTCATTATGTTTTAAAACAAACCAAGTCTGCATTTTTCTGGAAACAAACGTGCGTGCATCTGGAAGCAAGCATTGTGCAAAATCAAGATGAATGTTTCAAAAGGAAACAAGCTGCAGTTTTAAAAGGAACTCAGGATCAGGTTTTTCCAAAAATAAGTTTGCTCTGCCCCTATAACTTGTGAGTAACAATTTATTTTAAAACTAATTTAAATTAATTTGGTTGCTTGAATAGTTTCATGTAAGGAGTTTGATAAAAATTGTTTGTAGGTATATATGGGTTTGAATGCATGTTGCTGTGATTTTTATTCTTCCCTGTTCTAAATTCTAGAATTTAAGCATTGATTCAAAAATCATGAACTCATAATCTAGTTCAAAATTCTAACAAGATATGTTAGTGTATCCTAATTTAAGGTTTAAGTTTTTATTTAATAAAAATAAAATATGAAGAAACCTGAAATGTCTCTGGAATAGCAGAGTACCATAGAACAAAATTTATATATGCAAGTAAGAATTTAAATTACATAGGATTCATAGATTTAAGATATTAAGTTAATTACATAAATCAAAACTTGAAATTTTAAAACCAAATTCGGAAAATTTAGTTAAATTTGAAAGGGGATTTCTGGATTTAAATGTAAGTTATGTTTTGGTTAAATCTGACAATCTGGGTGATTGGAGTGGCAAATTGTGATTATGGTGATGGAGTAGTGAACTAAGATGTGGAAAAAAATATTGGATAAGGTATTAATGCATTAAGTCAGTAATGATTTAGGGATGGAAGATTATAACCCTAGTTTTCTGTTACCTGAAGAAATTATTTAGGGCGACATCCATAGGTGACCGAGTGGTCTCAAATTTTGGGGAAAGGTAGTTGGGGTATGGAAGGGTCTATGGCCGGCGGTGAAGATTTCCTGGTGATCGGTGGAGAGTGGTTTGGGTGATTCCAGGTTCGACATTTCTTCATGTGTTGAGCTCGTATGCTCGAATTTGATTTTTAGCTTCTGTAATCGAATTGATGGTCGGGAACGTGTTGGAAGGTGATGACTGACATGCGTGGATGGTCGCGAGGTGTAGGTGGTGGTTGTTGCGGCGGTGCAGGTGCACGAATTTATGGCGTGCATTCTGTGTTTTGGGGAAGAAGGATTTCTCGAGTGATGTCCGGGGTGTTGCGTGCTTTTGCTCGAAGCAGAGGTGTGGGTGACTCGAGTATTTGAGATTAGGTCTTGGGTAGTTTGAATGTTACAGGTTTTAGTTTAAACCTGTCATGTTGTAAGTTCTGTAAATGCAAATGAAAGCTACTCGAGTTTTACTCGAGTTTATTTAGCGTTTACTCGAGTGAATCCTTTGAGTTCGGGTTAGATTGCAGTTTAAAAATTTGTCATGTTTCAAATTTTAAAACTGAAAATTTAGATCATTAAGCAAAGATTTAAAATGTGTTTTAAATCTAATTTTGTATTATGGATTCTAGTTTTGATTTGAATCATAGTTGGAAATGACTAAGTTTTAAATCCAAATTTGTTTAAATAAACTTTAAAGGGGTTTATTGTTTAGAAATGTTTTAAGGAAATTTGAATTTAAATGGGGAAATTGAAATATAAAGTAATGTTTAAACAAAGTTTAAATTTGATTCAAATTTGGATTTGAATCTTCGTTTCAAATTAAATTTAAGTTTTATAAATATAAGTGTTTGAAACAAATTTGAGTAATAATATAAAGTTTAAATGGTTTTCAATTTAAAAGGAAATTTGTTTTAACTTTTGTAAAATTTATTTTATAATAAAAGTATTATTTATCATTTAAAGGTTTTAGATTGATTTTTTTAAAAAAAACTTGTTAAAGTTAAATTATAATTTAATAATTTGTATTTCATTTAATTATTAGGGTAATTAAATGAATAATTAATTTATTTAGTAAATTAATGATATGGATAATTACTCAAAGTAATTAAGGGTTTAAGGTTAGTTATTTTTAGAATAATTAACTTGTAATTAAGAATAATTAATTAAATAACGTTTGATTTTGATTAATGATTAATAATTAATTAATCAAGTAATAATGGATTAATTAAGTTTTAATTAACACTTAATTATTTAATTAATTAAGGGTTAATTAGTGAGTTATTAATGATTAATTAATTTGTAATTAATAATGATTAAAATATGTTAATTATTTTAGAAAATAATTAATGAATTGTTAATAGTTAATGAAGGTCATTAACTAAGGATTATTTAACAATTAATCAGTTCAATTAATTTTTAATAATTAATTGGATTAATTAATTTAAGGATAATCATTTGTGTAAATTGTTAAGTATAATTACTCATGGAAGTAATTAAGTAAATTAATTACTTATTATAATTAATTGAGTTTAAATTTGATTAGATTAAGTTAATAAATTCAGTTTAATTAATTTAAAATAATCAATAAATGATTTATGGAGTATAATTACTTAATGTAATTAAATAAAGAGAAGTTACTGAGAGAAGTAATTAATGGGTAATTACTGGATGTAATTAATTAAAGATGATTTGATAATTGAAGTAATTTAAGTATAATTACTTTATGAATTAATCAAGGGATTAATTAGAGATAATTAATTATGGAGTAATTAATTTATTTGGTAAAGTAATTAAGAGTAGTTAATTATTGAATGGAGTTAATCAACGGTGATTAACAATTATGGGTTAAATTAAGATTAATTACTTAATGTAATTAATTTAAATAAGGTAATTAATTTAATTGTAATTAGAGATCATTAATTAATAATTAATGATGTAATTAAGACTGATTAATAAAGATTTGTTAATCAATAATAAGTGATTAAGGTAATTAATTAATATAATTAATTATAGTTAATTAATTTGTGAAGAAATTAAGGTTAACTACTGTATTTGGATTTAGTATAATTAATTTGTGAAATTAATTAAAGGATAATTACTTAAATGTAATTAGGAATAATTAATCAAAGGTGATTAATTAAAGTGATTAATTGGAAGATGATTAATTAATTAATTTGTAATTAATTAGAAGTTATGTAAGAAAGATTTATATTGATGAAGTAATTAATTTAATTCACTTTAAATTAATTAGAGAATGTTGTAATTAATTTAATTCATTTTAAATTAATTATATTTGGCATGGTAAATCATTGCTTATATGGATAGATGATATTGTTTGCCTTGATTGGTTTGAATCTCAGATATGAGATAAATAATGTTGAGTGATATGGATGCATTGGTTGCATTGTGATGATGATTTGGATTATCTTTTGATAATGATAATATAGATTATCTGTTGTGATGATAATGTTGATTACCTATTGTGAATCTATGATTTATATATCTATGTGTAAATAGATAATGAAATTGAATTGTTTTAAACTTTAAAACAACTTGGCCTTAAAAGACATGCTTTGGATTTCGATGAGACAGGGATCGGGTTTCCATATTTGGATATCCGAAAACCACATCGATCCAAATTAACGTTAGGTCGTGAATATAAGTGGAGCAAGTGAAGACTCGAGGTGTAAGGGCTATACGTCAGTATAACTCTGTGGGTGGTTCCGTAATGAGTTTGACGGAATAGTACTTATAGATTCGAGATGGTGATTTAGAGTGCAAGGGTTATCGTCGTTAACTCTGAGGATGATTGCAATACGAGTGTAACGAGATAATGCCTTCGGTTTCGTTCGAACCTGAAACGAACTTGTATGGATTGAATTCTTTCAGAACATCGTCAGGTGGACGATGAGCATTCTAAGTGATGTGTCCTATAAAGGTAATCGTAGCCTCAAGCCTCATCAACCGAGAATGGCTAAAACAGGGGAGGTGCAGCAAGGCTTCGTGGGTAGCTCCCACTGGAGAGCAAGATTTTCCCCTGTCTAGAGGTCCCTTTTTATTCGGCTGTGTGGGCGGTTGGAACGTACGCCCACTGTGGGGTTGTCTTGTTCGGGACTGTCCCGTAAGGGATGGTTCCGGTCTTGTGTTGCAAGGGGTCGGGAGTGATCCTCGTACGTTGATCTAGGCCACATACTGTGACGGGCGGTACCCCAGTAGCCCTGCCATTGTATGGAATCCACAATCCAATAAGTGCCAACGGTTTTGATTGTATTACCCACTTTTGTGGCTAGTAGCTGGAATTTAATAATGTAACAATTTCAGCTATTTCATATTTACTTGAAAACCCTAGACCTATTATAATATCACTGGATTTCCTATCAAATGTTTTGGTTAGCGCAAGGTAACTTTTTTTCCATGTTTATGTGTGGGAAGTCTTACGTGATACCTTTCTTTTCAAAAGGTTTTTGAAAGTTAAGCAACTTTAACCTGTTACTCACACAAGACCCATGTCTGACCCGGAGTTTATTTTTGTTTTTCATAAACTCAGGGGTACTCAAATTTTTACGAGTAGCCAAGGGATTCAGGTTAGCTTTGACGAATATTGGAGGAGCAAATGGAGCAGGAGGCTTCTACGTGTAGATAATAGTTCCGCTGTGTGTTCTCTGTATTGTATCTCTTTGTTGTGATGTATTGAGTTGTATAACTAGACAGGTGTTTATAACTGTCTAGTATGTGATGTAAATTTTGAGTAACTCTGATTAGTGTTGTATGCTATGTAATATTTATGTTATTAATATAATTTATTCGTTCCACTTTTTAGATTCTGATGTGTTGTTTCTTCTTTCTTCTCTTTCTTTTCTCTTTTCTATCCCTTTCTTTCTTATTAACGATGCGACTTCCTGGAGTCTGGAAGTTGGGTCGTTACAGTGGTATCAGAGCATTAGATTGAGTGAATACCTAGGCTCTGGAGTGGTGTCTATCTTGAGAGAGCATATTTGTATTTTTTTATATAATTACTTCTACCTATTTGTTGGGTTACCCATTCGGTCTTCCAATATAAGTTATAAAGGTAGATAAGGTAGTGGGGTGTGTAACACGACTACTACCAATAGTTGGAGTTTGGTGTTTGAGATTGGTAGTGTATCTGTCGAGACTGTAGACCTAATACCGTCTCGAGTGAGTTTTGAAGTGGTGTAAAGACTTCATTGATCTCTGAAGGTAACCTGTAAAGGTTCGGAGTCTATCTTTGAATTGGATGATTAGAGTTTGGATCTGTCGATTTGGCAGAAGAGAATGATGGCATCTTGATACCTTAGGAATTAGTAGCTGTGTGATGAGACGCAGTGACTATAGATGTTTCCGAAGATTTTTCTTTGGAACAAGTTTTAGAAGTATGTTTGTTTCGATGTTGTGGCTGGGTTCAGCAGAATGTTTCTGCCCAGTTGAGGTCCGAGTTACTCGAAGAGCTTTGGATTAGGAAGCCTTTGGCGTCGGTGTCAGTAGTGCAGCTCGGAGTGTTCTGTGTGCTAGCAAGAAGTATTCTGGTTAGCAGTTTTTCTGAAGATGGAGTTCAGAAGCAGCAGAGTGGATCCATTTCTTCAATGGATTGGCTAGTTAAGCATAAGCTGTTCTGATTGGTAAAGAGAAAACAGTTTTCTTTGGATATTGGACGGGTTGATCGCAAAAGTGACTTGCGATAGTTTGAGTGTTCTCTTGAGCTATGAGAAGTTTGTCCGCACCTGGAGGCTGAGTTTTCTTATCGACTGGATTCCAGGAGTGCTATTGGTGGTTTAGTTTAGTAGAAGGATCAGATGGGGCATCTGAGTTTACTTTTATGGATTTGTTGAACCATGTTTTTGAGATGTGTTGTCCAGTTTGTGCTCGAGTTTTTCTTCTACTTCAGATCAGAGTTGTGCAGCGGAAGCAGATGGAAATGCTTTTGTTTTATCTTTTCCGGATAGGAGAAGTAAGTTGGTCTTCGGATGATTGTGGAGTAGAGTTAGTGTTCTTGGTTTGGAATTGATCTTGAGGAGATCATTCTGTTGAGAAGTTTTGGTTCTGTTTGTTTCTAGAGACATCAGCGAAGGTTGAGCTGATCGGGAGAGATGAAGGCAGCCCAGGATCATCAGAAGTGTTTTGTGGATAAGAGACGAAGGAATTTGGATTCCGGAGTCGGAGATTTGATTTTTGAGTAGATTTTCTCTGATTTAAGGAGCTGTAAGATTGGGTAAGACTGGGTAAGTCAGCTCCGAAGTGTTTTGGATCTTTTCTGTGTTCTTGTGAGGATTGGTGTTTGATTTTCAAGATTTAATTGCCAGTTTGGGTAATTGGGATTCGATGAGTTTCATGTATCTCTGAGGGAGTACGTGTATGATTTATCTCTGGTTGTGGAATCAGCAGATTAGGAGGATGTGATTGTTGAGTTAGACTTGTTTATAGTCTGATATCCTGTTTAGTTTTGTAGATCTAGTTGATAGGAGCCCTATAGCTTAATAGTATTGATTGTTTAGATTCTATAGAGCGAATATCCCGAGATTTTTGTATCGGGGAAACTCGTGAAAATTTTATCCAGGTTTTTCTGGATAATTAGATTTGTTTTGTTTGAATTGGTTGCTATGGTTGTTAGCATATGTTCGATAATATATGCTTGTGTTTTAAAATAAAATCTTAGGATAGATTATTAAATTACCTTTGCTTTTAAATTTCGGGGACGAAATTCTTTTAAGGGGGGAGGAATGTGATATCTCGGAAATTTGGCAATATAAATTTAATAATCTGTGTTTAAAAATTAATTTGATTAAATAAATTTTGATAATAAAATTTGAGTTGATCTAATAATCATCTTTTAATAAATATTTAAATTGGTAGATTTTATCATTTTAAAGCTAATAAACTGTTTTCTGTTTATAATATATATAATTGTATATATTGTAATGGATAAACTTTGATTTAAAACTTAGTAAATGAATCAATTTTTAATTTTTAATTTATATTTGGTAAGTTGGAAATTTGATTTAAACTTAACATTTAACTTTTCAAAGACAATTCAATAAATAATCATATGGTTTATATTAAAGGAAAATCTTATTTGTTTAAATTTATATTTTAATTAACTGAAATATGAATTTGAATTAGATTAACATAAAAGCTTAGTTGTAATTTCTTTTTAAATTATTGCTTGAATTAATATGTAAGAATTTAAAATAAAATTTACAAATAATTTTAATTTATTAAGTAATAGAAGTAATTTATAAATTATTTAGAATTCTTTAATTTGTTATTTTCAAATGATAATGATAATACTTAGTTCTTATGATCATAAATGGATTTTTATAGAGAAAGGATTTGTTGTCTTTGAATTTAATAAGAGTTATATATGCATATATATCTAACTTGATTTTTAAATTAGAGTTTTAATTTAATTTAAGTTTGAATTTGATGTTGTGAAATTTAAAAGAATAAATACTTAAAAATATATGAATAAGCTTATATTTACAATTTGATTGTTTTCATTTTTTTTAATTTAAAAAGAGATAAGTTCATTTATATATACATAAGGAATAAAATAAGTCAAAGTATTTATAAACAATTTTAAATTAAATATAATGCTCTAAATATAAGTGTAAGTTTATTAAGATACTTAAATGACACATGTTAAGCCATAAAATAAGCAAGTGACAAATGTTTAAAATTTGAACAAGTGTCTTATTTAATTTTCTTTTCCCTTTATTTTAATTAAATCAAAAATTTTTGTTTATATGAACATATCTTCTTTACCTCATTTTCTTTTCCCTATTCTTCTTCATAACTTAAGAGAAAATTTCAGTTGAAAGATCTATAATCAAAAACTTGAACCAAGTTCCAAAATCTGCATTTTTCTTCAAACTGAAATTTGAAATTCCCTCAAAGAACCCACCTGCACCAATAGCTCCTCAATCTGAAATTTCCATTTTTTGCAAATCAAAGCATAAACATGTAATCCTTCAAATACATTAACCTATAGCCTCTTGAATCCATGTCTGAAAATCATTAGCACATCCTCAAGCCTGAAAGGAAAATCATGTGTAAACCTGTAGCTTCCCAAGTACATTAACCTGAAATTCATTTCTTCAACTCATTAACCTATATAATCAAATTTGTTATCACCTCAAAATAAAATATGCAACCACAAAGCTCAATACAAGCCTGCAGTCTTCATTCTGTTTTAAAACAAACCAAGTCTGCATTTTTCTGGAAACAAACGTGCATGCATCTGGAAGCAAGCATTGTGCAAAATCAAGATGAATGTTTCAAAAGGAAACAAGCTGCAGTTTTAAAAGGAACTCAGGATCAGGTTTTTCCAAAAATAAGTTTGCTCTGCCCCTATAACTTGTGAGTAACAATTTATTTTAAAACTAATTT
Organism: Allium cepa; assembly: GCA_030765085.1. NCBI lineage: Eukaryota > Viridiplantae > Streptophyta > Magnoliopsida > Asparagales > Amaryllidaceae > Allium > Allium cepa. Next base: position 603,891,055 of record CM060932.1, on the reverse strand, counting down.
AAATTAATTTGGTTGCTTGAATTGTTTCATGTGAGGAGTTTGATGAAAATTGTTTGTAGGTATATATGGGTTTGAATGCATGTTGCTGTGATTTTTATTCTTCCCTGTACTAAATTCTAGAATTTAAGCATTAATTCAAAAATCATGAACTCATAATCTAGTTCATATCTAAGTTCAAAATTCTAACAAGATATGTTAGTGTATCCTAATTTAAGGGTTAAGTTTTTATTTAATAAAAATAAAATATGAAGAAACCTGAAATGTCTCTGGAATAGCAGAATACCATAGAACAAAATTTATATATGCAAGTAAGAATTTAAATTATATAGGATTCATAGATTTAAGATATTAAGTTAATTACGTAAATCAAAACTTGAAATTTTAAAACCAAATTCAGAAATTTTAGTTAAATTTGAAAGGGGATTTCTGGATTTAACTGTAAGTTATGTTTTGGTTAAATCTGACAATCTGGGTGATTGGAGTGGCAAATTGTGATTATGGAGATGGAATAGTGAACTAAGATGTGGAAAAAAATATTGGATAAGGGATTAGTGCATTAAGTCAGTAATGATTTAGGGATGGAAGATTATAACCCTAGTTTTCTGTTACCTGAAGAAATTATTTGGGGCGACTTCCATAGGTGACCGAGTGGTCTCAAATTTTGGGGAAAGGTAGTTAGGGTATGGAAGGGTCTGTGGCCGGCGGTGAAGATTTCCTGGTGATCGATGGCAAGTGGTTTGGGTGATTCCAGGTTCGACATTTCTTCATGTGTTGAGCTCGTATGCTCGAATTTGATTTTTAGCTTCTGTAATCGAATTGATGGTCGGGAACGTGTTGGAAGGTGATGACTGACATGCGTGGATGGTCGCGAGGTGTAGGTGGTGGTTGTTGCGGCGGTGCAGGTGCAAGAATTTATGGCGTGCATTCTGTGTTTTGGGGAAGAAGGATTTCTCGAGTGATGTCCGGGGTGTTGCGTGCTTTTGCTCGAAGCAGAGGTGTGGGTGACTCGAGTATTTGAGATGAGGTCTTGGGTAGTTTGAATGTTACAGGTTTTAGTTTAAACCTGTCATGTTGTAAGTTCTGTAAATGCAAATGAAAGCTACTCGAGTTTTACTCAAGTTTATTTAGCGTTTACTCGAGTGAATCCTTTGAGTTCGGGTTAGATTGCAGTTTAAAAATTTGTCATGTTTCAAATTTTAAAACTGAAAATTTAAATCATTAAGCAAAGATTTAAAATGTGTTTTAAATCTAATTTTGTATTATGGATTCTAGTTTTGATTTGAATCATAGTTGGAAATGATTAAGTTTTAAATCCAAATTTGTTTAAATAAACTTTAAAGGGGTTAATTGTTTAGAAATGTTTTAAAGAAATTTGAACTTAAATTGGGAAATTGAAATATAAAGTAATGTTTAAACAAAGTTTAAATTTGATTTAAATTTGGATTTGAATCTTTGTTTCAAATTAAATTTAAGTTTTATAAATATAAGTGTTTGAAACAAATTTGAGTAATAATATAAAGTTTAAATGGTTTTCAATTTAAAAGGAAATTTGTTTTAACTTTTATAAAATTTATTTTATAATAAAAGTATTATTTATCATTTAAAGGTTTTAGATTGATTTATTTAAAAAAAACTTGTTAAAGTTAAATTATAATTTAATAATTTGTATTTCATTTAATTATTAGGGTAATTAAATGAATAATTAATTTATTTAATAAATTAATGAAATGGATAATTACTCAAAGTAATTAAGGGTTTAAGGTTAGTTATTTTTAGAATAATTAACTTGTAATTAAGAATAATTAATTAAATAACTTTTGATTTTAATTAATGATTAATAATTAATTAATCAAGTAATAATGGATTAATTAAGTTTTAATTAACACTTAATTATTTAATTAATTAAGGGTTAATTAGTGAGTTATTAATGATTAATTAATTTGTAATTCATAATGATTAAAATATGTTAATTATTTTAGAAAATAATTAATGGATTGTTAATAGTTAATGAAGGTCATTAACTAAGGATTATTTAACAATTAATTAGTTCAATTAATTTTTAATAATTAATTGGATTAATTAATTTAAGGATAATCATTTGTGTAAATTGTTAAGTATAATTACTGATGGAAGTAATTAAGTAAATTAATTACTTATTATAATTAATTGAGTTTAAATTTGATTATATTAAGTTAATTAATTCAGTTTAATTAATTTAAAATAATCAATAAATGATTTATGGAGTATAATTACTTAATGTAATTAAATAAAGAGAAGTTACTGAGAGAAGTAATTAATGGGTAATTACTGGATGTAATTAATTAAAGATGATTTGATAATTGAAGTAATTTAAGTATAATTACTTTATGAATTAATCAAGGGATTAATTAGAGATAATTAATTATGGAGTAATTAATTTATTTGGTAAAGTAATTTAGAGTAGTTAATTATTGAATGGAGTTAATCAACGGTGATTAACAATTATGGGTTAAATTAAGATTAATTACTTAATGTAATTAATTTAAATAAGGTAATTAATTTAATTGTAATTAGAGATCATTAATTAATAATTAATGATGTAATTAAGATTGATTAATAAAGATTAGTTAATAAATAATAAGTGATTAAGGTAATTAATTATAATTAATTAAGGATTAATGTAATTAATTATAGTTAATTAATTTGTGAAGAAATTAAGGTTAACTACTGTATTTGGATTTAGTATAATTAATTTGTGAAATTAATTAAAGGATAACTACTTAAATGTAATTAGGAAAAATTAATCAAAGGTGATTAATTAAAGTGATTAATTGGAAGATGATTAATTAATTAATTTGTAATTAATTAGAAGTTATGTAAGCAAGATTTATATTGATGAAGTAATTAATTTAATTCACTTTAAATTAATTAGAGAATGTTGTAATTAATTTAATTCATTTTAAATTAATTATATTTGGCATGGTAAATCATTGCTTATATGGATAGATGATATTGTTTGCCTTGATTGGTTTGAATCTCAAATATGAGATAAATAATGTTGAGTGATATGGATGCATTGGTTGCATTGTGATGATGATTTGGATTATCTTTTGATAATGATAATATAGATTATCTATTGTGATAATAATGTTGATTACCCATTATGAATCTATGATTTATATATCTGTGTGTAAATAGATAATGAAATTGAATTGTTTTAAACTTTAAAACAACTTGGCCTTAAAAGACACGCTTTGGATTTCGATGAGACCGGGATCGGGTTTCCATATTTGGATATCCGAAAACCACATCGATCCAAATTAACGTTAGGTCGTGAATATAAGTGGAGCAAGTGAAGACTCGAGGTGTAAGGGCTATACGTCAGTATAACTCTGTGGGTGGTTACGTAATGAGTTTGACGGAATAGTACTTATAGATTCGAGATGGTGATTTAGAGTGCAAGGGTTATCGTCGTTAACTCTGAGGATGATTCCAATACGAGTGTAACGAGATAATGCCTTCGGTTTCGTTCGAACCCGGAACGAACTTGTATGGATTGAATGCTTTCAGAACATCGTCAGGTGGACGATGAGCATTCTAAGTGATGTGTCCTATAAAGGTAATCGTAGCCTCAAGCCTCATCAACCGGGAATGGCTAAAACAGGGGAGGTGCAGCAAGGCTTCGTGGGTAGCTCCCACTGGAGAGCAAGATTTTCCCCTGTCTAGAGGTCCCTTTTTATTCGGCTGTGTGGGCGGTTGGAACGTACGCCGACTGCGAGGTTGTCTTGTTCGGGACTGTCCAGTAAGGGATGGTTCTGGTCTTGTGTTGCAGGGGTCGGGAGTGATCCTCGGTACGTTGATCTAGGCCACGTACTGTGACGGGCGGTACCCCAGTAGCCCTGCCATTGTATGGAATCCACAATCCAATAAGTGCCAACGGTTTTGATTGTATTGCCCACTTTTTTGGCTAGTAGCTGGAATTTAATAATGTAACAATTTCGGCTATTTCATATTTACTTGAAAACCCTAGACCTATTATAATATCACTGGATTTCCTATCAAATGTTTTGGTTAGCGTAAGGTAAAAACTTTTCCATGTTTATGTGTGGGAAGTCTTACGTGATACCTTTCTTTTCAAAAGGTTTTTGAAAGTTAAGCAACTTTAACCTGTTACTCACACAAGACCCATGTCTGACCCGGAGTTTATTTTTGTTTTTCATAAACTCTTGGGTACTCAAATTTTTACGAGTAGCCAAGGGATTCAGGTTAGCTTTGACGAATATTGGAGGAGCAAATGGAGCAGGAGGCTTCTACGTGTAGATAATAGTTCCGCTGTGTGTTCTCTGTATTGTATCTCTTTGTTGTGATGTATTGAGTTGTATAACTAGACAGGTGTTTATAACTGTCTAGTATGTGATGTAAATTTTGAGTAACTCTGATTAGTGTTGTATGCTATGTAATATTTATGTTATTAATATAATTTATTCGTTCCGCTGTTTAGATTCTGATGTGTTGTTTCTTCTTTCTTCTCTTTCTTTTCTCTTTTCTATCCCGTTCTTTCTTATTAACGATGCGACTTCCTGGAGTCTGGAAGTTGGGTCGTTACATAAGGCAAATTTGGTCATAATATTTTCCACTCACAGACTGCCTTGTGAATTCTCAGTTGTACTTAGTTTGTGGGGGGGGCTATCTCTTCGAGATGGATGCCTTGATAACTCTCAAGTTCAACCTGCCCATTCTATCCACAAATTGCCTAGTCAAAAGGCAAGATAAGATCTAACCCTCAAAGTACATCCTATTTCAAACATGATGTTCTTTGAATCGAGACAACTTAGGATTGCTATAAAGGATTCCACTATTTGCTTTGAATGGTCATTACCCTTCTCGTAGATCGCCTCTGTGAAGAGTTATGTCTAGCTATTCGTCGCGGCGCTTGATCAACGTCCAGTATTTTAAATTTGGAGAGTGCTCTCTCGATATATAGTTCCAAGCTTAGTAATTCTGAATTGGTTTTTCTTATGGACTTTCCAGGTTTGAATCTGCTTTTCTTTGACTCTAGTCCTTGGATGTCGAATATGATTACGTACACTCTCTTGTAGAAGCTCCCGATCATATTCATGTACTCATGTTGGTATATCTAGGTCATCATCTTCATTGTTGTTATTGTTTTTTTATAGATAGACTTGCTTTTGGTTTGCAGTTGTAAGAGTCTATTTTTTGTTTAGACCGGCATTGTGCGGGTTTGGCCCCCTCTTTAGTTTTCGACTTAGGCATAAATAAACTCATTCTTTTCTTTCCAAGTTTTATAGTGAAGGAGAATATAAAAGACTTTTGTTTCATCCAATCTTTTTATGAATTTGTCTAAGTATTTGAGAAATGCGCTTTCCATTTAATACACTTGTGATCCATTTCTTCTCATGATTATTGTCGGACTAAGTCATTGGCTTGCTCCGTGGTTTGCCGGCCATTCGTTGTAAAGCAATCGTTGAAGCATTAATCTCTAGGCATTTATATGTAATCATATCTAATTATGGAACTCGATCGAACTTTGATCACCTAGAAAGGTAATTCAAGCATTAATTTTGGAGGAACTTTAAATGTGATCGTGCCTGCATTCGGGCATCGTTGGAAGTAAATTGCCTCGAACAGCAAGTTGGATAACTTTCTCCAGGAGGCATGTTTCAACCATGCCAAACTTCAGGTATTGGTCAGGGCTAACCACTTATGATCGTGGTTTAGGTGTCCTTTTCTAAGATAGTAACGTTGATTGCACAAGATTTGGAGCATCTATCGAAGTTTATAAGTAAGATCCTGCCTTTAATCAGGTTTGGATCTTCCGCCTCAACTACTTCGGGCAAGGATCTTCGGCCATGACATCCTCTAGGCAAGATATTAATGCTCTTCCAAACTCCAGACATGAATAAATGAGTGGATGGTCATGTCCCATCCATTTTGATTTGCTTCCATGTTGAGGGCTAAAAGGGTTGATTGGGCTCCACCTCCGGGCATCAAGGATGGTTGAACTTCAAGGGTTTGATCATGGATCGTAGAAGTTTGGTAAGCACCTAACTCCAAGTACTGCACATCTACAATAGATTTAATCAATTATACATAAATTTATTTCAAGTGAAATAGTGTTGTAAGTGTTCTCTATTACATGCCCTTGGGAGTGAAATCCCGTCGATCGTCGCAAACGAAAAGTTCCACCCTCAAGCTTTTTCTCTATTTTGTACGAACCTTCCCAACTCAGGCCTAGGTTTTCAGAGCCTGGGAAGATTCTTTTGAGAACCAGGTTTCTAGCTTTAAATTTCTGATTCTTGACCTTAGGATTGTGTTATTGAGAGACTCGGTGTCAGCGTGCAGCTGCCCTTAACTAAGCTTTATCACGCTTCTCATCGATCATATCAAGAGACTCCAACAATAGTTGTTTATTAGTCTGCAGATTATAAGGAGTCACTCAATGAGAAGGTACTTCTAGTTCAACCAGAATCATAGCCTCTGATCTGTAAGCAAGGGTGAGTAGAGAGTGGCCAGTCACTGACTAGTGGGTCATTCGATAAGCTTATAGTACTAATATAAGTTTAGTGACCCACTTGTTCATAGCCTATTCCAACCGCTTCTTCAGAATGGACTTGATAATCATGTTCACAGCTTCGACTTACCCATTCTACTTTGAGTGTGCCACTACGGCAAATCTCTTCTCTATTCTCTATTGGTGGAAGAAATCTTCAAACTCGGTGCTATCGCATTTGGTCCCATCACCGGTAATGATTGCTTGTGGAACTCCAAAATGATAGATGGTAATCTAGACCACGAAGTTGATTACTTTCTATATCGTAATTGTAGTAAATGGCTCTGCCTCAGCCCGTTTGGTGAAGTAATTAGCTACGACAATTTCACACCTCCTTTGGATATCAGCAACAAACTGATGATATTAATTCCCCAGACTACAAACAACCCAGAACTGACCATTAAAGTAATCTCTATTAGTTGGGCTATAAGAATTTTAGCAAACCTCTGGCACTTGTCACACTTTCTGGTGTAATCATCTACGTCTCGGTTAATGGTTGGCTTGAAGTACCCATAGCAAATAATCTTCTTTATGAGGGTTTGCCCCCCAATTTGGTCGCCACAGGCCCTTTCATGAATTTAACTCAGGACTCGCTTGGCCTCATCGTTGGTGACACACCGTAGCACTGGGATTGAGAATCCCTACCTATAAAGTGCTTCTTACTGAAGGATATATCTTGAAGCTTGGCCAAGGAGCTTCTGTTGCTCGTTCCTACTATCTAAAAGGATTCCACTCTGCAAGTAGTCTTCTACTGAAGTCATCCATTACTCATTTTTTTGTTCAGCCTCAAAGATCAATAAACATCCATCTAGGTTACCCTTAGAGCTGATAGTACTTCCACTAGAACCAAGCTCATGAGCTGTGTATCTCTAGAACTGGCCAACTTAGCTGGTAAGTCAGCCTTTTTGTTTTCCTCTTCAATAGTTTGAATATGATCGTGCCTGCCTCTTTGTGTCGATCGAGATTAACCACATAGGATAGCAGCTTAGGTACCCCTTTCCGAGATAGCAATTTTCAATTGCGCCAAGCTTCGGGTGCTAGTTTAAGTTAACTACTTAAGAACATAGTTCGTAAATCCTCAACCAGGATGTTTATTTCCAGTCGCGCCTAACTTCGTGCATCGTTTCAAAGTTCATAGGTAAGATTCCACCTTACTCCTAGTATGGATCTTTCATTTTTCCTACTTCGGAAAAAATGTCAAGGATTGGGCAGTCTTATCTTGTCCATTTTGGTTTAAATTATTACCTTTACATTAAGGGAGAGAGCTAGTGTATGGACGATCAGACTACATCCACTTTAGAGTTTATACTCCTTCCTCCATGCCATGGGCAAGAGTTGGCTGATGGACGGTCGTGTCATGTTCATCTTTTGTTTATACTTCTGCCCTTAATCTGAGGACAAGAGTTGGCTGATGGACAGTTGTGTCATGTCCATCTTTAGTTTATACTCCTACCCTTATTCCGAGGACAAGAGTAGGCTGGTATCAATCTTCGAATATCGAGAAGAACTTCAAGGGTCCGATCATGGACCGTAGAGTCTGTTTGGCAACTATCTTCGGATACCTGCATACCTACACTATACACATGTAGATTCATTCAAATCGGTCAATCACAACTCTTAACTAATGGAAAAAAAGTATCTGACTAGGAAAGCCATTTTATTCTATAAAAGACAGGCAACGATAGGTTCTATATTGGATCTTCCTAACATTGCCAGAGCAACTTCAAATCTTAGAAGTTGGGAATCGGCTGTGCTTGTCGACCCGATAGTTTGGAACCTCCCAATTTTACCGGAGCAACACCAGTTCTTAGAAGGTTAGAGGTCGAATGTAACCATCGCCCAGTGGTTAGAACCTTCCCAACATTATCAAAGCAATGCTAGTTCTCAGAAGGCTAGGGGTCGAATATGACCATCGATCCGTGGTTAGGTCCTTCCCAACATTGCTGGAGCAACGCTGGTTCCAAGAAGGTTAGGGGTCAAATGTGATCATCGACCCGACGGTTAGGACCTTCCCAACATTGCCAGAGCAACGCTAGTTATTAGAAAGTTAGGAGTCAAATGTGATTGTTGACCCGACGGTTATGACCTTGCCAACATTATCGAAGCGGCGCCGGTTCTCAGTAGGTTAGGGGTCTAATGTGACGTTGACCCAATGGTTTGGACCTTCCCAATGTTGCCGAAGCAACGCTGGTTCTCGAAAGATTAGGGGTCGAATGTGACCATAAAACTCATGGATTAAGACCTTCCTAATTTGTTGGAGCTATGCCAGCTCTCAAAATGTTAGGGGTCGAATGTGACTATCGACCCAGTGGTTAAGACCTTTCCAACATTGTCAGAGCAATGCCGACTCTTAGATAGTTAGGGGTCGAATGTGACCGTTGACCCAGTAATAATTTACGCACCCCGTGTGTCATTTGAGGACAAAGGAGTGTTTCATTAGTTGTGTGATAGTTTTTCGACGTGGAATTTTTTGCTTCCACAAACATGGTTCCATTGGTTCGAAAGGAGTTTTTATTAGTAAGTTGAAGAAATGGCAAGATCTGTCTATTTACAATGCCCTAAGTATTGCTGGGAAGCATATTTGCGAACTAGAATTAGATAATGAAGAATAGGGCGACATTGCTATAGGTTGTTACTTCATCCATGGGTGATTGATTAATTCATGACTAGTCTTTCATCAGTTCGTCTTGGCCCTTGACTGTTAGATTCGACAATTCCCATAGAGCAGGTAGACCCTTAGGTCTTGCAGTTTCCCCACCGTTTGGTGGATCCTTAATGTATTACTTGAGCTTTTTATTCCTTATCATCTCCTTAATTAGACTTTTCAGATGTCGCCACACGTTGGTGTTATGTTCGTGAGTTTCGAGGAAACGACAGTAGTTTATTGAGTGCTTCTGTTCATCAATCGCCTCTGTCTGAGGTGGCTTCTTGTATTGTTCCATCACTTTTGTGGCAAGATGGATGTTTTCCAATGTATCGTCCAAAGGGGTATTCTTTTGGTCTTAAGTCCTTTAGGCGCTTACCTTTGTCAGTGCTTTGGCCGTCTAGAGCTTGATTCCTTTTCCTCTGATTGTCAGAATCCTCAATGTCAACTACTGCGTTCGTAGAGTTTCCTTTGGCCTGATTCATAGGGACATTGCTTTGCATCACTTCAGCCAAAATCCCAGCACCATTCCTTTGGGGACAATTGCACGCTTCTTCCAACCGCAAGTACTCATTGACCTATATATAAAAAGCATTCATCTTCAGTAAGGGTTTCCTTTCCAACCATTCCTTGAAATCCTTTTCAGGATGGATCCCCTAATCAGCACCATCAACACTATGTCATTATTGGGATGAGTAACTTCTGTCACGGCAGTGCGAAACAGATTCAAAAAGTCCCTTAGTGACTCTACATCAACTTGGAGAGGTTAGATAGTGATACACACGCTTTGGACATGAAGTGTCTAAGCGAAACTACTCTAGAAAATTTCTTGGCAACTCAACAAAGGTTTATATGGACCTAGGTGGGAGTCAAGTGAACCACATCATAGTTATTCCTTCTAAGAAAATCAAGAAACAATGGCATTTCATGGCATTAGAATCCCTAACTGAATCTGTATGCCACTCATACCTCATTAAGTGTTTCTTAGGATCCATTGTTCCTCCGTACAGTGACATGGTCGGCATTACAAATCTCTGGGGATATCTCTTGCGTAGGACGTTCTCAATAAATGCCGTCCGACTGAGAGAGGTACCCCATTCATCATCGCTCCTGAAATGATTTTCGTGACCTTATCCTCCACGTAGTCGGGGTCCACAGGTTTGGTTGAACGGTGGTCAACGGGACCTGCTCTGAATTTTTGACCCGACGAACACTCTTGGTACCTAAGCTCTCCGAACTCTAGGAGATTCATTCCTCATAAGTCCTTATGGTTTGATTTGTGTGTCCAATGTCATCTACAGCAGCATGATTTTTCAGATTCTAATCATTAGTAGCACGACCAGAAGTCAAATCCATGCTGCCTTCCAGATGACGTGCTCTGGACCCACCATTAGAGGGTTTAGCACCGATCCCTAACTTTAGGTCAGTACTGATCCCTAAATTTGAGCCTAAAGCTCTTCCTTGGTGAGACGTTCCAATAGTGTTTTGAGTCGTCCTCTACTTCATGTCCCTCTATCTCAATTGGGATGATGAGTTACTTATTGACACTGAACTGGAATCTCTTTTGCTCCTCCTACGGCTATTCTGAGTTAGTTCATCAGCAATCTCAAGCTCGGCTACGTCGTTTCATTCATCTCATTCTAACAAGATTGGAACCTTTTTTCCATTTGCTTCATCACCTATCCATCTCCATTCCTGTCCTGACGTCAGTTGATCTATGTTTGTAGTGGTTGTCGTGTAACTTCATCCACATGTTGAATATCCTAGTTCTCAGATTCACTGGTAGTTAGGGTAGTGATAATATATACTTTCCTTGACGGCGGTATTGCAAATAGCTTCTCTTAGATTGTTGAAAATCTAAATAGTAGAATTAAAAGGTTGAAGAATATGTTTTATCCCTTGGATATCAGAAATCCGATAATAGATGATAGATCCAAATAGCCTAAGAATCTCTTTCTCAGTGAAAGCACCAAAATGTTTGAACCAAAAATGGCACAAACACTCAAAAGTTGAACTAGAGAATAAAAATGAAGAATTAAAATGAAAACGAGCAGTAAAGAACACACAACAATTTATAGTGATTCGACAAATCAAGGCCTTCATCCACTATATTGTCTTATTAATTATATTCCAACTTGGAGGCAGAAATTCTTAGGTGTCAGTACAAATCTGACAATTAGTTTTCAGAATTACGAGAATATAGAGTAGAGTAGAACTAGAGCCAAAAGATTTTGGAAAATAAGCTCTATCTTCCTATTTATAGAGGTAGAGGCCTAAAATCTCATATAAAATATCTCCTGGCTTTTCATCATGCTTTAGACTAATTCTCCTAAGAAAGTAGATGCCACCTGATCAGTTTGTATGGACCGGTGCAACTTCAAGGTTAGGGGTCTGTATCGACCTATAAGATGGCCAATATGGCTGTCTTGAACACTTCATCTTAGTTCATCTTGTGGTTAGCTTCGTGATTCCATAGTTGTTTACACCGATATTAGCTTGTTTCCAAGTTCAAATGACGAAATCGAGAAAAAACAAAGCTGTCAATTCAGGTGTACATGGAGATCAATAGAGAATTGCATTTGAATGACAAAACAACACTATAGATATGCTTCCAACATCAAGTAGGGCATGTAGGCAGAAGATGGGACCTACCTACGAAAGAAACAGGGATCGTTGTCGACCCATGGGTATAGGTCGGTACCGACCCATCACTTGGGTAGATCCATATTGCTTTGGCCTAGGGTTGTTTTGGCTTGAGTCGAGCGATGTCTTCATTGACTTAGAGTTCGACCTAAGAAATTTGAGTGTTTGCTTGGGGATCGACCTGAAGAATCTCTGAAAATTTTATGCTCTAAGTTTTCCTTCGCTTGTTTGGAGTCAGACCTGAAGGTTTTGTGTGTCTGACTTGAGACTTGTATGTCCGACCATAGTTTTCATGGTTCGATACCGACCCCACTCCATGGGTTTGGTACGAAACCAACTACTGCTCGCGCTTGGAATTTCAACATGGTTTACTTTAGGTTGCACTTTGAGTTTTTCTAAAGGCTATCTTCCTATAAGTCTGACCTGAGGATTTTACGGGTTTTCTTTGAGTCATCTCACCCAAAAACTTGAACTTTCAAAATTTCATTTTATTTGACTCATTTTTTGATATTTCTTCTTTCTTACATTTATATGATATTCCAAAAGTCCTTGGGTCATTTATCTATCGTTCGCTCATCCGATTCGATTATCTAAGTCCGTTTGAAGACTAAGGCAATTTGGTTATAACATTTACCACTCGAATTATGCCTTGTGAATTCTCGGTTGTACCTGATTTCTAGACTCAGGGGCTATCTGCCTAGGCTGCCTTCCTTGATAACTCTCAAGTTCATTTCAACTGTAAAAGGATTGAGCTAATTCGGATAAATTTGCACTAAGATATCGCTGTTTTACTTCAGCAATTTTTCATAAACAATTTTCAGCAAACCATAACCAATCATTCAATTTATCAAATTTTCCAAGTGTTAAATGATGATATATGTTGTGTTCTAACCAAATGATCGATATATATCATATAAGTCATTTTTGTAATGTTGTAAATGGTAGTGTAACATTTTCATTTCCAGTCGGAGTTCATTGATTCTTTTTTTTTTGAAAGATGAAGTTTTCTTCTATGTGCATACCAATTTTCAGCTTAATATATGGTCGTTTAGTCCTCTGTTTCATGCCTGTAAGTTGGACTCAAGATGGTTTTAAGGCCTGGGCATATTTTTGTTATTGAACTGTTGAAAACATGGCCATTTCAAGATTTGAAGACCTTAATTCTGGAGGACGAAGACGAAGATTTGTACTACTATTATTTATTATATTTATTTAATGTATCAAACTATTCCGCTGCATTATTTATTTATCTCTGATATATGCAACTCCGATTCTGCATTGTATAAATAAAATCAAATGTTTTGCAAACAGCTTCATGAATTGTTATTTGATTATTATATTTTGTCATTCCGCTACGAGATTCTGTTTTGTTTTTTCTTTCTTCCTCTGTTTTTTTCTTATTCACCTAAATAACAATCCGCCCTTCTGTAAGGTTTGAGTTGGCATGTGTGTCTACTTAAAACGTGCAGAAAGGAGGAATGTTACAATTGGGCCATGTTCGCAACAGTTCAAAAACAAAAATATGCCCAGGCCTGAAAACCATCTTGAGTCCAACTTACAGGCATGAACCAGAGGACTAAATGACCTTTAATTAAACTAAAAATTGGTGTTCAAAAAAGATTCAAATGCTTGAATTTGATTTTCCACTGATAATTTTCTTTTCTATGAATCTAGTTTGGGTTGCTTCTTTGCATGCTTATATCTTTTGATTCCAGCAACGAAATGCTGTCGATTTCTTGCACTTGGTAGCTTGCATGTTGAACTTCATCTCTGCAAATTGGTTGAAAAATATTGTAATTTGGATGTGCAAAACAGTGGAATTTTATATATAAAATAATTTACTTGAGAAAACAAGTCTTAATACCAATTTTGAATTTGAAAATTCTCTTATTATTGAGAATAAATAGATTTTATATTTGAAAATACTTTAAAATATCATATAATTATAATTTTAAATGCCCATTTATTTTAAAAATTATTTCAAAAGGGTTTGAAAAAATCCATGCTCGAAAATCAATGACAATCCAAGAAATCACTCAAATCGATATTTGAATTAATTAGAAGAAAATATAATTTGATGCTTTGATTAATAAAGCGATGTATTTAAGGAAAAAGAATGCTTAGGTTTAAAAAATTAAAATATTAATTGAATATTTAGTATAAGATATTAACGATGACTAAATTGGGGACAATATCTATGTTATGTGAGGTACGGGCTGTTACAATAGTATCAGAACAAAATACAACAATTCGAATGCAACACACATCATAGAACAATAGATCATCATATACATACACACAAACGCATATATACAGATACATCACAGAGTATACAATTGATATATGTCAAGTTGTAACAACCCATAATTTTGTGAATATTTTTAATTAAATTTTTATTTGAAATTTTGATTTTTAAATCATTTAAAAGTGAATTTTTAGAATTTTTCCAATGTAAGTTTGGAATTTGTTTGTAATTTCTTTTCCAAATGCAATAAATAAACGATTTTTGCAAATTTTATATTTTGGTCAAAATTTGAATTTTCAGTTTAAATTTTAAAAAAATTGAATTTTTAAATTTTAGTCTTTTTCTTTGAAGCAGAATATATTTATGATATATGTTCTGCTTTTCGTTTCGTTAAATTCTGAGTTATACTTTTTAGATTAGATAAATTACAGCGTTTTACACGTAGTTATTTTCTGTATTTCAATTTCAATTTCTATGTGCATTTCTATATTTTTATTTTCTATGTTATTTTATTTTATTTTTTCTCTTTTGTTTGTCTAAACTTTATTTGTTGGATTTTACTTGTGTGTATATCTTTTCAAAAAGGCTTGGAAGAAATTAAGGAGACATGCGTTACATTTCTTTAATGCTTGCCTTTTTATTTACTGCCTTCTTTATTACTTACCCTAACCATTCACCATTCATAGTCGTGAATTGCTCTTATTAATCACGTACAAACATCTCAAAATATCCTCTTTTCAATTGCATTTAATAATATGTGTGTGTGTGTGTGTGTGTGTGTGTGTGTGTGTGTGTGTGTGTGTTTCTTTCTCCCTATTTCTTGCATTTTTCTTCCTAGCCTTTTTTGTTTTCCTATCATTTACTTCTCTTTAACCATTTAAATCTTTTCTTTCCATCAACTCCACTTCATAATTCACGTAACATTTACTTCACATTTCATTTCCAGAAAGAAATGTATGCAAATAAATGGCTTGGATAAATTTAAGAGGCATACATTTCATGTTTAAACTCTTGCCTTTTTCATTTGCATGGCCTTTATTATTTTCCTGTCGTTTCCTCCTCGTTCCTAGCCATGAATTACTCTACTCATAGCCTTGCATATCAAGTTGAAAATTCACGTACAAAAATTTATTTCCCATCTCTCATTTTTTCATTTGCATTTAAAAATAAAATATATTGTACGTTTCTTCCTCCTTGACTTATGCCTTTCCGTTTTCCTAGTATTCATAACTCCTTAGCTGTTTTTTTTCTTATATAGCCGTGTATTTCCTTTTATCATTCACGTACAAAACTCCTCAAACATATCTCATTTTATTCCATTTCTCATTTCATCTCTTAAAAGAAAGAATTTTTTTAAAATACATCAAGTATTTGTTGCCATTTTATTTTCCAAACCATTCAAAATCTTGCCTTTTATTGCATAGCCTCTTTATTACTTACCTTAGTCGTTCATTCCTTTAATCTAGCCATAAATTTCTCTTGCATATCACGCATAAAAACTTCCCAAAACTTCTCATTATCATTTGCATGAAAGAAAATTATATTCAAGCTCTAGATCCATGGCTTCTTTTCCTCTTCTTTCTTTTTCTCTTTTAGTTTCTTCTTTGTTATTCATGCTTATACTCAGCCTCTGGCCTCTAGCACACCTCTAACCATCATGAATAAGCAATATAAGATGATGGTTGAAACCATATGTGGTGTAACCAAGCCATTGATTGATTAAGGCAAGTTATGTCACTTTGATTCATTTATTTTTCCATTGTTTTAACATCTATTGTTTTGTGTTGAATCATATTCTTATGTATGTAATATTCATTTGCATACAAGATTTGGATCTGACTCTTCATCCACTCAAGTTCGCATTATGCTTTGTCGTGCTTTTTCGTGCTTTTGGATTTTTATTCTGAATTTGTCAATTCTAGCTTTTAAAAGGTGAGTTTTTATCACTCTAGACATATGTACTTATATTTTTGTGGAAAAAATGACAAGTGAATCTGTAGAAATTGATATGTCATTCATATATGCCTGTGTTGCGATTACATGATGATAAATGCCGTTTATATATTTGTTACATCATTTGTTATGATATTATATGTATACTGTTATTTTATTTCTGTTAATCACCACTACAAGTTCCCTATCACTATGGGTTGAAATGATACATGCCCGAACGGACTTTAGGATAAGGAATATCACTATGGGCTGAAATGATAGGCTCGAGTGATTTTTTATTGATTTTTGTCGTATTTATTTTTCTTGGGATTGTAGGTTTGAAATGATAGAACCCGGATTTTTCTTTTTAAATTACGGATTGAAATGATACATATCCGTACCACTTGACCTAGGTTAGAAAATATTATACAGTCCCATAGTTAATATTATTAAAGTAATATTTTCCTAAAAATTTATTAAGTATTTTAAAATTTTGGAATATATGGAATTTTAACTTAAAATTTGATTTAAAGATTTGAAATATAAAGAGATATCGGTTTTTATAAGTTAAAATGTTATAAGCTGATAATTGGTTCAAAGTGTAAAGTTTTAGTTAATGCAAGAAACATGTAAAAATTTAATTTATGAAAAAAATGTGTAATGTCCTGATTAATGAAAGAAACGTGTAAAGTTTCTAATTAATGAAAGAAACATGTAAAGTTTTAATTAATGAAAGAAACATGTAGGGTTTTAATTAATGTAATATTGATTAAATGATAAATGCTCTTTACCTTAATAGAAATGTAAATTAAAACGTACATTTGATAATGTAAGTTTTAATTAGTATAATATTGATTAAAATAATAAATGCTCTTTACTGTAATAAAAATGTAAATTAAAACGTACATTTGATAATATAAGTTTTAATTAGTGTAATATTGATTAAATGATAAATGCTCTTTACTGTAATAGAAATGTAAATTAAAACGTACATTTGATAATGTAAGTTTTAATTAGTGTAATATTGATTAAAATGATAAATGCTCTTTATTGTAATAAATGTAAGTTAAACGTACATTTGACAGTAAGTTTTAATTAATGTAATGGTGTATTTTAAACTGATTAAAATGATAAATGTTCCTTACTGTAATAATAAAATGTAAGTTGATAATGTACATTTGATATGTATGTTTTAATTAATGTAAATGGCATATTTTAAATTATTAAAATAATAATGTTTCTTTATTGTAATAATAATGTAAGTTAATAAGGTACTTTTAACTTAACATAAGAATTTCAGCTTTAAATTGGATATTACAGTAACAAAGTTTATTTAACTATAAGGCTATGATAAAATGACCATGTTAAAATTTGTAAGTATATAAATACTTTGATTATATAAGAGTGGAAAGTATTACATTCCGAAAATGCTATGATTCCTTAAGGTTACATTTCCAAAATGCTATGATAATTTAGAGGAATATTTCAAGTTTAGTAAATTGAAGGAAATATTCAGTGATTTGGAAATTTGGGTTTTATTTAAATGATATATTATTGAATTAGTTTTGAAATGGAAATGATACTATTGTGACATGGTTTTGAAATGAGTATGATATTTTTTTGAAAGTATATACTATTTTGAAAGAAATGATATGATTTTGAAATGGATATGCTAGTTTGGTTTAAAAGTATAAATGATTTTGAAATAAATATCCATGGGTTATAATTACGTTTGGTTGTCAAAGAGACCGGGATCGGAAGTTGTCATACTCTCTGCGAACTCCGAAAACCACTTTAAAAATCGTGTATGCGGTGGAGATTCCAGAATGAAGTAGGATGGTGGCGGCGTTTCCTTTGAGGTATATACGTGGACTCGACACCCGTGAGTTGGCATAAGGTGGTTAAAACAGGAGCGATTCTCGGGCCAATGAGGTCACTCCTCTGATCGGACGCACTCCTTTGATATTATACTCTGACTTTTGGATTAATTCGGTGGCCACTTTTGATTTTTGATTTTGCGGGTGTTGTTCGAGGTGGGCGGTAGTAGCTACTACGCATTACCACCAGCCCGGATGCGTAATTAGTATATCTACCATGGCATTGCCTAGTTGTGCCGTGTCACCTACCCTAGCGCGCCTTCTACGAGTTTCTATTTGTGTCGTACCTATGGAGTATCCTCTGGTAGCTTCCCGATCAGGGGGTATTACGGTATTGTATAGACTATTGGCATTATTACGTGTTAAGGTGGAAAATGTAAAGACTTAACGCTATTTAAAAGTAAGTTTATTTTACCAATAGACATTATTATAATAGCGAAATATTACTACATAGTAAATAGTTTAACGGATCCTTAGAGTATGGGCGGTCCCAAGCATCCTTTAAGTTACTCTTATCTTATATTACAGTTCACTTGAGTTGGTTTACATTGTATAAGTATGTATGTCCTGACTTGAGTGTTTTGTGTTTTGCTTTACGCTCGGGTCAGACTGAGTGATACAGCATTTGAGACTCACCTTTGAAGTTGGAAGCTTTGCTTGAAGATATAGCTATCTATTTCACTTTCGGTTATCCAGTTGATTCCAGTTATCCGGTTAGTTCCAGTGATGTATTTTGATTCATACCTCGTGATCATGTTGAGACCTCCATTGTATCTTGTTATCTCTGTTGTATCTTGTTTGACTCTGATGTATTTATATAGTAGCTTCATGAACTGCTATTTTTACTTCCGCTACATTTTATTACTCTGTGTCTGTGATCTGTGACTATTTATTTGGTATTTTAAGCTATTCAAGTCCGACATGTATGGATGCGAATGGTTGAAAATATCGGGTCGTAACATTTGGTATCAGAGCTTTAGCTCTAGGCAAACTTAGCATATATGGTAAATTTATTTACAGAATCACTTTCATTTGAGTTGAATTTCTTCCTTTTTGACTTGGGTTTCTTATGAGTTTTGGAACGTTCCCTGCGGTTTCAAAATTCATTCTTGTCCCTCGCTATTCTTCTTCTTTTGATTCTGGAGTATCCCATAACTCCACTTCGAATGATCTTTATAACGAATTGGCGGTCTCATCAACATTCAGATGACTTGTAAAGGGTTGAACTCCTTTGCAATTAGCATTGATTCACCGAAGATTTATATATATACTCGGTGTAGATGCTAGTACCTCTTGTTATTCCGAATTCTATTTCTTAAGATCGAATGTAGAATTACCTCATAATTCCACATTGATCTATTCTTGAAGTCACGGTTGACCCGGTTAAGGTTGCCTGCGATTTATTTAAGCTTATCCATTCCTTATTTTGTCAATTTAATCATCTTATCTTTTGTTTCCAACTTATCTTCGAATCAAAATTCTCTTGATTTGTGTCAATCAAATTTGAATCCCTATTCTTGCTTTGTAAACCTATATTTAAAATGTTTTAAATATTGTGTTGTTTGAGTTGTTGATGTTGATTTGGGTTTCCGATCGATTCGTCTGATCAACGCTATCGATAGGATTTCCAAAACACTTGAACAGAGCAAACTGACACCATATTGATTTCAAAATTTAGTAAATGGTAAATTTTGTATAATTATATTATATATGAGTTTGATTTTTTGAATTCTGATAATTAATTGAATAGGGTATTAAGAAATAATATTTGACTTTATATATATCTTGTAACCATTGGCTTTTGTCTCCTGTATAAATAACTGAACTATAAAACATAGCTATAAATTAATTTGGAAATTAAAATGAATCTAAATCAAGAAATTGAGAATTTAATTTCCAATGGTCTCAAACTTGGGTTTTTAAAGTTTTAAAAGATATATTTTTAAATTGTTTTCCAAATAGAGATTGTTTTCAAAGAATTTTTAATGTTTAAATCGGTGCTCTTCTCTTGTCGTTGGAAAATAATTTCGGTGATGACTGTAGCATCATCGACATTCATTTTTGAGTTTCAAAGTGAAGAGACCATTCTGTAGCTTTGCTACTGTTTTTCTTTGAAAATTTAATTGATTTGAATTCCAATAATATGACTTGATTTATAATATATATATATATATATATATATATATGGATATATGATTTAAATTTGATTTGATATATATTGTATATATATTTATTTACCTTTAAATGGTTTGAAGTTAATCGGAAATGTAATTCTTAAATTTACCTTAAAGAATGTTTTCAATTATAAAATGAACCGAAAATTTTGAATAAATATTTAAGTTGAAATAATTGAATTAGAAAACTTTATTTGTATAATATTCTGTTGCATTTCCATTATAACTTACCTAAATTATTTAAAAGTTAACTATGTAATTGGATAATATACAATATAAAAGGATTTTATAAATAAAATTTGAGTGTTTATAATAAATGTTATACACTTAAATTTTAGTTATAAAAGGATTAATAAAGGTAAATAGAATAAAAAGTTAATTGAATAATATACAATATAAAGTGATGTTAAAGGAATTTATAAATAAATTGGAGTAAGTCATAATAAGTGTAAGTATACTTAATATATGTGATTAGACATATATTAAGTGGAATAAATGTAATAACCATCTGGAATAAAGAAGAATGAAACTTATTGAATAAAATTTTGAGTATAATAAATGATTTCAAATTCATGATTTTAGAAATTGTTAATTGGGTGATAAGATAATGAAATTATAAATAGATAAGATTTAATTAACTTAGGAAAAATCAAATGGATGAAATCAATTATTAATATAAGTTGAAACATTCATGGTTTTAAATTTTATCATCTTATTTTGTTTTCCAATCTCTTATCCTTCGGTTGTTCCTATTCTCCTATATCCTAAGCGGGGAATTGAATTCCAAATTGATCTTATCTCCTAAAGTTCGATCTGAAGTTCTTCCTTCCAAAATACCAGTCTCTTTTGGAAAACTTTTCAAGAATCTTCTTCGTGCTTGTGTCCTTGATTACAAAGGATCTTGGGAAGATCATCTCCATCTTGTTGAATTTACCTATAACGACTGTTACCAAGCATAATTTCAATCTTCTTTTTTTATATTGTCTTAATTCTATCTCATTCTATCCGTTGTCTCTATTTTTCATACATCGTTCCTTTTCGGGGACGAAAAGTTTTGAGTGGGGGAGGGTGTAACAACCCATAATTTGGTGAATATTTTTAATTAAATTTTTATTTGAAATTTTGATTTTTAAGTCATTTAAAAGTGAATTTTTAGAATTTTTCCAATGTAAGTTTGGAATTTGTTTGTAATTTATTTTCCAAATGAAATAAATAAACGATTTTTGAAAATTTTATATTTTGGTCAAAATTTGAATTTTCAGTTGAAACTTTTAAAAAATTTGAATTTTTAAATTTTAATCTTTTTCTTTGAAGCAGATATATTTATGATATATATTCTGCTTTTTGTTTTGTTAAATTCTGGTTATACTTTTTAAATTAGATAAATTACAGCGTTTTACACGCAGTTATTTTCTGTATTTCAATTTCAATTTTTATATGTGCATTTCTGTATTTTTATTTTCTATGTTATTTTATTTTATTTTTTCTCTTTTGTTTGTCTAAACTTTTTTTGTTGGATTTTACTTGTGTGTATATCTTTTCATAAAAGGCTTGGAAGAAATCAAGGAGACATGCGTTACATTTCTTTAATGCTTGCCTTTTTATTTACTGCCCTCTTTATTACTTGCCCTAACCATTCACCATTCATAGCCGTGAATTGCTCTTATTAATCACGTACAAACATATCAAAATATCCTCTTTTCAATTGCATTTAATAATATATGTGTGTGTGTGTGTGTGTTTCTTTCTCCTCGTTTCTTGCCTTTTTTTTCCTAGCCTTTTTTGTTTTCCTACCATTTACTCCTCTTTAGCCATTCAAATCTTTTCTTTCCATCAATTCCACTTCATAATTCACGCACACATTTACTTCACATTTCATTTCCAGAAAGAAATGTATGCAAATAAATGGCTTGGAGAAATTTAAGAGGCATACATTTCATGTTTAAACTCTTGGCTTTTTCATTTGCATGGCCTTTATTATTTTCTTGTCGTTTCCTCCTCGTTCCTAGCCATGAATTACTCTACTCATAGCCTTGCATATCAAGTTGAAAATTCACGTACAAAAATTTATTTCCCATCTCTCATTTTTTCATTTGCATTTAAAAATAAAATATATTGTACGTTTCTTCCTCCTTGACTTATGCCTTTCCGTTTTCCTAGTATTCATAACTCCTTAGCTGTTTTTTTTCTTATATAGCCGTGTATTTCCTTTTATCATTCACATACAAAACTCCTCAAACATATCTCATTTTATTCCATTTCTCATTTCATCTCTTAAAAGAAAGAATTTTTTTTAAATACATCAAGTATTTGTTGCCATTTTATTTTCCAAACCATTCAAAATCTTGCCTTTTATTGCATAGCCTCTTTATTACTTACCTTAGTCGTTCATTCCTTTAATCTAGCCATAAATTTCTCTTGCATATCACGCATAAAAACTTCCCAAAACTTCTCATTATCATTTGCATGAAAGAAAATTATATTCAAGCTCTAGATCCATGGCTTCTTTTCCTCTTCTTTCTTTTTCTCTTTTAGTTTCTTCTTTGTTCTTCATGCTTATACTCAGCCTCTGGCCTCTAGCACACCTCTAACCATCATGAATAAGCAATATAAGATGATGGTTGAAACCATATGTGGTGTAACCAAGACATTGATTGATTAAGGCAAGTTATGTCACTTTGATTCATTTATTTTTCCATTGTTTTAACATCTATTGTTTTGTGTTGAATCATATTCTTATGTATGTAACATTCATTTGCATACAAGATTTGGATCTGACTCTTCATCCACTCAAGTTCGCATTACGCTTTGTCGTGCTTTTTCGTGCTTTTGGATTTTTATTCTAAATTTGTCAATTCTAGCTTTTAAAAGGTGAGTTGAAATTATAATAAATCAAATTGGAGATTTTAGAACTTAAGTCCGGGATTTTGAAAATCTGTTTTCAATGGATTTATGGGATATAGGGATTTGGTTTATAAGTATTTTCTTATATAAATATTTAGTATAATTCGAAAGAATTGGTTTAAAGAGGATTTTGAAGAAAATAAGTTTGTACTTTCCTCTCTGTCGCTGGAAAATAATTTCGGTGATGACGGCCGCATCATCGACTTTCATTTTCGAGTTTCGAAGGGAAAGGCCACTGTAGTAAATTCTACTGCAGATTTGTTTTTAAATTATTTAAAATTTTAGTTGATTAAAGGTAATTAGAGATATAAAAGTTGTAAGAAATTAATTATCT
Organism: Allium cepa; assembly: GCA_030765085.1. Lineage (NCBI taxonomy): Eukaryota > Viridiplantae > Streptophyta > Magnoliopsida > Asparagales > Amaryllidaceae > Allium > Allium cepa. The sequence continues at coordinate 603,867,752 of CM060932.1, read as the reverse complement.
ATTATTTCAAAATAAATTGAAATTTGACCCGGAATTTAATTCTAAAATTTTCCATTAAATAATTGTTAAATTTTAGTGGAATAAAAAAAAAGTAAGTAATAAATGGATTGAAAACCTCTAATAAGTAAGAGAATTAATGCTAAGTATAAAGGAAGTCAAAAATTTAAATTATAAATAATGGTAAAGATTTATTGGAAAATCAATGAATTAAAAGAATTAAGTTTAAACTAGTATAAGTTCAATTGCATTTCTCTTTAAACATATATAACTTACCAAATATGAAAGGTTGAAATGTTAATTAAGAGATTTGAATAGAATATTATGCAAGTTGAAATGTTGGAAATTTTGGATTATTCTATGAATTGCTATTATATAAATAAGAATTTAGTGGTATCAACTTAAGTTATAATTGAAATTTTACTGAAAATAAGTCAAGAATTATTAATAGGTGATATGAACTTAAGTAAATAAAATGAAATTCTTTAGTAAATAAGGATTGATTGTAGGGTTATTAACTTAAGTATGTTTTAAATTTCCCCTATTCTAATATAATGGAAAGTAGGAATAAATTAAGTGTAAGTAGAGGGTTACTGTAATTAAATATAATGGAAACTTCAACATTAAATAAATGAATGAGATTTAAGGTAAGTTAAAATTGTAATTTATAAAACAAATATATATTAATTAAAGGAATGGAGAAGAAACTTGTAAATTTTCACTTACATTCTTAAAACATACATAACTTACCATATAATAAAAAGTTGCAATGTTAGTAGGAAAATGTAAGGGGAAATCTTACAAGTGAAGAGTAAGGTAATAAAGGTATTCTATTAATTTGCTATTATTAATGAGAATTAATTGTATAGACTTAAGTTAAATTGGAAATTTTACTATAAGTAAAGGTAAGTAGTATAAATAGATGATAGAAACTTTAGTAAATAAATTGGAATACAAATATAATGAATTTTGTGATAAATGGAAAATGAAAATTTGTAAGAAATAAAGAAATCACTCCATAAATGAAAGAAAGAAAATCAAACCATTGAAGCATGAGATAAATGTATAATAAATAAATTTGGGTGTTGGTTTGAATTGTGTTGTTTGATTTATGTTGTTGGGTAAGAAATTTGAAGTGGTTAAATGAATAAGTATCTATCTTTGTTCCATCTAAGACTGTTGAGTAAAGGATGCACTTGATAGTTAATTTCATTTCATACAAATTTCAAAGTTTGAACCCAAACAACTATTTGTTTGATGGATTAAATGGTTGCTTTGTTTGCGTATGTATGTTGTAAGGTTGATGGCTGTTGAATTGTTTGGTTGATTAATGATTGAATCCACTTGAATAGTTCACTTTAAAATAAATATTTAACCTTTTAGATTATATAAGTGAATACAGGTGATGGAAGCAACTGCTACTGCTTTTGGTTCCAAAATAATAAGCGTATATTGCCCGACAAATAGGTACGTTTTCGGATTACGTTTAAAGCGTTATTTTTCCCGTGTTGGGATATAATATTTTGATAATATATGTAATATATTTGTATATTTTGATATTATATTTTCTCCCGAGCCTCACCGTACAAAGGAGACTCTGCCAAAAAATTTCGTAAATTTTGGACTTAGAATTTTGTTGTATATTTTCCAAACTTTAATGATTTAAGTATAAAAGGTTGTAATGATTATAAACGGGTATATTTCATTAAAGGGAATTAATCCAGTAAATTATTGTTTATAAGTTAATATTTGAAATAAGATGTACTGTTATTTCTTCCTTCTCCCTTCTTTTTCCTTTTCGGGGACGAAAAGTATTGAGTGGGGGAGATTGTAACGACCCGTTAAATTAATAATATTAAATGAATTGAATTAATATAATTTCTAATCTAATTGAGAATAAATGTAGAAATTTGGTATAGTAGTTGTAATTTAGTGTAACAATAAAATTTTATGACAATAGATTTGGATAATGTAGATTGTCACAATTTGATTTAAAGTTAAATATAAGAAACTGATATAAGGGTTGAATTAGTGAATATCAATAAAAAGATTAAGTAGAATGGGATTCATTTAATATAAAATAAATAGTGGAAGACTTACATTGGATTGTAAAATGGATAGTAACTAAATAAAAGGTGACCGCTGAATAAATCAATGCAATAAGTGTTGATAAGGAAATTTAATGAATGTTGTCAATAATAAATGGACTTAAGATAGTAATAAAATTTGTTTTGCCTATGTAAATTTTATGTATTGATAAGCCATAATTAAATTTGAAATTTGGTAGTAAACAGGGGATAAGTTGACTAAGGCAATTAGTAATTTAATAAATGAATGCATAGTAAGTAAGTGGAAATGTATGCATAAAAATATTTTCATATATAGGATAATTACAAAAGTTTACCCATTTATCTAATGTATATAATTGAATCTAAATTTAGGGCAACATTTTGTTATTGATGGTATAAGTGAATTTGAATAAAAGGGTAAAAATTATGTAGATTTAACATGTATTGAGTATATAGCTAAGAAGGGCATTCGATGTAAATGAATCTAAATTAATGTGTCTAGTCAATAAAGGAGAACTTTAAGGGAATAAATATAAATGGATGTATTTGGGGAATGGAGTCCTTTTATATGTTGAATAGTATAACGTTGTTATTAAGAATGAACGTTACTTTAGTAATTATTAATATGGTAACGGAAGAGTGTATAAATTTTATAGTAACGTAAAAACGTATTATAAGATAATAATTAAGTGTAGACTTATAAAATATATTTATGACAACAAATTTTGTAAGTTATTTATTCTATTAGTTGTTAAGTTTTATTTATGTGTAAGTTAACAATATTACAACTCAATTGAATACAGTAATTTATGCAAACAAAGGATGAACATTTGGAAGTATTACTGTAGTGATATATATATAAGAAACGGTAACTTTGTAGTTGGGGAATAATTGATTTATTTGTGAGTTGTAATCAAATAGAGTCAAATTTATTAGAATTTATTGCAATTTATGGGATTGATTGCAGTAACCTTTGAAGATTTATTCACTAAAATAATTGACGATGGAAATTATATGTAAATTTGCTTTTAGTTAATTTAAAATATCTAGAGGGCTAGAAATGACACAAATCTACTAGTTTAGAAATTTACAATAAAAAGTGGTAAGTAATTTTTCTAAATATTTAGATAGTAGGAAGATGTAGATTTAGATGGAATTTATTATTTAACTATTTCATAAGTTGAGATCTAAGTTTAGAATTGAGATTTTTAATGTATAGATATTGAGCCAATGTTAGTTTCATTAAATTGACATCAATAACTTTGAATAATAGAAAGAAAGTGAATTTAATAAATTTAATCAAACGTATAATGTTGAATTTATTAAAATTTGGAATTTAACCTTTAAGTAAGGATTAACATCTAAATTGATGAATAGAACAACTATGTATTGACACTTGAATTGTTTAGAATTGGAGTAAATAGTTAAGAAAATTTAAAGGGAGAAAATTTGGTCAATTTTTGAATTTAGATGTAAAAAATTGGATTTTTATAATTTATTTAATGAATATTAAAAATAGCCATTTTGGCCACGGACTCGGATTTCGATGAAACCAGTTTCATCGGATCCGTATCGGTGAATTATTATAGGGTTTCAAGTTTCGTATCGATCGGACTTGTCGTTTGATCGTACGGGCGTGAAACGCCTTGAAATCAATTTTAATAAAATCAATTTGAAATCAATTTGGAAATTTTGTTTTCAGCATAACTTCTTCATACGATCAAATTTGGACGTGAAACTTTTTCCATCGCATTCAGAATATCTTAAAATACCTATTTGGATATATAGATTTAATAAATTCGGTTCCGGAGGCATAGCGGGCTTTTAGGGCCATAATTTGTTCCGTACGTTCGCTTATCCGGTCCATCTACTCTATCTCTAGTCTACCTATATAAGCACGGTTATAAACCCTAGCCCCATTTTATTTTCCCTTTTGCTGTACGTTCATTTCTTCATCTCCTTCTCCTCCTCAAATGAATGCAAACCTAGATCTACCCCAATCCAAATTTCAGTGAAAATCCAAACTCTCCAGAAAAATTCCACAAAAATATATGTTAATCTTCTCGAAACACATAATCCCATGGGTGAAATTCGTTTCTCAGTTGGAGTTACCGTTTACCCAGAATAAATTCAAACAGTTCGTGGCCGTTCATCAGCGTCGCATCAAAGTTCGCCTGATCGAAATTCTGTTTCTGGGTATTGTAGTATGGACGATGGGGAGTGCATCCATATAATTTTTGCGGCAGTTCGACGGTTAGATCGTCCGGAATTTGTGGTTTAGGGTTTCGAATCTAAAGGTGGGCGGCAGTCTCGTGGCCGATTTGGAGCGACTAGGGTTTGTCGTGGGGGTTTATGGAGGCGGCCTGGCCTCAAGGGTTGGTCGGCATGGCTGCGGTAGGTGGTGGAAGCGGGGGCGATGAGGTTTTGATGGCAGGGCCGTGCAAATTGCGTTGGGTTTCCCTGTAGCGTGCGTTCAAGGGTGACTGTCTCGCGTGCGTGAATCAGGTTGGAGCAAAGTGAAGTGATGACGTGGCAGGAGTGTAGGTGAGTGGTCCATCTTTTGTTTATTTTTAATTTGAAATTCAAGTGCAATTTTCGACATAACTCTCTCATACGAACTCCGTTTCACACGAAATTTCTTTTGTTAGGATCGTTATTAAATTCCGGATCTGTTTATGCTGGTTTGGACAGATTTGGAGACCGTCGAATTTTTGGGTTTAAATTGGATTTGAATTCAATTTAAATCCCAAAGGTGAGTGTTTAAACCCACTCACAACTACTAGAAGCTTTTATGTTTGTTAAGTTAATTTTTGAAATGAATAGAAATTTATTTATGAGTGTTTGGCATGTTTATTTCACTCATATTTGTTGAATTGCATTTATTAAGTTTAACTGTTAATTTAATTTATTTATTGCGTATTAATTGATAGTTAGAATTTATTTGTTTGCCTATAAACTGCTAGTTAACAGTTATATAGATTATTACTGAATATAAACTGTTAGATTAATAGTTGTTAAATTTAATCTGAATAAAATTGCAAGTTATTACCTGTTATATATTATCAAATATAAATTGTTATTGATTGATATTGCTTGATGATTGTGATTGGATGATGGGTGATGTTGATGGATGTTTATTGTATATCATTAAATTGCAAATTATCATGCATATTTCCTTTCATTCGGGATTGTGATTTGAAATGATATACAACCGCAAAATTTTATATTTTTTAAATTGCGGATTGAAATGATAAATATCCGTATCACTTGACCATAGGATAGAAAATTATATACAGGCACCGCGGTCTATATATAACTATTTTAATGTGATTTCTATGGTTTGGATGGAATACGGTTTATAATAATCTTAAATTTTATATTGTATAAATATTATTCTTCCATATATATACATATGAAGTTGAAAATTTTGAAATTAAAAGGTGTATAAATCTCTTTATTAAAAATGGAAAAAAAAATTAAGAAAATGGAGTTTGATAATTTATATCGTATGTTTAAATGTTAAGTTTGGAAATTTTAAGATATGATATTTATAATTTGATTTTTCCCAAGATAAATTGAAATGAATATTCTAGTATATTTTGAATTGAAAAAATATATATTTTATTACTAGAAATTGGAGTTTTTATTTATTTATGGATTTTATGTGAATATTCAAGACTAATAAATAGAACATTCGATTTGTTGAAAGAATAAAATCCAACTTTAGTTTGAAATATTAATACTCCAAATGGATATACGTATATATATATAAATTGAAGTGGTTTTGGAACTTGAGAGAGATAATACAAATTTTGGTTTAGACTTTAATAAAGAAATGTATTTGTAAAGCCATGAGAACTATTTTCTTTACAAAGTAACATTTAAGTTAAACCTTTTAATTCATATACCGTTGAATATCCAAACCATTCAAGTTTTAAAAGTTATGGTTTTAAATTATGAATTTCGAAATATTATGCTTTGAAAGGATATTTGGCTTTCAGACGTTATAAATTTTAAAGCATTTGGATTTTTGAAAAGGTTTATATTTGGGATAAAGGATATCATATTGTTTTGGGTTTTAAAATGATATCGTATTCATGATTTTAAAATGGAAATGTTTATTCTGGTTTTAAAGTATGAGCTATTTTTAAATGACCGCGGTGTTATAATAACGATGGGTTGGTAAAGAGACCGAGATCGGATATGGACATACTCTCTGTCGATACCTAAAACCACTTTGACTAACCGTGCACACGGTGGAGATTCCAGAATGAAGTAGGTGGTGGCGACGTTTCCTGTAAGGTAAATACGTGGACCCGACTCCCGTGAGTTGGCATAAGGTGGCTAAACCAGGAGCGATTCTCAGGCCAATGAGGTCATTCCTCTGATCGGACCCTCCTCTTCGATATTATACTTTGACTTGGATTGATTCAGAGGCCACTTCTATATTTTGATTTTGGGGAGTTAGTCCGAGGTGGGCGGTAACTGCGGCTACGCGTTTCCACCAGCCTGGATAGCAATTGGTATATCTACCCTGGCATTGCCTAGTTGTGTCGTGTCACCTACCATACCGAGCCTTTACTACGAGTTTCTATTTGTGTCGTACCTATGGAGTATCCTCTGGTAGCTTTCCGTTCAGGAGGTATTACGGTACTGTATAGACTATTGGCATTTTACGTGTTAAGTTGGAAAATGTAAAGCCCTAACGCTATTTAAAAGTAAGTTTATTTTATGAATAGACACTATTATAATAGCGCAATATACTACATAGTAAATAGTTTAACGGATCCTTAGGAGATGTAAATCTCGAACATCTCTTGAGTTACTGTATTCATATTTACTTCTGTTAATTTAACTCACATAAGATCTTTTAGTCTGACTCGAGTGTTTTTGTCCTTTCAAATTCGCTCGGGTCAGTCCGAGTGTTTCAGGATCGAAGATTTTATCTTTGGAGGACGAAGACGAAGAATCCGTATTATATTATTTATAGTATTGCACCACACTCTAAATTTCCGCTGCATTGTTTGTATTGGTATGTGTAACTCTGATATTCATTGTATAAGTAAAATAACTATTTTGTAAACAGTTATCATGAACTGTATATTGATTATTATATTTATCCTTCCGCTGTGAGATTCTGTTTTGTTTTTATTTCTTCTCTGTTTTTCTTATTTACCCCATAACAATCCGCCCTTCCGTATGGTTTGAACTGGCACGTGTGTCGGTTTAAAGTGTGCAAAAAGGCGGGACGTTACAGTTGGTATCAGAGCTTTGGTTTAGCGATAAACCTTGGTTTTGTGGGGTTTGACTCTTTGTTAATAGGGTAGTAATACCCTATGGGAGTCGCTGAGTGTATATATATGAGGGAGCGTACTTGTTAGTGTTATAAAAAGATTTTAATATTGTGTTAATCTGTTCCGCTTTGTATTTATAAATTCTGGTTGATGCATGGGACGCTATGTCATCAATAGGGATTTCTAAACACTTAATAGGACAGACCGACATAATATTTGTTTTTAATATAGGTGAATGAAATAATTTTGCCTATTATATTTTCTATATATAAAAATATTTTTATAAAGATATATATATATATATTTGGTTGCTATAGATTGGGTGTTAGGAAATAAAAATATTTATAACAATTGAAGCTAAGTTGAAATTATAATAAATCAAACTGGAGATTTTAGAACTTAAGTCCGGGATTTTGAAAATCTGTTTTCAATGGATTTATGGGATATAGGGATTTGGTTTATAAGTATTTTCTTATATAAATATTTAGTATAATTCGAAAGAATTGGTTTAAAGAGGATTTTGAAGAAAATAAGTTTGTACTTTCCTCTCTGTCGCTGGAAAATAATTTCGGTGATGACGGGCGCATCATCGACTTTCATTTTCGAGTTTCGAAGGGAAAGGCCACTGTAGTAAATTCTACTGCAGATTTGTTTTTAAATTATTTAAAATTTTAGTTGATTAAAGGTAATTAGAGATATAAAAGTTGTAAGAAATTAATTATCTATTATTTCAAAATAAATTGAAATTTGACCCGGAATTTAATTCTAAAATTTTCCATTAAATAATTGTTAAATTTTAGTGGAATAAAAAAAAAGTAAGTAATAAATGGATTGAAAACCTCTAATAAGTAAGAGAATTAATGCTAAGTATAAAGGAAGTCAAAAATTTAAATTATAAATAATGGTAAAGATTTATTGGAAAATCAATGAATTAAAAGAATTGAGTTTAAACTAGTATAAGTTCAATTGCATTTCTCTTTAAACATATATAACTTACCAAATATGAAAGGTTGAAATGTTAATTAAGAGATTTGAATAGAATATTATGCAAGTTGAAATGTTGGAAATTTTGGATTATTCTATGAATTGCTATTATATAAATAAGAATTTAGTGGTATCAACTTAAGTTATAATTGAAATTTTACTGAAAATAAGTCAAGAATTATTAATAGGTGATATGAACTTAAGTAAATAAAATGAAATTCTTTAGTAAATAAGGATTGATTGTAGGGTTATTAACTTAAGTATGTTTTAAATTTCCCCTATTCTAATATAATGGAAAGTAGGAATAAATTAAGTGTAAGTAGAGGGTTACTGTAATTAAATATAATGGAAACTTCAACATTAAATAAATGAATGAGATTTAAGGTAAGTTGAAATTGTAATTTATAAAACAAATATATATTAATTAAAGGAATGGAGAAGAAACTTGTAAATTTTCACTTACATTCTTAAAACATACATAACTTACCATATAATAAAAAGTTGCAATGTTAGTAGGAAAATGTAAGGGGAAATCTTACAAGTGAAGAGTAAGGTAATAAAGGTATTCTATTAATTTGCTATTATTGATGAGAATTAATTGTATAGACTTAAGTTAAATTGGAAATTTTACTATAAGTAAAGGTAAGTAGTATAAATAGATGATAGAAACTTTAGTAAATAAATTGGAATACAAATATAATGAATTTTGTGATAAATGAAAATGAAAATTTGTAAGAAATAAAGAAATCACTCCATAAATGAAAGAAAGAAAATCAAACCATTGAAGCATGAGATAAATGTATAATAAATAAATTTGGGTGTTGGTTTGAATTGTGTTGTTTGATTTATGTTGTTGGGTAAGAAATTTGAAGTGGTTAAATGAATAAGTATCTATCTTTGTTCCATCTAAGACTGTTGAGTAAAGGATGCACTTGATAGTTAATTTCATTTCATACAAATTTCAAAGTTTGAACCCAAACAACTATTTGTTTGATGGATTAAATGGTTGCTTTGTTTGCGTATGTATGTTGTTTGTAAGGTTGATGGTTGTTGAATTGTTTGGTTGATTAATGATTGAATCCACTTGAATAGTTCACTTTAAAATAAATATTTAACCTTTTAGATTATATAAGTGAATACAGGTGATGGAAGCAACTTCTACTGCTTTTGGTTCCAAAATAATAAGCGTATATTACCCGACAAATAGGTACGTTTTCGGATTACGTTTAAAGCGCTATTTTTCCCGTGTTGGGATATAATATTTTGATAATATATGTAATATATTTGTATATTTTGATATTATATTTTCTCCCGAGCCTCACCGTACAAAGGAGACTCTGCCAAAAAATTTCGTAAATTTTGGACTTAGAATTTTGTTGAATATTTTCCAAACTTTAATGATTTAAGTATAAAAGGTTGTAATGATTATAAACGGGTATATTTCATTAAAGGGAATTAATCCAGTAAATTATGTTTATAAGTTAATATTTGAAATAAGATGTACTGTTATTTCTTCCTTCTCCCTTCTTTTTCCTTTTCGGGGACGAAAAGTATTGAGTGGGGGAGATTGTAACGACCCGTTAAATTAATAATATTAAATGAAGTGAATTAATATAATTTCTAATCTAATTGAGAATAAATGTAGAAATTTGGTATAATAGTTGTAATTTAGTGTAACAATAAAATTTTATGACAATAGATTTGGATAATGTAGATTGTCACAATTTGATTTAAAGTTAAATATAAGAAACTGATATAAGGGTTGAATTAGTGAATATCAATAAAAAGATTAAGTAGAATGGGATTCATTTAATATAAAATAAATAGTGGAAGACTTGCATTGGATTGTAAAATGGATAGTAACTAAATAAAAGGTGACCGCTGAATAAATCAATGCAATAAGTGTTGATAAGGAAATTTAATGAATGTTGTCAATAATAAATGGACTTAAGATAGTAATAAAATTTGTTTTGCCTATATAAATTTTATGTATTGATAAGCCATAATTAAATTTGAAATTTGGTAGTAAATAGGGGATAAGTTGACTAAGGCAATTAGTAATTTAATAAATGAATGCATAGTAAGTAAGTGGAAATGTATGCATAAAAATATTTTCATATATGGGATAATTACAAAAGTTTACCCATTTATCTAATGTATATAATTGAATCTAAATTTAGGGCAACATTTTGTTATTGATGGTATAAGTGAATTTGAATAAAAGGGTAAAAATTATGTAGATTTAACATGTATTGAGTATATAGCTAAGAAGGGCATTCGATGTAAATGAATCTAAATTAATGTGTCTAGTCAATAAAGGAGAACTTTAAGGGAATAAATATAAATGAATGTATTTGGGGAATGGAGTCCTTTTATATGTTGAATAGTATAACGTTGTTATTAAGAATGAACGTTACTTTAGTAATTATTAATATGGTAACGGAAGAGTGTATAAATTTTATAGTAACGTAAAAACGTATTATAAGATAATAATTAAGTGTAGACTTATAAAATATATTTATGACAACAAATTTTGTAAGTTATTTATTCTATTAGTTGTTAAGTTTTATTTATGTGTAAGTTAACAATATTACAATTCAATTGAATACAGTAATTTATGCAAACAAAGGATGAACATTTGGAAGTATTACTGTAGTGATATATATATAAGAAACGGTAACTTTGTAGTTGGGGAATAATTGATTTATTTGTGAGTTGTAATCAAATAGAGTCAAATTTATTAGAATTTATTGCAATTTATGGGATTAATTGCAGTAACCTTTGAAGATTTATTCACTAAAATAATTGACGTTGGAAATTATATGTAAATTTGCTTTTAGTTAATTTAAAATATCCAGAGGGCTAGAAATGACACAAATCTACTAGTTTAGAAATTTACAATAAAAAGTGGTAAGTAATTTTTCTAAATATTTAGATAGTAGGAAGATGTAGATTTAGATGGAATTTATTATTTAACTATTTCATAAGTTGAGATCTAAGTTTAGAATTGAGATTTTTAATGTATAGATATTGAGCCAATGTTAGTTTCATTAAATTGACATCAATAACTTTGAATAATAGAAAGAAAGTGAATTTAATAAATTTAATCAAACGTATAATGTTGAATTTATTAAAATTTGGAATTTAACCTTTAAGTAAGGATTAACATCTAAATTGATGAATAGAACAACTATGTATTGACACTTGAATTGTTTAGAATTGGAGTAAATAGTTAAGAAAATTTAAAGGGAGAAAATTTGGTCAATTTTTGAATTTAGATGTAAAAAATTGGATTTTTATAATTTATTTAATGAATATTAAAAATAGCCATTTTGGCCACGGACTCGGATTTCGATGAAACCAGTTTCATCGGATCCGTATCGGTGAATTATTATAGCGTTTCAAGTTTCGTATCGATCGGACTTGTCGTTTGATCGTACGGGCGTGAAACGCCTTGAAATCAATTTTAATAAAATCAATTTGAAATCAATTTGGAAATTTTGTTTTCAGCATAACTTCTTCATACGATCAAATTTGGACGTGAAACTTTTTCCATCGCGTTC